>CM029597.1:88266726-88903956 GCA_017311375.1 Mytilus coruscus | reverse complement strand
GTAGTGAACTTAAAATGATACCCAAAAGTAAGCAATTACTTGTATAAACCCTTCACTGACAAAATCTGTTTAGGTGCTTGTTTTAATTTTCTTTTGATGGTTAGATTAGTATTAATATAAGGATTTTTAGTTAAGTTTAGTTTTGATTTGTTTTACTTAAATTTTGAGACTTATAAGCCATTTTGCCAAATATGTAAATTTAGAATTTATATACTTCGACGCACGTGCCATCACACTTGACCTTTCTGAACTTAGAAAAGTTTTCAACTTATGTCAGTCTATTTGGTTTGATATACGCTTTCAGCACACAGTTAAATCTACTATAATTTTACCCATTTGGTTATTGCAGGTGCCATTTAAGGCCTCTTATCATATTTTATCATTTATAAAAATAACAATTTCATGCTTCAACTACTGGTTTCCATGGTAACCAATATGCAATAGCAGCCATTTTTTTTTAAAATAAAAAGTTATCTTTTGCTATGTGATATGATATGTTTATTAGGTATCATATTATTCCTCACTATGGGTATCTGTGAAAGGTTCAAAATGACATTTCACCATTTTCCCGCCAAAATTTTGGGTTTTAAGGCTAAATATTGTTTTTTTCCTTATCGGTAACCTATATTTTTTATTTGGTTATTCTTTGAAGCTATATTTCAGCTTTTTATATTACAGTTTTGGACCAAGTGTCACAGACAGTTTTTTTGATATTCCGATAAAAATATGTCAACACCTCTATTTTCCCTATCATTTCATTTCCCTTTTACATACCTGTTTGAAAGTAAAATTTTGAGTTTAAATGGTCGGGGACCCCATATTTTTTTCGACCAATTTGATTCACTCTCTGTAAAGATTAAAATAACAAAAAATACGGCACTTCTGATAGAAACTTCGAATAGGCCCGAGCCACCTTAATGCAATACTTTATATATTAAATGCTTTACATTTGATACATGCCTTCTAAATATGAAAACAGCCTATGCCGCGAAAATCGTGTTGCAATAAGTTTCAATATAGACAATTGCTTTCAGTTTTATACACTCGTGTTGTATATAATCACTGCACTTTTTTTTTTTTTTTTTTCTCTCAATGTAATCGAATGCTTTCAGTTTAATACATTTGTGTTATGTGATTCGTATCGTTTATGATCACTACATGTTTTTTTTGGTTAATGTTTGATTATTTGCAAAACATCTTTGATTAACATGTCCTTAAATGAACTGTATTGACTGATATCTATATCATTATTATTATTGTCAATCATATAACGTTTCATATTTCATAATACAAAGGAAACATGTTGTTTTCAGTTCAGATTGTAAATTGATTTTAGAAATAAGTTTCAAATTGAATAATTGTAGTTTTAATACAAGATGGTCTCGAGTTATAGATGTTAGGCACTGAAGGTGTATAACTTATAACTTATTTCGCCGTTTTCTTTTTAATTGTTTTCGTGCAATTATGTTTCTTTTGGTCGTATGACTCGGTATTTATGTATGCCGCTATTGGAATTTTCATTCTTAAACGTTCCTGGTGTACGTAGGTCATGAAGTTTGATTCAGACGCAAGAGTGTTTACAGTGTTGTTACCATTTTGATTACAGTATCATTTATATGATACTAAGTCTCCATTTGTACTTTATCGAGAAAGTGCATACCTTTCCCATCGGCGTCTTTGAAATTTTACTATATACTCAACATCTTTTTGTTGACGTCTGTGTCAGATTTATTTGTATGTTTGACTTAATTTTTAGTATGTATGTTTTTAGAGTTTTGACTGCTGGATCCCAACTTTTGTCAAATTAACATATTATTACTGTTTGGATTCCTCACCTACAATGTTAATAGTATAACAGAACAACTATAAACACACAAGCGGGATATTTAGCTAGCTATAAAACCAGGTTAAACCCACGATTTATTTTTCGGATTGTTGATGTACCTTTTTATTGTATATTCTGAACCACTTAAATAGCCATGAAAGCGGTTTCAAAATTAAGTTCACATAAATAAACTCCCTGCATATCTTATAAAACACATCTGCACTAAAGATAGATATAAGAAGATGTTGTATGAGTGCCAATGAGACAACTCTCCATCCAAGTCACAATTTATAAAAGTAAACAATTATAGGTCAAAGTACGGTCTTCAACACGGAGCCTTTGCTCACACCAAATAGCAAACAATAAAGGGCCCCAAAAATTACTAGTGTGAAACCATTCAAACGGGAAAACGAACGGTCTAATCTATTTAAAAAACGAGAAACGAGAAACACTTATGAACCACATCAATAAACGACAAGTACTGAACATCAGATTCCTGACTTAGGACAGGAGCAAACAATTGCAGCGGGTTTAAACGTTTAATGGTACCAAACCTTCACCCTGATCTGAAACAACAGTGTCATATCACAACATAGAAAGACACACTATAAAATAGCAATTGCAATGACTTAACTCAATCAAAAGGCATATTAACACAAGTGAACATACACTGAACGAATAAATTTTATCTATGATAAAAGGCCTACATTTTTTATCTTTACAGTTGGTGAGTGATTTTTGTTTAAAACAGATTGTTGTCACAGAGATATGTCTCGCGTTTGCAGTTGTGAAAGATATCTAAACAATAAAAATATGCAAATCCTTCAAAGTCCATGAAACCATGACTGAGATGAGCATAAATATCCATGGAAATAAGATGTACAAATGCTTTTGCAACTGACAACTGGCACTCATACCAATGAGTTTATTACTTATCAGTACCTATGTCTAGAAGGGTATGTGGATGCTGATTCTTATTTCGTATGATATATTTATTCAAAACCGTAACTTATTTACCATACGACATGCAATAATTGAAGTGCGACCTTTTTCGATAATGGAAATAAACAGCCGATATATATAAATTAAACTTTTCAGTTAAATTCAGAAGCTAATCGTATGGCCTAAAAATGAAACAGTTTAGTCAAGGTCAAGTTGAACTTGAAACTGTCGATTTTTACCGTCTATGTTTTTGTCAACCTAGCACTTTAGAATGGTGTTATCTTATACTCATATAATTTTGGGTCAACCTTGTGTACTCTAAAACTTATCATACATTGTAATGATACCATAAATTCAAACCTTATCTAAAAACCACTTCACATCATTTTCAGAAAAGAATACCCGTTGCTGAGATCAAGAGAACAGTGTTATAAACTTATTCCATCTTACAAATAGGGTTTCCTGTGTATCAATAAATGTATCTTAAAAAAAGATATTGTAATACATAAAAAAAACATAAAATGAATATCATAGTGTTTTAACAATATGATTATTCTTAGAAATTCAACACATATCGAATTTAAATTATATATAAAGTATTTTCATAATGTTTTTATTTGAAAGCAAAATATCAATTGTATAGGAAAATTATGTTTTCTTTTAAACAAACACCCAACGCTAAGAAATATTGTTTATACTGCATTCAATTTTGTTTTGGTAGATATTGATATTGAAAACAGTAGCACTTTTTAAATAATTAAATTTTCCTTCAATATCAACTCACGGTTATATTGTTAAAAACAAGCAGAGCCAGTATGAATATATTGAATCTAATAAGTTGGAAAACCTTTAGTCAACCACAATAAGCTGCTCAGTTTTTGAAATAATGGTCATAAATGATTATAAAAAAGAAAATGTGGTATGATTGCCAATGAAACAATTCTCCACAAAAGACCAAATGACACAGAAATGAGCAACTTTAATAGGTCACCGTACGGCCTTCAACAATGAGCAAAGTCCATACCTCATAGTCAGCTATCAAAGGCGAGTCAGTTTTTGTACTTGAGGGGTAATAACAACTTTTTTTTTTCTCGGAATATATCTTTCACTGTTTTTGTACTAATAAAATCAGGTACCAAATAGACTTTTTCTGCTAAAAAATGGATACACAGTTTGTGAGTATCTACTGGTTGAAATTTGGAAATACATTGAATTTTTGAGGGGAGTTCTATTTTATCGACCAAACCATTGTATATCTTTAACGATTAAGTTTGTTCAATTTTCACTGTAACAGTTATACATGGGAGATGTCCTATACACGCATATTTAAGTTAACTAGGTCGAACAAACGAAACTTCCACAAGGAGGGAAGTCTCTTATATAAGGGACATCTAGTTAGAACCTCCATCCCACAAGTTAAAACAAGGTGTAACATTTCTTAAACTGGTTGGACTTCAACTTCATCAAAAACTACCTTAACCAAAAACTTTAACATGACGCGGGACAGACTGAAAACATTATGTCCCTAGGTGGGGCATAAAAGAAATAGTGCCAACCTTTCATGTTTAAGAAGTTCTACTATAAACAAAAATTGAAAGGACGTGTGTTTTGTTGCAACTCGACTTCCAAAAAAAAAAAAACCTGCAATTTTCACAATTACCAAAAAGGAGAAATATTGTTTGTGTCCCTTTTATAAAAAACATGTTTTTTCCGACATCAGAGAACCAGATTCTAAACAAATAGGGGTACGTGCTTATGTAAATACATGCATATCAAAACCTATCCTACCTACAAGTACCGTTAAACACTCAATACTATCATTCACATTTTTAGGTCGAGGGAAGATTACGTAACATATTCATGTGAGTGTTCGGAAATTTACGATTAAAAATAGCATACAATTCCAAGTTAAAAATTGTTAATGGGATTTTGGTAAAAAATAGTTGAATGAAATTCTGATTGTTAGAATTGTCTAATAGTCTATTGTTGTTTATGTTTTTATTAATATCAAAATCAAACGATATACATTTTTTTTTGTAACAATCTAAGTATCAAAAGATGTAGTATGATTGACAATGATATGACAATCAACCAGAAACCAAATGAGGTAGAGGTTTGCAATTATATCACCGTGCGGGTTAAAACAATAAAAACAACAAACCGCATAACAAGCTGTCAAGGGCCTCGACATGACATTAAATGTGAAACAATTAAAACGAGAAAGCTAACGGTTTTAGAAACGATGATAGTCCGTCGGAAGGGGACGATAAATTGCTGATCCGTGTTAAGAGATTGGAATATCTCTTGCACGTAAACGACACCCTTGTAAATTTTGAAAAAGAGCAGGCTAATGCCGCTACAAGGGAGCACTCGCACCCGCAAAGTGGAAAGGGATTAATATAAGTTGCAATAACTTGTCTCCCAATCCACTATAAATAAATATGTTTAAACTAACGGTTTGACACATATACAAACCAATAAACCAACAAAAAAATACAAATATGATGCACAGCAACAAACGACAACAACTGAATTATATGCTCCTGACGTGGGACATGTATAGAAAAATTGCACAACACAAATCAAGAAAAAACTGTACTAAGCAATACACGAATTATCATGTACCACTGAATTATAGGTTGGTCACCTAGAACAGGCACATATCGAATACGGAGGGATTACACATGTTTCCGGGTGCACAATCTTCCACAAACCCAGGACAGTGGTGAAACAGCACAACAGACAAACTATAAAAATCAGTTGACAAGCGCATAACTCGTCAGAGCAGTTCAAATCACAAAATCACACCAGACTCCAAGTACAATGTGCAGTTACTGGAAGCTAGTTTGAAAATAATAACAACTAATTAAAAATCAGGTGTCTGAGACTAAAAAAGTATTTGTATATGCAAATAGGGGTTATCCCTTGTCCTCAGTTATAGTGACTCTTAATTGATTGATTGATGCTGTTGTCTGCTTATTGTTGTGTGGTTGTCTTTTTGACACATTCCCCGTTTCCATTATTATTTTGAAAACTATTATACGCCGCCTTGCACACACATGCTATATTGAGGCGGGAAGCGATACTACGAAATTATTATCAATTATACTACATAATATGTATCATGTGTATAGCACAACGTAATCATTTTAAATCTTGAAATTAATTTTCAAAATTAAATGTATATTATAGTTACAAAAAGGTTGAAATTTGACATAATATGTAAAACACATCGTTATATGTTTTAAGTCTTAAATTTAATTCTCAAAATTAAATGTACGGTATAAAAATATAAAAGCGTTTTTGGGGGGTTTAGATTTTTTAATAAATACCCAAGATATATGTTTATGACCAAGAAATGTTTTACTGCAATGGAATGTAGGATTAATTACCTACAAATGTCAAATTCAAGGGAATATTTTTTTTCGACCTATTTTCATATGTTACTGAATGTGACGTACTATGATTTGGTGGTATTACATATACAGCCATTTCCCGTGGAAAATGGTGAATTTAAAAGGCATTTTCGAATGCAAAATCTAGGTTAAAAAATATAATGTCGGTATTTACATATTCGCTAGAAATAAATGGAAATGACGAATGAAAATAACCGATACAATAGAAAAGCTGAATTATTATTTTGATATTAGCAAATGTATAGACATCACAAATATATACAAATTACAATAACGCCTGTATCTTCAAAACCAAAAAAAAAAAAATGTACGCACAAGAACAAAAATTTATTGCATCAAACATGAATGATCTGATTGCATCGTTGAAAAATATAGTTTTCCGAAAAATCAAATAAATAGTTGCACAGTTTCCGTATCAGATTGATAGTACCAATAATTCATCTGGGCAAATATTTCTATGAAAATAGTTTTATTTCAACAGCTCTCAATCTCCAATTTTAACATTAGTTTACATCATAAAAACTAAAAAATATAGGGTATATACATATATGAAATACACACATAAACACTAACTATCTGTCCAAGCAAATCCCTTTTTTACAAAGGACACTTGTGAAACATGGAAAATGTACACCAAAAACGACATTTTACTTATTCTGCTGGTGGACTATAAGTATCATTTATTCAGTATTCAGTGGTTTGGTACTAATATAATTTAAAACATCCCTCTTTTTGTCATTTAGCTCTTTGTGTATAGGTCTTATACATCCTTGGCTTTCAAATCTTGCGTTTGATTGATCCTGATTGAAATATATCCAATAAATTGTTTTGGACAAACGGAATTGACAGAGAATAACCTTCATTTCTAAAATTCTCCGTTGATAGATTTGCAAATAATTTTTAAATGTTAGGTCCAAAAGTCTTAAGGAAAAATACACCTTAGGTTTTTGTAACTAATATTTGTATGTAAATTAATGTAAAGTGTTCCAAATTATTTTTGAAGAAATCATGATTTCTAACGTTTTCTTAAGTCATATTTTTCAATTACTAACCATTAATTGCAATTACAAAATTAATAAACGCACTGATACATAAAAAAGACACAGTTATTTCTTATAAGTTAATTGATTTTAACTTTCTACAATGGTAGTTTAGCACGAAAAATTTTAATTTCTCGTTGATATGTGTTTAAACAAGTTAAAGAATACAAGTAGTCATCAGATTAAATTTTCAAAATGTTATTCCGAGGCTGAGGCATCATTCCACACGATGTCTCATTTGAAATGCCTTAAGTCTATAATTAACTACAGTAAGGCACACTGTAGCTGTTCCTGTTAAACCTGAAATAACAGAATTGACCAGAAATATTATATCAGATATACTATACAACAATACTTATTGTTTGTTGACCGCTATATCCCTGTTTTGTTTCGATGACATAATTTTGTATTCATAAATGATTAGAATTATTTGGGGTTAAAATTAATTTCATTTTTTGATGATACAAAGAAAGATGTAAAAGAGACAAATACGTGTTTTTTAAGGCATTACCTAAAAATTGTTCCACAAATACTTATTTTAAATATTGCCCTTAAAAGTCATATGAAAAACCTGGATACGGTTATGATATCATAGGGACATGACAAAATATGTCCAGATGTATCATTCTATTCATTATTGGATAGAACGAGCATGCAATTGACATTATGCACTATTCAATGACAATTCTTTGTCCCTTACTATACACAAAATAAAATAAAATGTTGCCATGAAAATGATTTGAACCTCGTTAATTGCTTAAAGATAAGTGAAAGATACCAAACAGATATTCAAATTCAGAAGTCGAAAACATACTGACAGGGATATGGCAAAAATAGAAATAACATCCACACAATGCGGCAAGCATTTGTACTTAATAAATAGAATAAAATAAACATTTATACAGAAATATTCATGCATTTTTGCAAGATAAACGTTTATCTCAGTGTACACAACAATGTTCTGTATAATATTATTGACAAAATTGTAGATGCGTTAAGATTGCGTCAAAAGTATTTGGCCTTTTTTTGGTGTTGTTATTAAATTAAGATTATGAAAAACACTCTATGGATTAAAGATGTGTTTACCGATATTTAAATATTATTAAGCTTCATTGGATTGTATATCAACATCAAGAAATCAGAGGTCATGCCTCTTGAAATCTCAGAGCCTCATGTATTAGAATTAAATGGGACACACCTGGATTGCACTTCATCATTCACTTACTTGGGCAGCATAGTAACTTCTGAAGGAGGAGCAGACAAAGACATCAGAGCCAGAATAGGAAAAGCTATAACTGCATTTTTTAAGCTACGTCACATCTGGAAGTCAGGCAACATCATAAAAAACACTAAAATTAGACTATATAACAGTTCTGTACTAGCAGTGCTACTATATGGGGCAGAATGCTGGAGAATGACAGAAAAAGACACCAACAAGCTCTCCAGTTTTCACAACGGTTGCCTCAGAAAGATCTTAAGAATATTCTGGCCGCGTAAGATCACCAACAAAGACCTCCATGAAACAACAGGATCCAACAACATGGAGACTCTACTTAAGCAAACAAAATTGAGATTGATTGGCCTATTCTAAGAAGACCAGCTGAGGACTTGACTAGAGTCGCCCTAAGATGGACACCTGAGGGGAAAAGAAAGAAAGGGCGCCCCATTACAACTTGGAGAAGAACAGTTGAAGGTGAAATGAAAGAACATGGAATCAGCTGGGGCGAATTAGAAAAGAAAGCACAGAACAGAGATGAGTGGAAAGATCTTGTTCTTGCCTTATGTGTCTCTGGCTATAATAAGGACTAGGTAGGTAAGCTTCATGCAGCTTCCAAATTGAATTGTGAACTTTCTATTTCTATGAAGGAACATTCCAGCAGCGCTTTCATAGGACTATATATTTTCCAGTTGATACGAGATCCCAAGTGTTGTATTTCCTATCATGATGACGACGGATATGTTGCAATTGTTGTAACCACAACCCCTTCCCTTTTTTCCCAGACCTACAGAATTAGAATTATCTCCAGGTTTGTACTTACATGAGCAAAACGACGGGTGCCATATGTACAACAAAATCTGCCTACCCTTCCGGAGCACCTGAGATGACTCCATGTTTTTGGTGGGGGCTGTGTTGTTCAGTCTTAAGTTTTTAATGTTGTGCTTTGTTTACTGTTTATGTCTGTTTGTCATTTACGTTTTTAGCCATGACATTTTCACTTTATTTTTGAGCTTGAATGTCCCTTTGGTATCTTTCGCCCCTCTTTTTCAAATCAAGGTCACAAACAAAACCTCAATAAATTACAAGATCTCCCGGACAAATAAGTGTAACAAGGTGCATCGACATATAACGTTGTAAATAATAAGTATATTTCAGACCACACTAAACATGAAATTACCAAGGATCATTCATATTTTATTAACAAAATTAAAGGTTAAATGAAAGTGTAAACATCTCAGGTATTTCGAACACTATTCTGTACAAGAATGTTATCGAAACAAAAAAAGATAATTTGCTTTTTGTAATATAACCAATTTAGTATGGAATATTTATCAGAGTCATTTATTAATTTCCATTTTTCAGTTGGTTAATCTTCAAACCATAATGGCAGTACATGTATATTGCACATACTTACCTGTGAATTTACGTAGTTTTCAAATAATACTAATAAAAGTAACACAAGTACATGTCATCATTCATGTGTTATAAAAAGAACTAATCAGAATCCAAAAGACATTTCTAGTTTATCACGCAGATAACAATAAGGGTGAATTACAACGATGTATTGTTTGAATGACAGAATTTCACAAAAAAAAAAAAAAAAAAAATAACAAAAATACTGAACTCCGATGAAAATTCTAAAAGAAAAGTCCCTACGGAAATGGCAAAATCAAAAGTTCAAACACATTATCGAATGGATGACAAGTGTCATATTCCTGACTTGGTACCATTGTGGATAAAACCTGGTTTTATAGCTAGCTAAACCTCCCACTTGTATGACAGTCGCAAAGCATTCCATTATATTGACAACGATGTGTGAACAAAACAAACAGACATAATAGATGCATTTACTAGAAAACACAAACAAGGAAAATCCAGGTAACAATTTAAAAGCCAGGGAATCGAGTGAACTCCGAAAAATCCAGGCCATATGCGTTGACAGTTCCCATCTTTTTCAAATATGAGACCAACTAGATAAGACTTATCATCGGATTTGAACATACATGAGAAACACAGTTGCCACATGTAAAGCAGGATTTCCTATCATTCACACCCAATGTACACCACATTTTCTTAACTATTTGAAGATGAAATCTGCCATAGTAACATTTTCATCATATACAGCTAAAATAGGAAATAAAGTTGTTTAGCTGAATTTTAGTTAAAGAATTCAAGAATATACGGTAAGTTTTTTTCCCTAACTTAAAAAAAAATAATCAGTTATAAAGGTATAGTCTTGGTTGAAATTCAAAATATCGCTCCAAAACCGGACATAGCAGTTGAACAAAGCCGATGAAACATTCCGTCAAGAAAAGGAAAATACAATAAGGGAGGACGTGAGTTGTTAGATTGTTCCCATTGGAGAAAACATGCATACACACTTCCTCCATCTTAAAATTGTTTTCAGATTGATAACAGCTGCTAAATCATTGTGCCGTAACGTTTAATAGTGATATGTTTAAAACAAAAATAGCGCATAATTAACACGAAAGTAAAGTGACTTAAAACCTAAATTTTTGCAATGAAGGACTCCTGCTGAATCAGAGACAAAACGTATTTTTAAAACGATGATCATTTAAAGTCAAACAAGGCAGAGTTTATTCAAATACAATTTGTGTTTAAAACATGTCTTTTTTCTAATATAAAACGATAAAAAAATAACTAAATCTTTAAAAATAAACATAATAACAGTAGAAGACATCTTACATCACATTTGTTAACTGAATTCATAAAAAAACGAAAGTGACACACGAAGGACAATTAATGCATATTACTAAGGAACAAGCGATAATGTATGTGACATGTTTGATATTGAAATATTATTCCCAAGAACAAGTGTTTACTACTCTTACCTTTTAACCAGGAAAAAACTGTCGTAGTAAAGTATTTTGTCTAAACTTTCATCATACATGTCTAAGGCCACACCACAATCCAACTATAAGTAAACGAGTTGCGATATAGATCAATTACTGGCAAATATATATTTGTTTTCAAGTAATTATCTTGAATTTTGTTTTCTTAATTCAAACAAATATTCAATTTCGGGTTGATACTTTTTATGCCATCTGTTATTATTTTTCTCTGAAAATAACTGGTTCTTATTAAAGTATTGCGTAAGATTACTTGTATGTGACATTTGTCAGGAGAATGAATTAAACGATAAAAATAAGCAATAAACAATCAAATTCAATAGGTATTGTATGGAATGGTCTTCAAGAATTAGAATACTTAAACCGTGTTTTATAGGGATCGTAGGCAGTGAACTGTGTCAACAGATAGAGAAGACAATATTTCCCCAGTAAGAAATAAATCGATTTGTATTCCACATTGATATTATTTTGTAGGTATTTCTGTACGAACTTGATTTTGAATAAAATGGTATATTCATCTGAAAAAAAAATCGATATATTCTCCACTTCAAAAAGTCAATTAATCCACAAATTTACCAAATCAAAATTCATAGTTCAATTTAACTGAAAATACGCCATAGGCATGACGAGGAAAGCATGTCTCTTGTGCAATCTCAGATAAAAATCAAGTATTACGAGTACATACGTTTTTAATATTTAAAATAAGAGCCATGCTTGTTCCGACGAATAGAATATTCAAAGATCGTGATGATTTTAAAAAAACAAGGACGACCAAACAACGAATACGTTTACATGAAACATATATCAAATATGGTCGGACTAATGAGACAATATCCGTTTGGTTATTAAAAAGAAATACAACAAAAATACCGAATTCCTAGAAAAATTCAAAACTGAAAGTCCTTTATCAAATGGCAAAATCAGAAACTCAAACACATCATACGTATGGAAAGCAACTGTCGTACTCCTAAGTGGCACAGACCTGTCCTTATGCTGGCTTAAACCTGGTTAACGGGACGGACCATATAAGTATTTAGATTATAAAGGTATTTTTCGAACACATGATATTAAATCTCGTTTTCCGAACCGAAAACAACACAAATTACTAACTGATTCCTTGTTCTATATCACATGTTATGGATCGTGGTGTATCTTGAGGTATGTTATCTTACCATCACAGAAATCAATTTTAAGCGTCTTTATCCTGTCGACATGTTTGCTCTCAAGTAAAGTCACAATAGTTTAAGGCATGGTCGTTTGTTTCATTTCCCCCTACTGTTTGAAATTTCTAATGTATACGGATTTCAAATATTTGAGGTGTTTTTTTTGCTATTCTTATCACACAAACCGAAAAAATATTCCAACCATTAAACAAAGCCGGTGGTACAATTTAGTCAAGAACAAAAAAATAACAATAAGAATAATAGAGGACGTGGCTTTCCATTGTGTATCATTTGCCAAAAAAAAAAAAACAACAATAAATTTATTTTCATAAAACTATCTGCTCAGATTGCTCAAAATACTCATATATTAAAGTAAAGTGGTATTATTTTACAAAATCAACTCGAAAGTAAAGATATGTAAATCATATGTTTCTAAATGAAGGTCTATGGCTGCATCAGCGCAAAATGGTTTTGTTTGGAAGGAGATGAATTTTTGAGTTAAAGCGATTATTCAAATAGCATGGGTGTTTTTATCATTTCTTATTTTCATAAAACAGAATTAAAAAAATTGAAACTTTAACATAAATTCGACAACCATAACGGGATGTATATTACATTAAATTCAAACTGTTAACTGAATTGTAATCAAATCAAAATTATAGTATAAAACTAAAAACAATTAGTATTTTCAAAGTAAAGGCAATTACATTTTTTGATATTCATAAACTCCCGAGAACAAGTGGCTACTACTGCTTACCTTTAACCAGAAACTTGTAACATGCATTTCTAAGTCCACACCCCACTCCTCCTATAATTATAAGAATTCAGATGTAGCACGATTACTGTTAGATATATTTGTTTTCGTTACATACATTAGTTCCTTGTCTATTGTTTGAAATTAATAACTTTAAAAAATGGTCTAATACTTTATATGCAATAAATTATTGTTTATTTTTCTGTAAAATAAAAAGTTGCTTATTTAGTGAAAAAAAAATGAAAGCTTGTCTGTGACATTTCTCTCGACTAAATGATAAAAAAAAAATTTAACATTTCTAAACAAAAGATTGATAGACCCTAGACAATGCACAGGTCATTTCTTAAAAATCAAATTTGAACAGCAGCCCAACTACACTCAATTGACAAGGCCGATTTGTTCTCACATGATATGTAGCTTCAGTAATGTTTGTTTTCCTACATGTAGTAAAAACTGTCAAAGTACCCTTTTTAAGCTTATGCGAAAAATATACAGCCGATATAGGTTCAATGTTATAATTATAACCAGTGACAATATACCAACGCCGTTACATTATAACATTGTGATTGATTGATTGATTGATTTATTAGTGATTCATTTACGCCGCACGAAAAGACTTTATCGTGGCGAGAGCAAAGTCACAACAGACAATATTTTATGTTTTTTTTCCTTTAAATCAGACAAAAAGTCTTTCAATTTAATAAAACTTTATATACTTGCAGTCGCCGGACATATACACTTGTTAAATTTCATTTTTTTTAAAGATATCGTGTGTTCTTGATTGTTATTCTAGCATGAAAAATACGGCATCTATACATGTACATGCTGTATATAAAATTGTTCAAAGGTTTGCATATATTTGGTTTTATTTCATGCAATTTACTGTTATCTTTTCCTCAATGCAATTTTCCATATATTTTAAAAATCAGAATATTGTAGTTCACTTTTAGATATTGTGTCCTTCAGGACATGTTTGCTTTCTGGTCTACAACTGGTTTTCTGTGGATGCATGTATGACTTGACATCTAAAGAAATATAATCTCTTTATCGAACATATTCAAATTTCTCATTTTTAAGGATTTTAGAATTCAAGAGTTTTTTTATTTTGGTATGTTATATTCCTTGAAGACATGATAGCGAATCAGAACATTTAATGATTTTTGATTTGTCAGAAATAGCAATAAGCTACTATATGATAAAAAAAATATGATTTAATTGCGAAAGAGACTACTAGTAACTGAAAAATATATATTATAATATCTCAATATTTGTGTATCTGTTATTTAACCTTTGCAACAATACATTTAAGCGCCCTTATCCTGTCGATAGTTTCGCCGGTAGGTAAAGCCACAAGAGTTTAAGGCATGTGCGTTTGTTTCATTGCTTCTCCATTGTTTTGATTAGTTTAAAAAAAAAAACATTATTCTAATATATACGCATTTGAAATATTTGAGGTTTTCTTGTTCCTATTCATATCACATAAACTGAACATATATTCCAACCGTTAAATACATCCAGTGGAACAATCAAGTCAAGAAACGGACAAAACTTACATTAAAAGAGGACGTTGGTTGTCATTGTGTTTCATCTAGCATAAAACATCAATACAAATCTTTTCTTCAAAATATGTATTCAAATTGCTCTTTTAGCGACAAAATAATCATATCATAACGTAAAGTGGTAATATTCTTTAGGTGCTGCATCAGCAACAAATGGTTTTGTTCGTAAAATGATGACCATTTGAACTCAAACATACAAGCAATTATGCCAACAGAATCGATGTTTTGATCATTTCCTATTTAGAACCAAATTTAAAAAAAGTTTAAGTTTAAAATTAAACAGAACAGTCATAGCGGGCATATTACATCAAATTCAAATTTTTAACTGAATATGTAATTAAAAAGTAATTGTAGTATAACACGAAGAGCAAGCAATGAATATTTTTAAGGTTAAGGCGATTATATATTTGATATTCATAAACTGCCGAGAACAAGTGCCTACTACTACATACCTTTAGCCAGGAAAAAGCTGCCTTTCTAGTGTTAAGTTTTTTTTTCAAACTTTTAACACGCTTTTCTAAAATTACAGCACGATCCATCTATAATTATAAGAATACAGATGTAGCACGATTACTGTAAGATATATTTGTTTTCGTTACATACATTGGTTCCTTGCCTTTTGTATGAAATCAATAACTTACAATAATGGTCTGATACTTTATACGCAATAGATTATTGTATATTTCTTGTCTGTAAAATAGGAGGTAACTAATGCAGTAGGAAAAAAAGATGGCTTGGCAAAAAACTAAAATTAGTTTTTCAAATACATAGATTAATAGAGCCTTGACAACGCACAGGTCATTTGTCAAAAATCAAATCACAACAGCAGCCCAATTACAGATAATTAACAAGGCCGATTTGCTCTCACGTGATATGTAGCTGCATCAATGTTTGTTCTTCTACATGTAGTTAAACCCATTACAATACCACATAGTATGTAGTTAAAACCATTTCAATACCACATCTGATAAAGGTTCAACGTTATAACCAGAGACATATATCAATCCCGTTACATTATAACATTGTGATTGATTGATGGATGGATTGATTGATTGATTGATATATAGATTAGACCGTTGGTTTTCCTGTTTGAATAATTTTACACTAGTCATTTTGGGGACCCTTTATAGCTTGCTGTTCGGTGTGAGCCACGGCTCCGTGTTGAAGACCGTACTTTGACCTATAATGGTTTACTTTTACAAATTGTGACTTGGATGGAGAGTTGTCTCATTGGCACTCATGCCACATCTTCTTATATCTATGTAGTTGATGAGATGATAGAAGGAACAAAGTTAAATTTGTAAATATAAAGAAACTTAATTGAATTATTAAGAAGATGTATCCCAATTCATTTGGACTTTGACGGATAGTTGACTTTCGAGCAATGACACAGCATCTACTGATTTTTATGCGAGCACCTTTTCACTTAAAACTCAACAAAGGACCAGTATCTGGGGGATCCTACTACATCTGACCTTAAATCAATATAACAATTAGTCTCAAGAAGGATGCATTTAAGGATATCACGGCTCTGATGCCTGCAGTAATTTTGAAAAACGGGGTGAAATCAGTATTTGATGAACAAATGATTGCACAAATTAATACTGATCCCAGATTACTGTTAGAAAATTACAACAGTTGTCTTAAAAACATATTTCCCACCAACAAAACTGCAAGAGCGCCGTTTACATCCAACCAGTTTTCTTGCAAAATTAAGTATGAATAATTTTTAGAATCACACAAACCTTTATCCGAAATTGGCTAAAAATGAGATGTGGTATGATTGTCAATCAGACAACTCCCCAACAGAGACTATATGACACAGAGGTTAACAACTATAGGTCATCGCACGGCCTGATGTCTGTTTGTCTTTTCTATTTTAGCCATGGCGTTGTCAGTTTATTTTCGATTTATGAGTTTGACTGTCCCTCTGGTATCTTTCGCCCCCCTTTTATAAACAAAACAATGAACGAAAAACAAATATGATACACAACTACAAACTACAACCACTGAATTACAGGCTCCTGACTTAGTACAGGCACTTACAGAATGTGAAGGGTTAAACATGTTTGCGGGCACCCAATACTCGCCCTTAAGTTGGAAAGTGGTGCAACAGCACAACATATGAAAAACTATAACATCAGCTTTACTCATCAGATCGATACAAAGCATAAAAAACGAGCAACAAAAACACAGACCGGACGTTGCAGGGTATTTATATATCCCCACAACAACAAAAACCCTAAGAACAGATTTTAGAGTAATTGTAGTTACTGACATGACATCTAGTTCGAAGCCAATTACAACTAATAAAGAAAATCATGTTTGCCAGAATATGTTATTTAGGTTATTTTTTTGGTTTGTTCAGCTCTTCAACGTTTTTTCAACGTAATTTGTCCTCGAGTATCACTGATGAAACATTTATTGTCGAAAAGTACATTTGGTACAGTACAATTGGTACCATTAATGTTATTATTTCATATGAGTTTGCAACGAGGTATATTTTTATCAGCCACAACATTTACCATAAAGGGTTTAAGATCTAAATAAAAAGCAAAGACAATGTCCATCACTACTGCTTTTATATTGAATACAGACAAATGTGGAAATGGTAGAAATTCAAAGACGCAGACAAAACATGTTTTAGTTGATCGTAAAATGAACTTGAGACCGAGAGCTTCGACAGGGTTGGCATTTCCTATTAAGCATTATATTATGTCACAACCGGGAAAAAGACACAATTGGTAAATTAACACACCAGACGAAAAATATGGTATTTGAGACAGCGAGCATGTTGCTTTTGAGGTGATACAGAGACGCATCGTATCGGTCAACTTTTTTGTAATGGTGGCCGTAATAGTATGTTGTGTCGATTACAGTCATTATTTCAAGTCTGATGGGACAGTCTTCATGTCAGAAGCTTATCCTTGTTAATAAATTCCTAATCTTGTGAATAGCCCATCATTATTAATAAATTTCCAATCTTGTAAATATACAAGGCTCCGTGTTGAAGACCGTACTTTGACCTATAATGGTTTACTTTTATAAATTTTGTAAATATACTAGGCTCCGTGTTGAAGACCGTACTTTGACCTATAATGGTTTACTTTTATAAATTTTGACTCGGATGGAGAGTTGTCTCATTGGCACTCATACCACATCTTCTTATATCTATGGACATGATGAACTTAAATAAATTGGCTATTGGAAAGATTAAATCATCTTGTTTGTGATAGATTTTATGTTAATGTCGACCACACTGATGAACGCATTTTAGTCATACACAGTCATGTCACTGCGGTGAATTCAGTACTGTATAGACAATTTGCTTGCAGTCAATTCAGTACGTTGCAGTCGATTTTAGACAATTCAGTATCATGATGATGTGAACAGGTAAATAAGGAAACAAATAATTAATGTGCTGAACAGTCTGCACATAGGCTGAAAAATATCACAATTGATTGCTAATTAATTGTCTGAACATTAGTTACTTTACTCCAGTTTATAATTCCCATAATTGACTACAAGACAGAAAATGATTCACTAGTTTATTTTTCAGTCTTTTGAGAGTTGTTAAGAGCTAAATGACTGTTTCGGATTACAATTGTTGACTTGTGCCATGTGTATCAAAATTCGGAAAAAGATCAAGATATGAAGCAAAACTTCTACTTTAGTGGTTCTATTTGCAAAAACGCAGGTTTGCATTTGAGTGAAATAATATCAGAAATATCTGTTAATATATAATCGTGATTTATGAATATCATTAAGTTTCGAAATTCGATCTTTTTGGGTATTCAGGGTTTGCTTTGTAATTGGTATAAGGATCTTGACTTTTCAGTTTTTTAACTTTAATGAATATGCAATATGATATGTCGAATATCTATGAATAATGCATTTTAAGCATTTAATTTAATCATACCTTTGAATATATGTACATCATGTATGCTTGAATTTCTCTATTACTAGACACTTTACATTTTATATAAACAAAGCTCCTTACTATATCTTGGGTATGAGCTACAAAAGAAAAATATAGCAAAATGAATGTGAATAACACGCTTACTTGTGAAGACATGAAACATATTACATGTAGTTAATAACCATTAGAGATTATATTAACTAACTATGAGATGTTTGATATAAACATTCTTCTTAATAGTTCAAATACATGTACAAACAAAGAGAGGCAAGCAAAATGTACAAAAAGCCGTGTTTCCGTTTAGAAGTCCGTTTTCCTGTACTGACATGATTTAATACACATCTTTAGTAAGTTCATCAGGCAAAGTTTACCTTTACTTGATTTTGCTTTTATTTTTAATTTCCTTTTGGTTTTATAGGTCTTCAAGTGTTTTGGTACTTATACATCCTTGGTTTTCAATATTTGGCTTTAGGCGTGCCTAATGAAGGTAAATACAGAAATTCAATTCAGGCATAAATGTTTACATTGTTATTTTGTTTTTCTAAAGTCATATGATACCTCATTCCGAAATTTTACTGTAAACACGTGTTCATTAATTTTCAGAAATGTGCTGCTTTTCAATCACTGTCTTCCCTTCCTAGAATTCACCAACAGCATTTACTGTTGCAGTGACCTTACCAATGACAAATTTTAAAACAGCACAACGCAAAATCGAGAGGAAACCCGTTATAAAAGAAATGGCTATAAATCTATGAAGTAAAATAACATTAATCAAATCTGAAAGGAAAACAAATGCTACAAATCAATAAACAGCTATTATGACAAATTAATTAACAGATGGAAAAGCAACGAAAATATTAAAGTTGATAAAAATACATCATTATATCAATTCACTTATCTTTCATGTGCTCCATGATTCCGTGTTGATTGTTAATCACTGTATAACGATCGGTACATCTCTGTTCTAAACACCGAAAGATAATTAGCAGCCAAAGATTTCGATCAACAATCGCATAATAAAATATTGGATTCTATATAAATGAACAAAACGTGCACATAGGACTTAGTGAAGTATATATGCAAGCATTGATTCAATAATCTAACATTATGATTCTAATGAAATGTAACTTTTGTGAAGATAAAATGTTGACTTAAACTGACCACAGCAGCAAAAGTTTGTAGAGGATTTGTTTCCAAACTACGAGGTAACAATTAAAAATTCCAGTCTAAGGTATTCCTGTTTTAATATACAAGCACTATAATTTAGTCCTTTATGGTTAATCAGCTCTTCAATATGTGTTTTATGTTTTTGACTTTCAAATATGTTAGAGAAATAATTGTCGAAATACACATCTGGTGCAGTAAAATTGAAACCGTTTATGCTACTGAAACATGTGAAACCATATAATAAACAAAGGGCTTTCAAATAATCACAAACTACAATGCTTTCTTGCTATCAATACAATGTGACGTCTACTAATTTTTATATAATGTATCACGTGTTGTAAAGAAGAGATGGAAGATACCAAAGGGACATTTAAAACTCCTTTGTCGCATATAAGCTGACGCATGCAAAAAAGATGATTATATAAGCAACAGTTGACAAAACTCTTAATGGTTATCTGATATTAAAACCAATAACCGGCGTTGGTCTGAGGTGCATCATTGTGAGGGTATGCATATCCCACCTCACAGTTGGAAGCCTAAGCGTTGCTCATTGAACATGTAAGTTCACAATCGGTGATCAGTTTATCCGAAGATGTTATAATCGAGGAAAATTGAGGCTTGAGCTCGTGGTCATCCGTGATACATAATATTCCATAACCGTCAAACAACTTGTGATGGCGTCCGTAAACATTTCGGAATAATTGGTGAAGATCAATCAATCAGTCTTCCACATATAGAAATGAGAGAAAAAATATAAAAGTTTTAACTGTTCTCAAAGGCTTATTTTGCTTTTATCAATTAAAATCTTCAACCAAAATAACTGTCTTGCAATTTGAATTGAATTCAATCTGGTGATAAATTAATTTTGAAATCCTCTCTGTCAATTCTATTAAAGATTATACGATAGAAATAGCTTAAAAAGTACGTTTCGTTGTTTGTATTTTCTAAATTAGCAGGGTAACAACTCACATACATTTTCAGGTTTTTTCTCCAGTTTTATCATTGTTTATTATGCTAAAAGTTGAAGTGCAGTTGCAGAAAAAATCATGAGTCAGATGAAGCAAAACTGGACATTTGATCTGAAAAGATCAAAGGTGTTCGATCTTGCATTCAAAAGTGCATTAAAAATCTACGACGTACAATGAGGACACGGGTTTCTTACACTTCCAAGTAAAAGATGGCTTCCAGAAATATTGCGTTGAAGGATGTTCAACCGGTGGTGTTAATCAGATGTGTATTCCTAAAAGTCCTACAGAATCTTGTTGAAATTGGCTTGGAACTAGCTGTCAGTAACTGTGTGTAATCTTATTTCGATGCTTTGTGTCTTTTGTTTTTATGTTAGTGGTTTTCTGCTCTTTGGTCGGGTTGTTGTCTCTTTGACATATTCCCCATTTCCATTCTCAATTTTATTGTGTCTAGCACCGTTCTATTGGATTAAGTCAATTACAAATGATTTTGTACAGTTTGTTCTTATGTTTTGCTGTTACACAACTACCACGGATTAGGGGGGATGGTTCAGCCCTCACAAATATATCCAACCCCGCCATACTCCTCAGTGCTTGTAGCACAGTTGTTCTCATTGGTTCGTTTCTGTCATACTAGTATTTGTTTTTCGTTAATTGTTTTTTTATTAACATGGCTACGAAGTTTCTTGTTTAGATATTTTCACATGTTTCATGTCGAGGTCATGTATAGCAGACTATACGGTATGGGGTTTTCTCATTGCTGAAGAATGTACATAGAACATTTAAGACTAAGCAGAACAACGAACCCTACCAAAAAACCCGGGATGATACCAGGTATTCTGAAAAATAAGCATATCCTGCTCCACATGTGGCACCCATCGTGTTAAGTACACACTCGTCTAATTTGTTAAGAAAAGGGAATAGATTGTGGTTACGACAATTACAGTTATTGTTTATCTTTTTTTTTTTTTTTTTTTTTTGCCGTGGCATTGTCGGTTGATTTTCGACTTTGGAGTAATAGACTAACTCTTTGGTACCATCTGCCTCTCATTTTCAATATACGTTTACATATTAAAGTAAAACTGCAGTACAGCTATCACATATATTTGTTTTAATATATTCTATATTTTTTTAGGTTGCCACACTTTTCATTAAGTCTAAAATGTGCATAATTAAAACGGTAATCAAAAGTCCAAAATCCAATAGATCAAGACTGAAAAGTGACAGATAAGAGCCAAGCAAGTCTCTGACGATATACAGAGGGAATTTACCGTCCCCCATCAGCACCCTGATCCACTATGTCATATAACTATCTTAAACAGATAGGAGAGGGCTGTAAACATTGATACATATTAAGGCTTATAAGCAATATCATTTTAAATTCCGATCTAACTATTCAAAATATAATTGAAATTAAAAACGCCATCACAAGCCGATATATATTTCTGCTATATTACACATATATTGAACCAATAATTACTTTCCTATAACAAATGGAACATACAGAACGACAATATCAACTTAATACTGTTTGAAACAAATAAATGAAAAGTTTTTGTTTATATTGCCTGTTATAGCTAGGAAACTATAGAACGATATCATTCTGTTTAGTAACAATTTTGATTAGAAATTGATTTGCAGAGATTCGCACTTTAAAATTTTGCTCAGCTTAAATTTTGGATGTTTTTACATAAACATGATACATTATACATGTTATATAAACGTTCTTTGGCCGTTGCTTGACAACTAAATACACTTTTTTAATCCATTTTATCAACTATATCAAATCAAAATTGTTAATCATTGTTCACCAAAGACCCGTAAAGTAGAGCAAACAAACTATATTAAGGATAACATATTGTGCTCTTATTCGAAGTCCTAATATTATTAAGCTGGAAATGTGTGTATTCTATTTAACTCTTCATCATTACTCTGCATGGCAAAGAACCAGTTCTTTTACCGGTAAACTTTCCAAAAAGGGATATAGTTTGTACTTAATAGTAATTTTAAATCAGATTCAGACGACCGGGAGTGAGGTTTTATAACCTATCATAACCAATAACGACATATTATGGTGGCATCTATTTCTAACCACACTATAATCCTTATAAAGGAATACAATTCCAACACCTGATCTGTCACCTTTGACTTCGATAAACTATTCATCAGCCTTAAAATATTAATTTTCATCCTGCAAAAAGAAATAATCTGCGTCAGTCGTTAATTGACAATACAATTCATATTATAGTTCATTGTAAAATATTAACATTTCTTTGTTATTTGTAAAATTGTCTATAACAGTGATCATTTATGTGTTATACGTGTTGATGTTTGATGCGTTACTAGTTTTTGTAAACGCCAGTCTAAAGTTTGAAAAAAAAAGTTCTAAAACCCTTTACCAGAAGCCAAAATAATAACCTGAAGTATAATAAACTGGGTAAATAGAATCCAAATAGGCCTAATTAGAAAAGAAAATCCGGAACTGCCAAACATCAACTTTGCCCAGTAGCCAGCACATTTGTGTTGACATGAATTATCATTGATATGGTCATAATTATATATTGGCTGTATTTAAATACTAAGCATTATCTACCCAGGAATATATTACGTTAGCTGTATTTGGCAAAACCTTTCGGAGTTGTGAGTCCTCAATGCCCTTCAACTTTTTGCTTTATTTGGCAGTTTTATCCTTTTCGATTTGAGCATCACTGATAGGTCTTTTGTAGACGAGACGCGCACCTGGCGTACCGAATTTCAATCAAGATATCTCTGTTGAGTTTATAGTCGACTATACGGTATGTGTATTTCTCATTGTGGAAGGCCATGCGGTTGCCTATAGTTGCTTGCATTTGAAATTAAGTGTATAGTTGTCACCGTGTTGAAGACCCATTGGTAGCCGTCGGCTGTTTTCTGCTATTTGATCGGGTTGTTGTCTCTTTGACACATTCCCATTTCCATTCTCAATTTTATCATTGGCAATCATGTCACATCTCCTTATTTTTTTTTTTTTTTTTATTTACAACTTTAATAGTAAAATTAGTTCATATTTAAAAGAAATATATAATGGCATACATTTTTGGTACAAAGTTATATAATACAATTCCTTTGTCTTTCGTAAAAAAATCGTTAAATCTTTTTATTTTATTAGTGAAACTTACTTAACTTGTTTCACGGTTAATAAGTTTTATGTTATTATAAGTGTTTTCATATTTTTAATTCATGGATGGGTTTCAAAATGCTACTATTGATTGATTGCATAACAATAACATGCGTTATTCATTTTTAAATCGTTCTACTAACAGCGCCACGAGACGGATTTAAACCAAACATTTTCCCAATATCTATATTACTAAATCCTTGATTAACAAACGCATAAAATATCAATCATGCGATTGACTAAAAGCTTCTTTGACTGTGTTTTAATCTGAAAGAATCATTATCAATTGATCATGTTTATTCAACAAAAACTTCAAATAGTTTGTTTCTACGACGATTCAGGTGAGATTATGGAAATATAAATGCTATTGTATTCGTGATGAATTAGGCTTACCTTTGACCATAATATACGGATCAAAACCAACCGTAAAAACAATCAAAACTGTACATTTGATTTTTTGATTTTTTGGTGTTTTAACGCCACTTTTAAGCACCGCTTTTGGGCTATTTCGTGGCGGCCAGTTTTTATTGGTGGAGGAAGCCGGAGTGCCCGGAGAAAACCACCGACCTTCGATAGGAAAACTGACAATCCTAGTCAATTAAGATTGGAGTCGAGTGCACCCGCACGAGCGGGGTTCGAACTCACAACCTCAGTGTTGACTAGCTAGTGATTACAGTAGTAATTACTTAGACCACTCGGCCATCGAGGCCCCTCAAAACTGTACATACACACAGTTATTTTAAATATACAGAATTATTTTCTGTCAATACCTTTTATACCTCGATTGGATCTTTATTTAACATGGAAATTTTTAATCTGATGTTTTGATTCGTTATATGTGTAGTCACCTTACCTACCGTTATTGATTTGTTTTTATGTTACATTATGTAGAACACCAATCAACCTTTTCATTCAAACCAGGGTGTTTTTGTCTAATAATGTCTGTGGCGTTGTTTTACGTGTTAATGGACGAAGTGAGGATAAAATGGCCATCGACATCCATTTGCTACTACCACAACATAGTTTTCTTTTCTTCAACATAACGATTTTTTCATGCTATTATTAATACTAGTATTACACATATATACAATCCATTAACATATATTCCGAGGTGACACAGAAAGTATTTACATGTCTATCCATCCATTAAGGGCATTGCAACATATGGTTTTAACATGTTCAAGGTGTTTTGGTATTGTAAAATTCTGTATTATATAGTATTCACCAAAAATAATGTGGAAAAGAATGAAACTGCTCGATTATTTGTCATTAACTTCCGAAGATATCGTCATAGTGATTACTAGTTGGAAAATACTTTACTTACACTTAGACCAAAAATAAAATATTACGTATCTGCGGAAAACGGTATACGCTGAGTTGACCTAACATGTATTAGCACGTCCTGGTTATGCCTCGTTTGGTTAAATACATGTAGCTCCTCGCGTAATATGTATTTATACATACTTTAATTTCAGATATCTAGGTTGGAGCATTCCTGATGAAGGTAACTCCAGAAAACAGCTTCAACGATAAATAAAGGGAAGCTATATAAATGATACACAACATAATTAAACGTAGAAATAACAAAACAAACCAATGTTAGACAAATGAATGAAAACTGTTATAACAAACATACAACATGTTTTGCATACATTCAGGTTATTGATCAATGATTCAATCTTTTCTCAATGGTTTTCAATCGATTACATTAAACAATTTTCAAATAATACAGTCACCTCTTCTGTTCTGCGTATCCTCTAAATACACAATATACAAATCCTTGCCGATTTAAATGCAGTACTTTTCAAAGTGTAATTATTTTACTTATAAATTTTAAAACTCTGAACAACAAGAGTGAATCAGACCAATACATTGAATTTAATTGGAATACTGAGGTGAAATAAGAGGTATTATTACTTTTCTTATTTTGTGGACAGTTGCTTCAAAAAGGTATAGGTTATAGTTTGTGACCTGAGTGTATATTTTTGCATAATTAATGAGCTCTGGTCTAACAGATGAAAAAGATAATTATGAATTCTACTCCTTATGTCAGTCATTACGTCTTGAAAATGACGCGAAACACATGTGTTCATTGGTATTAGAAAAATACGGCATTTTCACGTTTTCTCAGTTCTATGAATTTTGTAGATACTGCCTTTTCCAGGCATTACTGGTACAACGGTCCAGCTGCATGTAATCTTATTTTACTTAATTCATATATCATCAGTGTGTGTAACTACATTTTTATTAACACTTTGTATGTTAAAATGTACCGTTGGTTTCATTCTTAAGTCACACAGCCCTTTTATTTGCTAACAGCTCAGATGACACATTGGAATAAATGATGAAAACACAAAATGTCGCTATAAATAACACATGCGTGGTTTGCATTTTATTCAGGCAATCAAAAGGATCATACACGCGTTATATAAACACGTTAAACAACAATAACGAATTCCAAGGCAAATTCAAGAGAGTAAGTTCATAAAAACCGACAAAAGTAAACGTTTTCAATCAACGGAATAATTTAAAAACAACTGCCATATTCCTGACTCGGTACAGGCATTTTCCACAGAAAATGTTGGGTTAAACAAGGTTTCATAGCTAACTGAAACACCCACTTGTATGTAGCTTAAACTCGAAACACTGTTAGTATTGATGTGAGGGTAATATCAACTATAGTAACACTAGTTCATCGAACAATGTCATCAGCTAATAGTTACAAAAAGCTGAAATTTGAATAAGGACTTTAACGACAGAAACGGATTTTGTTTTTAATCGAAAATCGAAGTAATAACTTAGTCTCTGCCAAAGTCAATACGACACTTGTGAAATGTGGAAGTATTTTGTCTCTCATTCAAACGTCGTTCTTCCTTAGATGACTGGTTTTGGGTCTATGGTCCATCATGCTCTTCTCAAACCTTACATAGGTATTAATGCAGAGATATACATATTGATAAAAAAATCTTAATCAAAATTTATTGGTTGTTTGTTGTTTCTGTTTTTTGTTTACTTAACAATCAGTTGCAAATATCCAAGGTATATTTACATGATGTCACTCTTGACAGAGAATAAATACAAAACAAATGTAAGAGAGAGTTTCAAGTAGTGTTTACAATCTAATATACATTGAAATAATTTTTGTACAACATTCATTTTTCATATGAATATATGACATGATCTAAATCAGTACTTGTATAGGTAAGCCAAGTACTGATATTGTTGTAAGACAGGCCTCTTTTTCATACACCTCTGCAAGTCGAAGCTTTTATGGTCTTTTACTTTAAACGGTAACTGAATATAAAACATATGTTTATTATATAAAACATAGACATATGCATGTATATACAAAATTTCAAGTTCTAAATCGCCCTGAAATAGTTGCCTGAATTTGGACAGCTTCCTGAAAATGTGTCAAGGTCAAAACAGATTGTGAGATCTCAAACCACCCACTGCTTTAATCTCGATCAGTAATATAACAAAAAGAACACACTATACAATCAGTACAGGAAAAGAACTAATTCTAACTCCAAGTTAATGGTTTAATAGATATAAAAATTCACTGAAAATGTTAAACCTGCTGATAAGATAAATGCCTTCCAAACATGTGTATGTCTTCAAACCAGCAACAAAAAAAAAACACACTAGTCACTGTTAACAGTCTTTAGTTGTCCTCTATACTGTAAATAAACTTACATAGATACACGAATGAAACTTTTGTACGCCAGAAGTGCGTTTGCATTTACAAAAGACCCACCAGTGGCGCTCGAATCAAAAAAAGTTAAAACGGTCAAACAAAGTACGAAGTTGAAGAGCAGTGAGGACCCAAAATTTCAAAACTGCCAAGTACAGCTAAGGTAATTTATTCCGTGGGTAGAAAATTCTTCGTTTTTTGAAAAATTATAAGTTTACTAAACATGTTATTTGATAATATGACCATACATGTATCAATGAAAAATTAATGACAACACAAGTGCTGACTACATGCTATTTCTTTAAACAGTAGGTGCTAAACTTTGGTTTGTAAAATTTATGCACATATTTGAATTTTTGTCATACTTGAATTCATTGTTCAATTAGTTTTGAATAACATAGCTAAACAAATATTGTTTGGGAATAGAACAAAATATAACGAGTAAAAACAAACATGATTATTGTGTTTATGATTTGAAGAATTAATCTAAAATCAGAGCATATTGATTGCTTTTGATATTAGAACTTCAACGATTTAAATTACATTTGTTTATTTCCAGAATTGTTCAATTGTAAACTGGCCCGTCTGCTAATCAAGTCATAATAAAAGGTTGCAACATTCGATTTGATGGCAGTACTATTGATATGATAAATGCAATTGGGTTGTTTTTCACATTCAATTTAATTAAATTATATATTGGCTGCTTTTCTGGTTTGATCATTAACATTACTCATACTGTTCTTGGTCTGAGTTTTCTGTGCGCAAAGTTGTCTTGTACCCGTCTAAATCACTGACAACGTCATAAAACAACCAACAAATAGAACAAGTGGCGAATTAACCTATCACAATTTAACACAATACAGGAAATTTTTAAGATAACATATCAGGTATGGTATGCAAAGTTTAACGACTATGTTTAGTCCAATTCACATAACATGGACCATATATCGGGAAACAGTTGTTAATATTTTTTGTTCTTCAAAAGTCTTAATCATAATCTTTTCATCCATACCATTTGTACTATTAAACCAGGAAGAAAAGAATGTTATATGACTGGGAAAAGTACCAACATAGATGAACCAGAAACATTGATACAGTTTATAAGTGTTCTGAAAACGTCTGGAGTTATCTAAAGACATCTGAAATATGTATAGAATCTATCAATTCCAATTAATGATATCATACTTAAACCCATATGTCATGATATGTCCGAATAATAATGCAAATTAAATATATTTCAAGGTATTGATGTGTTGTGTCAGATGTTCAACTGTTAGATTAATGAAGTATCGGAATAATTATTGTTGAAAAAATGAAAGGTCAGCTTTTTAGCATTGTTTGAAACACCTTAAATGCATGACCCGTCTAGCAAACATGAGTTTAGGCCATGCATTTTATTGCCCCAGAAAACAGAGATCGGGGTTTTGTAGAATCACTGTCCTTTCGTCTATCAATGTTCCTTCTAAAAGCGTCGCCTAAAATGGTTAATGGATTTTTTAAACCTTAACAAAAATATAGTGTATCATATTAAGAGGTGTAGAAGAAACATTGTTTCATTCTGATATCTGTTACTTGAGACAATTGAATTTTTAGAAAAAAAGGGAGGACTGGGGGTTTCTTTCGTGAGCATAATCAAAGTTCCACATGTAGGTTAAACTGCATCTTCGCTAACCAAGGGTTACGATCATGTCCCCGTCTCTCCACCCTTGGCGGATTAAGCCAAAATTTGTTATTACAATGCTGAGCCATCTACCGGTAGATAAAAGTCACGCCTATTCCGACTAAATCATGTTTGACCAATGGCAGCACTTGAACTCTCTTCAGTGTGGAGGTGTAAAAACGGTTGTGTTAAGTGTTCACAAATTTCGTGAAGCAGGAACCGAACATGTACGTTGACATTCCAACATTTGCTTTAGAAACATACCCAGGCACTTCAATTAGTTGATGAAGAACTTTACAATTGTCACTAAATATCGTCCTATGTTTTGGGGGTAAAGACGTGTTGCACAATCAGCACGTGGCAATTGTTTATTTACATTTAATACATTTACACGTGATCATCTTAAAGGCGCTTTTTGATTGGATGCAGCCAGTTACAACTGCCACCAATGGAAATCTTAACCTCGTGGATCCGAAATTCTATCTTAATCCGTCAAGGGTGGAGAAGAGGGGACTGGATTGTAACCCTTGGCTAGCGAAGATGGTTAAACTGTTGGTCTACTGATATTAAATGAAAAAAAAACAGTTCTCTATCCATACATGTGAAACATAACAAAGCAGTCAGTGTTGATTGATTGATTGGTTGGTGGTTGGTTAACGTCCAGTTGCAGATATTTCGTGCATGTTCACGACGAGAACATGTTAACATGAAAAACAATAGATAGGTTCTGTAATAAAGGCCGCCTGGGATGAAGGTCGGGGAAATCTAGACTGCCACTAGAAAACGAGGGTATATTAGATAGGGGCAGAAATTTGCCTTTCAACAGGCTAGTTAAGGACCCCACAAAGAGTTGTTGCAAGGGTTCTTAACGTACAAAGAGCGTTGCACTCTCTTTACACTAGGTATCGGTTTTAACGTCCCCATTCTGACCGGATGTGAATGCGTACTTGTACAAATAATGGTTAGCTTAGAGTAAAAACAATGTTTCCAGGAGGGTGACATATCTTCCTACTGATTGTTACTTTGTGAACTAGCACGTTAAAATTTTGGCTCAGGTTGTCCGTCTAGTAATAAACATGATGTATATTCGTATCAAATTATCATGTTTTCAGTTTGTCAGTTTATTTTTTACTTATGAGTTGGAATGTCCATTTGATATCTTTCGCCTCTCTTCTTTTTATCTCTCGTCATGAATACGTTTTCAATTTGCCACTGGATGTTTAACAGCCATTCATCAAACAAAACAGCTGGCTGGATATTGATTAAACTTAAGAAAGTTGTAGTAAATGCAGAAAAACAGAAAGGAAGATAGTATTTTTTCTAAATGTTGCAAAAGGAGATTTTTGAACAAGAGTTCCAAGTGGTTAATGGTTCGTGTTGCTCAGTCTTTAGTTTTCTATGTTGTGTTTTGTATACTGTTTGCGTTGTCTTCTTTTTTTTTAAATTTATTTATGAGTTTGAATGTCCCTTTGGTTTCTTTTGTTTCTCTTTAACTAACTCTTTTATTGCCAGTTGGTATAGCATTCTTGTAAGCTACTCCCACTAATAACGAATGTAAATCTCAAACGATTTGTTTTTATCTAAACAGCTCTTCAAAAACTGAACAATATATCATTCCGTAATTTTCAGATTTTTCAGTCAATTTTCAGATCTATCGACTGCTGTTAACTCAGTATTGTTCAGAAAATTCGCGTGCAACCAATAAACATCATTCGTTATTTACATTTACACATCAACATTATACTGAATTGTCTGGAAAGCTACTGAACATGACTGGATTGACTGCAAGCGAATTGTCAACTATATTGATTGATTGATTGGTGATTGCTTTACGCCGCATCAGCACAAAAAGGCTATATCGTGGCGACAGCTATTTCAAATATTATCACAAGATGTTTTTTGTTTTATATCAGACAAAAAGTCTTTCAATTTCAATTTACTAAAACTTTAGTTTAAAGCCAAAATACTCATTTAGAAATAAAAATTCATCAATAAGATAACATGATAAAAACTTAAAATCATTTTAAACTAATACAACAAATTCAAATTTTGAAATATATTCCAATTTCTTTCAAAAATGAAACAATTATTCTAACAAGAAAATTATTAATTAAATCATACATATGATTAACATTAAAAACAAAATTTCCGGATATCGGAAAAGTCTATACATTCAATTAAAATATGTTTAATTGTATACTTGCAATCGCAAGGTATACATACTGGTTGAATTTTATTTTTTTAAATGTACTCGCGTGTTATTCTAGCATGACCAATACCGCATTTAGAAAAAACACACTGATCTTTCCTGCTCATAAATCATTTGTAAATTTGTTTAAAGGTTTGCATAAAGTTGGTTTAATTTTATGCAGTATATTGTCGTTCCTTTTACTCCAAGCATTTTACCATATATGTAAAACATATTCTCTTGTATAAGATTTAAAATCAGTATATGGTATTTCAGATTTCGATATTGGGTCGTTCAGGACATTCTTTGCTTCCTGATCTAAAACTGTGTTTCCGTGAATGGCGGTATGACTTGGCACCCATAGAAATATAATTTCTTTATTGAGCATTTTCAAAGTTCTCATTACGTAAAGGATTTTTAGAATTAATGGGTATTTTGTATTGCTTGAAGACATGATAGTGAATCAGAACATATAATAAACTTTGATTTTGTCAGAAGTAGCAAGAAACTGCAATGTCAGAATTATCGCTTTAGCTTCTGCAGTAAATATGGATACAACAGACGATCACCAAAGACAGCAGCAGACGACACTTTGTCTCCATTCTTCGATCCATCAGTATAAACTGTTGAAAAATTGGATTTTATTTCAGCATAATGCTGCTGAATTAAAAGAGGATTTGCTTCAGCCTTATTGTATTTACGGAGATCAAATAGCATTTTTGGTTTAGGAAGTTCTCATTGGGGACTTTTACAAGTTTGAACCGGAGCAACAGATGTCAACTCAAAAGTATTTAAATGTGGTTTTAAAATAATTCCTAATGGAGGAAATTTATTTTCATATTTTTTTTTAAATATCTTCAAAAACGAAATTGAAAACACAATTGTAGGCAGGGTTGTCTGGAAATGCCTTTAGCTTGACAGAATACTGAAGACCAAGCTTCAAACGTCTATGAGAGAGCGAAGGCTCGTCGGCCTCTACATCTAAACTCTCAACTGGTGAGGTTTTAAAGGCACTAAGACAAGGACGAAGACCTAGGTTATGCACAGCATCGAGAATTTCTACGTATGACTTCCGTGCGGAGCCATACACCATGGATCCATAATCTAGTTTAGACCGAACGAGTGATCTATATAAGTGTAATAAAATGATGCGACCAGCACCCCATTCAGTGTTAGCAACAACTTTTAAAATGTCTAAAGCTTTTAGACACTTTGATTTTAACATTTTGATAGAAGAAGAAAGGTTAACTTTCTAACAAAAGATTAGACTAAGAAATTTGGTTTCATCAACCATTTTAATCTGGTTCCCGTATAAGTAAAGTTCAGGATCAAGATGCATTTTCCGTTTGTTGCAGAAATTCATCCCGACGGTTTTTGAAGCAAAAAATTTAAAACCATTTTCGGAAGCCCATTTTTTCAATTCTACCAGGACATATTTTAGCCTCTGTAACAGATTAAGAAATCACCAACGTACAAAGAACCTTCCATTTCGGACATTTTATTTTTTTGTCACCACCAAGACCCTCATAGGTTAAAGCTGATATGATATGGACAACGGAGTGAAACTTCACTTACAATCTTGTATTTATTTTTAATTTAGGCGTTCACCGTTCAGTTTTTTTTTCTCAATTCCAGGAGTACTTGTATTTTGTGAATAATTATGATGATTAAAAGACTACGACACATGTAATTGAACGTTATATAGACAATATATATTGATTAATGGTTATATGTCATTGAGCAATATTTCACGAAAATTAAACAAGCACAAAAACGACATTTCCTTTTTCTAAAGAAAATAATGTTTCTTTTTGCTGTTTACTAAGACTGTGAAAATATTGACCGAAGCATTTTCCATATAAAGCGGTTTCTTACAAAAATGGAATTTACTCTTTATAAATTATTCCGTATGAGCATTCAATGTAGATGTTTGATTTGTGAAAGATGAATTGAATGTCTTGTAACACGATAAAGTATTACCTACATAACCAGTTGATTGACAAGTGTCTAGCATTAAAGAAAAAGGAAAGTCTACCACTGAAATAGAAAGAGCTTACACATTGCTTGTAAATCCACTTGACAGAAATAACACTCATCCGTTTAAAAAAAGTTAATAGATCGTTAAAATTATCTGGTAGAATTTTGGTCCAATAAATAAAGGAGATATTGTACGATTACCAATGCAAAATATCAAGCCAAGATTAAGTTAATAGTTTTAGTTTAGTTTAAACATATTTTATTTGCTAAATTAAAGCAAAATGGATTAGACATAAGTAAATCATACTTATGAAGTCTTCTTCAAAATACAATATAAATAAATACAATAATAGTATAATGAGCATGCATGTAAAGCAAAAAGTTTATGAAATATAATACACGCTATAGGTAAAAAAGAAGAGAGAGAACAAAAAGAAGGAAAGAGTGAAAAGTCATATATTTCTGTGATGATGGCGTGGGTGTTAAGTTAATAACATTGCCTATTAACAAATAAAACAGCTTTTTTTGCAGTACCCTGTAATCTCAGATAATCTATTTGATCTCAGATCGAATATTGTCTATCGAAAACAAGCATCAGGATGCAAGGAGTATATTAAAAACCAATAGTCAACAACATTTAAAAAGCAAAAGACTGAAGGTTCATATAATACAACACTTACTCTGCCACAGTTTCAAAAACATAGAAATAAGAAATTAATACTAAAATATCAGAAATTATTGCAATGTTTATATTATTGCGACAGGATTCGAATAACAAAAATAACAACTCGCATTTTATATTTTGCTAGTATTATTTGTATGCAGCATTCCTGAAATTGCAATAATTAATCTCGAATTTTTTTCCTTTGTTCAACAATCGCAGTAATGAGTGCATGCAATAATTTCTGAATTTACACATGTTACAGTAGTTAATTCACGTATGTTGGAAATGTCATGCCTGGGGAATGCATGATTTGCATTACATACAATACCAGAGAGGACAATTAAGACATATCATCTGATCGTTTGTATTCAAATCACTAATGTTTAAGGGAGAACATATTAATACACGGTTTGGCTTTTAGTGAAGCCGTACTTCTTTCTGTCTTCTGTTTTTCGGTGTGAATTGCATAAAGTTATTTGCAAACTATGTTATTCTTCAAAAAAAAATTAATATACTTAAAAAAAATGCATTTCCGTATCAATGTTATTGGTTTAAGCTTAATAGGACATTCGCTTTTACGCCAACACATTTTTTAAATGTTAGTATGTATGTTGTAGAAAAACATGTATTATTTTAGAATACCTATGTATGCTTTTTTGCTTCATTAAGTTTCATCCTGCATATCATCAACTGAAATTTGCATAAATAAACACACCCTCTACTTCAACAGGACAGTACTGTTATTTATTAATTCAATTTGCTATGTCGGGGGTATATTGCTCTAAATCAAACTGTCAATATGTGTCACTTTTAAATCATCCATATTATGTGTCACCACACCTTTAGGAAAAACATTCGTAAAATGTGTTATATAATACCATTATTTTTTAGCTTCGGTGTTTATTTTTATGTACATTATTGCATATCTATGATGTATAAATAACCTTGACTACCGGCACTAATGTTACTAGTTGTGTGTTTGTTCCATTTTTGTTTAGATGATAGACGCGATAAAGCTTCGTTTTCCCACTTTTGAAGACAAGAATTGTTATGGGTTTTAGCATAATAAACATCTCTTCCAGCACAGGCGCTTGGATATTGCCACATACGGGATTGTATATTACGTGTTGTAGCGCCAACTCTGTACCTTTTCGGGTAATTTTCAATTTTTTTCAAAATGATCGCTTTAGTCACGCATTTTTTTGTCATTCCACTTGCGCCACCTTTACTATCAGCCATTGTTTTTCCTGAAACAAAAACCCGATTTATATCATTTGGAAAAACATATCAATAAAAAGAGATGTTTTGAATGTCGTTTATTGAAAAAATAATGTTAAGATCCAATTTTACCACATTTTTGAAGAAATGTCATGAAGGTAAGACTTACACAAACTGCTTGTTAGATGTTAATATTTTACATTCGGTCAGAAATTATAATTTGCCATGCTATTTGTTGATTTAACTACTCACGGGAAACTGAGTCCTTTAATGAGTTAAATAAACATATAGTATACCAAATTTGATACTCTTCTTTAAGCATCACTGAGAACACACAGTTAAAGTGATGTTTAACAGAAATATTTTAACTTTGCCAATTTGTATTTTTTTTTTTTTTTTTAGATTTTACATCATTATCATAACGATGAAAAAAGTTAAAATATTTCTGTTATTAAATGATATTTCGGAATACTCTAAGTCTTCAATGTAAAAGTGATGCCAATACCTTATTTACAAGCCAAAAAAGCAAGCGCAGGGACGTTAAGGGCGTTTCGAGAAAATTCCCATTTTCATACACAGAAATAATCATATTGAACTCAAAGTTAATTTTCTCTGCCTAAAGCTAAATATGCACGCCACAGGCGTAAACAGGGGTAACAGGGTCTATCCTGGATTTCATTCCAAATTTTTATTTATAGAAAAATATAAATACACTGTGTCATGTGACTTCAAACTTAAAGTAAGGACATTTCTCAAAAAAGTCAAAAGGGCAGGTGCAAGATGACATCGGATCGCCCTGGTTTTTAGCTTCCTGTATTCAGAAAAACTTATTTTATTGGAAAAGTGCTGTGCCTAGTTTTTTAATAGAGGTTTTTGTAAATAAAAAAAAAACAATAAAATATGTTGAATTTTATCGATTTATTGATTTTTTGGCACTTCAGGTTGTGAATTTTCTTTTAAACAAACGCTATACGCACAGCACTTTTTGAAAAATTTTAAATGTGACCTTTCCACCAGTACCAAAATAAAGTGGGTTAGTATAGCTCTTGCACCTGCTCTTTTCAATTAATTTAACATGTAGTAGCATAATCGCCTTGAAATGTGGGAGAAAAGCGTTTTAGTGACCCTGCAGTAGTCGGATCGGATGACGGAAAAACTAAGTGTATAAAGTGGCGTTTCATATATAGACATGCTGGAGCGAATAAACAAATATTCTCTTAATGCTTTTTTTCAGAGAATTTTAATTGTGACAGGCTGGATTTTCATACAATAAAATATTTACATCTTTCTACATTAATTTGCATTCAACCTCTGGTGTATTATCGCAAATGACAGGCGGATTCAGGTGTGCTCGGGCCCGCTTGTGGACCAACCATTAAATGGTTAATGCATACACTTTTTACATGTCGCACTTCAAACGTCGCTTAGTGTTGGGGGCACCAGCCCCCCCCCTTTTTATTCAAAGTCCGGAATCCGGATCACGGGTCCCAGGGGCGGATCCAACCATTTTCAAAAGGGGGGATTCCAACCATATGTGTCCATTCAAATGTATTGATCGTCAAAACAAAAGGGGGTTCCAATCCCGACCCCCGTTGGATCCGCCACTGGGTCCAGCACTCCTAGTGTAGTTTTCATTTTGCAAGTGAAAGTTCATTATAGAAATTTATAGCATACTAGGTCTCTCCTAGTGTATGTATATTGTGAGCCATTAACATTTTATTAAAAAAAACATGCATTTTCACAAAGAACTCTCCAAAATTCATGATTTCACTTGTATTTTTTGTTTGTTCTTCGTCATTGATAATGTTTAAATTATAAATACAAACTTCCTACCTGCATATAAATATTCAGATTTTACTTGTTGAATGTCTCAATTGAGAACTGGTATCAATTTGTAAATCATGATTGGGAGGTCTTTTTGAATTTCTTGTGGTGGGGACAGGGTGATTTTTTGCCTCTGAATATTCATTTTCACCAGTTGCCGAGTCAGTATTTTGTACGGCTTGCTTTCTTTTTATTTTGTCCCTAATGATTTCCTGCATTTTGTTGGACAGAAGATTCCTTTTCATCCCATCTGGAGCAATATTTTTCTTATTTTAACATACTCACTTGGCAAAATTATTCTGCCTTCTTACTCATTAATTTTGTTTGGATATTCAAAAGCACACACCAGCATTAACATGGGGGATACAATTCCCTTTAGAATATTTAAAAGCACACACTAGCATTAACATGGGGGATTTAATTCCCTTTTCCTAGAATGAGTAACTTTTAATATTTGCACTTACGACCTTTTTTGGGTAATGATTAGCAGCTGATACATTGAATACCCCATCCTTAAACAATGTACCTTTAGCTCTCATGCTTTATACTTACACTACATGTATATCAGGGAACGGTAAACAGATTTAACAAATATCGGATGCATTTACGACTAATTTTAATTGCATCTGTGAAAAAATCCTTGTCATATATATCATCTTTATTTCTCAACCTTATAGTATACCATGAAGCTGGAAATAGTGACCTATATTTTGCAGCCGCTCATTATATAGTTCCTCCCTACCCACGTCCACCAATAAAAATGCAAAAAGTGCTAACATGACATTCAACACAATCAATCAATTGTTTTTACATGATAAAGTGCCATATAGTGTAAACATATTTTATTAAAGAAATCGTTATGTATATAGCTATAAGGGTAAAGACATAAATACGAAATATACAAATGATTCAATAATTGGGATTAGGAAACAAGAGCAGTGCTCTTAATATAAATCCGTCTCCCTAAATTCAAAAATAAAATTACAAGCTATGAATACATGCTGAATAGCAAACGAATATGTACGTAACAAAATACAGTCAAGGATTATAGTATCATAAAGAAAACTCATAAAAAAAAAAAAATAGCAAAGGAAGGGGGTGAAAGGTGTTTTTAGAAAAATGAGAGTGTTATTAAAGAATGAAATAATATTTCTTTATATAGGGGAGGAGTGAATAAATAGAATTATTTGATTGTGGATGTAAATCGATTGCTACTTATAATAAAGTTTTGCACAGCTGTGAATATCAGTATATTTTGTTCTACTGTGAGTCTATCGGAGCCAAAAAGTAAGACATTAGTGGAAATTCTGATTGGAATCTGTAGTTTGTGAATGTGTCTTTGGCGAGGTACATTGAATATTTTGCATTTTAATAAATAGTGGTCCGTTGTTTCAGGGTCTCCACAAACACACTTCGGGGATTGTATCAAGTTTCTGTCGTAGAGGTGTTTGTTGAGTCCACCACAGTTCATTCTTATTCTCGCATGATATATTTGACCAGACCTGGAACCACAATAATAAAATACAGGCTGAATTTTACGCTTACTTTTAAAATAATTTTTGAAGGCGAGAAGGGACGTACTATTTTGTAGTTCATTAGTCTGTTGATGAGAGAAAATAGTTAGAGGAAGAGGCACGATTAAAGTGTCATATAATTTTAAGGTTTATCGTTAACCTTGATAAATTCAGAAAAAATTATTTCCAAACACCTGCTGAGATTGGAGGCAACTGAATGGTAGCTATAAATAATTAAAATTTCTTTTCTGTCAAAATACAAGAAAATTATATGTACCGGTATCACAAGTGAATGAATCATGACATAGGGGACGGGGCAAAACAGTCAGCATGGAAATGAAAATATATAAATGCTAATAAAACTACATACTAGTCATGCTAGTACTGCCTACAAATATCATTGTCAGACAAGGTAACAATCAGTGGTTAATCTTATCCTGACCAAATCACAAAAAGTAAAATGAATTGATTGTTTATCAAAACTTCATTGGCATTATACCAGCTGCATTATACCACATCTTTCTATTTTTATATTAAATTCTAGAGCTGTATTACAAAAATATGTATACAAATTCAAAACTAGAAGAAAACAATTCCTGTCAGTGTTTGGGATGCTGTCTCATGGCCGTACATGTATACCAAACATCTTTTGTTAAACATGCTACATGTAGATATAAAAATCTCTAATACATGTACTGTGAAAATATTCAATTACAAGTTTCCAAGTTAGGTATCCTTCAAAAGGATGTGACTTTTGTAAAAATAGAAATTTTAAAGGAAATTTATTATCAAGATAATTATAGAACAATGCCAGGACAAAAAATGTGAGATTTAAAAATTATTGCAGTTTCAGAAAATGCTGGATACAAATACTTTATTGTTTTTTGGCGTAACATATAACCAAAGTCAATAAAGACAAGAAATGAAAACATTGCAAAATTTTCTGATTTCCAAGTATATAGACAAACTAGATACATGTATGACGTCCATGTACATAATGGCAGCTTCGTGATATATATATATATATATATATATATATATAAATATATATATAGACAAAGAAAATATCCATAATTTGTTCTTAAAACATTCTTTGGCTGTTACAAATGTCTTGCTCAGTACTGAAAGCCCACTTCAATGTGACTATAAGATGAACAACAACAACAGCAATAAAAACACTTTTTCTATGCTTATGAACTTTTTGTATACCTGTTATTGTATGCTGTGTTATTAAATGAAATTGAAATATACATGTAAGTCATTATTAATATGACTATTTGTTGTCTGGTGGAGAGTTGTCTCATTTGCAATCATACCACATCTTCTTAGTTTTATAATTACATGTATATCCATTAGTGGTGCATCAGTAAATTGTATGCCTATCTCACATTTATCTGTAGGTCCGACATGTATGAGTCATGTTTAATTCGAATTACTTTATCTTTTCCCATTGCCATAAAAAAACAAAACACTTATACAAGTCTTATAAATGAATATTTCTTTCTTCAAAGTTCAACTGAATTCATATGTATATCTGTAGATCTCTCATTTGGTATAATTAGGTATTGCTAAAAATATATTTTCAAATTTCATGAAAGAGACCACAAATTACATCCGTGAATTAAATTATATTTTGAAATGAAATCCATTTTGAAACTCCAATTGTAAGAAAATTCACTAATCTCCAAACTGCCTGTATTTAGAATTCATTTTAACTGTGGTAAAAGCTTTTTAAGATGTAAAACATCAACTCCAATGACACATGAAAAAGAAGCTAAACTGTCCAGTTAATATTCCTCTATCTCTCAGCATCAAAACACTGAATTCCAACTCATTTGGTCTTGAAACAGCCAATGCTTCTGCTAAGTACTTTCCATAAAATTGCTGTCTTTTTTCTTCTTTTCATGGACATATTTGGTGGCTTTCTAAACAAATTTTAATCAGATCTTATATATAAATGGCCATGATGAGTTTATGAGTAACTTTCTACTGCTGTCTCACTGCAGGTCATCATCCCTGAAATATGACAATGCATATAATATATTTATTAAATGAAATTTTCAACATAAGAAAAGTAATCAACAGTTAGTGCAAACATACTTCTTCAAGAAGTTACTGTTAAAATCCTTACAAAATAATTCCCTTGTCCTTATTTAATAATGTCTTCATTCAACATTTGAACAAGAATTTAATTTCCGCATACACATTTTAATAAGGTGCACTACTTTTAAATTAAATGAATAACCCTAATGTGCCTAGAAGATGTGTTATGTAATAAATTTTAAAATTTATGTATTATGTTTAACTACATTGTTTTGTATCTCCTTTTCCAAATGTAAACTACATTGTATGACATGAATACTGAAATATCAATATCAGTAATGCACAAAAACCACATCTAATAACTTATAGCTAACAAGTTTGGTATATCATTGTATTAATATCTGTGTAAATAAATTTTATTGCTGGTACAGATACTTCATTAAATTCAGAAATTATTGTGTGCCTTTATTTTTGCAATTTTTTTAAGAATGGACAAAAATGTGAGATTAATTATTGCGATTTCAGAAAAATCTGCATAGTTTGTACAGTTATATGTATCGATTTCAGAATGCGAGTTCTTATTATTGCGATACTCAAAGTTGCCTTATAAAAACATTGCAATAATTTATGAATTCACAGCATTACATTGTAAGAAAACAGAAATTTATTTACACAAATTATAAAACAGGAAGAAAAGCCAGGAACGCTGATGTTTAACCCCGCCACATTATGTATGTATGTGCCTGTCCCAAGTCAGGAGCCTGTAATTCAGTGGTTGTCGTTTGTTGTGTTACATATTTGTTTTTTGATCATTTTTTTTGTACATAAGTTAGGCCGTTAGTTTTCTCATTTGAATTGTTTTACATTTGTCATTTTGGGGCCTTTTATAGCTGACTATACGGTAAGGGCTTTGCTCATTGTTGAAGGCCATACGGTGACCAATAGTTGCTAACTTCTGTGTCATTTGGTCTCTTGTTGATAGTTGTCTCATTGGCAATCACACCACATCTGTTTTTTTTTTAAATTGCATAGCTTTTCTCCTATTCGTCATTTTGTTTGTAGCATTTGCTTTAATGTGGACCTCAAAGAGGACACAAAATTGAACTGTAAAATAGACTTCTTTAGTAATTTCCACATAACTGTTTTCAACTCAAAGCAACAGAAGCAGGATATCAGTAGAATAAATACACATTTTTATATATATAATATAGGTTTATGCTTCAGATTATCTGTACACCTGTATTTGTATATTTATTTATGGGCTTATGAATGTGTACCGATTGATCATGTTGATTCTTTTTGTCTTATAAACATGCCCTTTCTATAAGTTGTAATTAGCATCGAACTAGCTTTCAGTAACTGCAAGTACTTTGTGCCTTTTTTTGTGCAACATGTATGTGTTGATCTGACAAGTTAATAGTCGAGTCTCTTTCAATAACTTTAGTTTGTTCTTATGTTGTACTGTGACACCACTGTCCAAGGTTATGGGAAACAGGGGTTGAGTGCTCACAAACATTGTATAACTTAACCCTACCACATTCTGCAAGCATCTGTCCCACATCAGAAACCTGTAATTCAGTGATTGCTGTTGATAGCTATTTATCATAATCATTTTTGTTTCTTGCTTTATACATAACCAGGTTGTTGCTTTATCTTTTGAATTGTTTTACATTTTTCATGTCAGGGCCTTTTAAAGCTTACTATGGTATGGTTTTTGCTTAGTTGTAAAGACAGCAAAGCAACCTATATATAGATGCTTTCATCTACATCATTTGGTCTCTGTTGGATAGTGTTTCATTGCAGTCATATCACATCTTCTTATCTTTATATTTATAGATTTGGTATTCGGACTAGTAGTAGAAAAAGATTTTGGTGCAGATTGATTTGATATACAGAAATAACTAGTTTTAATAACGAACAAAAAGAAAAAAATACCTGTACAACAATTTACCTGTCTAATAATAATGCTTTCCAAATTAAAACCATTACTTTATATTTCATCAAAGCTGGAATGGCATCCTGTATCTTGTAATTGGCAGGTCAGCTAAAAATAAGAGAAAGTAATTATTTAATTACAAATAGATACTTTTTTTTCAAATAAGGAGCATAATAATTATAATGAATCATATAATATATCAAATAAAGAAATTACGTCTGCCACGGTCCAACCCTAAATTAATATCAGGATTTCCTTCATAGAAATAATGCCTATTTTTTCTTGGATTTCTAGAAGAATTGCTTCATCATATGTAAATTATAGAGCTGCGCCTGACACATGATACGCCTGTTGTCATTTTAGCTCGTCTTTAAGCCTTAAATTAATTTAATGATAACTAGAAATGCACTGGACAAAATAGCCCCCAAAAAAAAAAAAAAAACAAAAAAACAAAAAACAAATAAAAAAAACAAACATGCACACAGTGGCACAATTCATGAATAATTTTTATGAAAAAAAAAAACCAGAATAATTTTTATGAATAAAATCCCAGAACTTGAATAAGTAAATCTAAAATATATAAAAATCGTAAGTGAGCTTACGTTACATTTCAATAAAGTTTCATGAAAATTTGTTTAATCGTTTTTGAGTCATTGTCTGAAAACGCGAAAATTGCCCCTTTTTCATGAATAAAGTCCCTATACTCAAAAACGAGATATCAAAAATTTGTAAAAGGAAACTTATGTCAATAAATATAAACAACTCACCAAAGTTTCATGAAAATTGGTGAAAGCTTTTTTGAGTTATTGTCTGAATGATTCACCAGCAATGTTTCTTTGGCAGAGCTCCAAATAAAAATTCACAAATTGGGTTTTTTACCCACCAATTATAATATAGTTGAGTAAAATAGTATTTTCAATTGCATTATTAATACCAGTTAACCCCTCAAGCAATTATCAAATTTGGTTTTTCTCCATCAAGCTCCTGAATGTATTGGGTTTTTTCATCATCTCAATATTGAATTGAGAAATGTCATAATGTAATCATATCAAACAAAGATGTCCATCCCCTGTTATCTTAAATATGTTTCTTTCAAGTATGTATGTGATAGCTGTTTTATTTGGTTTAAACACTGATGAGCAATTTTTTGTTTAATCTGTGTCTGGTTTGTTTTAACTGTTACGCTAGTTTTGTGGTCCATAACACTTGAACGTGTTGTTATTTTGTTGTCTCAGCGGCTTGCGGTAGACTTACTTTCAGAGCAATATGTATATATGAGACCCCGCTTAATCAATTTTATTTAGCCATGGATTCCTTCGGAGTTGTCGCCTTTTCCATTTAAGCATTGATTATGTGATTTGAGTACTTTTGTGCTTCTGCACACTGGTCTGTTGTCACAGAATACACGATTTATTACAAGCGGGGTTTTTTTCTGCCTCTCGGACTCATGGTCTCCCAAACAAAATGTAACAGATGGGTCCCTTATGTTTACTTGGGATATAGCTTTGAGTAATGGATAATTCCTTCCAACAGGGACCCAGATCAGATATTTGATGTAACACTCTATTTTTAGAACGAAAGTGCATGCAGTGTTCTTTGTAAATTAAATACTGATGATTATTATATCTAAAAATAATATGTCAAAGTCAGTGGGCAGTCATAATGAGCAAACTACATATTAATTAGTTTAATATTATTGCATCATGAAAGGCTTCCTTAATTTTTTGCTGCGATTCCTTCCTAATAATGACGGTAATAGGAACATGAGGAGGGCGTCACAGTAAATCATTAACAAAGCCTTTCAAGAAATCATAATATTATTTGGACTATGTGTTCAAAATTGTTCAATTTAATCAACAAGTATATAAACTTGCAATTGGTGATATTGCTGACTTGGTATTGATTTGAAAAATACTGGTTCCAAGATAGTTTATTCAAGGTGCAGGCTTTTTCCAGAGAAAGACGCATGGTCCAAATAATTACACTGTTTTTAAATTTTGCTTTTTCGCCATAAACTTTAAGGAGAATGGTAAAAGGGGGGTTGAAACACTTGACAAAAATGGCAAAAACATTGCACGTAAAACAAATATCGGGAAAAACAAAGCACGAGAAATAAAATCTTTAAATATTTAGGAAAAAGTACTAGAAATTGTTACTTAGCCGTCCTTGGAGATCATGCAGTCATTATTAATGGACATGAGGCACTGCGGTCACCTTTTAGCGTCTTCTTGTTGCATCTCATTTGAAAAAAATATTATTTATAGTAATTTGATGGACTTTATTACATACATGTACCATACATATTCAATAGAATTGCAACACTTTTTAATCAAATGCGGGACAAGCACGAGAAATAAAGAGTAAGGATAGGAAACACAAAGCACGCACATCGAACCAAACACGAGAAAACGAGAAATAAAACGTCAAAACACGAAAACATGTGAAATAAAAAGACAAGGCAGAAAACCTTGCACGAAGTTAACCTTTAACCACCCTCATTAAGTAGGGATCTATAAAATTCAAAGTTGAAAAATACCGTCAGCACTCAGCAGAAAATAATATGATATGGACTTCACACTGGAATTGGTTTGGTGGTGGAAGTGGAGGGGGAGGGTACACCATATGTGATCGAGCTCCAGATTACGTGTTCAGGGTTCCTGAGGAAGTTTTTGTGCCCTATGCTCCAAATTAAGAGCTCCATGCTATGAAGGTAGGGATCATAGCTCCAGCAACATGGGCTCCGGAAGGAAGTGAATGGTGGAGCAAACTTTTGTTATGTAAAATTGAGAATGGAAATGGGGAATATGTCAAAGAGACAACAACCCGACCAAAGAGCAGACAACAGCCGAAGCCCACCAATTGGTCTTCAACGCAGCGAGAAAACCCCGCACCCGGAGGTGGTCCTCAGATGGCCCCTAAACTAAATGTGTACTAGTTCAGTGAAAATGGACGTCACACTAAACTCCAAAACATATAAATCAACTAAAATTAAAAAAACATACAAGACTAACAAAGGCCAGAGGCTCCTGACTTGGGACAGGCGCAAAAATGCGGCGGGGTTAAACATGTTTTGTGAGATCTCAACCCTCCCCCTATACCTCTAGCCAATGTAGAATAAAGAAACACATAGCAATACGCACAGTAAAACTCAGTTCAAAAGAAGTCCGAGTCCGATGTCAGAATAGGTAACAAAAGAAACTACTAAAGGACTACTAGCAGTTACTGACATGCCAGCTCCAGACCTCAATTAAATTGATTGAACGATTATGTCTTCATAATATGAAAATCAAGTACAATCCCTCCTGTAAGGGGTTTAGTATCATACCATCATAAAATATATGAGAAGAACATAACCCGTACCTGCAAAACGAAAATTAGAAAAGAATTTCAGGGTAAATGTTGAAAATGGGCTCTTGGTATAATGCAGGGAACTTGTTTCATTCGATATTATGTTCATTTACTGACGGGACTCGATAAATTATTCAAATTTCAGATATTTTTTGCAGTCTACTTTCGTTTTGACCACGTGTATATCATGCTTGTCAACACTGAACTCGTTTTTATCTAATAGTATGCCGTTTTTCGCCTTCTGAAGCGAATGATTAACAAAACAAGCAAGTATGTTTCATAAATTTTACATTTTTGGTGGCTTACACTTACTTTTCTAGTTAGATTTTCACGTAGAAGTGAAAATAATTTCCGCTGCAAGGTGCTTTCCATTCTGCAAACCACAAACATCTATTTGACGGCGATCGTCTACTGATTGGTTGATCCGCAAAAGGAGGCGGGGTCCACAAGCCGACAATCTCGGCAAGAAAAACAGCTATTGCAACCGTTTGCCATAACAATTAAAGCACAAGCATACAATATTCGTGTTTCAGTAAACAAATTACACTATATGGATACCCGTTTCTAGTTAACTGGCATGTATGTAATTTGATTTCATACAGTTTTATAGATAGACGCAGCTTACGGACTCTCTGCCATTAATGAATATATGAATACATAATGAGGTCCTTACGGGGTTATCTACCCCTGACCAAATCTAATCGAAATTGCCTTAACATCGCCGCGAGGTGTTTATTAATACTTTTTTCAAATACAACATAAATGATCAATCAATACGGACAGCTTCAACGATAAATCGAGATAGCATTTCCTGGCGATCGTAAATTTTATGTAATATATGTAAGATGGGACACAACAAAATTAATATAGCTTCAAATATAATATCAAGAAACATTGTACATCGCAACATAGACATATAATTCGGTAAAAGGTGCCAAGAGTCACCTAAATCTAGGACAGCACAAACATGTTTCTATATTCAAGCCCCACTAATAAGTCAATTTTATCCGAAATGCTTGTACGGCGTACTTATATAATAGCCTGATATCTTCGATAAGTTTTTGGCCCGTTTGAGTCCTTTTAAGAAAATCAGTCCTCTCAGAAATCCAAACAATTATAGCAGAATACATTTCTATCAATTCATATTATTGTATGATTTTACATTCACCAGTCAACCATGTTGGTGTAAAGATAACTTTGTGAGTACACATATTGAAAAAAAAGCTTACCCTTTTTGAAAACTCAGTTATCCTCTCGTCTATCAAATTCTTAAGATGTTACACTATAGTCCGTTATATACCATTTATGTACACAACGTTTTAAAAACAAACCGAATGATATCTTACGTCATCTGATTTTGTTTTACTAGTGTTTAATAGCGAGTAGATAACTGATACATTCATGACATTTTCGATTGATAACGTTCTGCCTATATACCTGCATGCATGTAATTTTTTTTCCAAGCCATGTGCTTTTTACTTAATTTAGTCGTAATGCATATCTTTAACTATTAAACATGCAATTTTTAATATTCAAATAGCAGTCGAACTCTTTTGCGCTCGTCTGGTCCTGTGGGCTATTGGTGTTCATCGTCGTCGTCAACATTTTTAAAAAATCTGCTTCTCCGAAACTTCAAGACCGATACCATCAAAACTTGAGTTGAATGATCCTAGGAGTACCATGTATATCATGTATCATGTGTGTATAGTATAAAGTGTGTGTAATATTATGCCTTAAGATATAACATTTTAACAGCAAAATGCATCTAAAAATACTATAAATTTACCCAAAGGAAATTACTTTAAATAAATCAAGTATAAACGTAATGATAACTGTCCTTTCCTAGATTTAGATATTTCACTTTTACACGGGAAACTCTTTACTAACATTTACGACAAAAGGGACGATTTTTCGTTCCATATTGTTAATTTTCCTTTTTTCAACGGTGATATTGCTTTGGCACCTTCTTACTGTGTGTTTGTTGTGACGTTTTGGATTTCAATTAGCCTAATTTATGTATTACTGGTAAATTATTAAGTCAGGGATTTCGTTACCACGAATTACTTAAAACTTTTACTAAATTCTTCCATAGATGTAAAGATTTGGTTTGGAAGTTTGGTTTTTAACCTGTAGAAAACTTAGTGTAAACGGGATAGCACATGCTAATTTTTACGGAGATGTGGTTTAACGAGCCCGGAAATTAAGATTCGATCCTTTAGATAAACTTATTCTAAAAGGTTACCAATTCAGCACCGTAATTAGATCTTTAAATATTGATTTATTGGTGTTAATGTTGATTTTGTTATTAGTTAATTAAAATCAAATTCGTGGCTCTACAATCCGTCGATACCTGTATCTTGGCATTGCACAAGGTCATGTTTTTTTCTGACTGTTAATGACGTCTTTACACTAAATCCATTGGATGTTGGATGTGTATGGATTGATATTTAAGTCTTAGATGTATATTTTTTTATTAGTTGTTATTGGCTTTGAACTAGCTGTCAGTAACTGCGAGTACTCTTAGATCTTTACTTTGTGTCTTTTTGTTGTGGGGATGTATAATTACCCCGACACGTCCGGTCTGTGTTTTTGTTAGATGTATTTCTGCTTTGTGTCAATCTGATGAGTTAAGACCTTTTCAACTGATTTTTGTAGTTTGTTCTTATGTTGTACTGTTACACCACTGTCCCAGGGTAGGGGAGGGTTGGCGCCATCAAACTAGTTTAACCCCGCCACATTCTGTATATGCCTGTCCCAAGTCATGAGCCTGTAATTCAGTGGTTGTCGTTTTTTACTATCATATTTCGTTCATTATTTTGTTCATAAATCAGCCGTTAGTTTTCTCGTTTGAATTGTTTTACATTTGTCATTTCGGGGCCTTTTATAGCTGGCGATGCGGTATGGGGTTTGCTCAGTGTTGAAGGCCGTACGGTGACCTATAGTTGTTAAATTCTATTTCATTTGGTCTCTTTTGGAGAGTTGTCTCATTGGCAATCATACCACATCTTCTTATTTTTATATTAATTGTTTTCTTCTTGAAAAATATATAAGATAAGCTGGCAAGGGCAACAATTCTCAGAATATCAAGTTCCACCTACTGCCTATTTGCATCAACATTAATCGGATGCCTTCTATTATGAGTTCTTGTGTGTTTGAATATTTTTTTGTTTTTCAGATAAGATAATAAACAAAAATACCAATACTGGATTGGTATATTACAAACATCAAAGTCAACTGAAACAAAGGTCCTATGTAATAATAATATCATAACAATAAGAATATTTGCTATGATAAGGTTTCCAAAATGACAAATGTTATAAAAAGTAAAATAGCAAAAATACCGAGCTCAAAGGAAAATTAAAAATGGAAAGTCCTTTATCAAATGGCAAAATCAAAAGCTCTAACACATCAAACGAATGGAAAACAACTGTCATATTCCTGACTTGGTACAGGCATTTCCTCATGTAGAAAATGGTGGAATAAACCTGGTTTTATAGCTAGCTAAACCTCTCACTTGTATGACAGTCGCATAGAATTCCAATATATTGACAACAATGTGTGAGCAAAACAAACAGACATAATAGGTGAAATTGTCAAAAAAATGAGATACAGAAGTCAACACTGTGTTATAATCTTAATCACTAAAAAAAATAACTATTTCAACAAAGAAAAACAAAATGGCATATAGACACTCTATAGACAAAGTACATAAACAAAAATGAATGACAAGAATACAAAAAATGACCATAGCACAATAACACATTGGCGGATTGTATAAATACCGAGCCACGCAAAGAGCCATTACCAGAAACGGACAAAACGGTAAAGGTTAAAATTATACAAAGACAAATAAAAACACTATAACACGTGATTAGGATGATGAATAACGTCAGTACCTAGAATCTATACTTCAAGACCATCATGTATTATTTGTGAAGTTGATATTTGATTGAATATTTATCAAAAAGGTCTTTGTATCTTTCGATGAACTTTTTTAGAAAAAGGACGAGACGCTCTTTGACATAACCCTGGTTCATCACATTTCTGCTCGGACACTGGTGACGTTTTATAAAGTCTGAGTAGCAGCTGGAAGCTCTTGAATATCGAATGAGTTGGGAAATGTTTATCCCAAATGCAGGTGAAGTTGGTATATTTTTTTTGCTGCTAAGGTTGGGGAAATTTATAATTTAAAAAATTAATTAAAATCGTCTCGTTTGTCATAGATTCTTGTACTTTGATGACCGCTTATGTCAAATTCGAGGTATCAATCTAAAAATGAGGCAGAGGAAACTGTATCTTCTTTCTCTAATTTCTAGTTCCGGAGGATATATTAATGGAACCCAATCAAAAAAGTTTGGATTGTTAATGGAAAGAACATCATCAAAATATCTGAATGTGAAATTAAATGATCTGGCTTCTTTGATCTTCCTGCTTTTGACAAGTGTCTGAAGGAACTCCGACTCATATAAAAAAGAAGAATATAAGAAGAGGTCGACAAGGAGAGGTGCACAGTTCGTTCCCATAGGAATGCCGACAATCTGTTGAAAAAGTCGACCTCCAAATTCAACAAATATGTTGTCAATTTGGCAATATTTTTAAACAATTCAAGCGAGAAAACGAACAGCCTCATTTATGTACCAAAGAATAAACGAAAAAAAATATAATATACAACAAACGAAAACCTTTCAACTGCAGGCTCCTGACAGGCACATACAGAATGCGGCGGGATTAAACATGTAAGCGGGCGCCCAACCCTATCCCTAGACTTTTGTTCGTGGTGCAAGAGAGCAACACACGGACGAACTACACAAAACAATAAACAAAAAAACCAAATATGATAAACAACAACAAACGACAACCACTAAAACAGGATTCAGACTCAGGACAGGTACATATAAAATTTGGCGGGGTTAAACATGTTTGCGGGCGCCCGACCCTCTCCTCACCTGGAACAGTGATGCAACACTACAACATAAGAACAACTATCCAAAACAAATCGCAAAAATAAACTCACAAAATCACAAAAGACACAAAGTAAAAATCTGCGAGCACTCACATTTGCTGAAATCTTGTTGAAAGCCAATAACAACTAATAAATGCATGTATCTAAGACTAAAATATCAATCAGTACACATCCAACATCCAACATCCAATAGAGGTAGTGTGAGGACGTCAGTAACAGTCATAGAAAAACATGGGCCTTGTGCAATGCAAAAAATATATGAGTATCGACAAAATGCACGACGTGAATGTACATAATGTGTATAGCAATAATATTTAATTTGGTTTTCATTTATTGATAACAACATCAATATTTAAACCGATAAATTAATAATCACAGTGTTAAATTGGTATCCTTTGATAGTAAGTGTATTTAAAGGATCGATAAGTTAACGCAGGTCGTATCTAAATCTACTAGTCCGGTAAACAACATCACCGTAAACATCAGGAAGTGCTATCCCGTTTGTTATAAGAATTCTACAGGTACAAACTTCCAAACCGAATCATTGTATCTATGAAATAATGTAGTAAAAGTTTTCTGTAATTTGTGGCAATGAAATCCTTGACTTAATAATTTACCAGTAATACATAGATTACGTTTTGAACTTCATTGAAATCCAAAACGAACACTAGCTTTTGATTTTGTCATTTTATAAAGGAATTTCCGTTTTGAATTTCCCTTAGAGTTTGGTATTTTTGATATTTTACTTTTCACTACAGACACGGGCATAGCGAAAGAGTTTGGATATATAAATACCGTAAGATGAGGTCAAAAGTTACAATAGGAAACGAAATATCATCCCTTTTGTCGTAAATGTGTGTGTAAAGTTTCTGCTGTAAAACGGAAATATATCAATCAAGAAAGGAACAGTTATTGCTGTTTATATCAGATTTATTTAACGTAAGTTCCTTTGAGTAAATCTAGGGAGTATATATAGAGAATTCTTGATTATTTAACGAAAAAAATATTATTAAATATTATCAAGTTTTTTTTAATTGATCAATCAAATGGAAGTTAGACGGGTATTCCGTGTAGACGAGTTTGACCATAAATAGATATAAGAAGATGTGGTATGAGTGCCAATGAGACAACTCTCCATCCAAGTCAAAATTTATAAATGTAAACCATTATAGGTCAAAGTACGGTCTTCAACACGGAACCTAGGCTCACACCGAACAGTAAGCTATAAAGGGCCCCAAAAATTACTAGTGTAAAACCATTCAAACGGGAAAACCAACGGTCTAATCTATATAAAAACGAGAAACGAGAAACACTTATGAACCACATCAACAAACGACAAGTATGTTTCACAAAATTACAGGAACAAGTCACTCTGCTGTTAAAGGGGTGCAATTGGTGTCCAGAGACAAACTTACAACCAATCAAATAATTTGTATTGTCGAATCGAACATACATGTTGTCAAGTAGAAAATTTGCTCAGTCTTTAGTTTTATATGTTGTATTTTGAGTACTATTGTTTGTCTGCTGGTCTTTTTCTTTTTTAGCCATGGCGTTGTCAGTTTATTTCAACTTATGAGTTTGAATGTCCCTTTGGTTTCTTTCGTCTCTCTTTAACTGACTTTTATATTGCCATTTGTTGTAGCATTCTTGTAAGCTACTCCCACTACTAACAAATCTAAATCTAAAACGTTCTCCTTTTTTTTTCTTTTTTTTTTATCTAAACAGCTCTTCAAAGACTGAACAATATATCATTAATAAACTCATCATAGATACCAGGATTAAAATTTTGTACGCAAGACGCGCGTTTCGTCTACAAAAGACTCATCGGTGACGCTCGAATCAAAAAAGTTAAAAGGGCCAAATAAAGTACGAAGTTCAAGAGCATTGAGGACCCAAAATTCAAAAAAGTTTTTTCCAAATACAGTCATTAAGTCATTTTCAGATTTTTCTCGTCAATTTTCAGATCAATCGACTGCTGTTAACTCCGTATTGTTCAGAAAATTCGCGTGCATCCAATAAATATATCTGTTTAGACATTACGGTTGTTATTTACATGTCCAACATCATACTGAATTGTCTGGAAAGCTACTGAACATTACTGGATTGACTGCAAGCGAATTGTCAACTATAGTAAAATCCTCCCTTTCTCAATTAAGGAAGCGGGGTGTATGAGTTAAGACTTTTCTTTCATTTATACAGCATAACAAAATGAAGCAGAATTTGAGAGAAATATTGATACTTTGTCCGATAAGAGTAAATATATGATGATGTGTGTAGGATATATGTATTCCTACAAACTGATACCTCAAACCTGTGAACTACTATGTTACAACTGTCGTTACCCAAATCCGTCTTCTTCACCTCGAATTAGACTCATCATTGAATTTGTACTTATCATGAGCAGCAAGAATAGTGCCACTAGTGGAGCAGGATTTGTTAACCCTTCTGCAGCATTTACTAGATCACCGCAGTTTTTTGTATGGTTCGTGTTTCACAATTTGTAGTTTTGTATCAGTATTTTGTATACTTTAATATGTCTGTTTTGTTTTTAATTTTTGCCATGTTTTTTTTTTTTTTTTTTGTTATTGTTTCTCTTCGACTTTGATAAGTTTTGTTCCTAAAAAGTTTCATCCTCTCTTTAACTATTGCTTAAACTTTTAGCCATTACCTTCTAATTCGCGCTAGTTTCAGTTAGATGTATTTGTCGTTTAATCAGATGTATGATTTTCTTTAAATGGTATTTCATTTTATCGCAATGAATCCAAATAAGACCATCTATACATCATTATAACATTACGATACACTGCCTTGTAGCAATATTGTGTATAACCAATGTATAGATTGACAAGATGGAAAACAAGACTCTTCACGTCAAGGCAAGATATATTGCTGTTGTATGTATAGGGACCTACAAGAACTGATAAAGCGAATTTCATTTTCAATTTGTTTATTTTGTTTATTTTTTTCTTGATTTATTATTTTAGCTTTATATTTTTAATATTGCACTTTATAGCCAGAATATACAAAACAGCAAGTATTTCAATTCCCTTCAAAAATTTGTTCAACAATACTATACTTTAATTGTTTACAAATTTTCATACTGGTGTGATAGGTTCCCAAGATTAATATATATATTTCAGTTGAATTTTGTTTAAACACTGTTACAGTTAAACAATTGCTGGTTATGCGGTTTCAACAATACATTTACATGTCAAAATCTTATATTTTCTTCACCACATCTTTTGAGCTCTTTCCGTTTGAAAGTGTCTAATTCAGTAATACAGATTACGTCACAGTGAATTTATTAATGCCGCTTTGTGGCAACATTTAATGACTACAGAAGAAAGGTAACCATCGGACATTACAATAATTGTATATGGGTATAGACAGAGTGTCAATCAATTTGACTTTCTGCCGTCCTACAAGAAAACATATGATAAATACACTTTCTTTTGTTTACGTAGGTTATGCATGTTTTTCTTCAAATAGCATTTCAAGTTCAGTGTCCTACATTGCAGTTTCTCATAACCTACTAAACGTGTTGCTAATGTATAACTTCCCACATGGAGTGAAGAAACAACAATATCAATCTGACGTGAGCTAATTTAAGATGTCCCGAATATAATATTAACGATTTCGATTTTCCTTTTTAATTAAGATCACGTTCTTTTTCTTTTTTTTTCATCTTTTTTTAAAATCCAAAGCTTACATGATGGTATGAAAAAACGAAAATATATTGAGCAAACTTAACTCGTGTGTTATACGCTGATATTGTATAAAAATGCGTAGCAATCAATACAAAGATGTATTTTTCAACTTCCCATGCACACACCTTTTAAAGCAAAACTGCAAGAAAGATTTAACTTGTATTTATTTGAATGTATTCAATATTTAATTTTTCAACACTTTTTAACCGAACATTTTCCCAATACTATTAGTAGTAAATCACAGATAGATAAATGCATAAAATATCAATCATGCGATTGCACGTTAAGAACCTTTGCAACAACACTTTGAGGGACCGTAGGTGGCCTGTTGCAAGTCAAAATATTTGTCCTTACCCAATATACCTTCAATTTCCAGTGGCAGTTCCCCGACCTTCATCCCGGACGGCCTCTATTACATGACCTACCTATTGTATTTATTGTTACTTTGTTTTTGTCCTGAACATGCATGAAATATTTGCCTCTAGAGGTTAAGCAACCAACAATTAATCGATATAAAAAGACATATACATTTTAGAACGCTTTCTTCTTCCATTAAAAAAAACAATTCTGGCCATGCTAGAATACACTTTCGATTACAAAATCAGTATTCCGAATGGGTGTACACATTGGATGTTTGTAGATTATATTTTTTTTCTAGGTCTGTTTTCGATGAACACGTGTAGAAATAGGATACAACATGTAAATAAATTAGGGATGTATTTTCTATTTCCAGTAAGGTCTGCCTTTCCAGGATCATTAAACATTATGAATAAGATTCAATTTAAATGAAAATAGTTCAAAGGTCTCAATATGGAATTAAAAGAAGGGTTTGAATCAATAAAACGAGATACTAGCAGAGTCAAAGGAACTGACAATAAACATACAATTATCTACAATACACAAAAGGTTATGAATGAACTCTTGTACAAATCGGTCCTCTGGAACGATGGCCAGTTTTATACACAAGAGCCCTGTGATCCCCATAATAGATTATTATCGATCGTATATCTTAATGTCGAATCAGGTGCAAAACAGCTTTTATGAACACCTTTAATGATCGGTAAATTTTACCGTTATTGTTATTGTTATTTTTTGTCAACAATAAATTACGTTCATTTCATATAACATGCAGTGATACCTTTTTATAGGGAGCGAGAACAGTAACATTCACATATTCTAATATATTATGGCAAAACGCACATTTTTAAGCACAGTCAGTCAAACTATTGTAAAAAAATCCTTGTTCAAACCCTGATTCGGCATATACTTTTGAACATTTACAATAATGAAGACATAAACTAAGTTCATGGTAAGCTACTTGAATATTGTGGTTTATAGAATGATGAAGATCTGACATAAAAATATCAAAGTAATGTATGTGAAAGAATGCGTTAAACGTTTAAATCTAATATTAAAAAAAAGGTACTTAATGTAAATTTTATAAATACGTTTCTAAATAAAACATAAAGCAAGTACAGTGCCATGATTGCAAAAAGATGACTTAAAGCCCAGTGGCATATATTACAAACATGTTGAGTAAGCAATATATATATATATATATATATATATATACAAGTCTAAATTGAAAACAACGTTCAAACCTATGATTGCGTTGGATAAAAACCGCAATTTTTATACGTGTGCATGTAACAAATTTCGTTGTAGAGGGGTCTAAATACAGCACAAACAACATTTTCCAAAAGACCAAAAGAGTGAAAAAATATATTTTAACAAAACGCATTTGACTAACATGTCGGACAACTGATGTTCTTAAACCCTGCTCACTGCCATTGACGATTGCCAAATAAATTGATCACAAGGTGTAACAAGATGGATCTCTATATTAATTCAATACCAAGTAGAAAACAATAAATATATATATATTCAGGAGATAAAGCGAGATAGTTTGATCAGGAAAATCATCAGATATAGCGTCATTATTATCAACCGGGTTTTATTGCACCTGTTTACAGCATTCACATCAAACTGGAGGTACAATCCGGAGTTACGTAACCATAATGTCGTATTAAAGTATTATAATTATTTTTGTGTTTCATTAGAATTAACTTTTTATGTTTTAATTCAGTGTTTTTTTTTCCCCTGTTATATACATCATTTTAATACGATTTAAGTGAATTTATATGAATGAATGAATGCATGGTTCACTATAGTCCACTTTGTATATATACAATAAATACATATTAGTACAATATTACATGAAAGCCAGCCAATTAGGCCTAAGATGCACTGCTTAATTAAAACGAAGTATATATTTGAAAAAAAAAAACATAACAAAAAGTTTTGGACGAGTGGCTAAGTTATTAGAAAACGCAACAGTTAAAATATGATTATTAGAGAAATTCTGTTGCTGTTCATTTATCTGAAGATATTTCAGTCAACAGTTGATTTCTCAAAACAGAGTAACAATCGCACTTATATATATATATCGTGAATAGGTTAATGTATGAACTGTTTTCTCCACGACCATTCGGGTGAGAGTATGTCAATATAAGTTATAGTATATTTGTTAAGAATAGGCCTTACCTTTTATTGAAAAATGCGGATCAAAACAAACTATGAAAACAGTTTAACTGTAAGTTAACACAATGAATTATAGAATTGTATGTCTAAATTATACAGAAAGATTTTCTGTCGACATCTTTTATACGTCGATTTGATCTATATTTAATATTGAAATTATCAATCTGATGTTTTGATTTGTAACATGTGCAGTCACCTTAACCTACCGCTATTGATTTGTTTTTCAGTAACATTATGTACAATACAAATAAATCAATTCATTTTATTTAAGGATGTTTTGCTAATAATGTTTCTTTACCATGTATACATTAAATAACTACTTTTTTTAAGTTGATTGATTGAGTGATTGGAGTTGGTTGCTTAACGTCCAGTGACAAACGTTAACGTGCAGAGAGCGTGTCGCTCCCTCGACACGCGACATCAGATTTAACGTACCAATTCTGAACGGACGTGGCTGAGTGCTGAGTACTTGTACATCCCGCGCAGCCATACGAACGCTCCACTTTGGCAAGGGTTTTACTGCCAATCGGAAGAAGACCTGTAGTGACCATGTTTTTATTCTCCAGTCACCCTTGGGGGCTTTTATATTTTGATCTTTTTTTTAAATTGGCTGTTCTTTGCGTTTGCATGGTTGGATTGTACACATATGGTCGCTTTTAACACGAGCTAGGTAACTCATTACAGAAACAATAATTTTTAAATATGCCAATCATATATAAGACCTTGAACTTCACAACAGTTCCCAAATACTATTTTAACGTTATTCGATAATCATGTTCGTCATATAATAAACTGAAAATCGCTTAGATATTTGTGTCAAATTTATTTTCACATCAATCAAAATCCTCATATATTTTTCAAAACGCATGTGAACAGGCCCAAATCTTACTTTTTACCATTACAGTTGGTAAGTGATTTGTTTAAAAAATCGCATAGTCAAATGGAAGAGACAGATTTCGAAGTAATATATACATTTCATTATCTATCCATAGTGTTGTCCTATAATTTGATTTAAATGACTAATATTATATGAAGCAATAACACACTCTAAAATATTATCAAATATATAAAATGATGTGAGTCAATTATTTAAATTTAATATGCTGCATATAAAAGGGTTCAAATCTTCCATTACTAACTGACAAATTTTGATAAAAAGCTACCAATTAAATAAAAGATATGAAACTTTTTATAAAGAGACATGATAACATACATTGTAGCTATAATACAAATCTTTCAATAAATTATATAACACAAATTATATCTTGAAGGACATACGGAAGCCCTATTCATGTTCTATGATCTGTTTTCATCCTAATAGTTACTGTCGTTACCTTATGTTATGCAAATATTTTAATAGATTATATTTTTAGATTTTTTAAAATCCGATAAAGGTAAATGGAACTTTTGAGTTAAATTTAGAAGTGAATAATATGACATAGAACGAACGATGTATTCAAGGTCATATTGAACCGGCAACCGTCTGATAAATGCATATTTAACTGCATTTCTTTGATCCATTTAAAGCTTTAAAAATAATGTTTTTATTATTACAGCATTATAAAAATTGTGGTTTACCAAATGCACTCTTAATATTAAACATACCATAAATAAAAACCCCCATCTTAAAAAGATATCAAGTTATCAATATTTTTATTTTTTTCCACAATAGAATATCCTTGTATATCGCTACACGTAATATAGATCAAACAAATTGCGCGGTATATTTCAACATAACAAGAATCAATTTACACAACCACAAAAATTTCAAAGTCAGTTGAGGTCAATATAAATGCACTATCTTCGAATAAAGTCTGTCCAGTAAGTTTTTATAAACACAAACCTTAAAAGATTAAATCATATCAATATTATGTTTGCAATAAATGTAAATGCAACAATGCCGTATTCTACGTATAGTTTCGTATTCAATCAGTGTTCAATGATTCTTCTACAAAAGATGGCCATTCTTCGAAGTAACATCTCTTTCAAATGAAATCCCGAAAATTTTAAACCCATTGCAACCATTTAAATAAATGCACATGGAAGGAGTATGTGCCTCAAATTGTATAATCCGGGACAAGTTTATAATCAAACACGGATATCGATATAAGTGTGGCTATTCTAAACAGTCGATCACGAATGATTAGAAATGGAATTTAAAACAAAAAACAGATGTTTAGAAAAACAATGACACATCATTATTAAGCATTACAATTAGCATTGTGTTTTAAACAATATAATTCATTAATAGAAGAATACAATTGTAAAATAAAAAAATCAATTATAAATATACAATGGTTTTCATTTTTTCTATTTGATAGCAAAATTTTATTTTCACAGCAAGAACTATATTTTCATTTGTACAGTTATCATAAATTATACTGATTATTTTCTTTTTGGTAATTATTGATATAGAAAAACAACAAACTATGTTATTTCCTAAAATATGTTCTTACCGTTAACAGGAAAAACTAGCGGAGCCAGTATTTTACCATCATTTTAATAAATAAGTCGGTATAGTTTTATTCAACCACCATAAGCTGTAATGGTACCGAAATTCTTGACAAAATGTATCGGTATGAAGGATGATAATTACTAGGTTTTTCGCGGGGGAATTCTTTTGGCACTGTATTGGAATATATAACATCGTTTGCTTAATACTGGAACCAATGTAGATTTGTCATTATATTTAATTATGTTAACGTCTATAAATCATGTTTGCCTAGTCATGATAGTAGTTGTAATATTTCGGAGAGCTAAGTAGATTTTCCTTTTGTATTCATAATTAATATCCCCAAAATAGTAATAAAACTATTGATGAATGGACGACTGAATAACACAACATAATACAATACTCAATTCTTTTAGTTGAACACGTATTCGTATACTTATTCGAATATTTCGTCTTTAAATGGTATTATCTTCTAATAACGAAAGTTATAAATTGTTTTGCATTTCAATATTAACAAAAGCGAAATATAGATATAATAATTCGCTATTAGCATTTAGTTTGGTTCTTCCCAATAGGCCAAAAGTATCCCTGGTGTATAATGGGCCTGGAAGTCAATAATTCAATCTTGTTTAATTATGTATGGATGCAATCTTTAATTTGGCATTTAGTGGAGTAGTTAGTGCATGTGTTCAGCATAATTCGTTCATTTAAAAGAAAAAATGTCAATATTGAGAAGTGAAAACAGGCAGACAGCAGGATAACCATTTTGTTGACTGAACCGACCAACAACAAAAATATTCTGATACAGATAATACTACAGTATTCATTTTTTTTTAAATCTAGAATAAATAATCAAACACCCTAGAATAATGTTTATCATACCATTGGACGTGCTTGCCTGTTGTTTTATTGGGTTATATAGCCGTCAGCAGTTTTCGGAGGTCATTTCGATTGATAATTTGAAAGCGTTTTTAAGTTGATAAGGGACTTATAAACTTTAAATACTACTAAAAACGGGGAAGATTGTTGGATAGGGGAAAGTTAATCTTCTGTAGCGAATTGTTTTCAAAATCTCCAAAAGGTTCCTTTTACGTACGATGAAGAGTGGCATTTTCTAAACACATACGGGTCCACAGAAAGACTCTCCGTATTATTATATTACATTGAACGAGGAATTTATGAGAGGAACAAACTAAAGATAAAATGTTAATGCATAATTATGTCCATATGTAGAAAATCAAAGAGGACGATCTCTCATTTAATATGCAACTGTAATTAAGGACAGACATAGACAATGATGATATAACTTCATATACTAACTATTAAAAATCTACATGTTCTTCATATAATAATCTGTAGATTTTAGACTAACCACCATGTATCAAATCGACCATCGCACATCAGCGAAAGGACCATCTCACTTCGGCGTAGACCATCGCACTTCAGCGTCCCCATCGCACTTCCGAGTCCTACATATATAAAGGGGCTTATAGTAAAAATTCCCACAACAGGCACAAAGAACTTAGATTTCAAGTAAATTCATGAAAGCGTTTTCATTTTATTTGTTATATGCTATATTTAAGTTATAAACAAGGTGTATCATTTTTAAACGATATATGAATAATAACCAATCGATGATTAATAATTGCCTACATCATGATTTAATGTAAATGAAGTACTAGTAGATTATATCCATCTGATATCATAAACCAATGAGTAAATTAGATTTTGTTAATTTTGGACAGAAAAAAAAGGACAGTACAAACCATACTAAATGTGTTAAGTTTTCACCAAAAAATCAAAGTGGGTTTTACAATTTTATAGAAAAGTACTTTGCATTTTATTTTAAATGGATGCCCTTTATTCATAATAATATTTACCTAAACATAGCTCCATGTACATGATGTAGGTTATCTGTAGCATATGAATTTCACTTTCTCTGTATACACCTTACTTTTTATTATTTCTCTTATTTATAGTGTTGATGAACAGATGAAGAAACCGCCTCTGTGGTCTTGTGTTAGCTTGTTTGCCTCGCGTGCAATAGATCGTTGGTTCGAACCCCGTTCAGGTCAAACCAAAGATTTGGAATGTGCTGCTACTCCGCTAAGTAAGCGTTCGGATCGAGTCAGAATAATGTTTCTGGTACGGGTAGATATGTCTTTCTGTGGAATTTTACATTGTGAACTAGCACGTTAAATATCCGAAACAGCGTGTCAGTCCAGTACAAAATAGGTTAATATTATTTGAACATGTTCTCGTTCTGAATATGCATTTAATTTGCTGCTGGACGTTAAACATCCATCTATCATCATCATTCCTCTGTATGTTTTATTATTCAAATAGTTGTTTAAAGTTCGTCAACGCTTATTTACAGGACCCAACCAACATAATAATAGTTTATGCAAAACAAGTAATAAGTGCCAACCTTTCCTTTTTATGAAGTACTTATCGAAAGATTTTTTGTTGCAACTGTACTTCCTTAAATTTTTTAACAAAACAGCAATTATTAAAAGGAAGAATGCCATTGAAAAAAGTTCGTGTTTTTATCATATTTATGTTGAAAAATAGTTTTTTCGAGAGAAAATATCAAGAGGACCAGTCTCCAAAATAGTAGGGGTTGGTGGTTTTGTAAATAAATTCATATGAACAACTACCTACGTGCGTATCGTTTAACACTTAATTATATCATTCACATCTGTAGGTGAAGGAAAATTACGTAACATTGTCATGTAAGTGATCGGAAATTTACGTTTAAAATAAGCATACAGAATCCGTTTTGAATCACTTTCAATATTTTGTGGTGGGCTTTAAAGTCGAAAATATTTTGTTGAATTTCAACTTGAGTAACGAAGACATCAGTATGCCTGTGTTCTTGTTGAGCATTTGAGAACTTAAACTTTAGCAAAACCGTAGCCTTAAACCATTGCTATCATACAGTTGTTAGGTTCAGTGAATAGCAGTATTATAAACATTTATTCGTGTTTTATACAAAACAAGAAATTTTGTTCCACTCAAAATACAAGTATCCTATTGAACTTATCGATGACCTGCAAAATCCTTGTTCAAACCCTGATTCGGCATATACTTTTGAAAATTCACAATAATGAAGACATAAACTAAGTTCATGGTAAGCTACTTGAATGTTGTGGTTTTTAGAATGATTAAGATCTGACACAAAAAATATCAAAGTAATGTATTTCAAAGAATACGTTTAAATCTAATATTAAAACAGGTACTTAGTAATACGAAATAAGAATAGAAATGTGATTTTATAATTCCGTTTCTAAATAAAACATAAAGCAAGTACAGTGCTATGATTGCAAAAAAGATGACTTAAAGTCCAGTGGCAAATATTACTAACATGTTGAGTAATCAATGTATATATATATATATTCAGGAGATAATGCGAGATCGTTTGATTGGGGAAGATCATCAGATATAGCGTCATTATTATCAACCGGGTTTTATGGCAGCATTCACATCAAACTGGCAGTACAATCCGGAGTTACGTAACCATAATGTCGTATTAAAGTATTATATAGATTTTGGTTTCATTAAAATTATTGGTTTATGTTTTAATTCATTTTCCACCTGTAATATACATCTGCAATTAAAAAGATTTAAATGAACTTATATGAATGAATGAATGAATGCTTCACTATAGTTCACACTGTATTTATATAATTCATTTTAGTACAATATTACATGTTAGCCAGCCAAATAGAATTAAAACGCAGTATATATTTAAAAAAAAGTTATTAGAAAACGCAACAGATAAAATATGATTATTAGAAATTCTCTTCGTATATTATCACAGTTCAAGACAAAATTCGCTATGCATTTGTTCTGTTCATTTATCTGGAGATACTGCAGTCAACAGTTGATTTCTCAAAACAGAGTAACAATCGCACTATATATATATATATATATATCGTGAATAGGTTAATGTATGAATTGTTTTTTTCCACTATTATTCGGGTGAGAGTATGTCAATATAAGTTATAGTATATTTGTTAAGAATAGGCCTTACCTTTAATTGAAAATGCGGATCAAAACAAACTATGAAAACAGTTTAACTGTAAGTTAACACAATGAATTGTATGTCTAAATATACAGAAAGATTTTCTGTCGACATCTTTTATACGTCGATTTGATCTATATTTAATATGGAAATTTTCAATCTGATGTTTTCCTTTGTCAAATATGCAGTCACCTTAACCTACCGCTATTGATTTGTTTTTCAGTAAAATTATGTAAAATACATATCAATCATTTCTTTTATTAAAGGATGTTTTGCTTATAATTATTTTGATTTGGTTTTACATCTTTTGGACAATCTGTCTCAAACTTTAAAAATAAAACAAAACCGTATAAAAATAAGGAGATGAGGTATGATTGCCAATGTGAAAACTATCCACCAAAGTTCAAATAAAGTGAATGTAAGCAATCATAGGCAACCGTACGGCCTTCAACAATGAGCTAAACCCATACCGTATAGTCGATTATAACAGGCCCGACATGAAAATATAAAACAATTCAATTGGATAAAACTAACGGCCTAATTTATAACAAACTAGTTTACGAAAACAAATATGACAGACATGAGCCAACGACAACCACTGAACTACAGGATACTGACTTGGGACAGGCACATAAAGAATGTGGCGAGATTAAACCAGTTTGTCAGCGCTTAACCCTCCCCTCGTGTCTTTCTTAAATTTCCGATTTTAAATGTTTAAGCTTCCAAATAACAAAATATGTTTCTAGTTAGGTGGCAATTTGACGTTTCCTTTACCATGTTTACATTATGATGAAGGTCGGGGATATTTGGACTGCTACTGGAATATGAAGGTAGATTGGATTTGGATAAAATTTTGCCTTGCAACAGCCCACCTACGGACCCCTCGAAGAGTTGTTGCAAGGATTCTAAACGTGCAGAGAGCGTGTCGCTCTCCACACGCGACATCAGATTTCACGTTCCCATTCTGAACGGACATGGCTGCGTACTTGTACATTCCGCGCAGCCATACGGGCGTCCCACTTGGCAAGGGCTTTACTTCCGGTCGGAAGAAGACCTATAGTGACCATATTTCTATTCCCCAGTCACACTTGAGGGCTTCTATATTTTGATCTTTTTAAATTGGCTGTTCTTTGCGTTTGCATGGTTAGATTATACACATATGGTTGCTTTAACACAAGCTATATAAGACCTTGAACTTCACAACAGTTCCCAAATAATATTTTAACGTTATTCGATAATCAGGTTCGTCATATAATAAACTGAAAATCGCTTATATATTTGTGTCAAATTTATTTTTACATCAATCAAAATTCAAAATGAATGTGAACAGACCCAAATCTTACTGTTTACCATTACAGTTGGTAAGTGATTTGTTTAAAAATCGCATAGTCAAATGGAAAAGACAGATTCTGAAGTAATATATACATTTCATTATCCATTCATCAATTTGTTCTTAATATAATTTAAGTGAGTAATAATATGAAGCAATAACACACTCTGAAATATCATCAAATATTTAAAAATGATGTGAGTCAATTATTTTAATTTAATATGGTGCATATAAGAGGGTTCAAATCTTTCATTGCTAACTGGCAAATTCTTTAAAAGAAAAGCTATCAAATGAATAAAAAGAAATAAAAAGACATGAAACTTTTTATAAAGAGACATGATAACATACATTGTAACTATAATACAAATCTTTCAATAAATTATATAACACAAATTATATCTTAAAGGACATACGGAAGCCCTATTCATGTTCTATGATCTGTTTTCACCCTGATAGTTACTGTCGTTACCTTATGTTATGCAAATATTTTAATAGATTATATTTTTAGATTTTTAAAAATCCGATAAAAGTAAGTGGAACTTTTGAGTTAAATTTTGAAGTGAATAATATGAAATAGAACGAACGATGTATTCAAGGTCATATTGAACCGGCAACCGTCTGATAAATGCATATTTAACTGCATTCTTTGATCCATTTAAAGCTTTAAAAATAATGTTTTATTATTACAGCATTATAAAATTGTGGTTTACCAAATGCACTCTTAATATTAAACATACCATAAATAAAACCCCCATCTTAAAAGATATCAAGTTATCAATATTTTATTTTTTCCACAATAGAATATCCTTGTATATCGCTACACGTAATATAGATCAAACAAATTGCGCGGTATATTTCAACATAACAAGAATCAATTTACACAACCACAAAAATTTCAAAGTCAGTTGAGGTCAATATAAATGCACTATCTTCGAATAAAGATGTTTAGAAAAACAATGACACATCATTATTAAGCATTACAATTAGCATTGTGTTTTAAACAATATAATTCATTAATAGAAGAAAACAATTGTAAAATAAAAAATCAATTATAAATATACAATGGTTTTCATTTTTCTATTTGATAGCAAAATTTTATTTTACAGCAAGAACTATTTTTCATTTGTACAGTTATCATAAATTATACTGATTATTTTCTTTTGGTAATTATTGATAGAGAAAACAACAAACTATGTTATTTCCTAAAATATGTTCTTACCGTTAAACAGGAAAAACTAGCGGAGCCAGTATTTTTACCATCATTTTAATAAATAAGTCGGTATAGTTTTATTCAACCACCATAAGCTGTATTGGTACCGAAATTCTTGACAAAATGTATCGGTATGAAGGATGATAATTACTAGGTTTTTCGCGGGGGAATTCTTTTGGCACTGTATTGGAATATATAACATCGTTTGCTTAATACTGGAACCAATGTAGATTTGTCGTTATATTTAATTATGTTAACGTCTACAAATTATGTTTGCCTAGTCATGATAGTAGTTGTAATATTTCGGAGAGCTAAGTAGATTTTCCTTTTTATATTCATAATTAATATCCCCCCAAACTAGTAATAAAAACTATTGATGAATGGACGACTGAATAACACAACATAATACAATACTCAATTCTTTTAGTTGAACACGTATTCGTATACTTATTTGAATATTTCGTCTTTAAATGGTATTATCTTCTAATAACGAAAATTATAAATTGTTTTGCATTTCATTATTAACAAAAGCGAAATATAGATATAATAATTCGCTATTAGCATTTAGTTTGGTTCAAAAGTATCCCTGGTGTATAATGGGCCTGGAAGTCAATAATTCAATCTTGTTTAATTATGTATGGATGCAATCTTTAATTTGGCATTTAGTGGAGTAGTTAGTGCATGTGTTCAGCATAATTCGTTCATTTAAAAGAAAAGAATGTCAATATTGAGAAGTGAAAACAGGCAGACAGCAGGATAACCATTTTGTTGACTGAACTGACCAACAACAAAAATATTCTGATACAGATAATACTACAGTATTCATTTTTTTTTAATCTAGAATAAATAATCAAACACCCCTAGAATAATGTTTATCATACCATTGGACGTGCTTGCCTGTTGTTTTTATTGTTTGTCTTTATTGGGTTATATAGCCGTCAGCAGTTTTCGGAGGTCATTTCGATTGATAATTTGAAAGCGTTTTTTAAGTTGATAAGGGACTTATAAACTTTAAATACTACTAAAAACGGGGAAGATTGTTGGATAGGGGAAAGTTAATCTTCTGTAGCGAATTGTTTTCAAAATCTCCAAAAGGTTCCTTTTTACGTATGATAAAGAGTGGCATTTTCTAAACACATACGGGTCCGCAGACAGACTCTCCGTATTATTATATTACATTGAACGAGGAATTTATGAGAGGAACAAACTAAAGATAAAATGTTAATGCATAATTATGTCCATATGTAGAAAATCAAAGAGGACGATCTCTCATTTGATATGCAACTGTAATTAAGGACAGACATAGACAATGATGATATAACTTCATATACTAACTATTGAAAAAATCTACATGTTCTTCATATAATAATCTGTAGATTTTAGACTAACCACCATGCATCAAATAGACCATCGCACATCCGCGAAAGGACCATCGCACTTCGGCGTAGACCATCGCACTTCAGCGTGACCATCGCACTTCAGCGTCCCCATCGCACTTCCGAGTCCTACATATATAAAAGGGGCTTATAGTAAACAATTCCCCACAACATGCACAAAGAGCTTAGATTTCAAGTAAATTCATGAAAGCGTTTTCATTTTATTTGTTGTATGCTATATTTAAGTTATAAACAAGGTGTATCATTTTTTAAACGATATATGAATAATAACCAATCGATGATTAATAATTGCCTACATCATGATTTAATGTAAATGAAGTACTAGTAGATTATATCCATCTGATATCATAAACCAATGAGTAAATTAAATTTTTGTTAATTTTTGGACAGAAAAAAATAGGACAGTACAAATCATACTAAATGTGTTAAGTTTTCATCAATAAAATCAAAGTTGGTTTTACAATTTTATAGAAAAGTACTTTGCATTTTATTTTAAATGGATGCCCTTTATTCATAATAATATTTACCTAAACATAGCTCCATGTACATGATGTAGGTTATCTGTAGCATATGATTTTCACTTTCTCTGTATCCACCTTACTTTTTTATTATTTCTCTTATTCATAGTGTTGATGAACAGATGAAGAAACCGCCTCTGTGGTCTTGTGTTAGCTTGTTTGCCTCGCGTGCAATAGATCGTTGGTTCGAACCCCGTTCAGGTCAAACCAAAGACTTTGGAATGTGCTGCTACTCCGCTAAGTACGCGTTCGGATCGGAGTCAGAATAATGTTTCTGGTACGGGTAGATATGTCTTTCTGTGGAATTTTACATTGTGAACTAGCACGTTAGATATCCGAAACAGCGTGTCAGTCCAGTACAAAATAGGTTAATATTATTTGAACATGTTCTCGTTCTGAATATGCATTTAATTTGCTGCTGGACGTTAAACAGCCATCTATCATCATCATCACCATTCCGCTGTATGTTTTATTATTCATATAGTTGTTTAAAGTTCGTCAACGCTTATTTACAGGACCCAACCAACATAATAATAGTTTATGCAAAATAAGTAATAAGTGTCAACCTTTCCTTTTTTATGAAGTACTTATCGAAAGATTTTTTTTTTGTTGCAACTGTACTTCCTTAAATTTTTTTAACAAAACAGCAATTATTAAAAGAAAGAATGCCATTGAAAAAAAGTTCGTGTTTTTTATCATATTTATGTTGAAAAAATAGTTTTTTTCGAGAGAAAATATCAAGAGGACCAGTCTCCAAAATAGTAGGGGTTGGTGGTTTTGTAAATAAATTCATATGAACAACTACCTACGTGCGTATCATTTAACACTTAATTATATCATTCACATTTGTAGGTCAAGGGAAAATTACGTAACATTGTCATGTGAGTGATCGGAAATTTACGTTTAAAATAAGCATACAGAATCCGTTTTGAATCACTTTCAATATTTTGTGGTGGGCTTTAAAGTCGAAAATATTTTGTTGAATTTCAACTTGAGTAACGAAGACATCAGTATGCCTGTGTTCTTGTTGAGCATTTGAGAACTTAAACTTTAGCAAAACCGTAGCCTTAAACCATTGCTATCATACAGTTGTTAGGTTCAGTGAATAGCAGTATTATAAACATTGCTTCGTGTTTTATACAAAACAAGAAATTTTGTTCCACTCAAAATACAAGTATCCTATTGAACTTATCGATGACCTGCAAAATCCTTGTTCAAACCCTGATTCGGCATATACTTTTGAAAATTCACAATAATGAAGACATAAACTAAGTTCATGGTAAGCTACTTGAATGTTGTGGTTTTTAGAATGATTAAGATCTGACACAAAAAATATCAAAGTAATGTATTTCAAAGAATACGTTGAAATCTAATATTAAAACAGGTACTTAGTAATACGAAATAAGAATAGAAATGTGATTTTATAATTCCGTTTCTAAATAAAACATAAAGCAAGTACAGTGCTATGATTGCAAAAAAGATGACTTAAAGTCCAGTGGCAAATATTACTAACATGTTGAGTAATCAATGTATATATATATATATTCAGGAGATAATGCGAGATCGTTTGATTGGGGAAGATCATCAGATATAGCGTCATTATTATCAACCGGGTTTTATGGCAGCATTCACATCAAACTGGCAGTACAATCCGGAGTTACGTAACCATAATGTCGTATTAAAGTATTATATAGATTTTTGGTTTCATTAAAATTATTGTTTTATGTTTTAATTCATTTTTCCCCCCTGTAGTATACATCTGCAATTTAAAAAGATTTAAATGAACTTATATGAATGAATGAATGAATGGTTAACTATAGTTCACACTGTATTTATATAATAAATACATTTTAGTACAATATTACATGTTAGCCAGCCAAATAGAATTAAAACGCAGTATATATTTGAAAAAAAAAAGTTATTAGAGAACGCAATAGATAAAATATGATTATTAGAGAAATTCTCTTCGTATATTATCACAGTCCAAGACAAAATTCGCTATGCATTTGTTCTGTTCATTTATCTGGAGATACTGCAGTCAACAGTTGATTTCTCAAAACAGAGTAACAATCGCACTTATATATATATATATATCGTGAATAGGTTAATGTATGAATTGTTTTTTTTTTCCACTAATAATCGGGTGAGAGTATGTCAATATAAGTTATAGTATATTTGTTAAGAATAGGCCTTACCTTTAATTGAAAAATGCGGATCAAAACAAACTTTGAAAACAGTTTAACTGTAAGTTAACACAATGAATTGTATGTCTAAATTATACAGAAAGATTTTCTGTCGACATCTTTTATACGTCGATTTGATCTATATTTAATATGGAAATTTTCAATCTGATGTTTTCCTTTGTCAAATATGCAGTCACCTTAACCTACCGCTATTGATTTGTTTTTCAGTAAAATTATGTAAAATGCATATCAATCATTTCATTTTATTAAAGGATGTTTTGCTTATAATGATTTTGATTTGGTTTTACATCTTTTTGGACAATCTGTCACAAACTTTAAAAAATAAAACAAAACCGTATAAAAATAAGGAGATGAGGTATGATTGCCAATGAGAAAACTATCCACCAAAGTGAATGTAAGCAATCATAGGCAACCGTACGGCCTTCAACAATGAGCTAAACCCATACCGTATAGTCGATTATAAAAGGCCCCGACATGAAAAATATGAAACAATTCAATTGGATAAAACTAACGGCCTAATTTATAACAAACTAGTTTACGAAAACAAATATGACAGACATGAGCCAACGACAAACACTGAACTACAGGATCCTGACTTGGGACAGGCACATAAAGAATGTGGCGGGATTAAACAAGTTTGTCAGCGCTCAACCCTCCCCCTCCTGTCTTTCTTAAATTTCCGATTTTTAAATGTTTAAGCTTCCAAATAACAAAAATATGTTTCTAGTTAGGTGGCTATTTGAAGTTTCCTTTATCATGTTTACATTATGATGAAGGTCGGGGATATTTGGACTGCTACTGGAATATGAAGGTAGATTGGATTTGGATAAAAATTTTGCCTTGCAACAGCCCACCTACGGACCCCTCGAAGAGTTGTTGCAAGGATTCTAAACGTGCAGAGAGCGTGTCGCTCTCTCCACACGCGACATCAGATTTCACGTTCCCATTCTGAACGGACATGGCTGCGTACTTGTACATTCCGCGCAGCCATACGGGCGTCCCACTTGGCAAGGGCTTTACTTCCGGTCGGAAGAAGACCTATAGTGACCATATTTCTATTCCCCAGTCACACTTGAGGGCTTTTATATTTTGATCTTTTTTAAATTGGCTGTTCTTTGCGTTTGCATGGTTAGATTATACACATATGGTTGCTTTTAACACAAGCTATATAAGACCTTGAACTTCACAACAGTTCCCAAATAATATTTTAACGTTATTCGATAATCAGGTTCGTCATATAATAAACTGAAAATCGCTTATATATTTGTGTCAAATTTATTTTTACATCAATCAAAATTCAAAATGAATGTGAACAGACCCAAATCTTACTGTTTACCATTACAGTTGGTAAGTGATTTGTTTAAAAAATCGCATAGTCAAATGGAAAAGACAGATTCTGAAGTAATATATACATTTCATTATCCATTCATAGTTTTGTTCTTAATATAATTTAAGTGACTAATAATATGAAGCAATAACACACTCTGAAATATCATCAAATATTTAAAAATGATGTGAGTCAATTATTTTAATTTAATATGGTGCATATAAGAGGGTTCAAATCTTTCATTGCTAACTGGCAAATTCTTTAAAAGAAAAGCTATCAAATGAATAAAAAAGATATGAAACTTTTTTTATAAAGAGACATGATAACATACATTGTAACTATGATATAAATCTTTCAATAAATTATACAACACAAATTATATCTTAAAGGACATACGGAAGCTCTATTCATGTTCTATGATCTGTTTTCACCCTAATAGTTACTATCGTTACCTTATGTTATGCAAATATTTTAAAAGATTATATTTTTAGATTTTTAAAATACACAGCCGATAAAAGTAAATGGAACTGTTGAGTTAAATGTAGAAGTGAATAATATGACCTAGAACGAACGATGTATTCAAGGTCATATTGAACCTGCAACCGTCTGATAAATGCATATTTGACTGCATTTCTTTGATCCATTTAAAGCTTTAAAAATAATGTTTTTATAGTATTATAAAAATTGTCGTTTACCAAATGTACTCTAAACATAAAACATACCAGAAATAAATACCCTATCTTAAAAAGACATGAAGTCATTAACATTTGTATTTTTTCCGTAATAGAATATTCTTGGATGAGATCAACAGCACATTTATATAGGGTAATCTGTATATCGCTACACGTAATATAGATCAAACAAATTGCGCGGTATATTTCAACATAACAAGAATCAATTTACACAACCACAAAAATTTCAAAGTCAGTTGAGGTCAATATAAATGCACTATCTTCGAATAAAGTCTGTCCAGTAAGTTTTTATAAACACAAACCTTAAAAGATTAAATCATATCAATATTATGTTTCCAATAAATGTAAATGCAACAATGCCGTATTCTACGTATAGTTTCGTATTCAATCAGTGTTCAATGATTCTTCTACAAAAGATGGCCATTCTTCGAAAGTAACATCTCTTTCAAATGAAATCCCGAAAATTTTAAACCCATTGCAACCATTTAAATAAATGCACATGGAAGGAGTGTGTGCCTCAAATTGTATAATCCGGGACAAGCTTATAATCAAACACGGATATCGACATAAGTGTAGCTACATGTATTCTTAACAGTCGATCACGAATGATTAGAAAAACTTTTTTTTTTATAAAACAGATGTTTAGAAAAACAATCACACATCATTATTAAGCATTACAATTAGCACTGTGTTTTAAACCATATAATTCATTGATAGAAGAATACAATTGTAAAATAAATTGTAAAATAAAAAACAATTCTAAATATACAATGGTTTTCATTTTTCTATTTTATAGCAAAATATTATTTTTACAGCAAGAATTATATTTTCATTTGAACATTTATCATAAATTTTACTAATTATTTTCATTTCGGTAATTATTAATATAGAAAACAACAAACTATGTTATTTTCTTAAATATGTTCTCATCGTTAAACAGGAAAAACTAGCGGAGCCAGTATTTTTACTTTAATGTTAATAAATAGTTCGTTATAGCTTTATTCAACCAAAATAAGCTGTACTGGTATCGAAATTATTGACAAAATGTATCGGTATGAAGGATAATAATTACTAAGTTTTCTCGGGGTATTTCTTTTGGCATTGTATTGGAATTGATAACATCGTTTGCCTAATACTTTAACCAATGACGATTTGTCGTTGTATTTATATAAATAAACGTCTATTAATCATGTTCACCTAGTCATGATAGTATTTGAAATATTTCGGAAAGCTAAGTAGTTTTCCGTTTAACATTTGAAATTGGTATCCCCCCAAAATAGAACTAAAAAACTATTGATGAATGGACGACTGAATGACACAAAATAATATAATACTCATGTTTTTTAGTTCGTATACTTTTTCGAATATTTCGTCTTTAAATGGCATTATCTTCTTATTAACAGAAAATGTTTGTGAAATGGATTAACAATTGGTGAGCAGCGAGTTGTTGAAAATTTTGAGAAAGCTGCATTTGTTATAGGGGAGGGGTTATTTAGCAATCAAACCATTGTATACCTTTAACAGTATTCTTATTTAAATTAAAACGTAATAAAGAGATAAAAGAAAAATCTACGCATATGAACAGTTCTATATATATAGTAGGCCTATAGTTAGAAAAAAAACATTGCTTGCTTACATCAACTCCACCATTTGAACTTTGGTGGATAGTTGTCTCATTGTCAGTCATACCACATCTCCTTATTTTCATATTCAAAGTCATGATAATGGTTGTCATACACATATTTATATATGTACATGTATGTGAAAGGGTGGACTTTTAAAACCCGAGTAAAAATTTATTTAATTTTCCAATCCATTACATCATCGAATGTAAACCATCAATTTTTTTCTTCAAATTTTCCAACTTCCAGTATCTTAATGAGTAATTAAACCGTTATGATGATGTTTATTTGGCGTGTTTCCTCAATGTATATCTGTGTTTTCATACACAAGTCTTATAAATTAAAAGTTAATCAATATATTATTTAGACACAACAGTGATATAAATCCGTGTGTTATTGCTCGTCATATTTTTTCATGACATAACGGACATGTGTTATTTGAGAATGACAAACTAAGGGTGGACATTTCTTTTATATTTTTCAGCAAAAACAAGTGTCAGTTATTTTTCTGTAATAACTCTATATGGTTATATCCTTGACTGTTAATGATCAATATAATAAACAATTATTTATCTATACCATGAGGACTGTTATCCAGTGTTATGTACCTCAGTAACATAAATCAAACTTAGGAAATGCAAGCTGTTAGCCCAGACCAAATTATTCGTTATTAAGAGTATGTATTTTCTTTATAAAATTATAGACGAATAAATTTACTATTTTTACGAAATCGTCTGAGAAAGACTATTTACCGGTTAATAGTATTAAAGACTATTAACTTGTTAATAGTTCTGTAAGCACATTTCACAGACTTTTTCATTTTTTTTTTTTTTTTCATTGGACAACTTGACGTTATAGTCTTATAAACAATCATTCGGAAGTCTCGGTTTTCTGTATAATAAAACATATACATGTATTTACTGGCTATTCGGACAATATAAGCAAGTTAATAGTGCCCCTCGACACAAACTATTTCCCTCCGCTTCACGTCGCGAATTACCTCATAGCCAATAATAAGTGTATGATTTCCCATAGTAAACTATATTTGTTTGAAAATTTGTCAATCATTCGTTGAAAATTACACAAACTTCTTGGTGTACATAGCTCCTCGTAAATGGATAAACACATTATAATTTATTCTTTTAACATTATTTGCCTTTTAAAAAATGAATTAGAATTTAGATTGCACACGTTGATAAACTTATCCTAAAAAAGGATTAAACATGTTCAATTAAAAAACTAAACATTTTGTCTAAATGTTTTTTTTTTTTTATCTGTGAAAGTTTTTATTATGCGCTCACAACTTCCATTTATGATTAGACCAAATATTAACTTCCAACTATCGACAGGTACAGAAACTACATGTATATCAGTGACAGTTTATAGTTATGCTGAATTACTTAGGGTAAGTACAATTTTGTGTCCAATTTGAGGGTTGTCAAAACATACGCCCAGCACCCTTAAAAATGTATCTCCTAATTTTTTTTACACGCACAAAAAAATTACCAGAATGCACTGTGTTCTTAGCAAAACTAATAACGAGCAACGATTGGCATCCGTAGCTAGCTTCTACTATTACAAAAATGTTTTTTTAAAACATTTTGAAAACGGGAAAATTATAATTGGCATGGAATTTTTTTCGAGTTCAATAATTAACCACTTGTGATTTATTTAGATCTATAAAAGGCAGGCAAAGAACAGACAGTAAAAACAGGTGTTACAGATAGGGTAAAGGTTCATCAGATTTTAAGGCAATATACATGTACATTCTTATAAAGACTAATCATGTAGATACGCATACAAATTAACAGCAGATTGCTTGATTGATAGGTGCTTACACTTTCACCACTATTTTGCTATTTTGTGGCGGTCAGTTTTAATTGGCAGAGGAAGCCAGAGTGCCCGGAGAGAACCACCGTTATTCAGTAGGAAACCTGGCATGCAGGCTTCAAACGCACAACGTCAGTGTTGACAGGCTAGTGATACAGTAGTCAGTAGTTCGACTACGTAGACCACTCGGCCACCGACAAATTAACATCAGACAAAATAGGAGAAAAATCTAGTGTGGACCTAAAACAAGTCCCCAGTTGCTTGTTTCTGTTACAAATACAACCAAAGTTCCAAATTTACCGAGGTTTGAAAAGACAGTTCATTGATGATGAATTTTTCAATGTATATGTGTGTATTGACATCAATTCTGATGCACAAAAAAAAAAGACAATCATTGAACAAAATCCAAATGTATGCATGTGCAGGTATTATGAAAAATAAGAGCCATCCCTGTGTTCTATGTTTACATGTTGTTATTGAACATTGAATTTAATTTTTCAACGAAACTTAAAACTATCTAAAGAATGACTTTAGAATTATCCATTTTATATCGTGGTTAAAGTCAGTATAAACAGCTGAACAACCGACTTGAAATTTAATTTGGATCTGGACTTGATTGAGGCTCAGTGACTTGGGTTTTCCGAAAAAAAAAAACACTTTTTTCTTACCGACCTTTTTTCAAAAAGCAGGGAATCCTACAAACCAGGCGTTCATTTGGCATGGATTATGTTATTGAAAAGAATATACCACAAACACCCATTTAATACAATGTTCATGTATAAGAACCATATCAATTTGATCTCGCTTGTTTGTAATAAGTACGATCAAGAACCACAAGAAAGTCATTAGACCTGAAGTAACAGTCTCTGAGACGCAGACTTTCAAACTGTCTCTCTTGTAACTCTTTAGGATATTTTGTAAACAAATATTCGACATGTTCTAGTGAATGAAATTTATGACGTTAAAACCATAGTTGAAACAGGAACATTTATATAAATTTGTTCTTGTATACAGTGTACATGTCTTTGATAGCAGTTTTAAACATTTCTAAGTCTAATCAGCATGCAGTATTGTTATTGTTTTATTTAGAGGAACCTTAAGTTAGACACAAGTCATAATATATACCCATGAAGAATGGTTGACAAAAAAGGTGGATCTAGATGTGTGTCTCAATAGCCAAGCTTGAGGAAACTATACATAATTCTTAGGCCCAATCTTAATAAGGTTATTAAAATGAAAAAAAAAAATATCCCCCAAAAATATATGTTTCTGTAGCTTAGATATGTATAAAAAGGGACAAGCATAGACAAAGAGCATGAAGAGGAAGTGAATAGGGTAGGTACTATGGGGTGTTGTTTGATAATGATAGTCTTATCTTTGAAGGCAATTCCATTTTTTGCCCGAACTTTATCTTATTATTTTAGAATGCCTTATTAGGAAGACTTTTCAGAGTCATGCTATTTCGACTATGGTTACAAATGCACAGTCCGGAGCGATTTTTTAATTGCAAATTGAGTTGAGGGCTGAGGAATCGTAGCTCTTCTGGGTCCATGTCATGTGATATATCTGTTTACAATTTGTGAACCATAGTGAAAGGTCCGTAAAAATTAAGAAAAACAAATTACAATAAAAAGTAAATCTAAATTAAAAAAAAAAATGTAACAATGAAGGCAACAAATGCTCGAAAACACACCTGTTTTTTTTTTTTATATTTCCATGTCTGTTTCATTTATTTTGAGAAATATATACTTTCATATGAATATCTGAATAAGCTTAATACCATTAATATTTGATAAATTTCACCGTAGCTATTTATCAGAAGAGTACAGCTATCATTCTAGTACTATACTATAGATTGTATGTACTATATTTACTATCATTTACACATTCATTCATACATTCATTCATTCATTCATTCATTCATTCATTCATTCATTCATTCATTCATTCATTCATTCATTCATGCATTCATTCTGTCATTCATTCATTCATTCATTGACGAACAGTTATAAAAAGTCTTTACTCTTTATGCTACTCTCTGCACGAATTGATAATGCATGCAACCCCGCCAAATTAGCTGGTACATGTTTTATATATACGGTGTACTCGTACTAATGCGAGTTTCACACTTAAGCAAGCACGTAAATGAGCTATGGGATATATAACTTTTTCCCTATTTTCAGGTAAGCACATTTAATTTTGTAGGCCTTAAAATGCATGTACTCATATCAAATTCACAGTTCATATTCGTAGGAAACTTCAAGTTAACATTTGAAATAAATGTTTATTATAATTATGTATTTTCAGTGGGAATACAAGTTGGTTTGTAACATATATATCGTCACTATATCAACGCCCTATTAAATACAACCCAAATGGCCAATTAACTTGTGACATAAAAGTAGGGTGAACGAACATTATACAACAAGACAACAATATAAAATAAAATCAGGGCGAACGGGCCCAGAACGTGTAATAGCGAAAACGGACCATGGCGAACAGGTACTAGGGCGAACGTGAATCAGGATGAATGGACCCGGATTCGGCTACATTGAGGCTCGAGTGTCGCCAATTAAGTTTATTAAACTGTTATCCGTTAAAGGTGTTTCACTTTGTGGTTGTGATTCTCAAAATCATATGATAGTCCTATAAAATAAGCCTGCGTTTGGTTTATATCGTTTGAATGCAACGTTTTTATCGGTAGTTTATCATTGATGATGAAAAATCTTTGAATGCAAACAGCAAACAATATGAACCAAACGAAAAAATATCCTATAGGACTAAAGCATGTGAATGAGAAGAAAAAAATATCAATACAACCTACCAATAGTTCTAAATAAGGTTACGTTTTAGCTTAATAAATCGAATAAAAGAATGAAAACGAGCGACAACCATGGCAAGCACCTGAAAGCTGCCAATTTGCTTTTCAGGTCATGACCTCAAGAAAATATCAGATTCAATCTGATAAAATATGAGACGCCAACATATAGTGATGTTTATTTATTTTTTTTTTTAATAATAATCTTTTTGCAAATCTCCAAGAATGTTTATAAGGGCTTTACAAAATATTTAATTTCTGCAGGAAATCACGCAGGCGCAGTCATCGGTTACATGTAACTTTGACGTCAGATTGTATCTAAATATGTGTTTCAACGTCTAATGACTCATGAGAATGGGAACCTAAACAAATACTGTGAAACTTACCATTTCAGTTATTTAAAACCCTGACACATGGTTTTTGTTTTTGCAAAATTTTTTGGCTTTAGGCATAGGAAGTCTTTCTGTGACCAAATATGATCAATACTTAAGACAATAAAAATGTTTTTGTAGTGGGGACCTGATTTGAGTCCCCAGTAGAGTTAAAGTCCCCACTTGCTCGTTGGTGTAACACATGAAGTCACCAGTTCAGGGGTGTGTTGATACACACACACACACACGCGCGCGCGCGTGCACATCAAATAAATAAACGAATACAAATAAAAAAAAGCAATAACACAGAATATATTAAACGAAACTGATTTTCATCATATCATAATTTGAAAATTTTAGAAAACATATTGATTAACATTTAAGCCCGAAGCAAGACATTTGATATAATCAATACATTAACTTGGTTCATATGAATCAGCAGTCACATAATTGAAAAGTTACTTAAAATGCATCAGTGGAAATGTGAACAGTTAGATTGTGTTTATTGGAAATCATTTTTCTAAAACAAAAACAAAAAACAGTTTTAAAGAATATTAATGCTTTTAAATGCTGATTTTTGAATATTTTTTTATGTTTTACCAAATACATAAAAAACTATAACAGATAAGTAAAATTGTTAACAGAAAAGATTATCTTTAATACAAGATATACAAAAACTATAAATTTGTATATATTTTTCCGATTTTCTATCAGATTTATATTTCTGGCCGTTATTCATATCCTATAGCTTTAATATAACTTTAGTAAATTGAAAGCTTGAAAAAACGGGTATACTCGTACGTTACAGAAACATAAGAAACATAACATTTTTACTCTGACTGAATCATATCATATGACGTATCGAGAGTTGGTCCCAAGTCAGGAGATACGGTTGCCTATAATTGCTTATATCCATTTTACTTGAACTTTGTGGATAGTTGTCTCATTGGGTTTCAGGTCTTTGACCACATTCATTCTGTGTCAGAAACCTATGCTGTGTCAAATATTTAATCACAATTCAAATTCAGAGCTGTATCAATTTAGTGTCCATACTTGTCCCAACTGTTCGGGGCTCGACATCTGCGTTCGTATGAAGCTGCGCCCGCTGAGCTTTTTATCTGTATTGGCAATTCATTGGATATGTACCAACTGCAAAAACAACAAAGGGACGGTGGTGCATGGCAACGATGGAGTTAGACGCACATGGTAAACACATTAGTATTACTAATATGATTAAAATACCTCGTACCTGATGAAGAGGGGTTAATATACATTGTAATTTTATTCCAGGGGGCACCAAGGGAACATGTGATGCACAATGTACTAATCAAAAGAACACTGAAGAAAGAAAGAACTTTAGAAGAAGCTAATACGTGTAGAATGTCACGCCGTCATGTAGCTGAATATGATTAATTTTACGTTAAATCAAAAGACTTTAAACTATATTTCATCTTTAATGCTAATTGCACATTTGAACTCTAAATCTAGTACAGAAATGAACTCCAATAAAGCATATGCATCATCTAACGTTACGTTCATTGTTGATAACGTATTTCTCACAATGATTTTAAACCTCTATAATAGAAAAGAAAGGATATGGGGTATCCATCGACGACACAAAATCAGAACATGCACAGCAAAAACACAGTTCGAATTCTTAACTTTAGCTCTCGAACTTTAGCTAAACTACTTAAAAAAAAAAAGTTTTACTATTTTTATTGTCGATATTTTCCTCTAATTTAAATTAACTTATTTAATTTGCATTTACTCTCATCAACTCAATCTTACAACATCAGTAGTTAAACATAGTTGATCTGCACTGATTTTTAAACTTGTCCGAGATACATTTACATAAAAAATAACGTCATTTAAAATAACAGGCCCAAAATTTATAAGACAGTACGCTACTTAAAACAATCTCGTTTTAATGCGTTATGATTTGATATATGGGCATATAAATAATAAATGTCTTCTTGCACTACAAGGCACCCAAGAGACCTTTTCTTAGTTGCCATTAGCGTTATTTTAATAAAATAAAAAGCAACTAAGACGAGGTCCATATACGCTTCCGTATATACTTGTTGTCTCTATGTTCTTAAAACACGTATCTACTGTACCAAAAAGAACGCATTAAATAATTGTAAATAACTTTAAAAGGGAGACTAAAAGGTCAATTTCCCCCTTGAATGTATTTCACACCATGGCCATTTTTAAAAAGTACATCAATCTTTATCTAAATTCTTAGTACATGTATCGTAACCCAATGTATATTCTACAAGGTTTTAACAATATAATGGAATTTTCCTAAACATATTAAAAAATTATAAACGCAGATAGTCCAAACCGGAAAATTTTAGAAACGTTTTAGTATTTATCGTCAAAATAAATAAAAATTAAAGAAAAACTAAAATAGTTAACCAATTCAAAGTTCTGAAAAAAATATAAATATAATGAAGCTGTTATATGTATTGTCTTTCGGATACAATTTAATTCATTTTGGTTAGCGTCGCCCGCCGATGTAATTAAATATTTGACACATAATAGGTTTCTGACACAGAATAACTGTAGTCAAAGAACTTAGAATTGGTTATATGATTTGAATTTATATTCATTTTTTTTTGCTTTTGTGCAATACACTATGCTGTTGCGAATTGACCCCCCTAAAAAAAAATTACCCCCCTTTATTTTGATTCTGTGCAATACACTATGCTGTTGCGTATTGACCCCCCCCCCAAAAAAAAACTGTTTACCCCTCATCCCCCAATATTTTTTACCTCCCCCCTTTTTCCAAAAAAAAAATTCTTTCCCTGACCCTGAAGATATGGTCATAATCTCAATTTAAATTTCCAATGGAGTTTGCAACCATAATTACCCATTTAAATACATCATAAAAGTCTTAAAATAGAAAATGACATACATATTCATGGCTAAAATAAATATTCCTTTAATAGTAACTTCTAAAAATAAGTTGACAGCTAATCACCTCAAGACAATACAACATTTCTTTATACATAATTTAAAAGCAGTGTAAGGGAGGTAATCTAAACATACACAACATTGTACTTAAAATATGTTTGGACTACCTCCCTTACACTGCTTTAAAATTGTCCATTAACCTGGAAACTCTTGTTTTTCCCCTTTTTTTGCCCCTAATTCCTAAACGGTTTGAGCCATAACCCCCAGGTCAATCCTAACCATCCCTTTGTGGTATGGAAACTTGTGGTATAATTTCAGAGAGAGTCATACACCGTTCCACAAGTTATTGTCTGGAAACTAGAAAAATGCTTATTTGGGTCATTTTTGGCCCCTTATTCCTAAACTGTTAGAAACATAACCCCCAAAATCAATCTAAACCTTCCTTTAGTGGTTATAAACCTTGTTTTTAAATTTCATAGATTTCTATTTACTTATTCTAAAGTTATTGTCTGGAAATCAAATGTCTTCGGACGACGACGACGACGTGATACCAATATACGACCGCAAAATCATTAGCGGTCGTATAAAAACGTTTATCACACAGCTCACATTCTTAGTATTATATCTGCATTCATTTATTTGCTATTTCGATTTCAATAAACAACGCCATATTTATTATGTGCCTATACCTTTCTTGGATTGATACAAAAACTCTTGTCAGTGATTTTGATAGAGAAAGAATTGACCGTCGTCTCATTTGTTTAACTTATTCACAATTTGATAATGACATAATCACACATGAAATTATCAACGTGTTGTTTTATTTTTTTTTTATTAAGTTTGGACTATTTAGAGCTTGCTATATTCTATCATGTTTATATACTCCGGTATTTTGTTGAATACTACTTGCTGCTCGTATGTCATTTGCATGTTTTGGTTGTTGTTGTTTTTTGTCGTTCGGTTGCTGTCATACTGACCTGTAACCCACAGAAATGCCGAACTACCTTATACCGATATATTATTCATCCTGTTAAACAGCAAACGAACAATTTTACCAGGCTTGGAAACTTTTAAATTGTCACATAAGTTCGATGCTGTTGTTTGTCTGTTGTCTTGTTTTTATAGCCATGGCATTGGCAGCTTATTTTTCAACTTGCATGTATGAGTTTGAATGCCCCCTTTGGCTTCTCTTATAAAGTTGTAAAATAAAATTTGAAAGTGGCAGTTTGACACTTATCTGGATGATGATCCGATCTGTAACAGTATTTATGTAAATTGTGATTATTGAACCAGAGATTGTACATTGACCATATGTTGCTACATGTAACATCTATCTCATTTGGTTTCTGGTTGATAGTTATCTCACTGGCAATTATACCACATCTCTTATTTGATATTATACAAGACTACAATATCATGAATATAATTAAATGTATAATAGCATTGACATGCTACGTCATGTAATTGAAAGTTTATTGTTAACTGAATTTTTTAAATAGCAAAATCAGCTCAATGGTCATATAAATCAAATGATACTTTGAAGTATTGTTTAATATGCTTGACCAGAATAAAATGCCAGTTCTGTTATAAACAGTCCATTTGTAGTTAAGATTATCATAAATACATGTACTGGTTCACATTGAGACTTTAAGCACAGTAAGCAGTCAATTGGTGGTAAACAATTGCAACATATCCAGAAAATTAAAGTTTACTATACTATAAATATTCACTGAATCTATGAAATCTTGTTATTCCAAATTGCTATTTCAAACGAATATTTTTCCAAGGCATTCATCAAATTCAGATACATGTATGATGCACTTCAAATATATGCACTTTTTAAGACTTCCTATTCCAATAATTTCAAATTGCTATTTCAAGTGAATAATTATCCAAGGTATTACATTGTAACAGCCATCTAGAGTTGAATGATCTTTCTTAGAAATTATGAATTTGCTATTTATTAAATGCACTATTTGCTTCTTGTCCAGTTTAATCCAAACATCACTTCATGGTAGCAGGTACTGTACAATGCTATTTGAGCTATTCATTTTTTCTAAAATCAATGAATTACTTTAAATTATGAATTCATCCTCTCTTTCATAACTTGCAACTATCAGCGATTGACATTTATATTTCCTACAAATCATTAGTGTTCATTTATTTTTTATAAATCATCTACAAAAAAAATATATATATATATATATATATATATATATATATATATATATATTGAGAATGAACTTGTTTCTTTAATTTTTATGTATTGTGTAACAAATATTGTAAATAATCTTAACTACAATAGCTACATTATCATTTCCTTGTAAAATTTAGTAGTAAAAGCTGGGTTTTATTTGACTTTTGACTTGAGTTTTAATTTCTTTCCTCATTACATTTTGCAATAATTCAAATGTTTTGCAGTTTTTACCAATGTTTTGGTTGATCAATAAATACCTGATATAACCTTTAGAAATGCAATTCTTAACAGAATATAATATATATATAGCATGTTGCTTCATACTTTTTTTTCAAATTGTTTTGCATATCCAGTAAAATTATGAGTACGATTGATTGATTGATTGTTGGTTGCTTAACGTCCAGTGGCAAATATTTCATGCATATTCAGGACGAGAACAAATTAACAATAAATACAATAGGTAGGTTCTGTAATAGGGGCGTCTGGGATTAAGGTCGGAGAAATTTAGACTGCCACGGGAAATGAGGGTATATTGGATAGGGACAGAAATTTAGCCTTGCAACAGGTCACCTACGGACCCCTCAAAGAGTTGTTGCAAGGGTTCTTAACGTGCAAAGAGCGTGGCACTCTCTTTACACGAGGCATCGGATTTAACGTCCCCATTCTGACCGGACGTGGCTGCAAATTTGTACATCCCGCACAGCCAAACGGACGCCCCACTTTAGCAAGGGTTTTACTGCCGGTCGGAGGAAGACCAATGGTGACCATACTTCTATTCCCCAGTCACCCTTGGGGATTTATGAGTACGAGAACAGGTACATGATAAAGGGTGGACATCATAAAGTCATGTGTGATACCTACATGTATGAATGACACTTTGAAATTCGCCCTCAAGACAATTTACTGTTTTGTTGACATCTGTATATTACTTATAGCATTATATTCTACATGTTCTAAATTCTGATTATTACAAATACATCCTGATTATTAGCTATTCTATTTCACATTTGTATGGTCATGGATTTATTTTAAGTAAATATATAATATATTTAAAAAAATTTTAAGGCACTGAACAATAATCAACAATGACCATAACCCATACAGTTTTGGTCGGTGAGAATAAAATGCCCAGCATGACACATTCTGAAATTGTCATAAGAGAAAACTAATACCATTAGCATGATTAGTTATGTTCGTATTTATTTTAAAATCAGGAGATGTGGCATGATTGCCAATGAGACAACTATACACCAGAGTTTAAATGACAAAAATATAAGCAATGATAGGTCACCGTCTGGCCTTCAACAATGAAAACTCCCATAATGTATAGTCAGTTATAAAATGTCCAACAATAAAAATTTGAAATTTTAAAGATATTAAAAGAGAAAACAAAAGGCCTTATCTTCTATACTATTAAATGAGAAGACCTCATTTTGTGTGTTGCTTCTCTTACTTCCACATTAAATTAATCATCATGCCTCTATATCTTATAGGTACAACATGCATAGTCCCATTTGTCATCCTCGCTTGTGATTATTCAGTTTGGGTTCTTTTGGGAGGAAAACGAAAATAAAGGCGTAACTATACTGTTTACATCATCTGACTGACTTTTAAGTCATAGACAAGACTTTAAACTTTGATAATTGCAAAGCTCAAAATTTGAGATTATTTCATAATTAATCATAATCATAATTTATCTCGGGTGCACTATTAAAAAAGTAAAGAGAAGTGGTATGACTTCTAATGAGACTATCTTCCACGCTGATCATTTACTAGCTAGTCAACAGATTGATGTAAAGTACAACTTAACTTAAAATTCAAATATTTCAAAAACATACTAAGAATTAGGTGTGACGCTAAATTCTTCAATAAACTGTACAGCCTTGTCTTCTTCTGTGTATCTGTATATAATTTGGTTGTTTTTCCAAGCAAATTAAAAAATCAGCAAGTATTGAAAACATACTATTTTATATAGATTAACCAGAAAAATAGATAAACAAGTTTCTGAGAAGCATTATAAATATGTATTTTGATTGATTGGTGTTTAACGCCACTTTCAGTACTATCATGAGTATAATTGTGCTATTTCCTGGAGGTCTGTGTATATTGGTGGAGGAAGTTGGAGTGACATGCAATACACCCGTTTTTGCAGTTTTAGACATGTACCTTTCAGAAAGAGAAATTGTTAAGAAATATTATGAGATATGACAAAATAATGTTTTACCAATATTTTTTTTTTTAATTTTTTCCTTCCACACTTCATCTTTGAATTCAGTTAAGCTGTATAGGAAAAAAACATATCTTTTTATAGGGAATTTTCAAACCAAAAGAGACACATGTGCCACTTTAATATAACTAAGTGCCATTTTTTAGCTCAAAATAGTCCACTTTCAAGTTCGTGTGCACTTTTTAGTATATTTTATATGTCAACGCTTATGTTAATATGTCACAGTAGGAACCAAAAGTGCAGTAATATAACTCCTTCATAAAAAACAACTTGATACTGGTGTACATGGTGTATAAAGATTAAACTTTGACTTCTGATTGTACCAATAAACTGTTGTAAAACCATTTCAAGCAAATGCTTTACTTTTTCCATAAAACATATGTTAAATTATGTCAATCCGATTTAAGACTTTGTCTATGACACCTATACATATATATTAGTCTAGGTCCAATAGGCAGCTCTCTTGTCATGCTAGTCAATATAGTTATCCCACTGATCTGCCCAGTGGCAGATCCAGGAGGGTTCCCATGGGTTTGAACCCCCCTTTTTTGACGATTAATATTATACTTTTGAGTTGGACTCCCCTTTTTATCCTGGGTTTTGACCCCCTCTTTGATATGGCTGGTTCCGCCCCTGCTGTCCATGATTATTTTTATGCTTAGGCTAAATTTTATACCATCATCAGCTGCTAGTTTTAGATTATTTTGTTCTAAATGTAAATGTCGAAGAACGGGAATTTCAATGCACAGCAACCCACCTTTTTATGAAACTCGTCGATATCAACAGTTAATGATCATTCAAGGTTCACAAATCAAACAAAAACGCTTGTAAAGTGAGGAATATATATAAATATCAATCGAAACTGTCAAAATGTCTTCAAAATATATACTTACGTTACTTCAATCGAACACTTTCAATCGGACAATGCAGACAAATGGCGCGAAATCTTAGCGTAAATAACTTCAAAGCTATCGGGGTTTTTCTCATTCTAATCTTTATACGAACAGATGTATACCCCGCTGGATATCGCTATAGTAGTCTCAGTTGACAGTCATCAATATTTTATATTTGCGTAACCATTTTTTTTTTTTTTTTTTTAAATTAATTTTTTTGCACATAAGTTATACATTCATATTCATTACATAGACAGAGTTTGCGTACAAAGGGTTTATAACATTCTACGTTAGATGAAATACATCAAAAGACACACTACAATCTACACCAATGATTACCTTTACTTATGAATGACATTTAAAAATTGTACTTTTAACACCTGGATTACATTGTAATGTGTCGGTTAGTGATTTTATAGGTCACATGCTCGACATTGTAAATTCGTGTGTATTATATATTTCTGTTGTTGGATGTACAATGTTCTATAACGGAAAAGAAAGTAAGTACAAAATTGATAAGTCACTTATTAATGTATAAGATTTACTATAAGTTTTATTTCAGCTGCAAAATTTTCTTTTTTCAAAGATAATGATATATCCATAGATTCAATTAAACTGCCCAGTTCCCGTTTTGCATATAATATCAATTGACTGGAATTAAAACTTTTAGACTGATATTTGATTATATTCCTACATTTCCAAATAATCCATTTAACTGCATTTATGATCGTATTGGTTATGACATTATACTTTTTGTTGTATTTGTACATTCCTAGTATGATAAGTTCTTCTCTCATTGGAATATACTCTGTGTTATTCAGTACAATATATTTTTTAAACGCATCAAAAATATGTTCCCAAACAACCACTATAATGTTACAGCTGTAAAAAAGATGTGTGAGGGTTTCGTTTTCTGTTTTACAAAAATGGCATTTACCATTATTTGATTTGCATATTCTAAATAGTTTTTGCTCCGTATAGATAATGTTATGAACAATTTTCCAGCTAATTTGATTTGCTTTCCTAGAGGACATACTTTCATTTAAATTTAGCCATATTTTTTTCCAAGGTAATTCCGAATTATACTGATTATTCCATTTTATTTGACAGTTTGGATCTATATCTAAATTTAACGAATATTGTATTAATTTCAAAGATATTTCACTTGGGATTACTATTTTGTTCTGTTTATTGTAAAATTCAAAAGTATTTTTAATATAATAACCCTTTTTTTGTGGTTCGGGATGAACGTGGAAGTTTTTTAGTCTATCCTTGAACGATTTTGGAAGAGCTAATTTCAGTCTTGTCCATTCCGAAATCCAGTTTCTTTTATCTTTAAGGATATTGTATATAAAGTTGTCGCTTTTGATATTTTTCGTTTTTTCATCTCAAATATCTTTAATGGGATGAATTCCACTTTTTCCGAAGTTAGCGAAGAAAATAGGTTTTTTGTTGTATTGAATGTTTATGTTTCCAAATAATTGTTGGTTTAGGATATCGTTTTTATTGGTTAGACTTTGTATACTTAAAAATTTAGACCACGTTTTAATTAAATCAAGATAGTATTTTGGAAAATTTTCCATTTGTAATCCACGTAGATCCGAACATAATTAACATAATGATAACCTTATTATATAAAAGTGGGGAGAGGGAGGATATTAAGAACTGGCGACCTATAACATTATTGAATGTAGACTATAAAATTTGCTCAAAAATTCTGGCTGAACGTTTGAAAATAGTTCTACCATCAATTATAGAAACAGATCAAAAGGGTTTGTTAAGGGCAGAAATATTTTGATTCTAATAGAATGCTGCAAGATATTTTCAATTTTATAGATATGGAAAACGAGGAAGGATCCATCCTTTTCTTGACCAAACAAAAGCTTTTGATTATGCAGAATGGGAATGGTTAGATGCATGTTTAGAAAAAATCGGGAATTGGTTAAAATGTTATTAAAAAATGCTAAAACTTGTTTAATGACTAACAGGTTTCAGTCAAGATATGTCCCGATTTCTAGATCAATCCGTCAGGGCTGTCCAATATCGCCGATGCTTTACATTTTACAAGCAGAGCCGATGGCAGCCACAATTAGGGCTAATCCAAAAATCCAAGGAAATAATTTACCCCGCCCCAACATAGAAAATGAAAACAAAGAGGTTAAGATAAACATGTTTGCAGACGATACACACTTTTTTAATAAAACAGAGGAATCAATCGAGGAAACATTTAAGGTTTTAGAAATATACGAGAAAGCATCGGGAGCAAAGATAAATTATGAAAAAACTGTAGGGGTATATTTGGGTCGTTGGAAAAATAAAACACCAAAATATAAAAAAATCAGGTGGTCAAGTGAACCAATTAAAGCATTGGGAGTCATGCATGGATACAGTGTTAATATAGAAGCTATATGGTTAGAAAAAATAAAGAAAATTAATGCGTGCTTGAGGTTTGGAAATCTCGGGACCTAACATTCAAGGGCAGGGTCTTAATATTAAAATCATTGATTATATCTAAAATAGGTTTCGAAATCGAAATGCGAGGTATACCTGAAAAATATAAAAAAGAAATAAACAATGTCATGTGGAATTTTATATGGGAGTGTAAAGTAAATTTGATAAAAAGGGACGTGTGTTGCTTGCCAGTAGAGGAAGGAGGGATGGGTATGATCAATATAGACTCGTTCATTAAATCCAAAAAAATCAAAAGTATGCAAAAGATTTTAAGATCAAAAACAGATAACTGGAACACGATAGCCAAATGGTGGTTACAGAAGTTTGATATCAAATATAATTGTGATAATTTTTTAGCAAAAATTTGCGTAACCATTAAAGAATAAATATCAGGATTTTATTTGATTATTACAAGGACGCATGTGAATTAGTTATACGTTCTTGATTATTGCAAGGATTTGTATAGTAATCCTTAGTTATTGATATTTCTATAACTATATTTTAACATTTATTATTCATGTTATCTTTTATCTCATTATGGAAGAGAAACGCATGTTAAAAACGACGTGTATCTACAGTCCAGTAGCCGATTATATGTCTCGTTATTATTTAATGTTATTAATTTTTTTTCACGTTTTTTTATGATTTCGATTCCTCTGCTAATCAAAGGGAAGCAATCCTCGTGTAGTTTTAATACACTGAAAAGTACTGGACAACGATTTCTACGGATGAACTGATGTGTACTAAAATGTACTTAACAGTACTGGATTTAACTTAACGCTAGGCGTTTTTTTCTTAATTACCTGAACCAGTACTGACTGGTACTTAATCGACCGCAATAGTTGGTGTACTGAACATGTACTAAACAACTGAGAAAGATCTTGACATTTTTCCTTGCGGTAATTTCAGGCATTTAAGAGTTGTTCTGTTTAAAATGACCGTTTCAGTAATAAAAACAGTTACTAGTGAAAAGTCAAAAAAACATTTAAAAAAGGTAGAGCTGATAACCCCTTGATTTATTTCAAACCTGGCCATTTACAAAAAGTCTATCAATCTTAAAGTCTACTTAGATTCATAGTACCACATCCCAAAGTGTACACTCTAATGCTCTTACAATATAATCACTTAATTTTAAACGTATCACCAACTTATAAACGCCTACAGATAGCTCAAAACCGCGATTTTTGCAAATTTTTGCTTTTTTTTTGGTATTTATTCCTAAAATGTATAAGGTCATCGTTTACCAAAATCAAAATTGTGTTAGAAGTAAAGCAATGTATTGTCTTTCGGACACTAATTCATTTTGGCTATCGACGTCCTTTGATGCAAAATCTGACAAAAACATGTAAAATTAGCAAATTTGTATCAATATGTAAAAAAAATTTTAATTATATGATATACACTTTTTAATATTAAATTTCAAGTATGATGCATATATGGAAAACAAATTTTATACCCAGTGAGTGAAAAAAGTAATTGGGAATTTGGCTCTAACCCTTTGCAATTTTGTATTACTATGCCTTCAACAGAAATATATAGCACTGAATAGTATTTTGATTTCAGGGGAATATGTTAAACTGTGACACAATATATAACGTCATCTTCAATTTTCAATGTTGCGACCTACTAGATAAGACTTATCAGCGGTTTTGTACATACATAAGCAACACGAGGGATGCCTCATGTAAATAACCTCATCATAGATACCAGGATTAAAATTTTGTATTAAAGCAGTCTTTCCTATCATTCAGACCCAATGTACACAACATTTTCGTAACTATTTGAAGACAAAATCTATCTGTAGTAACATTTTAAATCATTCAATGTCATATACAGATGAAATATGAAATAAAGTTTGTTAGAAGAATTTTAGTAAAAGAATTCAAGAATATACGGTTAGTTATTCCTAACTTAAAACATAATCAGTTATAAAGGTATGGTGTTGGTTGAATTCAAGATATCGATCCAACATCGGGCATATCAGTTGAACAAAGCCAATGAGACATTGAGTCCACAAAAGAAAAAAACACAATTAAATAGAAAGTGAGCTGTTAGATTGTTTCAATTTGAGAAAACATGCATTCACACATCCTTTATCTTAAAATTGTTTTCAGATTGATAGCAGCTGCACAATCACCATGTCGTAACGTTTTATGGTAATATGTATAATTAACACGAATGTAAAGTGATTTAAAACCTAAATTATTGCAATTAAGATTTCTTGCTGAATCAGAGGCAACAGTTTTATTTTTAAAACGATGATCATTTAAAGTCAAACAAAGCAGAGATTATTCAAATATGATCTGTGTTTTAAACCTGTCTTTTTTCTAAAATAAAATGATACAAAAACTAAACTAAATCTTTACAATTTAACAGAATAACAATAAAGGGCATTACAATCAAATCAAAATTGTTAACTGAATATATAGATAATAAAAAACAAGATAGTTACACACAAGGAGCAAGCAATGCGTATTATTATGGAACAAGTGATACTATATGTGACATGTTTGATATTAATAAATTATTTCCGAGAACAAGTGAATACAACTCTTACCTTTGAACCAGGAAAAAAACTGGCGAAGTAAAGCATCTGTTCGCAGGTATATCTGTATGAACTTGATTTCGAATAAAACGGCATATTCATCCGAAAAAAAAATCGTTAGATTCACCACACCAAACGTGACATTCATTTACTTGACAATGTATAATTATAATAATATGTTTGATTTTCAATTGGTTTAGATAAATACATTGTGTACTATCGGAAAATGGAATAAAACAACCACTGTCTTTTGTTTCGGTAAATAAATGGTTTAATTATCTTTAAACATAAAAGATATGCAATTCGCTCGTTTATCACTTTAAAAAAAGTCAATTTATCCACATATTTTCCCAATCAAAAGTCAGTCATTATATAACATCCTTCAGATTTAGTAAAAACACGCCATAATCATAATGAGGAAAGCATGTCTCTTGTGCAATTCCAACATATTGAAGTAAAGACGGGACTCAGTATCCTTACTGGTAATTACTGAATAGCATAACGTTTACATGCTCTTTTAATATCGAAAAAAAAGCCATGCTTGTTCTGATAAAGAAAATATTCAAAGATTGTAAGATTGTTAACTAATGACTTTTTATAACACGAATAAGAAGGACATCCAAAGAACTCATGCTTTTAATTCTATCTTCATCTAATTACGTTCGCACCATATGAGTGTTTATTCGTTTTGGTTACTAAGGGGCCGGACCATATAATTATTTACTTTATATAGATATTTTTCAAACAAATGATAACTTCCCGCGCAGGAACACACAGGTCCTTCTCTGATTCTTACATCCTTTATCTTTGACAAATTGTCTGAATCTTGGTGTATCGGTCATCTTGCCTTTGCTAGGGTAACTTTAATGTGCCTTTACCCTGTCGACTTTTTAGTCCATAAATGAAACCACAGGCGTTTGAGCCATTAACATGTGTTTCTTTTTTCACAATTGTTTAGAATTGTTTCTTCTGATTAATACTAATTTCATCTAATTAAAGTTGTTCTGTTGCTCCTATTTATTCTCAGTTTTCACACATAAATAGACGGACATCACGTTGTAAGATCGTATGAATAGGAGCAAGAACACATTAAATAACTTAAACTGTTTTGTAATATTTAAGAGTGTGTAGTTAACTGAAACTATTTTGAACACCAAAAAAGAGAGAAAAAAATAAGAAAAGAGGGTTCAGTGAAACTAATTTTCCTTAACGGTCAACAACTTCTGATGGCGTCTTTTCGAACGGATGATTTCAACTTCACTTTCGACTGTTGGCTTATTACCTTCCGTGTAAACACCAATCCTTTATAAAGAAGATCATAATAGAAAATGCAAGCTTTAAGTTAGTTTCCAAAGTCAACATATGTTTTGTAAGGTAAAATCGAAAATAAACATGTTAACATGTTTTACTATAATTTCAACTTGTGATTAACATTCTCAAGATTCAAGTTCACAAAATATTAAAAAAAAAAAACTTAAGATAGAGCAACACCTACCTCCCCAAAAACCGTGGATGAATTCATGTGCTCCGCTTAAGTAAGCATGTCTTGTACAATTGGTTAGTGTGCATAAAAAAAAAACAAGTGATAAGCCTAATTTGCTGATGTTATAATTGATGGAAAAGAGAATAGGATTTGGTTACGACAATACATACATTTCCGGGGCCACCTATGATACAGTTATTCCGTAACGGTTAATTGAATTTTTATACATGCTTAAGTAATCATAATTATTTTTAGCTCACCTGGCCCGAAGGGCCAAGTGAGCTTTTCTCATCACTTGGCGTCCGTCGTCCGTCGTCGTTAACTTTACAAAATCTTCTCCTCTGAAACTACTGGGCCAAATTTAACCAAACTTGGCCGAAATCATCATTAGGTATCTAATTTGAAAATTGTGTCCGGTGACCTGCCAAACCAACCAAGATGGCCGCCATGGCTAAAAATAGAACATAGGGTAAAATGTATATTTTGGCTTATAACTCTGAACCCAAAGCATTTAGAGCAAATCTGACATGGGGTAAAATTGTTGATCAAGTCAAGATCTATCTGCCCTGAAATTTTCAGATGAATCGGACAATGGGTTGTTGGGTTGCTGCCCTGAATTAGTAATTTTAAGGATTTTTTCCGTTTTCGGTTATTATCTTGAAAATTATTATAGATAGAGATAAACTGTAAACAGCAATAATGTTCAGCAAAGTAAGATCTAGAAATAAGTCAACATGATCAAAATGATCAGTTGACCCTTTGAGGAGTTACTGCCCTTTAAAGTAATTTTTACCAATTTTTGTAAATTTTGTAATCTTTACAAAATCTTCTCCTCTGAAACTACTGGACCAAATTCAACCAAACTTAGCCACAATCATTATTAGGGTATTTAGTTTTAAAATGTGTGTGATGACCCAGCCAACCAACCAAGATGGCTGCCATGGCTAAAGATAGAAATAGGGTAAAATGTAGATTTTGGCTTGTAACTCTGAAACCAAAGCATTTAAAGCAAATCTTACAGGGATTAACTTGTTTATCAAGTTAATATCTATCTGCCCTCAAATTTTCAGATGAATTGGACAACTGGTTGTTGGGTTGCTGCCCTAAATTGGTAATTTTAAGGAAATTTTGCCGTTTTGGTTATCATCTTGAAAATTATTACAGATAGAGATAAACTGTAAACAGCAATAATGTTCAGCAAAGTAAGATCTTCAAATAAGTCAACATGACCAAAATGGTCAGTTCACCCTTAAGGAGTTATTGCTCTTTATAGTCAATTTTAACAATTTTCATTAATTTGGTAAATTTTGGTAAGTTTTACAAAATGTTTTCCTTTTGTAATCTTCTTTTCTGAAACTGCAGTAGAAAATCAATATAGAAAACAATCTACTAATGAACTGGCAAAAAAATAATTGATAATTCTATAACATGAAAAAAAACACATTAATACCTGATGATGGTGTTTCTTTCTTTACATTGAAAATGATGTCACAACTATAATCCCGAACAATAGGTCGAATGTCAGATATGTTTCAGTACTTTAGCTTCATTTTCTACATATTCCGAAGTGCAAATGATGCTTGAATTCCTACACTAATTTATACAGACTTCATCCCCTTTCACAGGTAATGCCTGCCTCATATTATATTTAAAACTTTAATAGAATATCAGAAATTTTGAGAGAAAATTAATCAACCATGCAAGATCTAAAACTTAATTAATATTGTTCAAATTATCAATTAACTATTAAAAAAAAATTCTCATTAAAAAATATAGTTCTTCATTTTATATTTTATCAGAAGTTTAGGAAAAAATTGAATTTAATTGTGTCCCTTGTTCTCATTTCCTGGGATAAATCCAATACAAATTAAAGTATTGGTATTGAATTAATATTTAAGAAATATTTCAAACCTTACCATTTTCTTTACAAGAATGAAGACCATATTTTCAGTGTCATGAGTATCAGTCATCATATTTGTTGTACTTTGTTGTTTAAAAGTTGAATACAAAAAGATCACTTGAATTTTGCAACAACAAATGAGAGTTTTAACGACCTCAGCTGGCTATAAAACCCTTGCACAATCAACTGAATTTTGCAGAAATCATTAATAGGAAACAACAAAACTTCACAACAAACTTTCTCATCACTTCCCATTTCTCGTTACCCGTATGAAAATTTCAACAGGAGTTCAACTGGACTCCAGCTGGATTTGAGACGTATTCCAGTCTGACTTTGAAAAGTCCAGTCTGACATGAGCCGTACACGTACTTTTTCTTATACTTGGGTTATTTGCCAGCCGGTATTTTCTTAAAAGTCCAACCGCACTTTTTGTAATGCTGACAAGAAAATAAACACGGCTGGACTTTTGAGGAAATTTATTCCTTTCTGTAGAATGATGATCAATGATCAGCAGGATTTTTGTCTTAGAAAATTTTACATTCATTTACGAGCAGGAATTTAGACTTAGAAAATTTTCATCAGCCAAATCTACCCTTACAGAAATAAAAAGTTTGCCACAATAGATTCTGTTCTTTGAAAGGAACAATTCTTTCAAAATGTAAAACAGTTAAAAATGAAAGTTTGCAAGTAATAATAATGAAAAAATAATTTTTTGCAATATACTTTTAGTTCAAACTATAAGATGTGATACTTTCCCTAGATTTTCAATTCCATTATGGAATATTTAACATAGACTGTTGATGGAAAGTTAAAATTAAATTTTGGTGACTTTTGATTGAATTATATCCAAGTTAATATGTTTAATACAACAATTATTTAACATTTCTACTTTTTTCATAAAAAAAACACTAGCAACAACATCTGTTACAGGTTAAATTCATACATTTTCTAGTATATTTATATTTAATTAGATGAATGCATAAAATTAATAATTATCATTCATTCTTTAACATCAATTAGAAACTTGAGCCATATAACAGTGATTTAATAGCAGTTAGGCTTGTAGAAATGTGCCATCTGTTTTCAATTAACCTCAGTCTGGACAGGTCACAGGGAATACAGGACATCTCGGCACACTACAAACTCGGGACATGTTAAACTCGGCATAGTACAAACTCGGTCTATACAAACTCGGCACATTACCTATACATACTCGGCACATTAATGAATATATTTATGGAAATGGTTCATTAAAAGCAGTTTTATATAATAATTACGATGAGAAAAAAATAACAATATTTTTTTAACCATAGGTGAGAAATTGAACATATTATAGGACAGAAAGTCATATGACAAAAAGTCACAAGTCAGTTCTGACATAAATAAGAAAACACTTAAAATTAAAAAAATGTGTTTTACTTTTATAAATAAAGCAACTTTTAATTAAATTTTACTTAATAAATATCAATAATGATAAAAAGTGTTTATGCCTAAAATCTGATAAATGTTCATTTATCAAGGCTAATAAACCTAAACTGTTAAAATGGATACATGTTAATGTATTAATAAAAAGAAAACATTGCAAGATCTTTCTCTTATATATTCAAACAAATGTCAAAAAAATATTTGTGACTTTTTGTCCTGTGACTTTTTTTGTTCTTTGACTTTCTGTCCTACATTCTTTTTTTTCTGGTCATTGATATATGCTATGCATATTTAAGGTGATGCAGTCCTATCCAAAATTGTGGCACTCGTTTTTCCTTATCTAGATCGTATATCGTAAAACTAATGCACATATTAATGAAAACATTAAGTTACCAGGAGGATGATAACTTCCGGAGCACCTGAGATCACCCCTAGTTTTGGTGGGGTTCGTGTTGCTTATTCTTTAGTTTTCTATGTTGTGTCATGTGTACTATTGTTTGTCTGTTTGTATTTTTCATTTTTAGCCATGGCGTTGTCAGTTTATTTTCGATTTACGAGTTTGACTGTCCCTCTGGTATCTTTCGTCCCTCTTCTATAACTGATAGATAGTAATAAAAAATGACGACAAATCATTGTGTAAAGGATGGAAAAAAGGTGGCCGTTTCTACAGGTCTCTCGGGTGATATAGTTGTTTGTTTGATATTTGTGATCAAGAAAAAAATAACCAGAAACAACACTTCTTACAGGTTTCAATAAGTCTCATGACTGATAAAATTTAATTGTAATCGGCAGCATTTCTGAAAGACCAGAAAGGATTTTAAATCATCAGATCACTAGAAGAAACAACAGTCTTAACAACTTGTATAGAAATTAGGGTGTATATGGAAAGATTAAATGTTCAAGATTTTAGGAGGACATCTAAAATATAAAGAATATACATGTCGTACGGTACAGTAGTTAACTTATCTTAGTAAACCGCTAATATTTCAAGGATATCAAAAGTCTAACTTTAATTTCATCATTCATATTCATACCATTTATAATTATAAGTGGATACCTTTTTGCCAAAGCTTCAAAAGATAATTGTCGAGAGATATCAATTCTGTATTTAGTAAAAAAATACATACCTTCTTTGTGTATTCGTAACCGTCACTGCTAACCAGTTTGAAATTACTTCTTTGTGTCCCCTTTTCTATTATAGAAAATGTAGGTGGACCATCTGGTAAAATTGTGTCAGGCAACTCCGGCTCTTGTATGGAACTGTAAAAATAAACGAAAACATAATAAGCATTCTGTGAAAGTAAGGACTAGTTTTGAAGCTATGAAATGCAATATTTATTTGTGTAAACACTTTTCAAAGAAATCAATATGTTTTTTTTTTCATGTTATGACATATATATATCTTACTTTTCAACAATCTCCTGGTCATCATTTTCATCTTGGTGATGGGTAAAGTCAAATGACGCATCAAGTGGTAAGGGCGATAGAGGATGCACACTGGTTGTTCTGTTTGAATGTGTCTGAGGTGCATCGGGCAGTGAAGGGCTGAGTATTCTTGTTGTATTATATGTTGGTGGCTGCATTAATGACTGTTCTGGTGCCACACTTACAACGTTATATGTCCTGTTAGGTGACAATGGCGACAGAATACGTCTTGGCACTCGTAATAAACCATTTCTGTGTGGTGTATTAACTGGCGATGCATGGGGAAGATTTGTTGGATTGCTCGTAGCTGAAGGTACTTCTGTGAATGTGGAATTTACAGAGTTTGATTTTCTGCTAATCAAGGAGATATTGAAGGTACCATATCCTGTCAGCGTGGAACGTTGCTCACTGTCTTGCTCTAATCTGGTGGATTCTACAGGAGCATTTTCTGTTGTGTTCTTGCATAGATTGCAAGTAAATGCAATGTCAAGCTTTCCTTTCATAAGACGACGATAGTCTGTTTGAGTAATGCCTGAAAATGTGATCATATACGTGCATTTTTTATGTTGAAAATTCGAGAACAAATAATAATGAAATTAACAAGACTTGGAGCGAGATATGTTTATAGAGTCAAAGTAAGGAGACACTTCAGTGATGTACTTATGTATAAGGTTAAATATGTGTTTGCCTACTCAGTATTTACTTTAATATATTGAACTACGGAACACTACGCTCTTCTTAGTATTAATTTCAATAAAAGGAAGAACATCGGAATGAAATAAGATGTGTTAACTATATATACTAGTATATATATATATATATATGTGATACATTTTAAAGACAATTATTTTTTTTTCATAAGCATTTTAAGATGATGATTCATCTAACTAAATCATAAACAAAATTGTAAGATAAAAATTCGTTGAAAAAGTGAGACAAAAATTTTTAAAATTCAATATATTAAAATGTAATTAATATATATACATACCTGTATTACAAACTCTGTGTACCCATCTTTCACAGTTACCACAGGTCAGTGCTTGTTGTCTGGTATTGACAACACGGGAACACTCTACACAATGGTCTGTGCCCATTTTTGGACGAAAGTATTAAATATTAAAGCGGATATACAGAGCAATTCGTGAAACAATTTAAAAATATTAAAAGACTATGATTATATTTTTAGTTTGTTACCAGATATATATATGTACTTTTTACGCAATAAATTTAAAAAGAGGCGGTACTTGACATTTTAATTGGTATGCATTTGTCACATGGAGTTCAGCAGCATTAACTCAAGCTGCTATACTAACGGGATATCATAAAAATGTTATCAGGCTGTCATTAAATACCGCTGTTATTAATTATCATGTGATAATTATACTGCAATATATAATCAACACCTGTTTCCTGAAACTTCTATAATTAAAAGGATAAAGGTAGCCATCCTATTCTTTTATTGCAGTTAATTGGAGATAATCATAAAATCGTCATAATACCATCAATAAAATACATAATTTAAATAGGAAACAATAATAAAATCATTGACAATGTTACATATTTATTACAGTTTAGTGTTACAACAGTTTATTAGATACGTTGAAAAACGGGGATGCAATTTTTAATGTTAATCTAACTTTTTATAGAAAAAGAAAAAGAAAAAAAAAAGGAATTTCAGCGTAAAATATTAAATACAAACACAAATATTTATTTACTTATTATGGACATTTATACCCCTAGGGGTTGGAGGAATATATAAACTATACAATACAAATATATACACAAACAATATATATGCAGAAATTATAACAAATTAAACATCATATATAAAGTAGTATATAACAGTATTATTCATGCAGGTTTTTGTCTTCTCTCCTTTAATAGTGCAAGTGAATTTTTAATGAACGGAACAGTAAGCTGCATAATATCAAATGAAGATAGAAGTAATTGTTATCTATCTTTTCAGACAATTTAAAGTATTATGGACAAATTTTATCTATATCTTTTTCAAACTGATTACGTAAAGATTTATTAGTTTTACATTTTAAGAAAAAGAGGGTTTCATCTTCAACCTCATTTGTATCACAGTGTTTACATATTCTTTTTTCTCTTTGAACTCTTTTATACCTACATCTCTCTATTTTCAAGAAATTGTCACTTGCTCAATTTTACACAATGATTTTCTATTTTCAAAACTATTTTTAAAAGACGTTTATGTCTATTCATAAATTGTATTTTATTTTTGTCTTAAGTATTTGTATGGGCTATATTTTATAAAATATACCGTTTGTGCTAAGCCATTTATAAGTTGTTCATATATCTAACTAAGTATTAACTACAAATTAAATGAAAATAAATCTTTATTGGCACAATAATATATCTGATACATTTTTATTGGACCGAGTTTGTAATATGCCGAGTTTGCACTATGCCGAGTTGACATGTGCCGAGTTTGTAATGTGCCGAGATGTCTTGCTTCGGTCACAGGAAGTACTATCTCCACAGAGATTGAGGCCATATGTAGGAGAACACATTTTGAAATACATATTTCTGCAATTACTATCACTTTTATTAAAAAATTCATAATTAAACAAATTAATAATTGATTTTCTTTTTTTTAATATATCACATATTCAAAATTAAGGCACATGCAATTAGTCACAAGAGGAACATTTAAAACAACTCCTTAAACAACCTCATGTATTGCAATACAACAAAATTTGAATTTGGAATAACAGGAAGATGTGTCTTCTTTCTTGAACAAAATGAGAATTTTACATAATTGGATGTAAAGCAAATGTTTGGAAGTAGTTCTTTTCACATTAAATAGAGAAGATGGATCCTTCTGACTGGCATCAATGACAATTTAGGAAGATTGCTGTTTGCATGTGTTTTGGATTGCATATTCTGGTAAGTACAAATTTTTATAGATTGAATTCCACCAGTTTGGTGATATTATCTGATATGCTCTTTTTATTCAACATATTAATAAAATAATTACAATATAATAAATAGCTTAATTCTTATTTTTGAAGAGTAAAAAGAATAAAAGACCTACATCAAATATTTATATTCATGCAATAATTTTCATCTTGTCTGTTATGTCACTGTCACTTCCTGTTTTGAATTGTTATGTAAAAAAATGTATTGTTATATTTTTTATTCCCTCTGTATTAAGGAAATAGGTTATTATTTGAGTTGTTTTGAAAGTTTCTTGATTTCTACACTTTAAGTGATTTTCGAAGCCAACTTTATATTATTTTTAGCCACTTTAAAATTATTTAGGCTATCATAACCACAAATTTTTAAAAGTTAGCATTTAGCTTCTCATTTCCCTATTTCTTTGTTTTGCCAGTAAGACAGTACAAAAAAGAAAAAGAAATAACCAGTATATATGCATAATGCCATCTGTTTTTTTTTTGTATTTTCAGATTATAGCAAGGGATGCATGATGCAAATTAAATCAGAAGAATCAACCATCTGAAGAAAAACTGAGCAGTGGCGGATCCAGGGGGAGGGTTCCGGGGGTTGGAACCCCCCATTATTTTGACGATCAATGCATTTGAATGGGGACATATGGTTGGACCACCCCCCCCCCTTTTGAAAATGGCTGGATTCGCCCCTGCTGAGATCATCTTTAAAAGTCAAACCGCACTTTTTGAAGTTCAGCTGCATTTTATAGAGTCCATATTTTTGCCAGAAATGCCGGCTGGATTTTTTTTCAGACGTACTTTTATTAAAGTCCAGCTGGACTTTATGAACCGGACTCCTGCTAATTTAAATATTTCGAGCAGGTTTACGGCTAATTTCGCTGAAAGTCCAGCCGGGGTATCTATTATAAGCAATTCAAAGAAAAGTCCAAATGAATATTATAAGTACGGTTCTCAGTACTGCTACAGTACGGCTACTGTCCGGCTGGAGTACGTGTCATGTTTTTCATACGGGTAGATAAATTTTACAAAAATTCTCCCCTGAAACTACTGTCAAATTAAACCAAACTTGGTTTAAATCACCACTAGGATATCCAGGGACCACTGTGAACCTCTAGTAATTAATTATATATCTATTAAATATGAATAAAAAACATGTTCATCTAACCTATGATATATTGACCGTCAGCACAATTTGAGATTTGTTTTCATTTTAATCAGAATGTAATCAAAACGTAAACAGGATTATAAGGTACTTTGAAAAGTAATTGATTAAATCATATAACATGTACTCAGATTTTTTTGCTCATTCATGTTGACAGCTACGATTACCCTATCCCTGATCTATATTGGCTATTTTCTTTCTGAAAAACATTTTGACTGATAACATTACATTTCGCAGCTAATGAGGACGACGGAAATGGTTTGAGAGAAGAGCCTGGCAAGATATTGTAGACAAGTTAGACCAGTAAGAGAAGTTTTTACATGTATTTCATTTTAAATCGATAAGGTGTAAAATATTATTATATTAAAACCAATCAAACAAATGCATTTACGGGTTAGAATCCGGTGAAAATTTATTAATATTACAGAAAAACACTCCTGAAAGTTTACATACGTTGTATAACCTTTATTAACTGATACCTTTCCAAACTAGCGTTTTAGAATTATGTTAATGGGTGTTAATGGTGTTTACAATTTGATTTGAAGTTATACTGAATATCAGAAGACAAATCATCACTATAAACCCATGTAATAGTTTAAAAAAAAAAACAATTTAACATTTTCTGTTATAATTCATTGAAATACTATTTGTTGATCAATATATTCACTTTAAGTTTGCTTGTGATACGTTTTAAGGGAAGATATGTTCATATCGTAGTAAAAGAACAAAACAAAACAAAAATTAAAAAGTAATTATTCCAAAAAAAAAATTGATATAATTTCCAAAGAGACAACTTTACACAAATGTTCAAATGACGTTGGTGTAAGCAGTGTTAGGTCCCCGTACGGCTTTAAACTTTGAGAAAACCCATACCGTATTGTTATCTCGAAAAGGGCCCTGACATGAAATGAATTGAACATGTGAGACAATGCAAACAAGAAAACAAACCTAGCTTATGAAAAATGTAATCATGGTTTGATAGTAAAATTGAAAAACAAATGTTTTATTTGCATGTTTGAACCAAATATATAATATTTATTACATATATATGTTTAATATATAACATACAATACTGGGGATAACAAATGAGACATACAATTGAACGTCGGGGATTGTAAAATTACTGTATTGCCCTATCATTTTAAACGAAAATTCATGCAGCTATGATAAAACTGTTGCAGAAAAGACAAAACATTTTCACAATAGATCAATATTATAAATAGTGATTTAATTTTGAAGATGTGGTATAATTGCTGATCCGACATCCAACTACCAGAGGGATGATGCATTCGTTAAAAGCAATTTTAGCTTACCGTACGGCCTACAACAGACCTATACCGTATAGTTACATGTTCTAAAGGTCACAAAATTACTTAGTGTACAACAAATAACATGAAAAAGTAACAACAACCTGATCATGCTGATTAATGTAAAAAAAAAAAAAAAAAAAGAAAGAAATACATGACGAACAGATGCCGGACAGCAAAAGCGCAGAATTCTAAACAAAAAGAAACTTAAATGTTTTTTATAATGGTTAAGTTTATAAAGGTCTTTCCTTTCACTATAAGGAAAGACCTTATTGTATTTCTTCTGATTATTAAGGTCTTTTCTTTCACTATAAGGAAAGACTTCTGATTATTATTATTATTATACTATTATTATTATTATTCTTTCCGCCAAACTTTAACGACATTTCCCCAAAAAAGTACGCGACATGTTAAAATGATATTAGGTATCAAGTATTGGTTGACCAAAAGCTATTTTGTGGTTAGAGCACCACCCCGTAACATTTCCTTTATAGCGGTTATCTCCCCTAACACCAAAAACATTTTTATTATTCAAACACCGTAACCATAATAGGTAGAAAACCGAAGGGTGGCATTTGTTCAAGACCAGACCCTGGCTCTTCGTTACATTTGGATCGAAAGGATTCCACGACTCATTGGTAGGGTTATGCCACTTTGAAAATTAACCGATGTCAGTTGGCCACTTAAACTCAGAAACCATAAGTTGTAGCCACCTAGAATCTTTACTAATGGTCATCAATTCATGTGACCATGAAAATGCCTCAAGGTCAAAGGTCAAGGTCATGACCTATATTTTGACCTTATCTTGTTATCGGATTTACTCAATAACCGTAAAAGATGGCTGATAAAATATAATAAAGAAAATGTGTGTCTTGTCGAGATCTACATTTGTTATGTTGAGTCCAAAATTATTGGACCAACTAGTATGGACCTAGGGCACCAACACTGTTTTTCGGGTCCGAAATGAAGATGTTTTGCTTATAACTCAAAAGAGGTTAGAGATAGAAAGAAACTTTGAATTGCAAAAATGTTCAGCATGATATGATCTATAAAGTAAGGTCAAGGTCAAGGTCCCTAGCAACGACAAAAAAAACCTTAGGAACCATATATTTTTGAACTTAGAAGGCTTTGATTATATAAATAAGAAATTTTTAATACTGGCAATGACATTTTTGTCCCTAGCAATGGCATATAAGTCCTTAGCAATCACTTATTTTTTTATCTTTAAAGGCTATGAATAGTACATATGACATTTTTAATACTGGAAGTAATATTTTTATCCTTAGGAATTATTTTTGTCCTTAGCAACCACTTGTTATGAACATTAAAGTACTTTATAGCAACCATATATTTTTGAACTAAGAAGGCTATCAATAAAAGGAAAAAGGAAAGACCTTTCAATTGTTCATGAACAATTGACTTTTAATTATACCTGTATTTGTTTTTCAAATCACATTCAAATTATTGGAAGATATTATCAGCAGTTTGTATTTTCCACTTTTGATATTAATCGGTTTCTGATAAAATCTGTGGTGTGATAATAACCCAATTGATTTCTTACACACCTGTGCATGCACCAAAATCTTTGCTAACTGTTTTTGGATAACATTACATTTATACTATCAAAGATTATCTTTATATTCAAGCATAAAACGACTTTACATTTTTGTCAATGATACATGTAAGAAATATATCCCCGCAACCATGGTAGTACATAGATATAATAAGATGTGGTATGAGTGCCAATGAGACAACTCTCCACCCAAGTCAAAATTTATAAATGTAAACCATTATAGGTCAAAGTACGGTCTTCAACACGGAGCCTAGGCTCACAACGAACAGTAAGCTATAAAGGGCCCCAAAAATTACTAGTGTCAAACCATTCAAACGGGAAAACCAACGGTCTAATCTATATAAAAACGAGAAACGAGAAACACTTATGAACCACATCAACAAACGACAACTGTATATATCTAGTAGATGAGATGATATAAAGAACAAAGTTAAATTTGTACAAATTAAGAAACTTAATTGAATTATCAAGAAAATGATTTACCAATTAATTTGGATTCTGGATAGTTGTATTTCGAGCAATGGTAGAGTAACCATTGAATTTTATGCTAACCCGTATGATAAGTTTGATATCTGTTAAAGCGGAAAATATTTCTTCACTTAAAACTCCACAGAGGAATAGCATCTGAGAGTTCTGACTTCCACTGATCTTAAATCAATATGAATACTTATAAACTGTTAATCTCAAGAAGGGTGCATTCAAGGATGTCACAACTCTAATGCCGGCAGTAATTTAGAAATGGGTTGAAATCAATAGATGAACAAATGATTGTACAAATTTATACTGATTCCTGAGTACTGTTACAAAATTACAACACTTGTCATTAAACTAATCGTGTCAACCACCAAGACTGCTAGAGCTCCGTCTTCATCCAACCAATTCTCCAGCCAAGCTAAGTACAAATAATTATTAAAATTAGAGAAACATTAACCGGAGTTGGATTAAGTACGAAGGTATGGCATGAATGCAAAATAAGACAGCCGTCCACCAGAGACAAAATGATATAGAAGTGAACAGCAATATATCATCGTACAGCCTTCAACAATGAAAAAAACATATAACATAGTCAGCAATAAAAGGTCCTGAAATTAGAAATGTAAAACATTTCAAACGAGAAAACTAAGGGCCTGATTTATATACAAAACAATGAACGAAAAACAGATAAGATAAAAAACAACAAACGACAACCACTGAATTACAGGCTCTGGACTTGGGACATGCACATACAGAATGTGGCGTGTTTAAACATGTTTGCGATCACCCCTAACATGGGACAGTGTTGAAACAACACAACATTTGGACAAAAGTTCTTAACTCGTCAGACTGATACAAAGCAGAGAAACAAATAACAAAAACACAGATCAGACGTGGGGATGACAAAAAGACCCTCAATACATCTGAAAATACACGTAGTTACTGACAGTAAGGTACGTCTAAACAAGTGATTACTCTACGACAGATCCATTCATTGATTGCAGATAAGCTAAATATCTATCGTAAAGGATCGTATGATACAGTCACAGAAATAATTATGTTGATTAATTACGTCTAAACATTTGACAACTCTACGACAGATCCATCCACTGGATCACCATTGAAGGTGATTCACGGCTCAAAACACATTTTATATTCATAACCACTCTAAATATGAGCAAAACCATGTTAAATCTGCAAATTTGCGGTAACAATTTTTTGTTCTTCCCTCGTCGGGATTCAAACTCATGCTATTGTGATATCAAGACAACACCGCCTGCACTTTGTTCATCGCTTTAGACCACTCGGTTACCTAGACTTAACTTATTATGTAACTTTCAGTGGTCTAGTGTTACCTTTCCTCGTCAGTAGAATCTAGAGTTGTGACACAGTACATGATATATTATGCATGAAGATGGAATTGATTGTAAATTAGCTAAATATCTATCGTAAAGGATCGTATGATACAGTCACAGAAATAATTAAAATGTCAATTGTTCTTGAACAATTGAGAGATCTTTCCTTTTCATTATGTAAAATATATGTTTAAATAAGCGTATAATGCATTGAAAAGCTCTAGAACACACACGAAACCTTTAAAATATGTCAAAAACACATAAATCGGAATTTGGGACATGACCTTGACTTTTGACCTTATGACCTTTGCCAAGGTCATTGGTCCATGATGTCATAACATAAGACCCCATGGGCCTAGGACCTTCCGTTAATGAGTTAAAGCTAATTTTGTCTTTTCTAAAAACAGTTAACAGGGGTTATGTCCCTTATGGATAGGTCAAATCTCTTCGGTCAAAATGTAAAAAAGTTGCGCTTTAATGACCTCAACATTTTTCACTATTTACTATTTCTGTACATATAATCGTTTTTGAGATATCCAATAAAAAGTTGTAAGGTCAAAGGTCAAGGTCATCCTTAAAAACCTTTAAAACACACTAAAAATCCTTTATGTAAGGTTAAAAACACTTAATTCGCTATCTGGGACATGACCTTGACCTTTGACCTTGTGACATTTGTCAAGGTCATTGGTCCACGATGTCATTACTGAAGACCCCATGGGTGTATGACCTTTGGTTATATACTAAAAGCAGATTTTGTCTTTTCAGAAACCTAAAACAGGGGTTATGCCCTTATGGATAGGTCAAATCTTTTCGGTCAAATGTAAAAAAAGTTGCGCCTTTGTGTCCCCAAAGATTTTTCACTATTTACTCTTTCTGTAAGTATTATCGTTTATGAGATATCCAGTTAATAAGTTTTAAGGTCAAAGGTCAAGGTCAACCTCATAAAGCTTCAAAACACGCTAAAAATCCTTTAAATAGGTCAAAAACACATAACTCGCTTTCTGGGACATCACCTAGACCTTTGACCTTTGACCTTTGTCAAGGTCATTAGTCCTCAATGTCATTGCTGAGAAGACCCCATGGGTCTAGGACCTTTGGTTATATAGTAAAAGCTGATTTTGTCTTTTCAGAAACCTAAAACAGGGGTTATGCCCCTTACAGAAAGGTCAAATCTCTTCGGTCAAAATGTAACACAGTTGCGCCTTAACAACAAAAACATTTTCCACTATTCAACACTTCTGTAAGTATTAAGGTGACTGAGATTATCCCATAACAAGGTGTTAGGTCAAAGGTCAAGGTCAACATACCAATTTGACCTTGAGGAATTTTTCAAAGTCACATGAATTGATGATGATTGGTAAGATCCTAGGTGTCTACGACTTACGGTTTCTGAGTTTTGGTGACCAACCGACGCCGGTTAATTTTCATAGGGGCATAACCCTACCAATGAGTCGTTGAATCTTTTCGATCCAAATGTAACGAAGAACCGTGGTCTGGTCCTGAACAAATTTCACCCTTCGGTTTTTTTCTACCTATTACGGTTACGGTGTTTGAATGATAACAAGGTTTTTTGGTTTCGGAAGGATTACTCCGAACCGACAAAATTTTTCGACTCACTGAGTGAGTTCAGGATAGGTATTTATGACACCGATACAAAGTGTGAACCTGAAAGCGTCTTACGGTTAAGGCTGCTAACTTCGTCAAAGTTTGGCGGAAAAGAATAATAATAATAATATAAATCAATTGCTTTTAAAAGCAATTGTAAACGGTCTTTCCCCTTCTGAAACATGATTGATTGATATGTATGTGTGTGTGTGTGTGTTTATTTGTTTGTTTGTTTGTTTGTTTGTTTGTTTGTTTGTTTGTTTGTTTGTTTGTTTCTTTCTTTCTTTAAAGGGTCCATATTAGTGTGTTGGTTAAGTTTCTATATTTAGTTAGTTGGAAAGTTTTATTCTGTTTCAGGTCCCGCGCGTATTTGTCTCGCGCCAGATTGTGGCGTCACGTGACGAAGTTTTATAATAGCGAAAACTTAGTATTTTTATTTCTTTTAGGTGGAGACCTTGGACAGAGAACTTGTATAGCGACGGAGTACACACAATGTATTTCTTTTGTCATTGTAGGTAATTGACGTTTCGATCACAGTTCACGAGCAGTGCATGCTTTGGATTTAATTGATCTGGTGTAACTTTAAAACAAGTTTATTGATTATTTTCTTACAATGTACATTTCTCAGCAGCAGCTTGTAACACAGATTGTATTTCAATCTAGGAGCGGACATTTTATTATAGGATTTCAATGAGATTTACGGACCTAGCAAGCGATTTTAACGGCATTGCAATTTCTTTCTCTACGGAAATTCTTCAGAGGTAGCTGCACCACGTTGTTTAATGAAGTTTTAGTACATGTATGCCCTGCTGACTGCAAATTTTGAGGTCGATTGGACTTGTAGTTTCAGAGTATATCTGATAACAAGCATGTGGATTTTTTTCAGAAGAGATGTAAGAACAATATTAAAATATCAATTGTTCTTGAACAATTGAGAGGTCTTTCCTTTTCGTAATGTAAAATACATGTCCCAATAGACATAAAATGTATTGAATAGCTCTCAAACACACATAAAACCGTTAAAATATGACAAAAAACAACAAATTCGCTATTTAGGACATGACCTTGACTTTTGACCTTGTGACCTTTGTGAAGGTCATTGGTCCACGATGTCATTATAAAGACCCCATAGGTCTAGGACCTTTAGTTCAAGAGTTAAAGCTAATTTAGTTTTTCAGAAAGCGTTAACGGGGTTATGCCCTTAATGATAAGTCAAATCTCTTCGTTCATAATGTAAAAAGTTGTGCCTTAGTCACCTTAACATTTTCACTATTTACTATTTCTGTAAGTATAATCGTTTTGAGATATCCAACAAAATGTTGAAAGGTCAAAGGTCAAGGTCAACCTTAAAAAGCTTTAAAACACACTAAAAATCCTTTAAATAAGGTCAAAAACACATAATTCGCTATCTGGGACATGACCTTGACCTTTGACCTTGTGACCTTTGTCAAGGTCATTGGTCCCAAATGTCACTGCAAAAGACCCCATGGGTCTAGGACCTTTGGTTTAATAGTAAAAGCTAATTTTGTCTTTTCAGAAACCGTTAACGGGGGTTATGCCCCTTACAGAAAGGTCAAATCTCTTCGGTCAAAATGTAACAAAGTTGCGCTTTAATGACCCAAACATTTTCCACTATTCAAAACTTCTGTAAGTATAATGGTTTCTGAGATCATCCCATAACAAGGTGTATGGTCAAAGGTCAAGGTCAACCTAAAAATTTGACCTTGAGGCATTTTCAAGGTCACATCAAATGATGATCATTGGTGAAGATCCTAGGTGTCTACGACTTACGGTTCCTGAGTTTTAGTGGCCAACCGACATCGGTTAATTTTCAAAGGGGCATAACCCTACCAAGGAGTCTTTAAATCTTTTCGATCCAAATGTAACGAAGAACCAGGGTCTGGTCCTGAACAAATCCCACCCTTTGGTTTTTGTCTACCTATTACTGTTACGGTGTTTAAATGATAACAAGGTTTTTTGATTTCGGGCAGATAACTCTGGACCGACAAAATTTTACGACTCACAGGGTGAGTTCCGGATAGGTATTTATGACACTGATACAAAGTGTGAACCTGAAAGGGACATGTCTTACGGTTACGGAGGCAAATCTTGTCAAAGTTTGGCGGAACAAAAGAATAATAATAATAATAATAATAATAATAATAATCAGAAGAATACAGTAAGGTCTTTCCTTTTGGAAAAGGAAAGACCTTAATAATCAGAAGAATACAGTAAGGTCTTTCCTTTGAAAAGGAAAGACCTTAATTATTTCGATAAGTACGTCTTAGCAAGTGACAACTCTACAACAGATCCACCCATTGGATCACCAGTGAGGGTGATACACGGATGAAAACATATTGTATATGCATAACTACTCTAAATATATTTTATATATATATATATATATATATATATATATATATATTATCATATATCATGATTTAAATGGTGTCATCAGAAAGATTTTAAAATTCGATTTTTTATGGATATTCAAGTTTTGCTATGCAATGATTTTGATTGGGTATAAGAATTTTGACTTTCGGCTTTTTAACACTAATAAATATGTAAGACAAGAGTTGAATATTTTGCTTTTGTTTCATGTTCAATAAACGACAATCTATTAAATGAAATAAATAAATTTAAAACAGCATAGCTATAAATGATGCATAACTATTTACTTAAATAATATCTTTGAACGTTTGTATGCTTGAATGAGTCTACAGCTATCGCTAGATGCATTTTCCTTAAAAGGTATGAAGAGATCGTATTCAAATACATTTTGGGTTAGAGCTACAAAAGAAATAATACAAATGTGAATAACACGCTTATTTGTCAAGGAATGAAGCTAATCATATTTGAGATAATATTAACTAACAAGGAAATGTTGGATATAAACATTCTACTTAAGGATTCAATTTATTACAAATAAAAACTAAGAGATAGAGAAGCAAACTGACATCCTTCCTGTCAATTCCATAAAAGATTGCACGATAGAAATGACTAAAACGTATATTTATGTTGATTTACTTCACCGTACTCAATTGAACGATCGACTACATCGTTTATTAAACAGACCTTTTTCTACAGATACATGAAACACAAGGGAACGACCTTTTAACTTCAAGGGCCATGGTTTTTTCATAAAAAAAATATTCTGAATCATGATTTTCCCCATACCTTATAGTGTTAAGTTTTGAAAAACAAAAATTAATTGATAGCGTCGGAAAACTAAAAAAAAAAATCCTCGTTTTTGGTCATGACAAATATTACTTTGCGAAGAACCATCCTCAACAACAAATACACAAACGATCATATCATACCAATGTATGTACTTTTTCAGCGACAACTCTCATTTTACATTTTTAATACGTTACGACCATCCACATAAAAATATAAGGACTTCATTTGCAGTGGTGTGTGCTCCTCATCTAAAAACTACTCTAACAGAAAATTTGTTCAATAACACGATATATCATAGTCTTCCCTCGCAAGTGACATGTATCGTGGTCTACGATCTTTAGATACCAGTATAGTCGTATGATCTGCAATGTGTATCGACTGTGTCTTTTCCTGATTGTTACTTTTTGTACGGAGAGTGGTTTTGCATTCAGGGTTAACATGCATAATAGGAGACGCTTACTCAAACGACGCACATAGTCCCGCTAATTGTTTATCTGTTACCTTGATTTGTTTTCTTAATTGATTTATCTTATTTGAACTTATTTGAACTACAGTTTGTCTTTACTTCTAACATCTAAACATTCATATGATTAATAAATTCAGTACTGTTGTAGGCGATCTTTGAATAATATATAATTATGATTATATAAGATATTTATATACAGTACTGATTGATGGTGCAGTGTTCTTAGCGTTTAATTTGAATTTGTTTTGCTTTTTAGATGTATACTTTTTCATGGAGAATTCCGAAATAGTAAGTTTAATGGTTATACGCTTGGGAAACCAAATTTAAAAATTAATATCTTTAATAGAAATATATTATAGGATTTTAATACAAACCTGATTTCTCGGATTTCATTGATAATTCCATGTTATCGTCATCATTTATAGTAGACTGCAAACACTCTGGAGTATCAAAACAGGTACAGTTAATAAATTAAATACGCCACTGGCATCTATATTTTAAATTGTTTCCCATCTTGTCACGTCGGGCCCTTTTATATTTGACTTAACCGCACGTTATGCATGGCTCAATGCCATATGACGACATTTACCGTTATCTTGATGATCTTTTTTTGTGAAAATAATAAAAAAAAAAATCTAAATATACTGCCGAAATTTACCCAAAGGAACGAACTTTAAATAAATCAAATGTAAACGGTAATAACTGTCCTGTTCTAGATTTAAATAGTTCGGTTTTACAGGGGGAACTCCACCCTAAAATTTACGACAAAAGGAACGATGTTCGTTCTCTATTGTTATTTTTTCTTTTGTGGAAGGTGGTGGTCTGTTGGCATTATCTTACGGTGTTTATATAACACAACAACACAACTCGTTCGTTATGCCCATGTCTGTTGTGACGTCTTTGATGTTAACGAACGTAATCTATGTATTATTTGTAAATTATTAAGCCAGGGATTTCGTAACCACAAGTTACTTGAAACCACTACTTAATTCTTCCATAGATATAAAGATTTTATTTTGAAGTTTGGTTGTACCTGCATAAAACTTATTTCAAACGGGATAGCACATCCTCATTTTTACGGAGATGTTGTTTACCGTGCTAGGAAATTTAGAAACGATCGATCCTTTGAATAAACTTATTCTAAAAGGTTACCAATTCAACACTGTAATTATATCTTTGAATATTCTACAAGGTCATGTTTTTCTCGGACTGTTTGTGACGTGTTTACACTAAATCCATTGGATGTTGGTTGTGTACTGATTGATAATTTAGTATTAGATGCATAATTTTTTTTATTAGTTAGTGGCTTTGAACTAGATTTCAGTAACTGCAAGTACTCTCAGATCTGTACTTAGTGTCTGTTTGTTGTTGGGATGTACAAGTACCCGGCCACTTCCACTCTGTGCTTTTGTTAGATGTATTTCTATTTGTATCCACCTGATGAATTAAGCCTTTTCAACTGATTTTGATAGTTCGTTCTTATGTAGTACTGTTACACCACTGTCTTAGGTTAGGGGGGAGGGTTGAGATCCTGCTTACATGTTTAAACAAGCCACATTCTGTATGTATGTGTTTGTCCCAAGTCAGGAGCCTGAATTCAATGGTTGTCGTTTGTTGCTGTGTTACATATTTGTTTTTCGATCATTTATTTGTACATAAATTAGGCCGTTAGTTTTCTTGTTTGAATTGTTGTACTTTTTTCATTTCGGGGCCTTTTATAGCTGACTATGCGGTATGGGCTTTGCTTTGTTTAAGGCCGTATGGTGACCTATAATTGTTAATTTCTGTGTCATTTGGTCTTTTGTGAAGAGTTGTCTCATTGGCAATCACACCACAACTTCTTTTTTTTTATATTTAGGTTGCATTTCTGTAAATACAGACAATGCAGTTTCCCATAGGAACTCCCTTTACAGCTAAAACTTAATCTTTTACTATGAAGTTACGTTCAAAAGTATATCCTAGAATGAAAAGTCGATGCCTGTTTGTTTTATTCACACATCGTTGTCGATATAAAGGAATTTTATGCGACTGTCATACAAGTGAGAGGTTTAGCTAGCTATAAAACCAGGTTTAATCCACTATTTTCTACATAAGAAATTGCCTGTACCAAGTCAGGAATATGACAGTTCGTTTGATGCGTTTGCGCTTTTGATTTTGCCATTTGATTATGGACTTTCCGTTTAGAATTTTCCTCGGCGTTCGGTATTTTTGTGATTTTACTTTTTGATATGCATTACTTTTTTAATCAAAGGTCAAAACATGGGGCTGTGCTGCATATTTTTATTCAACATGTATATATATGCCCCGAACAACTAAGAGTTTAAACTTATACTACAATTCTGCACTACCCCTTTCATTCAATTTATGTCTTACTCAAAATTCAATTCCACCATGTGCATTTATACTGGTAACATTCCCAAGTTATTTCTCTATTAAATGAAACATAAAGATTATATCTTGGAACCAGTACGTAAATAGTTATCAAAGGTACCAGGCTTATAATTTGATACGCAAGACGCGCGTTTCGTCTACATAAGACTCATCAGTGACGCTCAGATACAAACAGTTAGAAAGCCAAACAAGTATAAAGTTGAAAAGCATGGAGGACCGAAAATTCCAAAAAGTTGAGCCAAATACGGCTAAGGTAATCTATGCCTGGGATAAGAAATTCATTAGTATTTCGAATAATTCATACTTTTGCAAACAGTTAACAAAAACAAAATATCTATGAATATTATATATCTCCCCAAAAGAGGCGTGCTTTACGAAACAGCTGTATTTACAAAGTGCAACCTATAGTAGCTTATATCCATATTTATCTCATTGGCAATCACATTACATCCCCTTATTTGTATCACCCACGAACATGATTTTTTGTTATCTTCATTACACAATTATGTTCATGAATGCCTTTCGTTATTATGGCACCCTCAACAAAGTTGGGGGGACATATTGTTATTATACGTTTCTATATTTATCCTCACATTGCAATTCTAAAGATAGCATTCAATTTCTAACATCTCCTTTTAGGAACGTAGATATTTTTAGCTTTTGCGACCAAAATTTTCACATTCGTTACCAGTCAGGCTTATTTATATTACACGGCAGGGCTGCTCCGAAATTTATTTTCACTTAATATGTAATCAACTTTTTTTCTGAAAAATTACGTATTTTATCACATATGGCGATTGTTGTGTTTCCAAAAACCATTCTCTAAATCCGGAAAGGAAAAAGAAAAATGTCCATTGAAAATGATCAATTCTTTCTAATTATGCTACCGTTTTGATATTATGGAAGGTCTTCGATTACGTTGTACAAAGGGATAGATCTTTTACAATAAGATCGAAGATTGACTTTGTATAGATGGTTGACCGTCATTGACTATCTTTTTTTTTACATATGAAGACAAAATGGATAATAACAAAAATACTTCTTTTTCTCCGATAGTCATCTACAAAAGTAGAATTACACAATATTGGTATTATTACATAATCAACACAACGAATGCCACGTGTGACGCAGAATTTGCTTACCATGTTTGTTTACCCTTCCGGAGCACCTGGTTTTGATGGAATTCGTGTAACTTTGCCGTCAATTGTCTTTGATGTTGTTTGTATTATGTCTTTTGTCTTTTTTTTTCACCATTGCATTATCATTTTTTTTTTACTTGTGAGTTTATAAAAGAATAGAAATACACTCATATATATATATATATATATATATTCATGGAAATCACAATTTAACACATCAGTGTTTGCAAAAAGGGTTTTCTGTGCAAAATAAGGACTAGACCACAATTTCTTTATAATGACAAGATTTTTATCCAGGCATAAAGAACAATTTCAGTGGCTAGCTTATAACTTTATTTTCTCAATAAAAATCGTACTAGTAAATACTTGTACATTTCTTGTTTACAAGTGATAACTTGCATGATGCCTTCATACAAGAAACTAATTGTACAAAATGTATATACTAGTATTTACTATTACAAAATGTTTGTATAAGTATTAACTTGACTTTTCAAAATAATAATATGTACACGAGATACACATTGCTGAAAGTGATTCAATTTGCAAATGTCTCATTGACTAAAACCTTTCATGACTATCGTCTCAATGTATGTAAATAACCTCTTTTCGTTTACAAAACTTTTGAATTTTTGAAATACTAAGGCTTTTGTACCTCAGGAATAGATTACCTTAGCTGTATTTGGCAAAACCTTTAGGAATTTTGGTCTTCAATGCTCTTCGACTTCGTACTTTATTTGGCCTTTTTAACTTTTGGGATTCGAGCGTCACTGATGAGTCTTTTGTAGACGAAACGCGCGTCTGGCGTAAATACAAAATTTAATCCTGGTATCTATGATGAGTTTATTTACAACCACTGGGTCGATGCCACTGCTGGTGGAGTTTTAATTCCCCGAGGGTATCACCAGCCTAGTAGTCAGCACTTCTTTGCTGACATGGATTATCATTGATATGGTCATATTTATAAATTAACTGTTTACAAAACTTTTGAATTTTTGAAATAATAAGGCTTTTGTACCTCAGGAATAGATTACCTTAGCTGTATTTGGCAAAACCTTTAGGAATTTTGGTCTTCAATGCTCTTCAACTTCGTACTTTATTTGGCCTTTTTAACTTTTTGGGATTCGAGCGTCACTGATGAGTCTTTTGTAGACGAAATGCGCGTCTGGCGTAAATACAAAATTTAATCCTGGTATCTATGATGAGTTTATTTACAACCACTGGGTCGATGCCACTGCTGGTGGAGTTTTAATTCCCCAAGGATTTCACCAGCCCAGTAGTCAGCACTTCTTTGCTGACATGAACTATCATTGATATGGTCATATTTATAAATTAACTGTTTACAAAACTTTTGAATTTTTGAAATACTAAGGCTTTTCTACCTCAGGAATAGATTACCTTAGCTGTATTTGGCAAAACCTTTAGGAATTTTGGCCTTCAATGCTCTTCAACTTCGTACTTTATTTGGCCTTTTTAACTTTTTGGGATTCGAGCATCACTGATGAGTCTTTTGTAGACGAAACGCGCGTCTGGCGTAAAAACAAAAGTTTATCCTGGTATCTATGATGAGTTTATTTACAACAACTGGGTCGATGCCACTGCTGGTGGAGTTTTATTTCCCCGAGGGTAACACCAGCCCAGTAGTCAGCACTTCTTTGCTGACATGGATTATCATTGATATGGTCATATTCTTTAATTAACTGTTTACAAAACTTTTGAATTTTTGAAATACTAAGACTTTTGTACCTCAGGAATGGATTACCATAGCTGTATTTGGCAAAACCTTTAGGAATTTTGGTCTTCAATGCTCTTCAACTTCGTACTTTATTTGGCCTTTTTAACTTTTTGGGATTCGAGCATCACTGATCAATCTTTTGTAGACGAAACGCGCGTCTGGCGTAAATACAAAATTTAATCCTGGTATCTATGATGAGTTTATTTACAACCACTGGGTCGATGCCACTGCTGGTGGAGTTTTAATTCCCCGAGGGTATCACCAGCCTAGTAGTCAGCACTTCTTTGCTGACATGGATTATCATTGATATGGTCATATTTATAAATTAACTGTTTACAAAACTTTTGAATTTTTGAAATACTAAGGCTTTTGTACCTCAGGAATAGATTACCTTAGCTGTATTTGGCAAAACCTTTAGGAATTTTGGTCTTCAATGCTCTTCAACTTCGTACTTTATTTGGTCTTTTTAACTTTTTGGGATTCGAGCGTCACTGATGAGTCTTTTGTAGACGAAACGCGCGTCTGGCGTAAATACAAAATTTAATCCTGGTATCTATGATGAGTTTATTTATAATGCCGAAGCCAATTTGTTTTTACTTCAAAGTGCTTTGTTTGCTCTTTTCCAGTCAACTTATTTGTTTTGACTGTTCATGTTTTACTTTCCATTTTACTGATGAGCTTTTGGTCTCTGTTCAATGACGCAAAACCAAATCATAAATAACTGTATTTTCATATATTTCATTTTTTATTTGAAAGCAAACTACAAATTTATGCCATACATATAGCTATAAAAATATATATTGATATGTTGTTTTTATTTAATTTGAAAAATCTGCAATGATTTAATTATTATAACTATCTCCTATTAAATCAGTTACATACACGAAGTGATGATATATTTCAATGTATAAATGGTTGCAATTAATTTCATTTAGACTTCATATATTGAAAGCATTGAGGTGTTTCCTCCGTTCAGCTAAAAAGTAAAATCACAAAAATACCGAACTCCGAGGAAAATTCAAAACGGAAAGTCCATAATCAAATGGCAAATTCAAAAGCTCAAACACATCAAACGAATGGATAACAACTGTCATATTCCTGACTTGGTACAGGAATTTCTTATGTAGAAATTGCTGGACTAAACCTGGCATTATACTAAGCCAAACCTTGCCAAATTGTGTGATCACCATACATTTTCAGATCATTTATTTTTGAGAGTACATTAAGTTTTATTAAAATCAGAAATATCGCACCATGTTACAATGCATGGTCAAATATATTTCTACCCACAGTTATCACCTAATCAGACTCATTTCTAGTGGAAATTTTTCTCATTTACTACTGTTTCCAACTAAAAGTGATTTATTAATGTTTCATATTTGTAATGTATAAAACTATCAAAATTATGCATTTTGAATGTGCAAATGTCTGAACGAAAATTGATTGCATCTTACATTAATGATCTGATTGTATCTTTCTAAATGCACACATAGTTGTTTGTTTTTTTAATCTAACCAATAGTTCTGTTGTTTCTTTATCACATTGATTTCAATGGTAATGTATTTTTGCAAACACATCTATAACAAAATGATTTAATTAACAATTAAGAATTTTCAAATAAAACCACATAGTTTACATTTACATTTTTATGAAATATACAATACAAACTAGCTATCAGTCCAAGCAAGTCTTTTTTTTATAACAAAGGACACTTGTGAAATATGAAAAACATACACCTCAAGCGACATTTTGCTTAATCTTCTGGTATTTTTATTATTACATATTTGATATAATGTAATTCTAAGTTTAACTTGCTTATTCATTAATACAAATTATACACAATGTAATACTATTAGTGATTTGTTAACCTTATAAATCGCAGCTGTTTTCATTAAACAGTGATAATATTAATTTTACTAGCCAACAAAAGTAATGATACACGAAAAATTTTCAAATAATTAATTTCGGTTTTATTAGAAATGAAATTAGTTCTATTCAGTATAAACATGCAAATAGAACATTTTAATGTGAAATACAAACGTTCGATAGGTCATACTTAACTTTACGCATAAAAATCCACAGTTAAGCAGAAGGTCTGAAATCATTTTAAACCGGATGAATTTCTTGTGTAATTTCTTCTTGCTCAAACGAATCAAAAACGTTGAAACAGCTATTGCCGCTCCTCAAAACGACAGTTACAACTCACTTTATTTCAGTCAAATTTATATAGTGGATGTATATAGCTACAATGTAAAGCCTTAGTTGTGTCAGGTTTGTTGGCTATATATCACTATATGAAGTTGTATATTCTATTTGTTTTCCGTCCAGTTTTCTCATGTGCATCTTCAGATTAAACACATGTATTGCGTTTTGATTAAACGTTGATTTTAAACATGTTCTGAAGTCGTGTATCTTTTCTGAAGTTGACTAGTAAACACTTTAATTAACATGCTTTGTTGATATCTTTAAAATTACTCATGGATTACATTTTGAAAAATAATATATAAATAAAATAGACTTAGTTAATGCTTATCATTTCTTATGAAGCAAAAATCCTGAAATGTTATGGGTTAATTAATTGTAAATAACACCCTATCCTTGTTCATTCGTGATAGAATTTTGACAAATTTTATAAAAAAAAAATTCCAAAAATATAAATTTTGCCAAAAAACACAATATTCTTCCAGAAGATAAAGGGGAAAAGAATATTTGACAATGTGCAAAACATCGGTGTTGACAAATTGTTATTGTGAAAGTTCTTCATAAGCATTTGCCAATTTTACACTGACTATAGGAACGCTTGAAAATAAAAATAAATCTTTAACTTGGTGTAATCAGGGATATACGGAATGTTACTCCGCTGGTGAAAATACATATACCTTTCGGCTTCTTCTCAGGGTGTGTGAATTTTCCACACCCGTATAAAATTCTGTAAAACCCTGATTACATCAAGATAAATTATAAAACGCCATATCTATTAAATACATATATGAATTATGAAATTGATTTCAATTTCAAAAATGGTAGATAAAAAAGAAACATATTTTTTTTGTTGAAAGTTTTTTATACAAATTGAAGTAGTCACGTAATCATCCAGATTTAATTTTCAAAATGTCATTCCGAGGCTGAGGCATCATTCCACCAGATGTCTCATTTAAAATGCCTAAAGTCTATAATTGATCATAGTAAGGCACACTGTAGTCCGTTCCCATTAAACCTAAAATAAAAGGATAAACATTATGAATTAAGTCTCATAGAGTATATACGAACACAGTGTATCACATGCATCCTGACCACTTGTTCTCTGATTTTTTGGCCGATGGCATCTTTTTTTATTCCTAAATAATCAAAAATAAATATCATCAATTGTATTTAATTATATGTCAAATAGATAGATAAAAAAACATATATAAGTATTTTTGTGGCGAAATTTTCTAAATTTGTCCGCCAAAAAAAAGTATTTTTAAAATTCGCCATGAAATTATTTATGTAAATCTAGAAACGTTCATGACATTACAGGAACATCATTTATAACTGTTATATGTTTACAAAATATTTCCAGATTTTTCCAGCCTATTCTTTTGTCAATAGAACGCACGTGCAATTGAAATAATTAGATAATTGTATTATTTTCGAATTTTGTGAATAAATGTCTCTTACGCGTCCAGTGCATTAACATTCGCACTGTGCATGTTATTACCATACTTAACTAAACGAAAAAATGTTCATCAAAACAATTAGACCATTCAAACATTATAAAAAGTATTTGGATAAAGTATCCCTTCAAAAAACAAATACATATAAAGTAGTATAAAGAACGTAAACATGCTTTTTTGTAAACATGACATAAAACATAGACAGAGTAAATACATTCAATATTATCAGGTAAACTTTTTTTAGAGTGTTAATGACTACGTTATGTATGCAATCGTTGATAGCACAGTTTTATTGTGTAAAATACGTCTTCCAGTGGATTTTAGGAAAATATAGGCAATATTACTTAACCAACGTTCAAATCTCATAAAAAGACTAAAAAATCCACAATCCAGGTTACAAACAAAACCACAGGAAATCCATCTACAAAGGATCGTTTTGAAAAGCAGGTGAATTATGACAACACTAAACATGAAATCAACAAGGACATATATATGTGATAACTATGCAAATATGTAATAATATGAAATTGTAAACAACTGAGTTATTTCAAACACTATATTCATGCTTAAACCTTTTCTAAACTAGAACGAAACATATGTACTAAAAAGACAAGAGTGCACACGGTTTGTCTGTTTTATATATCATGATAGAATTTACGTTGAAAGAGTGTAACATGAAAGATAAACTCTCTGTTTATATAAAACTAACACTATGAATTGTCAATGTAACAGAGGTCATGGTCAGATAAACCCTGCCAGAGAGATATGTATACCTCACTATCATATCATATACCAAATATAGTTAACTTTTTGCCTAATGGTGTTATTAGTTTCTTTATTGTATTCGGAGGTTTCCTTTGTCCAGTTGGTCAAATCAGCAGTACCTGGTTTTTATTTGTACTACCAAACTTCTAGGAACTAGTGCGCTCTAATATGCAATTAAATGTATGATGAATGTTTCTGGACAAGGTACAGTTTTGATATGAATTGACTGTCCTTTTATTTGAGTTGAAGACTAAGTAGCTAGAATTTATAGAATTTAGCATATAACGCAGTTGGCTATAAATTAATGATTTTATTTGTTTTACATAGACAATTTAGTAAAAAAAAAAACATCAGGAAGGTATGGTGATTTAGTTCCTTACTTTAAAAAAAATCCAAGTTCTATAGGTATTATGTTCATTAAAAGCCCAGATATATTGAACATAAGATAAGGAATATCGAACAAATGCGAGTTGTACGTTTGTTTTCGTCTGTAACAACATTCTGCAATGTCTTATCTTTAAACGATTAAAAATTGTACCCCCCCAAGGGTGACTGGGGAATAGAAGTATGGTCACCATTGGTCTTCCTCCGACCGGCAGTAGAACCCTTGCTAAAGTGGGGCTTCCGTTTGGCTGTGCGGGATGTACAAATTTGCTGCCACGTCCGGTCAGAATGGGGACTTTAAATCCGATGCCTCGTGTAAAGAGAGTGCCACGCTCTTTGCACGTTAAGAACCCTTGCAACAACTCTTTGAGGGGTCCGTATGTGACCTGTTGCAAGGCTACATTTCTGTCCCTATCCGATATACCCTCACTTCTAGTGGCCATCTAACATTCTCCGACCTTAATCCCGGAAGCCCCTATTACAGAACCTACCTATTGTATTTATTGTTAATTTGTTCTCGTCCTGAATATGCATGAAATATTTGCCACTGGACGTTAAGCAACCAACAATCAATCAATCAATTAAAAATTGTAATGCATGCAAATTTGTCATATCCTAACGTTTAAAGGTAATAACTTACAAACTTCAGCGCAATATCAACTCAAAAATAAAAAAAAATTAAGAATATAAATTGATTCATGCTGGTTTATTATTTTGTCAGCAATTAGGGTGGTTTGTTTTGAAAACGATGATCATTACAAGTCAAATAAAAGAAAAATCTTAAAGTAAAACCGGTTATTTTGCAATATATCTTTTACTTTTATAAATGAAAAGTGAAACTTTGAACTGAACCGGAATAAGCAAAAGGGGCATTTTACATAAAAGTGTTAAATGGTTGAGAGAATATAAATACATAATTTTAAAATACACGAAAAAAAAACCAACCAAAGTATTGCATGAAAAGCAAGACATGGTTATCTTTTAGTAAAAAAGTATCATATATTTGATCACACTAGATTGTATCCAAACACAAGTGTCTACAATAAACAACTTTTATGCTAATTATGTTACTTACATTTCAAAATCCGCACCACAATTCATCTATAATTATGAAATTGTAATATAAATCGATTAGTGTCAAATATTATTTTGTTTTCGGATAATTATTTTGCTTTAGTTTGAAAATGACCTGTTACGATTTTGGTTCAATATTTTATAAAAAAATCAATAAGTATACTTTTTGCTCTGGTTGTAAGCGAAGTAAGGAATAACATTGGTTGTCTTTCATGAATTAATAATAAAAAAGCTTTATAACAATAAAAAGCAATATGCCAAAGTATCTAAGACAATATAATGGTCATGCGTAAAAGATCAAATAACATCATAAGCTAAAACTCATCGGTGTGCTGAAACGTTTTTCCAAAACATTATATAAAATTGTTCAGTAAATGAATAAATTTTAAAAATAACTATTAATAGCATAACATGCGTATCTAGCAATGCGTATTTGTAACGAAAAGAAGATAAAATATTTGAAATTCATAAGTCGTACCAGAGAAAAAGTATCTACTACTGCTTACGTTTAACCAGGAAAAACATGATTGTGCAGTGATACTGTCATCCTGAACAGGATTTCTTTTTGTAATTCCATCATTCACGTCACCTATAGCTATAAATATGATAATCATGATATTGATCGATAATAAAATTGAGAATTGATGTCTGTTAAATATTAGTTGTTTGATTAATTGCTAGTTATTCTAACCCAAACCTTACAGGTTACTTACTGTAAATTCAGAAATTGTTGCGTGCATTTATTATTGTGAGTTTGTCATTTAATACTAAAATGCAATTTAATTTTTTGCGAAATTGAGAAAATCCAGTTTAAATTCGTATTAATTTTTTTTCAAAATGCGATTTCAAATTATTGCGATTATAACCCTCTCGCATTTTTCGCATCAATAAAAACATGGCAATAATTTAGGATTTACAGTACTTAGATCCTTTATTTTATATGTATTTTCTGAATCTGGGTGTATCCGTTGTTTTTTCCTCACTTGAGTCGTTTGAAGTACCTTTTTCAGGCTATTAGGGGCAAACAGTTTCTTCCAAACACCACTAAGGACCATTGTTAAAATTAAAATTAAGTTTCAAATTAAAAAAAAAAAAACGACATTATAAATGACCAATGAAATCGAGGACTACGTCAGACGAAAATTACTCACTGACCAATGAACCCTGAAAATGAGGTCAAGGTACAAAAACAATGTCAGACAACATGTACACCAAGCAATCATTCCGTAAACCATATAGTCATTGTAGTTGACCTATTGTTAACTGTAACTAAAATCAAACTTAACCATGAAAACTTTTCATTGACTATTCAACCATCAAAATGAGGTCACGATCAGACGAACCCTTTCAAATATACATTATCACATTACAATCATTCGTTACACGAATTAGAATTCACATATTGTTAATGGTACTTGTGAAACAGACAAAAACCATGAACTTATCATTGATCAATGAACTGTGTCTTGAAGACATATACACGTTACGGTCATTATATACACTGTTTATAGATGAAATTTTTGCAAATGGTACAAGCATGACATATACCAACTATTACTGTTATTGACTTATTGCAAATGGTATTTGAGATGTGCAATTAATCACGTAAATTTAACATTGATTGCTGTTCCATGAAATGAGGTTGAGGTCAATGTACCCTGTCTGACAAACATGTAGATCTTTCAAGGCATCGACGTATTAATATAGTTACCCAATTCTTCATACTAAGAGAAATATTCACATATAAATAAAGAAAATAATATCAATCATTCTCTAAACTATGAAATGAGGTCAAGGAAAATAGGCCAGACGGAAACTACATAATATGACGCATTTGCATACAATGTATGAAGCATCCAAGTTTTTTACCATCTCAAATTTAAAACTTTGAACAAATACTGAACGCCGTCGCCGCTGTCGTATTGTTATCCCTACACCTCGCCAAAATGCAAACAGGAACTGATTTTTCTGATTTTTCTGAATCAATTATTACACTTTTTTGCGGTTACTAATTTTTGCGAAATCATAATTGCCGATACATTCATATGTATTTAACGTCGCGGTGTTTCGATAGATAGCAAGCAATAACTAACGGACTGAAAGTGTTTTTTTAAGAAGTCTTTATTTGTTTAGTCATTTCGTAATGATTTAAAACAAAGTAAAAAAAATCTTTTCAATCATCAAACCAGTCGACTGTTTGAAAGAGATATTATCTCATGTACTCAATTTACTAAATTGATTGGTTTGTATGTCGCGTAGTGGTGTTGTTTTTACAGTTTCACAATCCATGGGTGGTTATGTAAGGTAAACACATTATTACAGCTCTATGTTCGGATGTATCTATTTATTGGTTATTCAAAAGTATGTATAACAATGTCAGCTGCATTTGTTTTCATGTGTATTTATTTTTTGCGGAAAACATTTGCCGCAAATATCATGAAGATGAACACATTTCAGAAAAAGTACATATACAGTAGCTTTTACCCTAATGTCGGCACATGATTACTGCACACAATTACTCGTACATGTTATAGGGTTTCTGTTTATACCAAATCCATTAGCAAAACAAACACATTTCGATGCCATCTTTCAGGCCAATATATCCCGGCTGTTACCAACATTATAATCATATAAAACTTATAATCAAGGAAAATCTGTTATACATAGAAGAATATAAAAAGAACAATTTTGGAATTTATGGTGACGTATTCCTTTACTTGAAAAATCTACATTGTTACTGGTATGATATTCATTAAAATCCAAGATATCAGTAAAATATCACACATTGCGAACAAAAATTGTTAAAAAATTGATGTGTCATTTATGTCTAAAAAGGAAATCTAAGAACTAAAGAGAACTTGAATCGTATGTTTGTTTTTATTTGTTAAAACAGCCAGCTATTTACTTCACTTAAAGGATTGAAAATTGTAATGCAAAAATAATCATATCCTAACGTTTAATGATTATAACTTACAAACTTAAGCTCAAAACCAACTTAAAAGTAAAATAATTAAAGATATAAACAGCTTAATAATTATTTCTTCATCTGGAATTAGATGTTTTGAAAATAATGATCATTTGAAGTCAAACAAAACAAAACCTTATTTTTGGATAACATGGATAAAATCAGTTATTTCTAAATGTCTTTTGTTTAAAAGAATTTGATTTAAAACTTTAAAATAAATCAAAATGAACAAAGAGGGCACTTCACATAAAAGTATAACAGGTTAGGGTATATATAATTAAAAAAAACACTAGAGTATTAAATGAAGAACAGGAACAGGATGATTTAAAAAAAAAACTATTATATATTTGATTAAATTTGATTTATTCCAACAACTAGTTCTTACCTTTTATCACGGGAAAAAATCTGCCCCTGCAGTTTGCTGAACTTATACATCCATTTCGAAATCCAGGCCACAATCCACCTATAATTAAAGGAGAAACAATGTAAATCTATAACTGTCAAATATTCATTAGTTTTTCGGGTAACGAATTGGTCTTTCTTTGAAACTTATAATTTAGATCTGATACTATGTTTTGTTTGTTTTAGTTGTAAGCACAGTGAGGAGTACGATTGTCAGTATTTATATTGATTAATGGTTTGTTGCTTAACGTCAAACATTTCATGCATGTTCAGGACGAGAACAAGTTTACAATAAACACAATAGGTAGGTCTTGGTCAGTATTTATAAGAAAACATGATAGAATATTAACAATAAAAACAATATGTCAAAGTTTGTAACGGTCATGTGTAAAAGACCAAATAACATCAACAGCCTAAACTTTTTCAATCATCAAACCAGTGAATTGTTAGATAAAGGCATTATCTGATATAGTTTTAATTTATTTTTTTGGTACTTTAAGGTACTTTATTTTGGCGTTTTCAACTTTTTTTTATTCTAGCTGTACTTCTGTGTTGACATGAGGTATCATTGATATGGTCATAATTATAAATCAAATGTTTACAAAACTTTGAATTTTTGAAATACGAAGGCTTTTCTATCTCAGGAATATATTACCCTAACCGTATTTGGCGAACCTTTAAGGAATTTTTGGTCCTCAATGTTCTTCATCTTCGTACTTTATTTGGCTTTTGAACATTTTTTTATTCGAGCGTTTGATGAGTCTTCTGTAGATTAAACGCGCGTCTAGTGCAAATGTAAAATTTCAATCCTGGTTTCTATGATGGTATATTGTAGACGAAACGCGCGTCTAGCGCATATAATAAATCTTAATCCTGACATCTATGATGAGTTTATTTTGCAAATTCATTATGTCTCGTTATGCTTTGTGCACTACTTGTTTCTTTTTGTCTTTCTAACCTTGATTGATTTTCTTTGTCAAGCACTTGTATTGTTTTAACAGTTTCACAATTCATTGGTGGTAAGACACATCTATATATTTCGGATGTCCCTATTTATTGGTTATTTAAAAGTTGGTATAGGCATTTGTATTCGTATGAACCTATTTTTACCGCAACAAAACACTTGCCACCAAAATCGTGAAAATGAACATATCGCGAAGAAATACATATACAGTAATTTAAACATAATGGCGGTACATGATTAATGCATTTAATTACTTTCACATGTTGTACACTACTAAAAAGAAAATGCAGGTTCACATCACCAAGACGAACTACGACATGTAGGTCCAATAGAGGTAACATTACACATTCAAATAGTATCATAAATATACAATAAGGTTGAAATACAATATTCTTTTTTTTTTTCATTGAAATAAAAGCATGTAATAGAAATTAACAGACAAAATGTAGTTGATTTTAAGTATTTATGTAAATACAAATAAGGAAGAAATCCTACTAGTTAGCAAAAATGAAATGTACAAAAGTCAAATTTAGACGACAGTAGCTTACCGTTCTTCAAACCATTGAAATCTATATATAACAAAAAAGCAATGGACAACATTAAGAAAAAATGAAAGTTTCAATTATTAAAGACAATATTTAATATTCTTATTGCAAAATTAAAGTGATATTAATTATATAAATTTCAAATTGAGTATTATGTAGACGGAAGCGCGTATGGCGTATTAAATTATAATTCTGGTACCTTTGATAACTATTTACACCACTGCTGATGGACGTTTCGTCCCTGAAAGTATCGCCAGCCCAGTAGCCAGCACTTCGATGTTTACATGAATATCAATTATATAGTCATTTGTATAAATTTACTGTTTGCAAAAGTATGAATTATGCGAAATACTACGGATTTCCTTATCCCAGGCATAGATAACCTTAGTTGTATTTGGCACACATTTTTGGAATTTTGGGTCCTCAATGCCCTTGAACTTTGTATTTGTTTGGCTTTCTAAATATTTTGATCTAAGCGTCACTAATGAGTTTTTTAAGACGAAACGCGCGTCTGGTGTATTAAATTATATTAACTATTGAGATGCAAAATATTCATATCATAATGTTTAATGGTGATAATCAACAATCTTAAACCTGTTAAGACGTCTTTTCTTTAAATAGTATTAATTAAAAACTTCGAAATGAATCGAAATGAACAAAGAGGGCACTTCACATAAAATAATAAAAGTAAAGAAAATATATAATGAAAAAAATACAGTATCACATGAAGAGCAGGAACTTGTTAGTTTTTATAGGAAAGACTATTATATATTTGATAACATTTCATTGTTTCCGAAAAACAAGTGTCTACTAGTTCTTACCTTTTAACCCGGGAAAAAAACTCCCTCTGTAATTGGCTATTTTAGAACATAAATTTGTAAATTCATCCCACAATCTACTATTCCGTATATGATCTACAATATAAATTGATCAATGTTATATATTTCATTGTTTTCTGGTAAATATTTTGCCTTTTGTTTTGGACAAAATCTCTAACAATTTTGATTTTACTGGTTGTTCTGGTTGTTGGCAAATTAAGAAGTAAGATTGCTTGTATTCATAATGATGAATGAAAAATAGATAGCTAACAACCAAAAACAGTATTTTGAGGTATCTTAGACAATGTAATGGCCATGTGTAAAACTCTAAATACCATCGGAAGTCTAAACTTCAGTCAACAGTTAAAGTCAATGATCTGTAGAGTTATCAATTCTGCCATACCACGACATTCGTTTTATGTACTGTCTCTTTGTTGTTAGTTTCCACATCATATGAATAGAGGGACAGTTCGGTTAAACTTGTTATTAGAAGATCGTCCGAATAAAAGCAAGAATACATAAAATAACTAAAATATTTAAAAAATATTTCTGAATATTAGTTTGTTCAAATCAATTTAAACACATACAAAACAACCAAGAGGAAAAGAGGATCAAATGTCATAAGTGCCTGTGAGTAAAATAGAACATATTTTGACTAACGTTTTATTTTACATGTTTTAAGATTTATTGAAAAAATACAAGTTATAGAAACCAAAGAATTATTCGGATGTAAAAATCGATAATAACCTGACTATACGTACCATAGGAAACCCCGTATAATGTCTAAACACAAACAACAGTTTACAAAACTCTTACATAGAAAATGTAAAACTGAGCAACACGAACCACACCAAAAAAACTGAGATCTCATATATCCATGAAAGTTAACAGTTCTTTCTTAAAATGTGGCACCGAATGTGATGCTCTTACACCGTCTGGTACAATAGAAATAAACATATGTGATATGAGTACCAATGCGACATCTATCCAATTAAATCATATGTGTAAAAATAAATAATTATAGGTCAAAGTACGATATTCTACACGGAGCCATATAATTTTGAATAGGTAGGTCACATCCCGGGAAAAGAGGACGGGATTGTGGTTGTGACTATTGAGACATTACAGTTTATCCCCATACATACGACTCACCTTGATCAAATGTCAGTATAGTTTCAGGACACTTTTCACAAAATGATGATGAACACGATGACAAACACTTACGAAAATCGCGATATTTACATGATTTAAACTAATTCTTGTGTCTATAAGCATCTGGAGCAGACAAGGTACGGAGGAATAAAAATGGACGCAATATATGGTAGATGTTTTTATATGAACAACTGAACCAACTCTGTCCAGTTTACTAATGTGTTATACAATTTCCATTTTAACTTTCTAAAACTAGATTAAATCCTGTTTAGTAACTGTTCCTGTTTTCATACATTAGTCGAGAACAGTCAATCAATTTCCTTCTCTTTAAAAGATTAAAAATTGAGATGCAAAATAATCACATCCTAATGTTTAATGGTGATAACTTACACAAAAAATGGGCGAAAGATACCAGAGGAACAGTCAAACTCATAAATCGAAAAATAACTGACAACGTCATGGCTAAAATGAAAAAGACAAACAGACAAATAATGGTAAACAAGAAACAACATAGAAATCTGAAGACTGATCGAGCAACACGAACCCCACCAAAAACTGGGGGTGATCTCAGGTGATCCGGAAGGGTAAGCAGATCCTGCTCCACATGTGGCACCCGTAGTTTTGTTATTACAAACCCGGTTAATAGTCTAATTCGGTAGGTCATATTCTTGAAAAGGGAAGGGGAATGTAGTTATGACGTAAGAAACATATCCGATATCATCTGTGGAATTAACAATTAAGCCTGTGAATATGTCTTTTCTTTAAATATAATTAAATTTAAAACGTCGATATGAATCAAAGTTAACAAAGAGGGCATTTCACATAAAATAATAACAGTAAAGGGAATACATAATGAAAAACAAATCAAATATCACATGAAGAGCTGGAACTGGATTGTTAATTGTAGAAAAAGGCTATTATATATTTGATTACACTACATTTTTCCGACAACAGGTGTCTACTTGTTCTTACCTATAAACCCGAGGAAAAAACTGCATATTTCTGATGTACAGTAGTTGTCGTTTGTTTATGTAATTTATACGTGTTTCTCGTTTCTCATTTTTTTATTTAGACTAGACCGTTGGTTTTCCCGTTTGAATGGTTTTACACTAGTATTTTTGGGGCCCTTTATAGCTTGTTGTTCGGTGTGAGCCAAGGCTCCGTGTTGAAAGCCGTACATTGACCTATAATGGTTTACTTTTATAAATTGTTATTTGGATGGAGAGTTGTCTCATTGGCACTCACACCACATCTTCCTATATCTATTTCGAAATTCTCTCCACAATTCAAGTTTATGTATAGGACGTACAATATAAATTGATCACTGTCAAATATTTATTTGTTTTCGGGTAATTATTTTGCCGTTTGTTTGAGAAAAAAAAAATACTTTAAATTTTAGTTTGATAGATTGTATTGTTTTTTTCTACTTGTTAGCAAATTAAGGTGTAAGCTTGTTGGTATTTATGAAATTAAATGATAAAAAAAATAATTAGCAATCAAAAACAATATGTCGAGGTATATAAGACAATGTGATATTCATGTGTAAAAAACTAACTACCATCAATAGTCTCAACTTCAGTCAACAATATTGGCCAATGATCTTCAGAATCATCAATATTTGTTCTTCGCCTAATTAAACCCTCAATGTATCATATTTTTAAGTTCGTTCATTGGTAAAATACATCCGATTTAATAGAGGTTACACACTTGTTGATAAGATAGATTGTGCCGAAACAGCAAAATGATTTCCCAAAGGTTAACACTAAGGATAAAAAGCAATTTCCTAACATTTTAAAAATAACGTTCTATATGGAAACATGGTTTCTTTAGAATATCTTAAACAAATTATGTTATCGACAGGAAAAATACACACTGATGTCAATGCTAAGCAAATTCAAGGTTGATAATCAAATCTCAAGCAAGACTAAATACTTTTATTAATAATATTAAAATCCTAAAGTGACAAACTATACTAACAGGACATTTACAGATCGAATGCGTTAAATCGAATCGTATCTGATGTAAGGTCGGATTATATTGGTATATATTGCATCGGGCAATTTGATTTATGCAGTAAAATGTAATGGGTGCCCAATATATATTGGACAAACAGGCAACACTTTCCGGAAGAGATTAACAGTTCACCGTCAACAAATCCGACATAAAGAAACTAGGATGATTAAGTTAGTGAACACCTGGATTTATGCGCTACAAATAAACTACCTAAATAATATGTTTTCCCATTCTACCAATGTGACGACCAATTCACCGAAGAAATGAGAATAAATAAAGAAAATAAGTATATACAAAAGTACAAACCAAGCCTAAACAAGGTGAGACGCTATTTTTGTAAGGGTTACGTCCCTTTTTTGTATTGTTACGGACTTATTATCGTGACGTTACGTTACCGTTAGTTACATCCATTATCATCCATGGTTATCACAAAAATGTGAAACCTGTTGGAGAAACAAATGTAGAAAATTAAAGGACTTTAAGAGCATTTTGAAATTTAATTAGGTCTTTCCACTTTTCCGTGGAAAGACCTATTGATTTTGTTCTGATTATTATTTTTTTTTTTCTTCCGCCTAATTTTTTTCTTGCGTAGTATTGTTGTTTCATAAGATGTCGGTTAGATATTTGGAATATGATATCGTATAGTTTATACGCTTTAAAAACTGACAACCGCGTAACCAAATACTTTACGTTGTAAGAGTTATCTCCCCAAACACTGTTTTTCTTGTGGCCACTACTCCTTCGCAACCGTAAAAGATTACGACAAATTTATTTTACCAAATTGCTCGTTACGTCTTCAGGATTATGGTGGCTATTTGAACCGAAGCTATCCGGAGACTCCATATGAGAGTTATTCCCCTTATGCATTTGATATAAGTGATATGCATTTCTAACTGGTAAGCCATAAGTGATATAGGCCTAGGGTCTTTTGATTTGAGGTCCTTGGTCCAAAAAAATGAAAATTAGGTCAAGGTCAAAGGTCAAGGTCATATTCTAAATTTTGATTTTGGCTTATTTTCACTTCTTTTCATAAACCGTATAAGATATCGACAACATATTATTACTAAATTGTTAGTTGCGACATGTTGTAACACAGACATTTTGGTTTAAAGGGTGCGCTAACATTAAATTAGAGTTTTCTCCCCTCTTGTATTTAAAAATACGCGTATGGTGATATAAGTCATTAACCATATATAACTAAGACCTAGGGTCTTTTGATTTGAGGTCCTTGGTTTATGACCTTGAAATTGAGCTCAAGGTCGTAGGTGAATTTGACGTTCTAGATTTTGACCTTTGCTTTTACCTCATATGTATACATGATAAAGCCATGGGACTTTTTGCATTACGTTGCAAGCCATTTGACCTTGAAAAATTCAACCAGAAGTGACCTTGTGTAAACCGGAAGTAGCTATTTTTTGTACTTATTTAATATAAAAGTATATAGAACCATATATTTTTGGAATCAGTGTCAAGTAAACATTCAAATTATATGTAACATTTTTCAAACCGGAAGTAAATTATCTCCCTTATTTAAAAAAAATGTATAGAAACCATATATTTTTGGAATCAGCGTACAATAAGCTATCATTTGACGCTGGAAATGACATTTTAAACCGAATTTTAATATTTTTATATCAAAATAGATCTTTATGGGTGGAAAGACCTTCAATTGTTCTCTGAACAATTGGTTTTTAATTTTATTTATATTTCTACTAGTGTGGACGCAGAATTCAATTTTAAGTATATATATATATATATATATATTATATATATATATAAACAAGTCTCAATTGAAAACAACGTTCAAACCTATGATTGCGTTGGATAAAAACCGCAATTTTATACGTGTGCATGCAAAACAAATTTCTTGTTAGAGGGGTCTAAATACAGCACAAACAACATTTTCCAAAAGACCAAAAAATATATATACTCGTTTGGTTAAGAAGGTGTCGGATATTTAGACTATTATGACCATACACTAGGTTATTTGAAACAAAGAATATCGTTCTTAGCAGGAACACAAAACTCGTTTTCGAAATCTAAAAAAAAACAACACCAGTTGCTAACTTTATTTTTGGTTGAATGTCTGAATCTTACCAAGATGTTCTCAACTGTGTTGCCCGTAAATGAAACCAAACGTGTTTACGCTTGGACCATATGGACGGGGTTTGTCTTCTTCCGATATTTAGATTAGTGTTTTGTTTAGAAAACATACTTTCGACTGATACTTTTTTCATTTGATTTAAGTGTTCTTCTCCTATTCATACCAAACCATGTTGATATTTGATTTATGAAAATAAGTTCCTCTCAGAAAGTTTTAGTAGCTATAATTATTCGGTCGTTTATTAACTTTTTTGTATTTTCTGGTAATTGAATGATCAACACTATATCATCTGAATGCGATATGATAAAAATGAAACACGAGGCAAGAAAATTATTCTTTTCTTTTGAATAAACTCTTTATTTTTTCACGCTTCCGTGTAGAATTACATATTACCACAAAGTTATAGTCATGATTACATATTAAAGCCTTTTTTACTTTAATTGAATTTTAACAAGATAAATTTCAGCTGACGACTGAAGTTTTGTAATGGTCATTTAATGTACTATTAGTTTTAATAAGGTTTTAAACCATTTAAATGTTTGTCACATATTAGGTATTATTTGGCATAAAACTTTTGAATGATGAATGCATCTTAAAATCGAAAGTTAACGTATTGATCTTTCTTCTTTAGATATACAATTCTTGTTAATAACAAATACATGTACATTTGTACAGAAAGTTCACACAATCGCAAAAACATATCCAGAATCGCAAAATCGCATAAAACATATAAATTACAAAACTAAGCGTAAAACCAACTTGAAAGTATAATAATAAAAAATATTAGTAGCTTAATAAGTGTCTCTTCATCAGCAATTGGTAGTTTTGTTTTGAAAATGATGATCATTTGAAGTCAAACAAAAACAAAACCTTTTTTTCCCCGACAAAATCAGTGATTTCAACATGTCTTTTCTTGAAATAGAATTTGATTTAAAACTTTGAAATTAACCAAACTGAACAAAGAGAGCTCACATATAAGGATAACAAGTTATGAAATAAATAATAAAAAAAACCTATAGTATTTCATGAAGAGCAGGAACATGATTGTTTGCTATTATATTTTAAATACACTCAATTGTTACCAAGTGTCTACTAGTTCTTACCTATTATCACGGAAAAAAATCTGCCTCTGCAGTTTGCAACAGCCAAACAACCATTTCGAAAACCATTCCACAATCTACCTATAATTTTAGGTGTTACAATATAAATTATAACTGTTAAATATTTATTGATTTGGTTGCTACAAATGTAGCAAAATAATGAGTACGATTACGAGTATTTTCAAGATTAAATGATATAATAGAAAATTAACAATAAAAACAATACGGCAAAGAATGTCATATTCATTTGTAAAAAACTAAATAACATCTTCAGTCTAAACTTAAGTCAAATTTGTGATTGAAAATGAACAAATTGCAAAAAGTACATTTACTGTAGGTTTAACCATAATTGCGGTACACGAGTACTGTATATAATTACAAACACGCGACTTTACACTACAGTTGATGTGAACCTTGCCATTCGTTCACAGGACTTCAAATATTTCAATCATTTATGGGTTGATTTAAAATATATATATATTTAAGCAATGAATGTGGTTGTTAAATTTGATAGATGCTTTTTTGTGCTTCTTTGTTCATGTTGTTAAATATTTGTTTGTTTTTGTTCTAATTGAGATTGTGACACGGTGATGACTGCTGTACCCCTATTTTGACAGTTTTACCTATTATGACTGTTCACGCATCGTTGTAAATATGATGGAATTTGATGAGTCTTTCATACAAGCGAGAGGTTTAGTGCTATAAAACCAGGTTCAATCCACCATTTTCAACATTTGAAAATGCCTGTACCAAGTCAGGAATATGACAGCTGTTGTCCATTCGTTTGATGTGTTTTATCATTTGATTTTGACTTTTAATTAGGGAATTTCCGTTTTGAATTTTCCTCGAAGTTCAGTATTTTTGTGATTTTACTTTTTGCACATTTTGTACGGTTTCACATCACCGAGACGTACTACGACATTTAGGTTCAATAAAGGTTAAATTAAATATTAAAATAGTATAATAAATATACAATAAGGATAAAATACAACACTATTTTTTTTATTGAAATAAAAGCATGTAATAGAAATTAACAGACATAATGCAGATGCTTTAAAGTATGTATGTAAAAAAAATGAGGAAGAAATCCTACTAGTTAGCACAAATGAAATGTAGAAAAGTCAAATTAAGATGACAGTAGCTTACCGTTCTTCAAACCATTGAAATCTATATATAACAAAGAAGCAAAGGACAATATTGAGAATAAATCCGAGTTTCAATTATTAAAGACAATATTCAATATTCTTATTGCAACTTTAAAGTGATATCGTAAATTTTTAATTTATTAAAAGAAAAACTAAATTTTATTGCCATATTTTAGACCAATATATCCTACATGTAACAACACAATAATCAAAATGTGTTATACATAGAAAATTATTCCCTCTCTTAAAAATCACCAGGTTTTACTGGTATGATATTCATTAAAACCAAAGACACCAATAAAAAAATCATATTAAGTGCAGTCATTTCTGTCTTTAAATGATTGTAACAATTAGAGAGGATTTGAGTTGTACGTTCGTTTTTATTTTTTAAAGAGAGGCTAAAGGTATGAGAACGACATTCCAACTCATAATTCGAGGTCAATCAATCAATTTCTTTTTCTTAAAAGATTGAAAATTGAGATGCAAAATAATCATATCCTCATGTTTAATGGTGATAACTAACAAGCTTAAGCGTAGTAAGATGTCTTTTCTTTACATGAATTTATTTTAAAACTTCGAAATGAATCAAAGTGAACAAAGAGGGCACTTCACATAAAATAATAAAAGTAAAGAAAATATATAATGAAAAACAAATACAGTATCACATGTAGTGCAGAAACATGACTGTTTTTATAGAAAAGGCTATAATATATTTAACACTTCATTGTTCCGAAAAACAAGTGATTACTAGTTCATACCTTTTAACCCGGGAAAAAAACTTCCTCTGGAGGTGGGTATTTTAGAACCTATGTTTTTTTTATATGCAACCCGGAACGAACGTTGACAAACTAGTGTATGTTTAGGATCTACAACACAAAATGATCACTGTAAAATATTTATTTGTTTTAGGTAAATGTTTTGCCTTTTGTTTTGAAAAAAAAAAAACACTGACAATTTTGCTTTTATAGTTTGTATTGTTTGTTCTGATCATTAGCAAATTAAGAAGTAAGATTTCTGGTATTTATAATAATGAATGACAAAAAAGATAATTAACAATCAAAAACAATATGTCGGGGTATATTAGACAATGTAATGGCAACTTTATCTATTTTAAAGTTTATTCATGGGTAAAATACATCAGATCTTATAGTGATAACACACTTGTTGATATGTTAGATCGTGTCGAAACCGCAAAATTATCTACCAAAGGTTAAAACTAAGGGCACAAAGCAATTTCCTAACATTTTAAGAAGAACTTTCTATATGGAAACGCGGTTTCTTTAGAATGTCTGTAATAAATCACAGTATCGACAAAAAAACAATACACACTGACAACAATGCTAGGCAAATGCAAAGTTGATATATTAAGCAAAAGCAAGACTAAATCCCTTAAATTAATTATCTTAAAATCTTAAAGTGACAACCTTTAATAAGAGGACATTTTCAGATCGAATGCGTTAACACGAATCATATCTTATATAAGGTCGGATCATATTGGTATATACATATGCTCGCTTGATTAAGAAGTTGTCGGATAATTAGACTGTGATGACCCTGCACTTGGTTATGTGAAACCCCAAAAATACCGTTCTCAGAAGGAACAAATAACTCATTTTCCGAACCCATAAAAAAACACACAAGTTACTGATTTATCTCTTGTATAATGTCTGATCCTTATCTAAATGAATTTTATGAGTCTTTATTCCCACAACTTTGTTGCCCTGAAATGGAAACAAACGTGTTTGCGCTTGGACCATGTGGACGTGTTTTTTCCCAATGTTTAGATTTTTTTAAACATCTTTCCTACTGATACTTGTTTCATTTGATTTAGGTGTTCTGTCTCCTATTCATACCAAACCAGTTGGGTTATTCAAACATTTAAACCTAGCCAAATATTCCCGTCTATAAAAGGGAACACTATAAGAAAGAGACATCTTGAGTTGTATGGCTGTTTCTATTTTTTAAAAATCAATAATTTATTCTTTGTTCTAAATTTCAGATTGATCATTTAAATGCGAAATATTCATATCGTAATGTGTATGGTAAAATTTAACAAAACGTAAAACAAAATTAAATCTGAAGGTAGAACATAACTTTTGTCAGTTGCGGTGTATTCCTAAACTACCGCCAAATGCAATGGAATGATTTTGTTTTAAACACGCTTGTCATTAAAAGTCAAACAAATAAGTGATTATGGAAATAACATTGGTCTGATAAAACATTTGTTTTCTTAAATAAAATATATAATTAAAGAATAACTAGTATACCACATACTTAGCTTAATATATTTTTTTATAGAAATATTAGATAAAATATCTGATGTTCGTAAATTAAATTTCCCTTTAACCAGGAACAAAATGACTGGACAGTACTTCTGTCGTCCTAATCAGGTTTTCTTTTTTTAATGCCATCATTCACTTCCTCTATAAGTATGCTAGTTATGATATTGATCGATATCTGTTAGATATAATTTGTTTGGATATTAGCTCGTTATTCGAACACAAACCTCACAGATTACTTACTTCAATCCTTTCACTTATATGTATTGTCTGATTTGGGTGTGTCCGTTATTTTGCATTCACTAAAGTCAGTTCGAGCGATTTTGTCCAGTCTATACGTTTCTCTCGTTAGAGAAAACCAAGGTCTTTGGGATATAAACATTTCCTTAGACACCTCTCGCCACAATTGTTTTGTGAGAACATTTTTTGTGTTTATACTCATTTCATTTGATTGATGCGCTCTTGTTTGTATTCATTCTGCCATACAACGATAGTGTCTATATTATATGAATAAAGACCGTAAGTTAAAAATTGTAATTGTAAGATCGTCCGAATAAAATCAAGAATACATAACATAACTAAAATAATTAAAAATATTTATGAATATTTAGATCTTCAAATCAATTTAAACATATTAAAAACCAAGAAGAAAAGAGGATTAAATGCCATAAGTCCCTGTGAGTAAAACAGTAGATGTTTTGATTAACGTTTTATTTAAAGAATTATTGAAAAAAAGACAAGATAACGATACTAAGAAAATATCCAGACGCAAATGTCGATAACAAACTGACTATCTTGGAAACCCCGAATGATGACAAAAAAAAAAGAACAGTATACAAAACTCTTTCATAGAAAATGTAAAACTGGGCAACACAAATACCCCAAAAAAAACAACCTCAGCTAAAATAGAAATAAGAAGATGTGGTTTGAGTGCAAATGAAACAATTCTGCATTCGAATCACTATGTTTAAAAAGTAAACAGTTCTAGGTCTAAGTACGGGCTTCAACACGGATCAAATCTAGTTTGAATCGTAGGTTCAGGAAAAGAGGACGGGAATGTGGTTACGATGATTGAAACATTACAGTCTATCCCTATACATACGACCTACCTTGATCAAATGTCAGTATATCTTTAAGATAAAACATCCTTAGCAAACAAGGTTCGGAGGAATAAATATGGACGCAAAATATGTTGAATGTTTTTATATGTGAACCTTCGAACCAACTCTGTTCAATTCAACTTATGTGTCACCAAAATTTCCATTTAAAATTTCTCAAAATAGATTAATTTCTATTTGACAATTTTTTATGTTTTGATTCATATCATTATAATCTTTGGTCATATAATTGATGATTAAATGCTAGTTTCCGGCTTTGCAATCATTTTTTAATTGATGGTTTTATTTAATATGGAAATACACAGCAGACAAAAATAAATGGAAATTTTGATTCAAATTTGAATATGAATGCTATAAAATAGAACGAACGCTGGACTAAAGGTCACATTGAATATATCACTATGCTACTGGTTCGGGTTATGTACATCCATTTCAGCTGATTAAATATTGTACAGTTCACTGAATGCAATATAAACACATCATACAACTAGAGCTCTTTATAAAGACATTACGTTTAGTATAATTTTTAAACAGTTTTTGTTGTAAAATTTAAAATTTGAAGATTTGTAGCAAAACACATGCCTCAATAGGTCATGTCAAAACAATGAGGAAAGGTTCAACAATACAATTAATATGTCCTAACAATGTATTATCTGTTCCCCATCGTTAAAGCCCTATATGTTTTAAATTCTCTAATCCAATAATACATTATAAGACAAAGTGAACTTATTCAAACCAATTTATTGAACTATATTGCAATAATTGTATATTGGTTTTTCTATAGAGTGAACTTTACTTCCTGCCAAGAACGCATATGATGAAGACACTTGTCTGCGTTGTATACGTAGATTGGTGCAAGGGATTTCTTCCAAGGTCATTTCAAGTTGAATGTCATACCTTGCAATCAATAAGAACCTATAACACGTGTTGGTAGTGTATTATATGATTAAACTATGTCCATCATGGAGCTAGGTAACAATATTATCAGTCTGACGTGAGCTAATTCAAAATATTTCGAAAATAATTTAAACGATTTCCATTTTCCTTTTTATTTCAGATCATGTTCTTTTTCTTCTTCATTTGTTTCATTTCTACTTTTGGTATTCAAAGCTTACATTATGGTTTTAAAAAAATGAAAATATTTTTAGCTAACTTTACTAGTGTATTATACACTGATATTTCATAAATATACGTTTATACAACTATGTACAATACAATGAAGTATGTTTCCACTTCCCATGTACACACCTGTAAAAGTAAGACTACAAGAAAGAATTAACTTTTTATTTATCTAATGTAATCAAAATTCTAGTTTTTAGAATATTTTGTTGTCATTTATTTTAAACAAAGATGAGCCCAAAGATGTCCAAAACGATAAATTTAGATACCGCAAGTCCACAATGATAAATATGGTTATCGCAAGTCCAAAATGATAAATCCGGTTATCAAAAGTCCAAAATGATCAAATTCGCAGGTCCATATCAAGTCTTTTAAAACAGAAACAAGACAAGCAAGTCTTTGATGATGTTTAAAGACACTTGTGAAACGTGGAAGTATGTTGCTATAGTTTATAACGTCGTTCATCCACCAGACGACTGTTGGCTAATTGATGGAATTTAACGTCCCCCATTAGGACCATGATCCATAATGCTTTATAATTATCTGAAAAAGAAACAAGAGAGAGAGAGTTGGGAAACAGATATATGTATAGGTTGATTTAAAAAATCTTTTTAAAAACGTTGTCGATATATTGTATTATTTATTTGGCCCATTAAACGTTTTTTATTCGAGCGTCACTGATGAGTCTTTTGTAGACGAAGTGCGCATCTGGCACACATACCAAAGTTCACTCCTGTTTCTATGATGAGTTATTTGTACATATTGGTATAAAACACGCATATTTCGACTAAACTATTAACTACCATTAAAAAAATGGCAAATCAGAGGATTACATATTCTGCGAGGTACTGTCGAATAAAAATGAATGTAATTCAAGGTTATTGTTCATATTACCTGCCAGCATGCTATTAGTCTGATGAGTAACGACTTTGATAAGAATGTTTTTGCAGAGATTTGTACTTAAGTTAGTGAAAATAAAATTATCATCGATATGAATATTTCTTTACATACCGCAAATCCATCCAAGACATGGAATAATCAAAATAATTATCAACGTGTGTATATTTTATATAAAAAAAAACACATATCAATGACAAAATGTTATGATTGCATCATTGTCTGATCTCACTGACTATTTAAAGGTATAAAGTTACACTTAAACATATGTTAAATACACAATCACTTACCTCGAATATTTTCATCTTCTTATTTTCATAAATCAAACATCCTGTAAGAAAAGTGAAATCTACGTTAGAGGTAAATTAGACATTTTATGTATATGACCTCTGTTAGTCTTGTATTATTTTTAATTTTAGTTTCATGTGTATAATTTGGAGTTTAGTATGGCGTCCATTATCACTGAACTAGTATATATTTTTTAGAAGCCAGCTGAAGGACGCCTCCGGGTGCGTGAATTTCTCGCTGCATTGAAGACCTATTGGTGACCGTCTGCTGTTGTCTGTTCTATGGTCGGGTTTTTGTCTCTTTGACACATTCCCCATTGCCATTCTCAATTTTATTATTTCGCTTTAGCATAATTGGTGTGATTGACGTACCAAGTCAGGAATATATCAGTTGTTATAAAACAAAAAAGGTGTTTCTCTGTACGTTGGCGTTTGTCTTTGTTGCAGTTCAGTGTTTCTGTTGTTTTTCTCTTATTGTTGATGTGCTTCCCTCGGTTTTTGTTGTGTGACCCGGATTTGTTTTTGCTTAATCGAGTTATAATTATTGGACAGCGGTATACTACTGTTGTCTTTATTTATTGACGGCTCGAAATAAAAATGGACATTTGTGTAGGTGCTCTTTACTATGAAATTACATAACGTCAATATTTTTTATTATGAAAAGGTTCATTTTCAAATCGCTTTGGCTTCATCAAAGCAACGGGGCTGCTTTTCAAATGTGTATAATAGATCCGATTCGAAGAACACAAAATGTAACAGTTACAATCGAAATAATTATATCTTCCCATGCTCTATGCTCATTTTAGCATGGATAACAGGGTTTCTGCCTCGGGTCACCATTACGCATTTTGCGATGAAATTAAAATAGTGGCGCTTACAATTCATTATTGACGAAAGCAATATGACGGTTTGTATTCGTCCCTCTTTTTATATTTTTAAGTTTCCCGGTATTTCTCCATAATAAGACGACTCTGATTTCCCCCTTAATTAATCAAAAAGTAAAATCACAAAAAAATACTGAATTCCGAGGAAATCAAAAAATCGTAAAGTCCCTAAAAAAATGACAAATCAAATAACAAAACATATCAAACGAATAGACAACAACTGTCATATTCCTAACTTGATACAAGCAGTTTCAAATGTAGAAAATGGTGGATTGATTCTGGTTTCATAGATACAAACTGTATGTAAAGATTTGGATACATCTGTGATAATGATTCCACTGTAGGCTGTCTCATTGATGTATACCGCGTCTTGCATGCGATTTTTATTGGAATGATTTCTTAAAATTGCTGTACATTGCCAGGAAAAGTCACAGCTATTTTCAATCAATTTATTCGTTTATTGAGTCATGAAATCAATGTAAAAAAAATATGGACGCAAATATGCATTCATGCTAAATCCATAAAAAATACAATACAACATTCTATATATTTTTTTTTTTTTTGGCAAAGAGTCGTTATATCATTTTATTTTATTTTGTTTCTCAAGTTAATTGTTACTAAACTTTTCAAAAATAATTTCACGGTTGGTAAGTTTTATTTTATGTGTTGACGATTGGGTTTAAATATGCTTATATTGATCAAATAAATTTCAAATTTAATGTCTCATTCATTTTTTTTTAATTGTTTTACTAACAGTGCCATAGAGATAAGTTAAAATCTGATATTTCTATAGATATTGACTCAAATTGCACAAATGAATGATATGTTAATCTGGCGATTGATCAAAAGCTTCGATGATTGTGTTAAAATTAGAATAATACAATGGAATTATAAACAATGTATCTCTATTATTGGGAAATACACTTAGCCTAATTTACAGCTTTGTTTATGAAGAAAAAAGTCCCATGCATTCCCTATTTGACATATTTGTTCCACAGTTCCTTTTTTATGCTAAGTTTCATAGTAGAGACGATTTTGGAAAAGTTCTTTTACATTAAGGCCCTTCCTTCTAAAATATATATACTTATTTTTTTCCATTACTCGCTCACTTCGGGTATTATTGGAATAAACTTTCGATTATAACAAAAATTGAACTCAGGTGTACTCATAGGAGATAGCGTTTATTTTAAGGTTTGTTTTATATAACACATGTAAATAATAAGGAGTGTTGTTTTCTATTTCCAGTAAGGTCAGCCGTTTCGAGATCTTTAAACATTATGAATAAGAATCAATTTGAAACGGTCATGGTTCAAATCCACCTTGAGGGTAATAAAACAGAGTATGAGTTATTAAAATATATACCACCAAGGTCAAATGAACTGACTATAAAAATACAGCAATTACGAACACAAAAGGTTATGAATAAACTTTTACACAATTCAGTGCCATGAAACGATAGCCAGTTTTTATTTAATATGTATCACCCATCGTGTCGTTATACACACAAAGTACCCTAAATGAACTTAATTGAATACATCTAAACAGTTTGGTTAAACCAATCAATTCAATCCAGATAACATATGATCTTATACACCTTGCAAAACATCGCTCGTGAAAATGTTGATATTGTAACAATTATAACATGTATTAACAATTTCTTGAACCTTCACTAAACACGTGTTGTAAAAAGAGGCAGCTACCGAAAACCTCACATATAAATGTTATGAATATAATATAGAATTGATGACATTACGAATACGACTTTTGTCCTTTTGTATTCTAAAACTGAAGAGGTAACTTAGGGTCCGATTTATAAAAAGACATTTTCATATGAACAAAATAACTGCTTACACACACGATACAAATATATATTTTGAAACACATTGGTATCATTGCTACGGAGTTACAAGTAAGTATATCTGAGAGTGATGAACGCGATATATACATATAACACATTAAAGGAAAACTGAAAATAAACAAACAATTCAGATCAAATAAAGGCAACAGTAGTGTACCGCTGTTCGAAAATCATAAATCGATTGAGAAAAAAACAAATCCGGGTTACAAGCTAAAAATGAGGGAAACACATCAAATATAAGAGGAGAACTACGACACAACAGAAACACAACATTAAAATGTAACACACACAGAAACGAACTATAATATAACAATGGCCACGTTTCTGACTTGGTACAGGACATATTAATTTTAAAAAATGGTGGGTTTAACCTGGTTTTGTGTCATGCCAAACCTCCCGCTTTTACGCCAATGTTAAATATAACATTAAAATTACAAAATTACATGATAGGACTACAATACAAATAAATGGGAGAACATATAGGACAGAGAAACACACGAATAATAGCTAACAGAAGGTGCCTGGTTTAAAATTTAATACGCCCGACGCGCGTTTCGTCCACATAATACTAACCAGTGACGCTCTGATGAAAAAAGTTCGAAAGCCAAAAAAAAGTACAAAGTTGAAGAGTATTGAGGACCAAAAGTTCCAAAAAATTGTGCCAAATACGGCTAGGGTTTTCTGCCTTGGATAAGAACATCCTTTTCATTTTAGAACAATTCATACTTTTGCAAACAGTACTTTTTTATAAAATGACTATATAATAGATATAAATGAAAAAACCGGTGACTAACTACAAAATAAAAACGGATAGATTGATAACCTAAATCAGCATATAAAAATATCAGAGAAAAAAAAAACATTAAACATTAAAAGTTTTTGTAATTTATATTTTTAAAAAGTAAATGAAAACGTAATATTAATGATTTACATTAAACACATACCTTCTACAAAAAATTGAAAACAGCATAAGCCGTAATAAGGTCGAAAATAAGTAGCGATATGATCGAATGCGTTTTGTTTTATACACAAGTGTCACGTGATCACCATTATATATGGATCGTATTTCCTAATGTTGGATTAGGTGCAAAACAGCTTTTGTGAACTGTACTGTAATTGTTATTTTCTGTCAACAGTACATTATGTTTATTACTTATGATATGTAGTTAGATTTTTTAAAGAGATGAGAAAAGTAACAGTCTTATATTCTAATATATTATGACAAAACTTTTTGACATTTTTCGTCCTCAGTGTCTTTAACTTCGTAGTTTATGCCTTGTTACAAGACTGTTTTGGTTTTTTTTCCCCAAAATTAATTGATTTTTTTGTATTTTCTTAAAATAACAAATCTATGCTACTCGTGAAATTAAATGTCAGTGATAAGTTGCATGAGTCAATGTTACATGCAATGAAATAATGACGGGATAGTGACTTATATAAGATAAACTAAATGATGATGCACATTTTATAACACAGTCAGTCAAACTGTTGTGAAAGATATTAAACTTTCGAAGATGGCTTCCTTTCCCTTGTATTATTTATTTGATTAGTGATTTCCTTGCGCCATATCAGCACAACAAGCAATTTCGCGGTGAGAGCGATTTCAAATACTTAAAAAAACCCAGTTTTTTAAGGTCAGACAAAAAGATCTTTCAATTTACTAAAACTTAAGTTTAAAGCGAAATATTTTATGTACATATAAAGTACACAAACACGATATAGTAATACAACTCTAAAAATTATACTTCATTTATACGATATTGTAGTTTGACATGTTTGACATATATTCTAATTCATTTTAAAAATTGAACAATTATAAGAATATTATTATATGATAATACATTTTCTATCTTCTCATTGGCTAAAATCAAAAGGAAATCCTCTTTGATAAAATTCATATGCACCGCGGCAAAAATCACGAGAGGTTAAGATAAGATTACGAATAAATTCGTATACTTAAATATATAAATATCCCAAGGCAATGTCAATGACGTAGGTTTATGCCATTTACGTTTTATATGTGTTTTCAGTGTATTTTTTGGTAAACTCTATTAATGCTTTTTTTTATAAATGAACAACAGAAATGATATATTAAGTAAAATAACAGGAAGCAGTTTTTAACATGTTAAAATTAATTTCAGCAAATAATAGAAAATTGAAGAATAAAAAGTCTTATAATAAGGAATTGTTGATTTTTTATTTCAGTTAATGAAATTCAACAAGTATGTATACCTTGCATAGGCCTTGGTGAATATTTGTGGCTTATGAATCATTGTTATAACTTCTTTAAAAGTCATTGTGCTGCAGTCAAAAGTTGATTTCTCGAAACAAAGTAACAATAACACTGTTATGCATGTTTATATATATCATGTATAGGTTAATTAATGACTTTTGTTCTCACGACGATGTAGTTGAGAGTATGCAAACATAAATTATTCAAAATTCGTTATAAATAAGCCTTACCTGTTACTGTAAATTGCGGTTGAAAACAGTATAACTGTAAGTTAGCTCAATGACGTGTAAATTATACAGAAATATTTTCTATCGACATTTTTATATGTCGGTTTAATCAATATTAATATGGAAATTTTCAATCTTTTCTTTTGATTTGCAACAGATGGAGTCACTTAAATCTACCGCTATTGATTCGATTTTTAGCAACATTAGGTAAAACACAAATCAATTAATTAAATTCAATTTATAATATTTATGCTAATAATGTTTTTGTGTGGTTTTACACGAATTTGGACGAATGGAGGATACAAATCGTGATGTAAATGTAAATGTTTAAACTTTGGTTTACAAAAATATGTTTATCTTTTTAAATTTAAGTTTCCTTGCGTTTGCTTGTTTGGTATTTACACAGCTATCACAAAAAACATCGTTTTATATAGTTTTTTTTTTAAACGCAAGTAAACAGGCCCAAATCTTGCTTTTTACAATTATCGTTGGTAAGTGATTTGCTTAAGAGCATTGCATATTTCGTAGCTAAATGTGTATGTCATTTTCTGTCCATAGTTGTCATATGAAGCAATAACACATTATATTTTATTATCAAATATTTAAAAATCAGGAAAGCATTTTTTTATTTAATATGATGCAAAAAAGAGGGGTTACATTTTTCATTATTAACTGATAATTTTCATTAAAAGCTATTAAATTAATAATTAGATATTAAACCTTTCTATTAAAAGTCATCATAACATAAAATACAAGTTAACTGCTAGTAGTCTGTTGTTATTTATGTATTATTGTCATTTTGTTTATTTTCTTTTGTTACATCTTCTGACATCGGACTCGGACTTCTCTTTAACTGACTTTTAATGTGCGTATTGTTATGCGTTTACTTTTCTACATTGGCTAGAGGTATAGGGGGAGGGTTGAGATCTCATAAACATGTTTAACCCCGCCGCATTTTTGCGCCTGTCCCAAGTCAGGAGCCTCTGGCCTTTGTTAGTCTTGTATTATTTTTACTTTTAGTTTCTTGTATATAATTTGGAGTTTAGTATGCCGTCCATTATCACTGAACTAGTATATATATTTGTTTAGGGGCCAGCTTAAGGACGCCTCCGGGTGCGGGAATTTCTCGCTGCATTGAAGACCTATTGGTGACCTTCTGTTGTTGTCTGTTCTGTGGTCGGGTTGTTGTCTCTTTGACACATTCCCCATTTCCATTCTCAATTTTAATGTAAGTATGATACAAATGTTTCAATAAATACATAACACAAATTCTGTCCTAAAGGGCGTAAGGACACCGTCTTTACCATATATAATGCAATTATGTAATTGACTATATTTTTGAATTTTTAAAATACACAGCCCATTGAATTAAATGGAACTTTTGAGTTAAATATAGAAATGAATAATATGACCTAGACAGAACGGTCTACACAAGGTCATATTTTACCTGCAATCATCTGATAAATGAATATTTAAACGCATTTATTTGATCCATTTAAAGCTATACAAATAATGTTTTTAATAAAGCTTGTGGTTTACAAACTGCACTCTTAAAATAACCTTGAATTTAAATATAGCAGAAATAAAAACCCTATCTTAAGACAGAACGTTATTAACATTTGTACCTTTTTTACAATAGAATATCCTTTGTTGAGATCAACATCACATTTATAATTACGTTCTGTTAAACATATAGGATAACCTGTTATCGCTACACAGAATTATTTAAAATGCAGGGTATATTTTAATGTTCCAGGAATCAATGAACAAATATTTCAAAGTCAATTGAGGTCAAAATAAATATATACTATCGTCAACTGAAGTTTCAAAAACACAAACCTAACGAGTTTAAATCATATCAATACAGATTTTGCAATTTATGTAAATGCAACAATACTGTTTAGTTGATTCGAAAACAGTCAGAGGTCGAAGATCCTTCTAGAAAAGAAGGCAAGTGAAGTGATATCTCCTTCATTTGATATCACGACACTTTTTAAGAACCGGTTGCGTCAATTTGAACAAATCGACATGTACAAAGTTATACTGCAAATTGCATAGTACTGGTCATACTTATACATGCATTACAATAAACCTGTTGTCTTACACAGTATGATAAGTCATCGAAAGAAGAATGTTATCGTAAATAGAAATTAAAAGATTATAAAGACTTTCTTTATATTATTGTTAATTTTCTATTTTATAACGAAATACAGCAAGACTATATTTTCATTTTAACAATTTTTAATTTTCGATTAATTAATGAAAATTAATATTAAGAAAAAAAAGCAAGCTTTGTTATTTCTGAAAAGAAATGCTTACCGTTTAAAGTAAAAACTAGCGGAGCCAGTTTCTTATATGAATAAGTAAAACTAAGTCGGTAAAGTTTTATGCAACCACCATATGCTGCATAGAATATTCCTGTAAAAGTGTATCGGTACGAACGATAAGAGTAACTTAGTCTTTTATAAGGGATTTTTTGGCATTGTATTGGAATTGATAACATCGTTTGCCAATGTCGCGTTTTCGTCATATATACAAAATAAACGTCGATAAATCATGTTTGCCTATTTATATTGTTTGTTTATGTTAGATTATAAAACCTTCAGCAGTTTTAGGAGGTCATTTCGATTGATAACAAGACAGCGTATAATCTAAAGTAAGTACAAAAAAAACCAGTTTATGTGCATCGAGTTGTTTAAAAAAAATTTGGAAAAAGTATATTGTTAAGTTGTTTTTTTTTTTTTTTATTAAAGGGGCGGGGTGGTTATTTCAGATTTTAACCAGTTTATACCTCGAACCATATTTGTTTTTTATCTTTTAACATAATAAAAAAAACAATAGGAAGCTTTTAAATTTAAAAGGGGCTTATAGGTAAAACCTCCTACCAGAAAGCAAAGATTTTACGTGAATCCAAGAAAGCATTTTAATTTTATTTGTTATACGCTACAAGTTGTTCAATTTCTTTCACGATAAATGAATAATAACCAAGTAATATTTAATAGTTCCCTATATCATGCTTAAATATAAATGACGTAAATTATTCACATCTGATATCATTAAAAATGTATAGCAGACATATTTTTTTTTATTTATTTAAGGATACAAAACGAATAGAACAGTACACAGCATAATACATGTATAAAAGTTTCGTCAATTAATTTAAGAAGGCATTGAATTGGGAGGTTCGCTGCATTTTATTTGAAAATGATAGATGCCCATTTTTTATCATAAAACTTACCCCTAAAAAAGCGTGGCACCCTTACTTTTTGATATTTTTATCTTATTATTTAAAATTGAAAAGTTTAAAAAAAAATGTGCTCTCGTGGTAGCGTACTCGCCCCGAGTGCGAAGGACCGTGGGATTAAACTCCGGCCGGTTCAACCAAATGCTCTGAAATTGGTAAATGTTGCTTCTCAGTGGAATTAATGAGCACTAGTTACATAAGGACAGTTAAGACTGGTTTACTCGGATTCGGAATAATGTGTCCGGGTAGGATGATACGTCTCTCTGTAGACTGTAACAAAACTTCTTAAAACGGGGTCTGCCATTCAAACAAAAGTTGTGATTTTTATGACTTAGTTGAAAACAAATAGTTTGCTGTTGGGTCACATCTTAGCATCAGTCTCTACAAGGGTTTTGTAATAATTTATTCAACACATACCATAGTGTTGCCTTTAACATTGAATGATACCACTTATATTCTAGGTCAAGGGAATATTACGTATCACTGTCACCTGGATGATCAGACAATTACGTTTAAAAATAACTTTTGAAAAGTTTAGATTTAAAAATAGGTTATGGAATTTATGGTTAAATATAATTAATGAAAATTCCAATTGATAGTATAAATAGTTCAAGGTATATGTTTTGCTCAAGTTATGATTAAACAGTAATCACAATGTTGTTTAATTGTACATATTTAAAACAAAATTAGATCTTACTCATTAGTGTAAATATCAAACTACTAGTATGTAGAATATAATTTGGTAGTTAAGATATCAAAGTAATTGTTATATAACATAAGAGCATGATATATTGTATATACATTTGTGAGCAGTTGCTGGACAATTAAGGACGCTAAATGAATAATTTCAAATTAGAATTGTTGTACATTGTTCACGAAATACCCTTTTACGAAAAACATCAGTAGTATACCGCTGTTCAAAAGTCATAATTCGATTCACCAAAAACCGATCCGGGTAACAAACTTAAACCGGGGGAAACACTTCACCTATAAGAGAAAAACAATTGAACAATATATAATAGAAAATTAATTATATTTCGTGCCCTTATTCGAAGTCTCAAGATCATAAAGCTGTTAAGGTGGTACGTCACATCCGGTTGTATACGAAAATAGGTCGAAAAAATTGTTCCCTTGAATTTGATAGTTGTAGGTAATTAATCCTACATGTTATTGCAGTAAAACATTTCTGTGTCATAAACATATGTCTTGGGTATTTCAAAGCACCATTAATTTTTTATTTGGGGTTTCTATAGAAAATTTTGTAAACTTGAGGTTACATGGTTACTAAATCTTGTACACAGGTTAAATAAAGGGAGAAATTTGATTGGTTAATTTCCAGTGATGGTTATTTTCTTATATGCAATGAAATGTTATGTGATTTTTTTTTTCTATAGTACTGGACAGGATAAAACTTTACTCATGCCAAGTATTTCTTTATTTGAAACAAAGATAAATTCTGCACATTTTTTTGAAAAGTGCAAATTTATCAAAGACTAATAGGAAAAAATCAATGGTGGTATTACACCTTAATGTATTGTTTTCTTTTTATACTTCTCATAGTTTATCTGCATAAGTTTTGACCAGCTTACTTCACAACAAGAGATATCATTTGTATTTAATTGTAATTTTAAATCAGATTCAGATTTACGGAGGTTTCATAACCTATTGTAAATATAGAAATAATTTGGTTGCATCAATGTTTAAGCACGCTATAATCCTTATGAAGGAATACAATTCAAACAACCGAACACTCACCTTTGACTACGATAAACTATTCCTCTGCCTTTTGTATCAATCATACATCCTGCAAATACACGTAATCTCAGTCAGTCGTATAATTATTGACAACAGTTTATTGTAAAAGTTTTGCCTTTCTTTGTTACATGTAAAACTGTCCCTGAGAGTTATTATTTCTGTGTTATATGTTACCTTCTAGTGTTTGAAAACGGCAGTCTAAAGTTTGAAAAATTATAACGTTTAATTTTTTATCAAGATGACCGTTTCTGATAGAAAAGTATTTAATGTTTTTATATTGCTTGATTAAGATGGGTCTACTTTTCAGTCAACTGCCTATTGCTGCAGACTGTTTGTGGAATTTCAGAAATATTCATTGCTTTATGTGATTCCGTTTGCAACTTTCTCATCGATTCAGAATATTTCTTTATGATATATATCCGTGTTCGTAAATGGGTGTTGTCAGTAAAACTCTTTACAAGATTCCAACATGGAAAGAACCTGAATTATAATAAGCTGGATACAAAAAATCCAAACAAGCCTAATTAGAAAAGTCAATCTGGAACTATCAAACATCAACTTTGCCGAGTAGTCCACACTTTTGTGTAGATATGAATTATCATTGATATGGGCATACTTATATATTAACATCTCCTTACTCTCTTAATTTTATCTTACATTTCTATGGTAAAATTATATTATACTTTATCCTTTGTCTTTCTGAAAAAAAATCTTTAAATCTTTTATGTTTTAATTCACTAGTGAAACTTTATTAACTTGCTCACGCTTAGTGTTTTATTATTATAAGTGCTAACATATTTTTGATTTATGAATGGATTTTAATACGCAACTATTGGTTGTTTTAACATTAAATTTAATAACAATAACCAGCAGATTTATTCAGTTTAAATCGTTCTACCAACAACGCAATCAGACGGATTTTACCGAAACATTTTCCCGTTAACTATATAACTAAACCCCAAACAAAAGTTTATTTGACTGTTGAAAGACTTCATTGAATCATCATGAATTGATTTTTTCATATTACAACACTTCAAATAGTTTTGTGCACGACAAAACGGATGAAATTATGAAATATAAATGCTATAGTATTCGAGTTGAATTCGGCTTACCTTATACCATATCATGTGGGTTGAAGCCAGTGGCAAAAAACAGTCAAAACTGTACATACACACAGTTATTTTAAATATTTTAAATATGCAGAATTATTTTCTGTTAATACCTTTTATACCTCGATTGGATCTATATTTAACATAGACATTTTCAATCTGATGTTTTGATTCGTTATTTGTGCTGTCACCTTAACCTACCTTTATTGATTTGTTTTATGGTACACTATGTAGAACACTAATTAACTTTCCTATTCAAACTAGGGGTTTTATTTTTGGCTAATAATATTTGTGTATTACGTGTATTTGTCCAAGTGGATAGCAATGACAATCGATATTCTTTCTCGACAATCACAACATAGATTACTTTTCTGCAACATAATTATTGTTGGTGTTGCTTTTATTAATACTATTTAATTACACATATGTTTAATGCACGGAACTATTGAACTCAACGAATATTTTTTTTCAGATATTCTGTCTCAAACCTTGAATTTAGAAGAACCGGTAAATAGTCTATTCGGTAGGTCACATTCATGAAAGATATCATCTGTGAAACGGTTATTCCATAACGGTCAACCAACTCGTGATGGCGTCCGTAAAATTTACGAAGGGATGATTTCAACTTCACCATTTGGAACTCTTGGTTTAATAGCTTCCTTGTGAGCAGCAACCCTCTATCAAGAAAATCATGATAGGAAATACAAGCACATGTATATCGTATCAATTGGGAGATATATACCCCGTATGCAGGTGCTGCTGGAATGTTGCTACTTAGAAATGGAAAGTTCACAATTGGAAAGCTGAAATCATCTCTTTTGTCGTAAAGTTTTGTTTTCAACCGAATCTCATTGTCAATTTCTAGATGTAAGTCAAGATATGAGGTCGACTTAACTGCATCTGTTGTATCCTTTATCTCTAGTTCGATTGGATAGATGCGTTCAACATAGTCACCAAATTTTGAATTATTTAGTGAGAGATCATCATCTATATAGCGGAAAGTAAAGTTAAAGGATATTGCTTACTTCTTATTTTTCTTCCAAAGAAGTTCCTGTATGAAGTCAGCCTTATCATAATAAAGAAACAAGTCGGCAAGAAGAGGGGCAGAATTGGTTCCCATTGGAATGCCGACAGTCTGCTGAAAAACACGTCCTCCGAACGTAACAAATATGTTGTCAATCAAGAAATCAAGCATCTTGATAATGTCAGATTCAGAGAATTTTTTGTTTGAACCAGAGTGATCCTTTACATAGTAGGATTTATCCCTCCCTAAGACAAGATACTTGTATCTACGTTGGCCATTCCTTTTCATGAAACAAAGCAATACCAACTCTTTCAATTTGTCTTTTAGTTTGGAAGGTTGAATACTTGTGTAAAGTGTAGACAAGTCAAATGTTATATATCGTAACTATATACGTGTATGCTAAAAATCTTTCAATAATTTCATAATACAAAATTAAAGGCATATAGACAGTCTTTTACTTTATGTCTATTTACACCAACATAGTAACCGTATTTACATTTTGTTATGTAATTATTTTTGATCGATTCTATTTTTAGATTGTGAAATTTAAAAAAAAATACTGATAGTAAATGGAAATTTGGAGTTAAATTTGAAGTGAATAATAAACATAGAAAAAGAACGGGATATTCAATGTTATATTAGTTTTGAAATCATATGATGTTTGTTCACATTTATCGTGCCGTATTGCTTTAATACATTTTATGTTCAAAATAAATGATTAAGCCAAAACAAAGTTTAGTTTACTTATACATGCTATAGTGCACTCTGACCAGAAATTAGAAACTTTATCTTTATAACATTAAGGTACAATCACTTTTATATTTTTTTTTAAATATAATACTCTTGGTTGACAAGTAAAACTTAAAATTTATCTCTGTTTTTTTTAAAATGTGTTTCTTGAATTTGAAAGAGTTAAATCAGTACTTTTCTAATGACATATTTTTTTTTTATTCCAGGTAAAGTTTAATGCACTGCCATTTTATGCCAAATATTACAAAAAAAATCTATAGCATGACCCATTTACTGCAACATGCCGAAAATTTGTTTGTTTAACCATGCTTTACAGGCATTAACTGTATCAATGAATTTTCATATCGGTATTAAGATAATAATTTTAAATCTAATGATTCAACTATAATCGTGTGTGCTGTTGAGACCGTTTTCAATGTTCATTGTTTGATGTTGATGAACTTCCAATATTTAGTTTTTAAATCTACTTATTCTGAAGAAATTAAAACTGGTACCATGTAGTTAAGTATTATTTTGTATAGATCTGAAGATTTGTAGCAAAACAAAGCATGACGTTCATTACCAAACATGAGAGGGTTTTAAACAATACATTAGTATGTCAAGTTCTTTCTCTTCACATCTCTGAAGCTACTTACGTTTGAATGTCTCTATTTCAACTATACATACTACGCCACACTGATATTATCAATACTGCTTTAGAGCAACACTTAATGACTTATTACTGGCAAAAATTGCACTCTGTGAAACTATAAATAGACGAGTACGGACACTATATAAAAAAGAAAATGTGGTATGAATGCCGAAGAAAAAACTTCTCGTCAGCAGAACAAATGACACTGAAATGAAGAACTATACGTCACATTATGTCAATTTGATTTTCTGTCGTCTGCATATAACATATTTACGTAGGTTATGTATTTATTCCAATCTCATTTCAGGTTACATTGTAGTTTCTTAAAACTCTCTCACCGTGTTGCTAAAGAGTGACTGTCTTCAATATGCTTTAACTATTTTCAACAGGGAGAGAAACAAACAATATCATCCTGTCTTAAGCTAATTAACTTTACATTCCAACTACAAAACAAATTGTATTCCTTCTCGTAATCAAGATCAGTCCCTTTTTTTTTTTGCTTGAATTCCGAAGACAGTTTAATGTTTTCTCGAAGAGAAAAAAAAAAAACACAAATTTAAAATAAAACCACTCGTGTTTCAAAAGCTGATTGTGTCGAAAATATCAAATTGAGAATAGGAATGGGGAATAAGTCAAAGAGACAACAACCCGACCAAAGAGCAGAAAACAGTCTAAGGTCACCAATGGGTCTGCAATACATTTTAACATCACATGTTTACACTTTACCAAGTAAAACACAATAGATAGTTCACTTTTATTTGTTTTAACTTATTCTATATTTTAGTTTGACACACTTTTAATTGTAAATTATACTAGATAAAGATAACGCTCAAGATTTCTGATTTATAAAACTGGTTTTTGCAAGTCCAAAATCAAGCACAGTATGACCAAAGAAGACAGAAACACCCCAAGCAAGTCTTTGACGATGTCAGAAGACACTTGTGAAACGTGGAAGTATTTTGCTATTGTTTCAAACGTCGTTCATCCACCAGCCGACTGTTGGTATACAGATGGAATTTAACGTCCCCCATTAGGACCATGATCCATAATGTTTTATAATCATCTGAAACAGATAGAGAGCTTTATGAAGAAGATACATATAAAGATTGATTCACAATATCAAGTCCAAATAAGATTTTTTTTCTTTTCAAATTCAATAGAATGAAAAAACAAACTCAAAAAAAGTCTATATATCGTTCATGTTTGGACAGTCAGGACTCTTCTTCTTCAAAATTATCTCCTCATGATGCCACCTATTTTGGTAATCGCAAAATCGAAGCCAATGTACTGATGGCACGCTGACAATTTATCTTTTTGAAAACTGATCAATTTATCCACATAGCATCATTACTATCCATATATGCCAGTCTAATTTTAAAAATACAAATGAATCTACTATCTATTTAGCATCATTTAATGTACTTTGATGCAATGTTGTGTGTTTATTTGGTCTACATTGGCTAGAGGTATAGGGGGAGGGTTCAGATCTTAAAAACATGTTTAACCCCGCCACATGTTTGCGCCTATCCCTAGTCAGGAGCCTCTTGCCTTTTTTAGTCTTGTACGGTTTTTAATTTTAACTTCTTTTATGTATTTCGGAGTTTAGCATGACGTCCATTATCACTGAACTAGTATAATTTTTGTTTCGGGGCCGACTGAAGCACTCCTCCGAGTGCGGGAATTTCTCGCTGCATTAAAAACCCATTGGTGGTCTTCGGCTGTTATCTGCTCTCTAGTCGGGTTGTTGTCTCTTTGACACATTTCCCATTTCCATTCTCAATTTTATCTGATCAACAACTATTATCTGGTCGGTTGTCAAGGTGAGTTTTCGAAAAAAAAAACTAATTAAATAATTCGTGGATATACTAATACTGTTCAAAGGAGGCATACTTACTATCCTAGTTACACACAAACGTTCTTTTGGAAGATATGCATTTTAAGATTCACTTGGAATGTCTATCGGCAAGTAAATTTAGCAAAAATGTGTTATTCGAAAACACCTAGTCTGCTGTTATGACTCATTAGATATATATTTCAATAATTGTATAAGAGAAGATGTGGTTTGAGTATTCAAATCACAATTTGTAAAAGTAAACCATTATAAGTCAAAGTACAGCCTTCAACACGGACCCTTGCCTCAAGCCGAACAGCAAGCTATTGACCCATATATTTCATTTTTAGCACTGTCAATATTAAATGTAATTATATCAACCTAGAGTCTAAATATATTTACAAAAAATGATCTGAAGCGATATGATGTATGAAATAATTTTCTTTTATACGTAGCCATAGCGTTGTCAGTTTATTTTCAATCTATGAGTTTGACTGTTCTTCTAGTATCTTTTGTCCCTCTTTTGCAAGACAGAAAGTGCAACTCAAACCCGACTTTCTCATTTTGATGAAATTATTGCCTATTTTGGGGATATTTTTCAAAAAAAAAATGACGACGGGGGCAGAGATGCAAATTAATGTTTTATAAATATCAATATACCTTGCACTTTGTAAATACAGCTGTTTCTCAAACCACGCCTCTTTTGGGGGTATATATAATCATAAATAATTAATTTTGTTTACGTACTGGTTCCCAGATATGATATCTATGTTTCCTATTGTAGAGACATAACTTAGGAATGTTACCAGTAAATATGCATAGGCATGTTGGTCTAAATGAAATCTATGGGAACCCTAAAGTCAAGGTTAGGGTAGTAAAGAATTTTAGTGTAGGTTTTAACTCTTAGAAGTTCGGGGCATATAAATGTTGAAAATATGCCGCACAGCCCTATATTTTTACCTTTGAAAAAAATAGAAGTGCATATAAACTTTCCATTCTAAGATATATTTTTTCAAAATTCATAGTAAAAGTGGTACAGTTTTAGCCGTAAAAGGAATTCCTATGGGAAATTGCATTGTAGATAATTACAGTAATGCAACCTATATTATCTTTCTTTGGAATATCTTTCAGCGAAATTTATGCTTATGCACAAAAAGATCCACATGTATTTGCACATACAATAATTGAATGTTTTGGGAACATTTAACTAAAATTTCAAAGTTTTTAAATACATGTGTGTTTAACTGCAATACATTTAAGATGTGTTTTTAAAAGTAATAATAAACGGTTGATAATTAATCAAATATGTTTTAAGATTTTAACCAAATATATTAATTAATAGATACTATGATTGCATCATTGTCTGATTGCACTAATATATTAATTAATAGATACTATGATTGCATCATTGTCTGATTGCACTGTGCCATTTTTAAAGGAATAGCATTATACTAAAAAATATGTTTAGATACACAATCACTTACCTCTGACATTCTCATCTTTTTGTATTTATAAATCATACATCCTGTAAGAAAAGTGTAATATGCATTAGTCGATTATGGACATTTTTAATATGACGTACTTCATTCGCCTTGGAATCAATTTCAGAAGGATATGGGCTGAACGTGACGTCACAACAAAATTTACAACGCCAATTAAAGTTGTTACAGCGCTAGAGATTACCATAGACATTCGTATTGGTGCTGCTGGCTAGTAAATTAAATAGAATAATTCCACGGCAGCAACCCTTTCACCTCAAAGGGGGAGGGGGGTTATTTATTTTTATTTTTTTTTTATCGTAAACCGGTTGACTTCATACCTGTATACCGCTTTGGCTACTTCAAATAAAAGTAAATTGTAATTATTATTATATTATATTATTATTATAACTGTCCAATTCGAAATAAAAAAAGTTCTACCTTTTCTATTAAGAATCGGAATAGATTTATCATGCCATGCTCTATACTACTTTTTACTTGAGTAGGCAATATAAGTGTTAACATTTTCCACCTAGCTTTGCTTAGTATACAGATATTGATAAATAAAATGCCTAAAAAGGAAGCATAGAGCATAGCATGAATAAATATCTTCTTTTTTTTTCATTTATCTAACTGTATGTGGAGATTTAGATAACTGTGTGGTAGTGATTCCGTTTGAGTGTTCTCTCGTTAATATATACCTCTCCTCTAATATATTTTTGATTGGCTTAATCTCGGAAAATATCTATTACAAGTCAGGAAAACGGAAGTAGTTTTCTATCTATTCCATTGGCTTGTAAAGTATACCGTTTGATTTTGTTTACCTTTGTGTTCGCTTGTTTTTATATTTTTTCCTTTTGGGTAATACTATCATCGGATTCAAACATTTGAGAAATTGAAAATAATTGAATGTTTTATATGACCAAAATAGAAATGCAAAGCCGCAACTGTAAAATATCAAATTTGAGTCAACAATCAATAAAATCAACATTTTGTAACTCGTGCGTTTAAATTGCATTTCAAATTTGACTTTGCCAAAACTTTCAAATTCGAATATTTTAAAGCAAATTATATACAATAACCCATACAGTGAAAGACCTATATAACCAAAAAGGACCTAAAAACTTTCCCGAAACTATGCTTTGCATGCAGGAGATTAAACATTAGCTTCTAAAATTTTCTAAATTTACAAACTGACAATTTAAGAACGGTTTTTGAAAAATAATGTCTGTCCCTAAGTATTGACTACAGCACTGATAGTCTCAACTGCTGGTTACAGCTTCTATAGTCATACAATTTCGTATTGTTCGATAAATAAAAAAAACGATTTCAATAGTTGTACAGTTTCTTATTTTTGAACACATGAAAAAATAGTTAATACTTCCATCGTCATACCATTTAATATCTTCTATCTTATATAAAAAAGTATTGTGGCCGGTTAAGGCCATTTCGCGTTTTTGCCTTTCATATTCTATAGGGCGAAAACGCGAAATCGCGAAGTCGAAAACGCGAAAAGGCGAGGTCGAAAACGCGAAAACGCGAAGTCGAAAACGCAATAACGCGAAAACGCGAAGTCGAAAACGCGAAACCGATTTCGCTTTTTCGACTTCGCGTTTTCGCCTTTTCGCGTTTTCGCGATTTCGCGTTTTCATGATTTTGCGTTTTCGCGATTTCGCGTTTTCGCGATTTCGCCTTTTCGCGTTTTTACGATATACATGTTATTATAACATAACATTTTAAATATAATTGGAGACAAGACTACAAAGTATAAGTCATTCAAATGATTGTCATATAAATTTCATATCTGTGACGTATTTTAAATATTTTCATAAATTAGACAATTTCTTTACATTCTTTGTTGACAATTACTGAACAAATTTAAAAACAGATGCATTTGTATAAAATGCCTTTGAACATACAATTTGCTGGAAGTTATAGTTTGGACATTTTAAAATAAATGAAATTAATCATTATTATCGCCATGGTTACTTAAAATACATAATCTTTCATTTAATGCTCTTGTTGCGAATCAAAAATTTTTAATATTTAAATTAGCTTGTGTGAAAAAAGTTTAAAATTTAATAAATTGTGGAGATAAGACTTTTGTCAAATAAAACTTGGGACGGTTTCGCGAAGCTATCCTAAGACCTGTTATAAGATACTAGAATATCTTATGACATGTCTTATGATCCTCTTAGGACTTTCCAAGACCTCGCCTCAAAACTGTCGTAGGTTGATCTTAGCAAAGATATCCTAAACCTGTCGCATGTTCTTTTAATTTAAACATAAAGTAACCTGGATTTATGGAAAATTCATGTAAATGTAGAATGTGTTTCCCATATATTACTAAACGCATTGATTAATATTTCAAATGTTCAAAGATGGAAATTTGTTCATCTACAGGAGACACCAAGGGACAAGGGATATACTGTTGAATGCGGTAGACAACAACAATCCTCCCCGTGTCAAAACCAGATTAACAAAACAAATAGAGAAACTGAATCTGGTTAATTAACAAATATATTTTAAAATGTCAAAATATGATTTCAAGCAAATTGTATACTCAAAGGCATTTTATACAAATGCATCTGTTTTAAATTTGTTCAGTAATAATAATAATAATAATAATAATAATAATAATGATAATATCTTTATTTAAAGAGAGTAACTCATTTGGATTAAACCAATTTTAAATAAGGCTCTCTAAATACAATATCAACTACATGATTAAAACATAATTAATCTACTAATATACACATGTAAACAATAGATGTATATAAACAAAATATAATTACAACAAAAACCGCCTATAGTTTACATTGTGGCTTAACTTATAAATTTGACACTTTTAAAAGATAATGACTTGTTAGAGTATTTGAAACAAAGAATGTAAAGGAATTGTCTAATTTATGAAAATATTTAAAGTAAACCACAGATATGAAATTTATATGACAATCTTTTGAATGACATACTTTGTAGTCTTGTCTCCAATTATATTTAAACTGTTATGTTATAATAACATGTATATCGTAAAAACGCGAAAAGGCGAAATCGCGAAAACGCGAAAACGAGAAAACGCGGAATCGCGAAATCGCGAAGTCGAAAACGCGAAATCAGTTTCGCGTTTTCGACTTAGCGTTTTCGCGTTTTCGACTTCGCGATTTCGCGTTTTCGCCCTATAGAATATGAAAGGCGAAAACGCGAAATGGCCTTATCCGGCCACCATAAAAAGTGTGTTTATTTTTTTAATCGTGCCAGGACTAGCCATTTTGTGGTACATTTAAGTTAATGATGTTTTTATGTCAAGTTCAGATTTTTGTCAGATGTAGGACTCCTTGGTTTTTTACTTACGTCACAGTGTAAACTAATTTTTATTTTTATTTTTTAAAACTATGTGAATATAAGGTACAGTTTTGTGTAAAAGTCCTTGTCAGTCTTTTCCATCCATTTAAAAAAGTAAATCTCGAAAAGGAGCTCCATAACCTATCAATATTTCTAGTTTAGTTTGTCCCTTAACTAATGCTCTTCTGACTTAAAGTTTTCACGATGTTTGCTTTACTATTCTAGATGTGTATGAGCTGCAAATTAGCTCTTGGTTTAGGAGGATGTTAAATAACCAAGGTTTATTTTTGAAACTATTTAAAATCGAATCACTGGTTACTATATTCTTTCCACGTTATAAACATGATAATACATTGATAAGAAACGATAGACACAAATATTCTTTCATGCAATCAAATGACAACATATAATACATTTTTTTGTGTATTCGTGAATAGTCGTTATGGGTTTTAGGTTATTTCTTAAAATAAACGTTTCTAAACTTTTACTTAAATAGTTTCACGGTTAGTACGTTTTATGATATCTTAGATATTGTCATATGATAAGTTCATGCTAGGGTTTAGATATGTTAAAATTGATCGGTTAAATTTATTATTTAAAATCAACTACATGTCTTACTTATTTAACGAACATCGCCATGGATATGTGTTTTGACATTACATTGTTCTTTATCTTTATATATCTAAATTCGAAATTAACAAATGCACAGCATATTAGTCAGACGATTGCTTAAAAGCTTCTTCGACTGTGCTAGGCTACACTTTTGATTAAACATTTAATATTCGGGCATGGGCGTTCAGATGCGGAGTATGTATATTTTTTCTAGGTCTGTTTTCTATAAACACGTGTTAAAATAGAATACACCAGAGAGGTATGATTTTTTTGGATCTTTTAACGTGATGAATTAGATTTAGTTTTAAATGAGCATGCTTCAAAGCTTAAGTAATCAAGAGGGTAATAAAGTATATCATTGATTGTTGGTTGCTTAACGTCCAGTGGCAAATATTTCATGCATATTCAGGACGAGAACAAATTAACAATAAATACAATAGGTAGGTTCTGTAATAGAGGCGTCTGGGATTGAGGTCGGAGAAATTTACACTGCCACGGGAAATGAGGGTATATTGGATAGGGACAGAAATTTAGCCTTGCAACAGGTCACCTACGGACCCCTCAAAGAGTTGTTGCAAGGGTTCTTAACGTGCAAAGAGCATGGCACTCTCTTTACACGAGGCATCGGATTTAACGTCCCCATTCTGACCGGACGTGGCTGCAAATTTGTACATCCCGCACAGCCAAACGGACGCCCCACTTTGACGAGGGTTTTACTGCCGGTCGAAGGAAGACCAATGGTGACCATACTTCTATTCCCCAGTCACCCTTGGGGGTAATAAAGTATATGAGTCATTGTAAAGAGGTTATAGCATAGTCAAAGGAATCAACAATAAACATACGATAATCAACAACACACAAAAGGTTATGAATAAATAACGTTACACTTAAATATATGTTTAAATATATAGTCACTTACTTTGGTATATTCATCTTCTTCTTGTTTTTTTAATAATTTAAACACCCTGAAAGAAAAGTGTAATCTACATACTTTGTTAATGGATATTTTACAGTGAAGTTTTTCTTTCGCTTTGGAAACAAAGTCATGTTTAAAGTCAAATAGAACATAATCTTCACGTGATTGACGTCATGATTGAAATTGCAAAGTCATTTGTATTCTGAACAGTTCTGCAGATAAAAATGACCTTTCACCAGATTCCAACATTCTTAGAATTTAAGAGTTAATTGAATGTTAAACAGGTCAAATTAGGATAGCAAAGCCGACACAGCGACACATCTAATTTGGGTTTGGAAAAAATTAAATCAACGCTGTAAAAGTTATGTTGTACAAGCGCATTTATGGGTCTAACTTCATGTTCAAAGCCGTGTTTTTGAAATCCAGGGATGTAAAAATACCGGAACAGATTTAGAAGTAAAAGGACATAAAAGTAGTCAAAACTATGTCAGTCCAACTTTTCTTTTAAGTTTGAAATCTATATATATATATATATATATATATATATATATATATATATATATATATATACAACTCGTCTAAACATCAACCCAACAATGTTAGATCTCTAAATTTGCTTTCGCCTCGCCGGGATTCGAACTTATGCTACTGAGATATCGTGACACCAAATCGCCTGCACTGTAGCCGTCCCGCTAGACCACACGACCACCTGGGCTTCATAAAAATGAAGCTTTCGGTGGCCGGGTGTTACCTTTCCACGTCAGTTTTAATCTAGCGTCGTACTACAGTACATGATATATAAGGCATGGAGATGTTATTTTACAGATCAGCTAAATTATCTATAGTAAAGGATCCTACAAATTAATGTAAGATACAGTCACAGAAAATAATTATATTTATAAGTACGTCTGAGCCAGTGGCAACTCTACAACAGATTGATCCATCGGATCACCAGCAGTGATGGTGATACATGGCTGTGTACATTATGTATATACAACTCGTCTAAACATCAACCCAACAATGTTAGATCTGTAAATTTGCTTTCGCAAATTTTTGTTCTTCCTCGCCGGGATTCGAACCCATGCTACTGAGATATCGTGACACCAAATCGCCTGCACTGTAGCCGTCCCGCTAGACCACACGACCACCTGGGCTTCATAAAATGAAGCTTTCGGTGGCCAGGTGTTACCTTTCCACGTCAGTTTTAATCTAGCGTCGTACTACAGTACATGATATATAAGGCATGGAGATGTTATTTTACAGATCAGCTAAATTATCTATAGTAAAGGATCCTACAAATTAATGTAAGATACAGTCACAGAAAATAATTATATTTATAAGTACGTCTGAGCCAGTGGCAACTCTACAACAGATTGATCCATCGGATCACCAGCAGTGATGGTGATACATGGCTGTGTACATTATGTATATACAACTCGTCTAAACATCAACCCAACAATGTTAGATCGGTAAATTTGCTTTCGCAAATTTTTGTTCTTCCCTCGCCGCGATTCGAACCCATGCTACTGAGATATCGTGACACCAAATCGCCTGCACTGTAGCCGTCCCGCTAGACCACACGACCACCTGGGCTTCATAAAATGAAGCTTTCGGTGGCCGGGTGTTACCTTTCCACGTCAGTTTTAATCTAGCGTCGTACTACAGTACATGATATATAAGGCATGGAGATGTTATTTTACAGATCAGCTAAATTATCTATAGTAAAGGATCCTACAAATTAATGTAAGATACAGTCACAGAAAATAATTATATTTATAAGTACGTCTGAGCCAGTGACAACTCTACAACAGATTGATCCATCGGATCACCAGCAGTGATGGTGATACATGGATGTGTACATTATGTATATAGAACTCGTCTAAACATCAACCCAACAATGTTAGATCTGTAAATTTGCTTTCGCAAATTTTTGTTCTTCCCTCGCCGGGATTCGAACCCATGCTACTGAGATATCGTGACACCAAATCGCCTGCACTGTAGCCGTCCGCTAGACCACACGACCACCTGGGCTTCATAAAATGAAGCTTTCGGTGGCCGGGTGTTACCTTTCCACGTCAGTTTTAATCTAGCGTCGTACTACAGTACATGATATATAAGGCATGGAGATGTTATTTTACAGATCAGCTAAATTATCTATAGTAAAGGATCCTACAAATTAATGTAAGATACAGTCACAGAAAATAATTATATTTATAAGTACGTCTGAGCCAGTGACAACTCTACAACAGATTGATCCATCGGATCACCAGCAGTGATGGTGATACATGGCTGTGTACATTATGTATATACAACTTGTCTAAACATCAACCCAACAATGTTAGATCTGTAAATTTGCTTTCGCAAATTTTTTGTTCTTCCCTCGCCGGGATTCGAACCCATGCTACTGAGATATCGTGACACCAAATCGCCTGCACTGTAGCCGTCCCGTTATCAGTTTATATATATATATATATACATATTGTTGGACGTACTTATAAATATAATTATTTCTGTGACTGTATCTTGCATTAATTTTTAGGATCCTTTACAATAGATATATATATATTTATACAACTCGTCTAAACATGAGCCCAACAATGTTAGATCTGTAAATTTGTTGTCGGAAATTGTTTGTTCTTCCCTCGCCGGGGTTCGAACTCATGCTACTGAGATATCGTGACACCAAATCGCCTGCACTGTGTCCGACGCGCTAGACCACACGACCACCTAGGCTTCACAAAATAAAGCTTTCGGTGGCCGGGTGTTACCTTTCCTCGTCAGTTTTAATCTAGCGTCGTAATACAGTACATGATATATAAGGCATGAAGATGGAATTATTACAGATCAGCTGAAATATCTATTGTAAAGGATCCTACAAATTAATGCAAGATACAGTCACAGAAATAATTATATTTATAAGTACGTCCAACAATATGTATATATATATATAAACTGATAATTTTAGAACAAGTGGTTAAAAATCATACCAGTGCCGAGCAACTGCTAATAATTACCTCTGAGACTGATATACCCCACTTATAGTTACATATTCAATAGTCTTACATTTTCATATTTGTTAACATGAAAACTAGAGGCTCTAAAGAGCCTGTGTCGCTCACCTTGGTCTATGTGCATATTAAACAAAGGACACAGATGGATTCATGACAAAATTGTGTTTTGGTGATGGTGATGTGTTTGTAGATCTTACTTTACTGAACATTATTGCTGCTTACAATTATCTCTATCTATAATGAACTTGGCCCAGTACGTAGTTACAGTGGAAAATATTTTGTAGAAATTTGCCAAATGTATGAAAATTGTTAAACATTGATTATAAAGGGCAATAACTCCTTAAGGGGTCAACTGACCATATTGGTCATGTTGACTTATTTGTAGATCTTACTTTGCTGTTCATTATTGCTGTTTACAGTTTATTTCTATCTATAATAATATTCAAGATAATAACCAAAAACGGCAAAATTCCTTAAAATTACCAGTTCAGAGAAACAACCTAACAACGGGTTGTCCGATTCAGCTGAAAATTTCAGGGCAGATAGATCTTGACCTGATTAACAATTTTACCCCCATGTCAGATTTGCTCTAATTGCTTTGGTTTCAGAGATATAAGCCAAAATCTACATTTTACCCCTATGTTTTATTTATAGCTATGGCGGCCATCTTGGTTGGTTGGCCAGGTCACCGGACACATTTTTTAAACTAGATACCCCAATGATGATTGTGGCCAAGTTTGGTTAAATTTGGCCAAGTAGTTTTAGAGGAGAAGATCTTTGTAAAAGATTAAAAAAAATTACGAAAAATTGTTAAAAAATGACTATAAAGGGCAATAACTCCTTAAGGGGTCAACTGACCATATTGGCCATGTTGACTTATTTGTAAATCGTACTTGGCTGAACATTATTTCTGTTTACAGTTTATTTTTATCTATAATAATATTCAAGATAATAACCAAAAACGGCAAAATTTCCTTAAAATTACCAATTCAGGGGCAGCAACCTAACGACGGGTTGTCCGATTCAGCTGAAAATTTCAGAGCAGATAGATCTTGACCTGATTAACAATTTTACCCCTTAGTCAGATTTGCTCTAATTGCTTTGGTTTGAAAGATTTACCCCTATGTTCTTTTTTTAGCTATGGCGGCCATCTTGGTTTGTTGGCCGAGTCACTGGACACATTTTTGAAACTAAATACCCCAATGATGATTGTGGCCAAATTTGGTTAAATTTGGCCCAGTAGTTTCAGAGGAGAAGATTTTTGTAAAAGATTACAAATATTTACGAAAAATTGTTAAAAAATGACTATAAAGGGCAATAACTCCTTAAGGGATCAACTGAGTTTCAGAGGAGAAGATTTTTGTAAAAGTTAACGGACGACGACGACACCGGACGCCAAGTGATGAGAAAAGCTCACTTGGCCCTTTGGCCAGGTGAGCTATAAATAGTTACAACTTTTATAGTCATATAATTCCATGTTTTTCAACATATAAAAATAGTAATTTTCTTGAAAGTTGAAATTTACGTTAACTGAAGTTTTTATGATATTTGAGCAAATTATCTAGCTGTTTATGACCTGCAAGGTAACTTCAGTTTCAGACGGATAATATGTATTACCGGTTTATAAATCAAACCATGTTTAACCGAATCACTGGTTATTATAGTTTTTCTATGTTATAAGTATGGACTGTTTGCAATTTAAAGGGTGAAAATAGGATATTTATATATATCATGTATATATAATTCGTCTAAATCAAGGTTCAAACTAGTTATTTCTTTTTATTTGAGATATTTCTTTTAATTTATAATAACATTTCTTTTCATGATTTTGGCAACTGATCAACAAATATGGACCCTAATATGCATTCATGCAAGATGAAAACACAAAATATAATACAACACCCCGTGTTTTTATATTTTATTTCTTAAGTGAAACGTTTTTAATCTTTTCTAAAACAGTTTCAGTCTGTCATTATAACATTATGGATGTTGTAATATAATAAGTTCAAGATTGGGTTTAGAAATGCTAATAGTGATCGGTTGAAATTGATTTTTTAAAATTCAATGACATGTATTATTCATGTTTTAATCGTTCTACCAACGACTCCATGGAGACGGGTTTTAATCTTACTTCTATAGTCTAAACCTATGTTGAACAAATACAAAACATGTAAACCAGGCGATTGATTAAAAGCTTCTGTGTTAAAATTAGAATGATTTCATGGTATCATTATTAATGTATCATGTTCATCGGATATACACTTTAGATTGGCCTATTTTACCGATTTGCCAAGGACGAAACACGACCAAGTATTCGTTAAAATTTTACACAAATATCTAAGAGGACGAAAGTATATTTTATCGTGAAAAAGAAAGTTAACACGTAGAGACATTTTTTAATGTTCTCCAACATTAAGATTCTACCTTTCAAAACCAAATAAACATAATAGAACGTTTTCTTTTTTTCTATTTTACAATCAATTATTGCCACGCTTGAATAAACTTTTGCTTATACAATTATTATTGAGACGTTGGTGTACTTATTGATTGTTAGTCAATCATATATTTCCTAGGTCAGAAAAAAATATGAACACGTGTAGAAATGTAATAAAACATGACAAGTGAGGATTTTTTGGGGGATACTTTGTTAAAGGTCTGATTTTTCGAGATTGTTAAACATTATAAATTAGGCTAAATAACAGTTAGCATGGTTTAAAGGCATCAAGAGGGTGTTAAAACACGTATGAGGCAATGAAAATACATACTAGCAGATTCGAAGGAATTAACAACAAACATTACACAATCTAAAAAACATTATAACCGAAAAACAAATCTATTGAACTTGGTGGTCTAGAACGATGGTCAGTCGAAATTACATACCACGTTGAAATAAATCATTGAGTTAAGTGAAACATAATTGGATACATCAAAACATTGGCTAAAATGAATTTTTATATCCATGTGAAATGATATTTTATACTCTTTCAACTCGTGGACCTTTTGATATAATAATATCATAAACATGTATTTAGAAGTTATTCCTCGCATACGTATTGTTATAGGCAGCAACATAAAGCCTCTCATATAAATTTCACGAATATACTCTATTATCGGTGACAGTAAAAACTCAACTTCTGTCTTTTTTTGGTTGGTTGTAAATCTAATACCAAAAAGATAATTACGGATTCGATTAATAAATACAGACACAGATGTGACAGCAAAGTAACTGCTTGCACTAACAATACCAACATTTATTTTGAAACGTATTAGCATTTTGTTATGGAGTTTAATATATCTGTAAGTGATGAAAGCGATATAGAATATGATTACACATACAAATATGCAAGCTGAAAATTAACAAACGATCGAGACATGATAGAGTTTTAAGATCAAATTAAAAAAAAAAAACAACTAATATTATGTGAACGATGTATATTTTGAAACATTAACAGGTTTGATTTAGTTAAAAAAGTTGATGGAAAACATAATATATTTAATGATTTACATTATACACATACCTTGTTCAACAATTGAAAGCAGCCTACGCTGTCAAATGAAATCTCGCAAATAAATAGCGATATGATCAATTTCTTTCGCTTTTATACACAGAAGTCATGTGATCCCCATTATATATAATCATCATGATAAAATTGAGAATGAAAATGGGGAATGTGTCAAAGCGACAACAACCCGACCATAGAGCAGACAACAGCCGAAGGCCACCAATGGGTCTTCAATGTAGCGAGAAACTCCCGCACCCGGAGGCGTCCTTCAGCTGGCCCCTTAACAAATATGTATACTAGTTCAGTGATAATGGACGTCATACTAAACTCCGAATTATACACAAGAAACTAAAATTAAAAAGTATACAAGACTAACAAAGGCCAGAGGCTCCTGACTTGGGATAGGCGCAAAATTGCGGCGGGGTTAAACATGTTTTTTGAGATCTCAACCCTCCCCCTATACCTCTAGCCAATGTAGAAAAAACAAACGCACATTAAAACTCAGTTTAAGAGAAGTCCGAGTCCGATGTCAGAATATGAAACAAAAGAAAAATAAACAAAATGACCATAATACATAAATAACAACAGCCTACTAGCAGTTACTGACATGCCAGCTCCAGACCTCAATTAAACTGATTGAAAGAGTATGTCTTTATGTTGGATCAGGTGCAAAACAGCTTTTATGAACACCTTAGATTTGTAAATTTTACCGTTATTGTTAATGTCGTTGTGTGTTCATAATAAATAGAATTCCTTTCTGATGCTTAGAGATATTTCCAAAAGGAGCATGAAAAAAGTTCTCATACTAGTATTCTAATATATTAGGCCAAATTAAACCTTTCGAAGTTTCGATCCTAACTTCTCAACGTTGGGGTATATTTTGCCTGTTTGAATTTTTTTCATTCGAGCGTCACTAATGAGAATTTCTATTCGAACCACCCGCCTATCGTACATACTTTTGAATCCTGATATCTATGCGTATGAAGCGTTTATGATAAACAAAAAGACATGCTATTATAATTTTTCTTTCTTTGCTTTCGCTTCTATTTATTTTTTTCTCGGATAATTACTACCGAAAACAAATATTTATAGCAATTGAAAATTGTTAAGTGGTTATAGTTTCATTTCCCCCATAAAAAGCAAACTATTGACACCCGTTTTAGTAAACACCAGAAACAAGTTGCATTATGTGATGGTCGATGCCAGTAAATAAGGACAGGAATGTGCCTATCATAAGAGGAAAACGGTGGTAATGCATATCTTCAGGCGGTCAAACTATTTCGAAATATATTACACTTTCCAAAGGATGAATTCGTTTCCCATAAAATTTTAGTATGTACTATTTTAATTTTTTATTTGTAGATTATATCATAAAATTCGTTGTTCAAAGAGTTTAACTAGAGCAAAATAGTAGCCTTTAACAATTGATAACAGTATTCATGTCAAACAAGAATTTTCGGCTTTAAATACTGGTCACATATTTAACTATTCAGGACCTGCAAAATCCTTGTTCAAACCCTGGTTCGGCATATACGTTTACTCATTTACAATAATAAAGACGTAAACTAAGTTCAAATTCGTGTGACCACTTCTTCATGGTAAGCTATCTAAATATTGTGGTTTTCAGAAAGATCTGACATTTAAAAAAAATCACAGTTATGTATTTCAAAGAAGACGTTAAACGTTGGAATCTAATATTTTAAAAAGACGCTTATTAATAAGCAACACGAAAAATTACTTGGACTTTTATAATTATGTTTCTAACAAAAACAAGAAGCAACGCTTGTGCTAATGGCTATGATTGCAAACGGATACTTTAATTCCAGTGTCAAATATTACAAGCATGTTGAGTCAGCAATGTATGCATTCAGGAGATAATGCAGGGTAGTTTGATAGGGGGAGATTATAATATAATTCCAAACCGGATTTTACTGCATACGTTTACACCTGAATGAATGAATGAAAGAATTAATGAAGGAAGCAAGGAAAGAAGGAAGGAAGAAAGGAAGAATGAATGAATGAATGAATGAAATAATAAATGTTAACGTTCTTCAATGTTCGTCGTATGATCATCTGAAAATCGCCGATATAAATAAAATCAAATACCACATATATCATATAAAACGCGAATGAACAGCCCAAAAAATTAATTATACATTTCATTATCTGTCCATAGTATTGTTCTAAGTATAATTAGTATATAATATACTATTTTCAATGATATGGGCAAATCAGCCCCTATATGGATAAATAAGCATGTGCAATACTGGAGACGTTGTCCTGTCGATATAACGCAGAAGCTAATATTAAATTCTGGACAGCGCCAATACGGTGGCCAATACGGAAAAAGCCGTATTGGCCCATGACATTGACTTCCAGTTTCAACGCCGAAAATAACTTAAGAACACTTGCTCGAAATTTAACTTTGGACGTATCATTATGCATAAAATACATTTGTACTCATATTTTTGAACTTTATATAATAAAAAAGTTTAACTGATGTTCAGTGTTTTACAACAGAAATATGTTAGAGCCTTTTCGAGTACGACTATTTTTCAATTTCATTTCCGTTGATCAATCATCAGAACACAGACGATTGTAGAGCAAGAATAGTTAAACTGTATGATTTATCCTTCCCATGTACCTTCTATTTGCTAGATAAAAAAAAGATGCGAAAGATACCAGAGGGACATTCAAACTCATAGATTGAAAATAAACTGACAGCGTCATGGCTGAAAAAAAAGACAAACAGACAAAAAATACTAGTAGAACACAAGATACAACATAGAATTCAAGGTAAGTTACTTAGTTATAAACATTAAATAAAAGCGTTGTAAACTGGCTGTTTCTGTATTGGCCTTGTCATGTATTATAGATCAGCTGTATTGGATCTCTACTCTTCGAGTCTCAGGTCCAATACAATAACCTCGAATCTATAACAGGGCCACATTAACACATTCTAAATAAGAGTCACATATATCAATTCAGTATAGAGCGAAAATGTCTTTCGTTGCTAACTGTCAAATTTTGATAAAAAAACTACAAAAGTAATAAAAGTAAATAAAACCTCATATTAACATAAAATGGAACTATGATACAAATCATTCAATACTTATATTAAACACATTCTGTCTTAATCGGCTAAAGCCCGCTGTATGCATTTTCTATAATCTATTTACAGCCAACAAAGTTACTGTTTTACCTTATGTAATGCACTTACCTTTAACAATTCTATATTTAGATTGTTTTGTATATACATCTCTGTGAACAGTGATACAATATAAGGTCATATTTAACTTGAGCCGACTGATATATGCATAGTTAACCGTTTTTTTTTTTTTTTTTTTTATTAAAGCTGTAAAAGTTATGTTTGATAGAAGTATTGTAAACATTGTGGTTTACAAAATGCGCTTTAAACATTGAAATTTAGATACAACTTAAATAAACACAATAAAGACATTACGTTATTAACGTTTTCAAACACATAGGGTTAACTTTGTATCGTTACACGCAACTTAGATAAGACAAAATGTGGAATATATTTCAAGATACAAAAAAAATCAATCTACACAACAACAACAAAAATAAAAAAATATAGTTTAAGCCAACCTGAATATACTACCTGCTAATAAAATTTGTCCAATAAATACCAACCTTACAAGATTAAGTTTTACCTTTATTGTTTTTGTTATTAATGATAATGCAATGCTGCCGTTTTCTACGTAAAGATATTGATATAGAATAAACAGCACACTATTTTATTTTCAAAAAAATGGTCTTACCGTTAAACAGGAAAAACTAGCAGAGCCAGTAAAACCATTAAAATAAATTTAGTCGCGGATCGGTATAGCTGTTACCACCATAAGCTGCAAATGTATCGAAGTTCTGGTCAAAATGTATAGGAATGAAAGATAATAGTTACTAGGTTTTTCACGGGGAGTTTATTTTGGCACTGTATTAATATTGATAACATCGTTTGCTTAATACTTTGGCAGTGTCAATCTGTCCATTAATCAGTCTGGTAGTAGTTATAATCTTCTGGAAAACTTAATAAATTTTCTTTTTATATTTTAAAATTATATATCTACCAAATAGTTATAAAACTATGGATGAATGAACGACTGAATGACACACACATTACAATACTCAATTATTTAAGTTGAACATGTATCCGTATACATGTTTGATTATTAAGTCTTTAAAGATTAAAAAAATAAAAAATAAAGACAGTATTTCAACATGCATTATATTGGGATGTATATGTGTTTATAATATTTCGTTATTTTAGTAAGTTTGGTTCTATTTCTTCACAATAAGGTTGAATCATCGTTGCTGTATGGTTGGCTTTGAAGTCAACAAGTCAACCATAGTTGATTTTGTATATTTTGCAACCTTTAATTAAACATTTTGTGGAGTAGGTTTGCGCATGTCTTCGACATGATTCATTTATTCATGGGTTAGAGAAAAAAAAAAACAACAATATTCTGATACAGATAATACTACTTTATACATCAAGTACGTTGTATATTTATTTGAAACGTAGAATATGTGGTCATACAATCTTAATTATTCAAAGGCTCTTGGTAGCGTGTTCGTCCCGAGTACGGGATGAGGTGGGTTCTCAACCGGCCGGTTAAATATACAGAATGTACAATTGAATCAGAATAATGTGTTCGGGTAGGGTGACATGGCATCCTGTTCAAAGTAACAGCAAATATTAAAACAAGGAGTACAATTAAACAATAGTATAATTTTGGAAAAAATAGTTTGTTTCATATCATATCAATCACTCTAAAAAGGTAATGGGTTCTTCTTTTGTATTTGACTTAGAATACAAATTACCTACGTGTACCCGATAATTCTAGATAATACCATTCATATGATTAGGTCACGGGAATACTGCTTAGTATTGTCATGTGAGTGATCGAAAATTTACGTTTAAAAATAGCTCTCAAAAGTCTAAGTTTAAATATGGTTTATGGAATTTATGGTTAAAAATAGTAAATGAAAATTCCGATTGGTAGTATTAATAGTAAACATTAATAGTTCAAGGCCTATGTTCGTCATGCTTCCTTTTCAAACTTTTTTGTTGAATATGAGTCAATGATTGATATTTTTATTTAAAAATAAAAATGAATGTACGTGTGTTTTGTAGTAAAACGTAGCCTATCATGTAAATAAAACAGGTGAAACTTGTTTTCAATTTGAAGTATCATATGAATTAAAATCAATTTGTCAAATATAACTATTAAATATTCATACGTAACTACACAGTGTACTCCACATGATTAAGGGTTATCAGTCCATACTGCGTATTTATTTTTAGTATTAAATATAATAAATTATAGAAATTCCCAGTTATGATAAGATTAAATGGTTCCATAAAGTATGTCAAGGATTGTGTCTTTCATGTGTTCATCATGTTAACGTTTGGTTTACTGATTTCAGTGCAGTGTCCAGACTACTAAAAACGAATCGCGCGTCCTTATATATTAAAATGAAACCCTGCTGTCTTTGGCCAATTTTTGAAGTGCATAGTCAAACCTCGATCATGTGTTGATATGACATAGCACGGTCATTTCCTAAAATTTAAGATGTTACAAAATGTTGAATTTATTATTTAAGGTTGTGTTATCCTAAATCACAGATTGTCTAAGCCGTATTAAAGAAAAGTTTTTTTTCTTATAATTTATGGTTTTTTAGTATCCTGCAACTTTGAAACGATTTGGAAATTGAGCCGTGAATATTGATGATTCTTAAGTTGTGTATTTGTTTTCATTTAAGATAAACATGTGCGGGTGCCCGGCCGCGTCCACTTGTATTTGTAGTATTTGTATTTTTATCCATCTGATGAGTTAAGCCCTTTTCGACAGATTTTTGTAGTTCGTTCTTATGTTGTTAGTTTTACCACTGTCCCAGGTTTGGGAAGGGTTGATATTCCGCTGGCATATTTGGCCACGCCACGTTCTGTGTGTGTGTGCTTGTCCCGGGTCAGAAGCCTGTGGTTCGGTGGTTGTAGTTTGTTTATGTGTTGCATAGATATAGGAAGATGTGGTGTGAGTGCCAATGAGACAACTCTCCATCCAAATAACAATTTATAAAAGTAAACCATTATAGGTCAATGTACGGCCTTCAACACGGAGCCTTGGCTCACACCGAACAACAAGCTATAAAGGGCCCCAAAAGTACTAGTGTAAAACCATTCAAACGGTAAAACCAACGGTCTAGTATATATAAAAAACGAGAAACACGTATAAATTACATAAACAAACGACAACTACTGTACATCAGATTCCTGACTTAGGACAGGTGCAAACATTTGCAGCGGGATTAAACGTTTTAATGGTACCAAACCTTCTCCCTTTTTCTGAAACAATAGTATAACATCACAACATAGAAAAACACACGATAAAACATCAATTGGAAGGCTTAACTCAATCAAAAACGTAAATTAACACACTATGAACGAATAAATTCGATCTGTGATACCTGAAAGTAAATACATAGTTAATAAAATATTAGGGACAAACATTCAAGGCCAAAAAGCAAACAAACAAGTCCAAATAAAGCCATGGCAAAACACTACCGCGAAATATTAAACCCTTAGAAAATAATCACTTTTGAAAAAACCGGTTTTCATAATATATACAGGTAAATGAAAAATAACTTTGTCGTTTTAGGTATACTTTTTCTGTCTATATAAAATCTTCCAATAATTAGGAATACCAAGAAAGGTCTGTCATATAAATACCTAATTTAACACTAGATACATAAGGGGTAAATATCAACAATAAAACTTCCCTGTACAGATTAAAGGAGAATAATCTTGATGTTAATACAAATGTAGTACGAAGAAGTGAAAATTAGTAGATATTCCAAATAATCAAAGCTGGTATACAGACAAGATCCATATTAATATAAAATAACAAAAAAGTATTAAAAATAGTATCAACAGGTCGAATTAAAAGAAAGTACGATTTGAGAGTACTCGCAGTTACTGACAGCTAGTTAAAAGCCAAAAACAATGCATGTTTGTTTTTCGTTCATTTTTTGTACATACGTTTGGCCGTTGGTTTTCTCGTTTGGGGGCCGTGCGGTGGCCTATAGTTGTTTGATTTCTGTGTCACTTGGTCTCTTGTAGAGAGTTGTCTCATTTGCAATCATACCACATCTTCTTTTTTATATGTAAAGTTTAGTTTATTTCGTATCAATTAAGCAAAACAATGAAAAAATGAGATATTTAGTACACGAGAGTTCAATAATAAGGTTGTCGTTTTTTTTACAAATGGGAATTTTAAAGATCTATCTTTAACTGTTAATTATGAAATGGGAAACCCATTGACGTTAGTCATCGATGTTGCTGGTATAAATATATACAATTACCTTTCGTCATTGAACTTATCATGAGCGTGATATTCACTTTTACGTTCACAGAATTATTTTATTTTTGTTTTTTAATTATGTTTGTTGATCTTTTAAAAAGTGTTAGATAACAACATCAACAACCAAAAACAAATCTTTTAATAACATCTTCTTTCAATCAGTTTAATTGAGATCTGGAGCTGCCATTTCTGTAACTGCTAGTAGTCCATTGTTAATTTATGTATCATTGTCATTTTTCTCAGTTTCTTTTGTTACTTATCATCACATCGGACTCGGTCTTCTTTTTAAACTGAGTTTCACTGTAGGTATACTTTTTAATTTTTGTTAATTTTTTTGTTTTGAGTATAACATCCATTTTCACTGAACTAGTGTACATTTTTTATTAAGGGGCCAGTTGAGACCCACCTCCGGTTGTGGAATTTTCTTGCTGCGTTGAAAACCCATTGGAGGCTTTTAAAATGTAGCTTTTATCTGATGTTTGGTTGGGTTGTTGTTTCTTTGATATATTCCCCATTTCCATTTTCAATTTCATTTTGTGTATAACATGTATAACATATCGTATTTACAAAGTATTGCTATTTCTTCATTTGACGCCTTATGATTGCTCTCCTAGTGCTCTTATGTTTTAAATGATATTTAGCACGTTTAAATAGGTCTTGCTACAAGTATATTTATATTGAAGCCATTAACTGTATTTTGTACTATAATGTTGTCAGACCCCATAACATACAGTCGTTTTAGCTGAAACCTAGTTCAACATTTTAATTTAAAGTATATCTTTACCCAGTCAACCATTTTGTTTGTAATCTTTTCACACCGATCACTGGAGGCCTGTGCCGAGAAAAGTCAAAGCGGCAAACATAGAATAATGGAATTAATAACACAAATTTTATCAGTAAAATTGCAGTTGGAAAAGATTATATAATTTGTACTATCTTAAACATGACATTGAACTATTATAACTTTTTCAAAAATAATATAAGTAATAAAAAGTGAAAAACCAAGCAAGTCTTTGACAAAGTCAATACGACACTTGTGAAACGTGGAAATATTTTGTAGGTGATATAAACGTCGTTCCTCCACCAGACGAAGATTTTCATGGCTTAATCGTCTCCCATCGAGACGTTATTTCACAATGTTCATTTCGAACCTACAATATAATAAAAACAATATGACATGTTACTCAATCAAGTAATAAGGGCTACATCAAATGTGGCACACAATAAAAAAGGATGATGTTTTCATAGTTTGCACTCAATTGATAAATGCTACATCAAATATTGCACAACTGATTAAATGTTGTCTGTTGATTTCTTAAGATATTCGATACGTACTCATGTCTGGTTACGATTCAATCAATACGACTGGCATTTTCTGCAAAATTGTTCCGCCGGGATGAAAATCAAAACATTAGATTACCACCATACATGTGGTGTAAGCGGCAATGAGACAGCAGTGAACATCTACAACTTGCCTTTAAATAAGAGATGTTGCAGATAGTTTTATTCCTACAATACTTACCCGAGGGATCGGATGTCACAATATCAACCGAACGGATGGTCCGCGTATTTATTTACCCCACAGAATAATACAGTCACCACTTTATTTAGGATTTCTTTAACGAATGTAAATAAAACAATGATGAAGATCATCACATACCCTTGTAAATGTTTGGATTCAACGCTAGCGCAAAATGACCGATATTCATTTAACAGAAAGCAAACAAAGAAAACGGCCTATAATTTTGTAAAAAAAGATTACTTAAGGGGTAGACTTGGTATATGGGAGACAACTCTAACACATGTATTGAAAGTCATTTGTGCGTTTTAACATAGCAGTAAATTAACCAATGATCAAGCATTTATGTTGTTTACATTTGGCTGTGAGAAGGATACAAACAGATCCAGTAAACTGTAGTTCATGTTTGACACCACCAAGCATTAAACTAAAGATCATCTTCTTTTAATAACGTAGATGAAAAGGTAGAAAATTACCATTCATACATAAATGCTAAAAAAAATCACTGTGAATGTACTGAGTCTGAGGAGTTCTGGAGCAACTATAGTGTCTTGTGGCATCATTTAGAAAAAAATCTTAGAAGGTTTAGGAAATTCGATTTGAACAAATGGATTAAATAGTGAGTAATAAGGTTTTAGTGCTAAGCCATTGATACAGAGTTTGTACTGTTTGTCTTTGTTTTTTTCAAATGTAAAGGACACTTAGTCATTATTCTAGAAGATATGATCTGAACATCAATCCTAGTACAAGCTTATGCTAATAGATAATCTACATTAACACAAAGATAGTACTTAGATAGTGACAGACTGTCAAAACAATGAATTCTGAAAGCGTCTGCTATTGATGACGGGGGCATTTTGTAGTCTGGGGTGAGAAACCAATATATAATTGTGATAAAAAATTATGTCAATTCACCCCAAGGGTACTCGTCCCGTACTGAATATTACTGTTTTTCCTTATAAACTTTATTACAATTATTTTGAGGCCACTATCCCTTTGACTATTGCACATAAAAAGAATGCAAAGACAGTCTGTCGAAGGTTTTGTAGGGGGAAATGAATTTTGTCCCAAAATTTTCCTTTTTTTTCTTGTGCCTTGTTAGCCAACTTGTTTAAAGATTTTGAAAATTTCAAAGGGTCAAATTCGATAAAAGTTGGTGATTTTCAAGATTTATAACCATTAAATGTTTAAGCAATTTTTGGCAGGAATTAAACGACAAATTTTTTTTCTGGCTAAGTTTGAAAAAATATGTGTTATCTGAGCTGGCCAGAATTTTCGCCTTATCAATAATTAAGAACCATTTTTTTTACATTCAGGCTATTTGAATTACCATGATATTTCAGATCTACTTTTAAATATGTTTCTTTTATGCATTTTAACAGTCATGGGTATTTCTAATGACAACATGTGAAGAAACACACAAGTATTTTTACCTACTAGTGTTTTCGACCGTTTTTTAGGGTACCCCAAAACTGGTCATATTCAATATACCCTAAACATAAAATGAAATGGTGAATTTCATTAAGACTTTGGCAGATGATGCATGGACTCCTACCTTTTCAATGATATAAATATAAGAAAAATTAAACGAGAGGAAATTTTTGGTGTTACCAAGGCCTACCCCCTTAATAAAGGATAATTAGCTGAACGAACTATCAAGATAGTATAAAAGCAGTGTATTCTTTAAATAACAACGGGTATAAATGCAAACCTACCCCTTAATATAGGATAATTAGCTGAACGAACTATCAAGATAGTATAAAAGCAGTGTATTCTTTAAATAACAACGGGTATAAATGCAAACACTGACATATTTCAAGGCCTACTGATTTTCGGAAAATGAAAAAAATGCTGCATTTAAAGTTCGGTAAAAAACGTTGGCTTTTCAATTAACAGACCTGATAAGCATGGTCAGGCTAGTGTAATGGGCATCTATACTTGTTACTTTTGTGCCAGTTTGGTCTCTGATAGAGAGTTGTCTCACTGTCAATTATACCACATCTTCTTATTTTTATAATTCCTAAAAGGTTATATTTTAATTAAATCATCCTATTAAATTGATATAGAAAAGTTATACCTGTAATGTGAAAGTCTCGACTATTACTATTAACCGCGAAAAAATACAATTTCAAATGATTTTGTTTTTGACTTTTTGGTCACAGTAGAAATTTTAACAGTGTATATCTAACATGAAACAAATGAAACTAGAATTATTATGGGCGGCTTTTCACGGGAAAAAAATACAATGTTTACGACATTCAAATAGAAACAACTTGAATTGGATAACAGTTGCTATCGCGTTGATCAAACTACCAAAAACCTCGTTGTCTTAAAACTAGATAACTATCCAGTTAAACGATAACTTTGGGATTTAGTTTAAATACTCACAATAGATTTGCCAGTCTGATATGGCTCTTGTATTTTTTAAGTCCTGCAAGAAAAATCTAAATGCAATTGTCTTTTATATAACTCATTTTTACCCCACAAATATTGGAAAAAAAAAACAAACAGCATGTTCAGTTTAACGATTTAGTCTCTTTCTTTGTTTTGAATTGTATCTCATTTTTTCATCCCAAGCCTTTCATTACTTAGAAAACGATATGGGTTTTGTGTTTAAGGCCATATGGTGACATGCAGTTGCGTACATCGTTTTTTGACCTTTGTGGATATTTGACTCAACGACACTCATGCTACTTCCCCTTATCTTTTTTTTAGAAATGCTGACCGTAATTGTTTAGAAATCAAAACCGTAATTGTTTTGCTACATTCATAATATTTTATCCAGTTTATCGTGTATAACCATTTTAATTTCATCATCGTATGACAAATCAGAAAAGTGATTGCGTGTTACCATTCACTTCTAATGTATTATTGAACGCATTTAAGGTGTCAGTTATTGACAAAAGTGTCAGCTGCTCTGCGTCTGATTAAGGTTTACAGTATAGATAATTATTTGAATAGAATAAATAATTGGTGGTGATTGATTGTTGGTTGCTTAACGTCTGCTAGCAAACAGTTTATTCATGTTCAGGATGAGAGATGAGAACAAAAACTACAATCGGTCCCGTAATAGAGGCCTTTGCGGGTTGAAAGTTGAAATTTATACTACCACTGGAAAAGGAGGGTAAATTGGATTGATTGATTGATTGATTGTTGGTTGCTTAACGTCCAGTGGCAAATATTTCATGCATATTCAGGACGAGAACAAATTAACAATAAATACAATAGGTAGGTTCTGTAATAGGGGCGTCCGGGATTAAGGTCGGAGAAATTTAGACTGCAACGGGAAATAAGGGTATATTGGATAGGGACAGAAATTTAGCCTTGCAACAGGTCACCTACGGACCCCTCAAAGAGTTGTTGCCAGGGTTCTTAACGTGCAAAGAGCGTGGCAATCTCTTTACACGAGGCATTGGATTTAACGTCCCCATTCTGACCGGACGTGGCTGAAAATTTGTACATCCCGCACAGCCAAACGGACGCCCCACTTTAGCAAGGGTTTTACTGCCGGTCGGAGGAAGACCAATGGTGACCATACTTCTATTCCCCAGTCACCCTTGGGGGTGAGTTAAATTGGATAGAATGAGACATTTTACCTTTCAACAGGCCACCTACGAATCACCAAAAGAGTTGTTGCAAGGGTTCAAATCATACAGTAAGCGTGGAACGCTTTCTACACGAGGCATCAGATTTGCCGTCCCCATTCTCACCGGATGTGGCTGTGAATTTGTACATGTTGTACATCCCGCACAACCGAATTGAAGCCCACTTTGACAAGGGTTTTATTGCCGTTCGGAAGAAAACCAATGGTGACCATATTTTGATTCCCTAGTCATCCATTGGAGATGAAGTCATAAAGAATAATGGGGTGCCAATTTTTTAACTAAACAATAGGCCAAAACAACACCCATACATTATTGACAGAAAATTAACCAAATATGCATTATTATAAGCAATGCATGAGTATAATTTTGAAATATTTTGCTTAATCGATTTATATATTGACACGTCGAAATGTTTTAATATTAAGCTTCAAATAAAAAAAAAATGTTCAAACAGGAAAGATTGAATTGAACTGCAAAGTCTTTACGAATCCGTGCATACGTCAAGACCTTTTTAGCGGAAAAATTAAATCTAAAACGCAAATGATATTGTCGAGAGAAAACCAAAATTCAGCTTTAAAATTTATTTTCCAGCTGAGTGTAAAGTTTTAACATCTGTTTTTTTTTATAAATTTATATTTATTAAGATGAAGTGTAACCTTTTGATTTAATATGTTGATTGGCAATCACGTCTTCTTTCAGAACTATGAGAAGAAAAAAAAAACAACATTTAGTTACGCAAAAACCCATTTGCCTTTTTTCTGTGACATGCTTTTCGTAGTTTTTTAATAAATGTAAAAGTAAAAAGGGAAGAGAAGGGAAACAAGATGTGTTCTTCTTTCATATAAGAAAAACATAAATATAGTATTGACGTAAAAGGAAAAAAAAAAAAACACATGTACATGGATAAATATATAGTATGCTTTTGATAAAAGTTAAAGAAAAAACAAATAAAAATCGTTAGTGGTATATTTGAAACGTGGATAAACAGCTAGCAAATTATGAAATATTATAGATTATTTCTTGATAAAGAAGGCACGTTAAATAAGTACAAGTCCATTCAATACGATTAATGTATAAGACTTACTTGTTATATTTGTAACACACATATATGTGAAAAAAAAACAGCTTCAACCGTAGTTAATACTGAGCAATTACCTGTAGACTTTGGTCAAGTCCCTTTTATACAACGACCGTATCTTATCTTGTTTTTAATCTTAAAAAGTTAGTTAGATAGAAGATATATCTAGGCCAATGTTACGTTATTGATAATATGTGTGATGCTCATACAGGGTAAAAGTCATCACTATCATCGAGTGACGAATATAGGATTACTATGGTCGATAAATCCATAAATAAATGAGCTTGCAATATTTAAATAAGTTATATAACAATTTGTATAAAAAAAGTGATAATGAAGATTACTCACTCATGTTAATACACAAAAATGATTGAATGATGTTTGCTTGACACCAACACCTTAGCGCACAGATCTGCACTTATTGTATTGTTGTGATATACAAGTACCCGGCCACGTCCACTCTGTGTTTTTGTTAGATGTATTTCTATTTGTATCCATCTGATGAGTTAAGCCTTTTCAACTGATTTTTGTAGTTCCGTTTTTATGCTGTACTGTTACACCACTGTCTCAGGTTAGGGGGAGGGTTGGGATCCTGCTAGCAAGTTTAACCTCGCCACCTCTGTCCGTATGTGCCGGTCCCAAGTCAGGAGCCTTTAATTCAGCGGTTGTCGTTAGTCGATGTATTTTATGAAAAAGGAAGAGTTAAACAAAATATATCCTAAGTTTTCAATACATAATAAATTGTGCTATAAGATTAAATATTATATTGTATTATTTTTGACAATACGTATTTGTAAAAAATAAATGACAAAATGAATTATTTAAATGATTCTTTAAATGTATTTCACATGTCATCAAAGTGATCTTGTCTTTTATATTTGACTGCTATTATTTTTTTCTAAATTGCACATATATTTTAGGTTTTCTTTAATAGCACTGAGTGAAAAATCTTATAAAAACATCTACTGTTGTATATATATTACGTAATATTGTTTCATGTATAGACAAATCTAATTATATGAGTCACCTTTTCGAACTATTGATATTTCTCCAAAAATAAAATTGAACTTATTCAATGTTAGGCCTACCCCACGAGATAAAAACCAATAATCAATATCTTGTAAAATAAATATGTTCAACAGTTTCAGCTTCTAATTTACCAAAGGTACATAAAGGATTATCAATAAGTTTTATTTTACATAAACATTTATTTGTGGCAAGAATTCTGTGGTTGATTCTGTACTGAAGCCACTGTAGTTTGGTATTGACAGTGACTGTAATCTTGAGCTTTTAATTTTGCCATTGAATTAGTTTTTTTTTTGTGATTTTACTTTCTAATAGACGATCTGTCCGATTCATTTTTTACTGATCACTTTTATATGATAATTAGTTTAGCCCGCGAAATTTTAGTCCGTGCATTTTACATCGTGTTGATTTGTCTTTTGGATTTAAACCTTACACGGAGCTTGACCAAAGCTTTAGAAATTACCCGCCCTTCCATATTCCTGTTATGCATATTTTCTGCTGGTTTTTATTTATCGTTTCAGTTCTGAAAGAATGATTGTAGACCAGTGTCATGACATATACAACAGACTGAGTTTGGTACTTCTATGTATTGTTAGTGGACTGGCCGAATTTAATTTATGCTGCTATGGATTACCCAGTGGCACAACTTTTTGGAATTTTGGATCCTCAATGCTCTTCAACTTTGTACTTGTTTGGTCTTATAAATATTTTGATATGAGCGTCACTGATGAGTCTTATGTAAACGAAACGCGCGTCTGGCGTACTAAATTATAATCCTGGTACCTTTGATAACTATCATGAAATAACATTTTTACTACTAAATGACCCTTCAGTATTTCAATCGTCTTCAAGTTTTGATTGACAAGTTTGTTGTGTTTGTTTGCTGCAATAAATGCAATGACAAATTTACAGCCCAATAAATCTTATTTTTTAAAGCTTTTGATTCGTAGTTTATTTGTTGGATTCATTACCTCATGAGGTAAAACAATTAGAACACAATTATAACAATATAGGTACACTTACATTTTATCTATCCCCATTCCCCCTTTAAAAGTGTTCCTGTTATTTGTATTAGACATGGATAACGTTTCTGCATACTAGAAGGGTCTCACGACATGAGACTTCTCATTAACCTAATCCCTGATTAAGTATTTGTTAGCGGAAATCACTTGTTTTACCCCATATTTCTAACATCCCTACTGTTTACCTTCTATAATCAAGATCCTTAATTGTGTAACCCCTATATATAACATTCCAAAAGCGTGTCATCATTTCACATTTTACTGAGTAAAATGATTTTTTCTTTTATAGATAAAAATATCTGGTTGAAAGTTTAACTGTACCAGAGGGAATCCTAAGATAAACATGTTATCCAATTACAATACGCACATTGCATATAATACTACTTTTTCCTTTGATTAATGACAGGCAGCAATCCTAAATGTTGTCTTTATCGCTTTATTTCAGTTTTATTTTTGTACTATGTATCACATACTTAAAAATGTATTAGTATCTAAGTATAGACACACGTGGTCCTTTATCCCGTATATATTTTCATTATCAACTTAACGTAACTTTTTGAATTATTGCTTCGTATTTCAGTCAACTTTCATAACTGTACTAGGACATGCGAGTAAATCATCATTTTACCAGGGAGAAAAAAAAAGGGGGGGGGGGGCGTAGCGTTAGGAGGAGAGAATGTCACTTATTAGTTCTCCCCATGTTTAACGCACTTAGTGGGGCGCTCATATTAGCCGGGGACACAATTTCGCCGTTTTATGATTTTGAGGTGTAAAAACTTCAAAGGATGGGTGAAATGGAAGAAATATGTTGATAAATTATATTATTATAACAATAATGATTATTTTTTTAAACTTGAACAAAGTTTCGGCACTTACCGCGAAGGACCGTAAAACAGACAACGATTTTCGGCCAATTTCCTGAATGAAAAAATGATTTCAAAGAAGTATTTCTTAGTAATTCTTTGACTCATTGCCTTAAATTTCAGTTCTTTGCACCTTTGAAATGTCTGCTATTCATCTGAAATTGGTTTGATAAATGTTGTTTAAAGCTGCAGTTATTTGGTTTTAAATAGATGTGTAAAAACGGCGAATATGTGTCCCCCTTTGACAAAACATCAGAAAGTTTCAAATAGCCTTTAATCTAACTTTTCAGATGATTTTTTTTCAAAGAAACTCATTTTCAAGCTAAGAATATTTTGTTTTTGATGTTATCTTCATATAGAAATATCAGTATACTTCAAAAACATAAAGACCTGAACATAAACTGCAGAAAACATGGAAAGTTATGGCGAAAATGAGTACCCCACTTTATATCTTAAATCAAACACTAACGCGTTTGAGGCAAGCAATGCCCAATACACTCCCGAGGTCTTTAGAAAATACAAAGTGCATCAATAATTTTCACCAGCACCGTTAAAAGATTTTCATCCTACTATACTGTTGTACCATTCGATATGTTATAATTTACAGTAATGTAATATTCCAAGTCCATGTGTAGACTATTAAAGAGGATGTCGTAATGGATTTTTGTTAGTATTGGCGATAATTAACAAAACTGTTTTCAAGAAAAATAAGTAATGACTATTTACCGGGTTTGTTCTAACATGAGCAACACGACGGGTGCCACATGTGGAGGAGGATATGATTACCCTTCCGGAGCACCTGATTGATTGATTGATTGGTGTTTGCTTTACGCCGTCTTAGCGCAAAAAGGCTATATCGCGGCGAGAGCTAATTCGAACATTTAACAATTTAAAGTATATCTTTAAAATCGGACAAAAGGTCCTTCAATATACTAAAACTCAAGTCTAAAGCAAAATTGTTTATTTACAAATAAAAAAACAACACTAAGATAAGGTGATAAAATTAAAATCATTTTCAATTCATACAGCATTTTTATATTTTATGATATATTCCAACTTCTTTTAAAAATGAAACAATATTTGTAATTGGAACACTATCAAATAAATCATACATATTATTGACACGGTTTTATCCAACGCAATCATAGGTTTGAACGTTGTTTTCAATTTAGACTTGTTTATATTTTTTCGTTTGGGCTTGTATTATATTTTCCTTCGGGTTTATATGATCCGTTCATCCTATTTCGACTCTTTAAAATTCAAGAGTCTATCCTAAATTGAGGTAAATTATATGGCCTTCCACACACCGTTTCGATTCCAAACATCACTGAAGAGACATTAATTGTCGAAATCCGGATATGGTGTACAAATTTTTGCACCTCATGTTTGCGGTATACCATCTTTTCCGCAAGTTTATTGTTTTCTGTTTGGTATTAAATTAATAATTAAGATCCATGTTACATCCCGTGATCAATTTATTTGGCAATCGTCAATGGCAGTCAGCAGGGTTTAAGAACATCAGTTGTTCGACCTGTTAGTCAAGTGCGTTTTGTTAAAATATACTTTTCACTTTTTTGGTCTTTTGGAAAATGTTGTTTGTGCTGTATTTAGACCCCTCTAACAAGAAATTTGTTTTACATGCATACGTATAAAAATTGCGGTTTTTATCCAACGCAATCATAGGTTTGAACGTTGTTTTCAATTTAGACTTGTTTATATTTTTTCGTTTGGGCTTGTATTATATTTTCCTTCGGGTTTATATGATCCGTTCATCCTATTTCGACTCTTTAAAATTCAAGAGTCTATCCTAAATTGAGGTAAATTATATGGCCTTCCACACACCGTTTCGATTCCAAACATCACTGAAGAGACATTAATTGTCGAAATCCGGATATGGTGTACAAATTTTTGCACCTCATGTTTGCGGTATACCATCTTTTCCGCAAGTTTATTGTTTTCTGTTTGGTATTAGATTAATAATTAAGATCCATGTTACATCCCGTGATCAATTTATTTTGGCAATCGTCGATGGCAGTCAGCAGGGTTTAAGAACATCAGTTGTTCGACCTGTTAGTCAAGTGCGTTTTGTTAAAATATACTTTTCACTTTTTTGGTCTTTTGGAAAATGTTGTTTGTGCTGTATTTAGACCCTCTAACAAGAAATTTGTTTTACATGCATACGTATAAAATTGCGGTTTTATCCAACGCAATCATAGGTTTGAACGTTGTTTTCAATTTAGACTTGTTTATATTTTTCGTTTGGGCTTGTATTATATTTTCCTTCGGGTTTATATGATCCGTTCATCCTATTTCGACTCTTTAAAATTCAAGAGTCTATCCTAAATTGAGGTAAATTATATGGCCTTCCACACCGTTTCGATTCCAAACATCACTGAAGAGACATTAATTGTCGAAATCCGGATATGGTGTACAAATTTTGCACCTCATGTTTGCGGTATACCATCTTTTCCGCAAGTTTATTGTTTTCTGTTTGGTATTAAATTAATAATTAAGATCCATGTTACATCCCGTGATCAATTTATTTGGCAATCGTCAATGGCAGTCAGCAGGGTTTAAGAACATCAGTTGTTCGACCTGTTAGTCAAGTGCGTTTTGTTAAAATATACTTTTCACTTTTTGGTCTTTTGGAAAATGTTGTTTGTGCTGTATTTAGACCCTCTAACAAGAAATTTGTTTTACATGCATACGTATAAAAATTGCGGTTTTTATCCAACGCAATCATAGGTTTGAACGTTGTTTTCAATTTAGACTTGTTTATATTTTTTCGTTTGGGTTTGTATTATATTTTCCTTCGGGTTTATATCATCCGTTCATCCTAGTTCGACTCTTTAAAATTCAAGAGTCTATCCTAAATTGAGGTAAATTATATGGCCTTCCACACACCGTTTCGATTCCAAACATCACTGAAGAGACATTAATTGTCGAAATCCGGATATGGTGTACAAAATTTTGCACCTCATGTTTGCGGTATACCATCTTTTCCGCAAGTTTATTGTTTTCTGTTTGGTTTTAGATTAATAATTAAGATCCATGTTACATCCCTGCACCTCATGTTTGCGGTATACCATCTTTTCCGCAAGTTTATTGTTTTCTGTTTGATATTAAATTGATAATTAAGATCCATTGGTAATCAATTTATTTGGCAATCGTCAATGGCAGTCAGCAGGGTTTAAGAACATCAGTTGTTCGACCTGTTAGTCAAGTGCGTTTTGTTAAAATATACTTTTCACTTTTTGGTCTTTTGGAAAATGTTGTTTGTGCTGTATTTAGACCCTCTAACAAGAAATTTGTTTTACATGCATACGTATAAAATTGCGGTTTTATCCAACGCAATCATAGGTTTGAACGTTGTTTTCAATTTAGACTTGTTTATATTTTTCGTTTGGGTTTGTATTATATTTTCCTTCGGGTTTATATGATCCGTTCATCCTATTTCGACTCTTTAAAATTCAAGAGTCTATCCTAAATTGAGGTAAATTATATGGCCTTCACACACCGTTTCGATTCCAAACATCACTGAAGAGACATTAATTGTCGAAATCCGGATATGGTGTACAAAATTTTGCACCTCATGTTTGCGGTATACCATCTTTTCCGCAAGTTTATTGTTTTCTGTTTGGTATTAGATTAATAATTAAGATCCATGTTACATCCCGTGATCAATTTATTTTGGCAATCGTCGATGGCAGTCAGCAGGGTTTAAGAACATCAGTTGTTCGACCTGTTAGTCAAGTGCGTTTTGTTAAAATATACTTTTCACTTTTTTGGTCTTTTGGAAAATGTTGTTTGTGCTGTATTTAGACCCTCTAACAAGAAATTTGTTTTACATGCATACGTATAAAATTGCGGTTTTATCCAACGCAATCATAGGTTTGAACGTTGTTTTCAATTTAGACTTGTTTATATTTTTCGTTTGGGCTTGTATTATATTTTCCTTCGGGTTTATATGATCCGTTCATCCTATTTCGACTCTTTAAAATTCAAGAGTCTATCCTAAATTGAGGTAAATTATATGGCCTTCCACACACCGTTTCGATTCCAAACATCACTGAAGAGACATTAATTGTCGAAATCCGGATATGGTGTACAAATTTTTGCACCTCATGTTTGCGGTATACCATCTTTTCCGCAAGTTTATTGTTTTCTGTTTGGTATTAAATTAATAATTAAGATCCATGTTACATCCCGTGATCAATTTATTTGGCAATCGTCAATGGCAGTCAGCAGGGTTTAAGAACATCAGTTGTTCGACCTGTTAGTCAAGTGCGTTTTGTTAAAATATACTTTTCACTTTTTGGTCTTTTGGAAAATGTTGTTTGTGCTGTATTTAGACCCTCTAACAAGAAATTTGTTTTACATGCATACGTATAAAATTGCGGTTTTATCCAACGCAATCATAGGTTTGAACGTTGTTTTCAATTTAGACTTGTTTATATTTTTCGTTTGGGTTTGTATTATATTTTCCTTCGGGTTTATATGATCCGTTCATCCTATTTCGACTCTTTAAAATTCAAGAGTCTATCCTAAATTGAGGTAAATTATATGGCCTTCCACACACCGTTTCGATTCCAAACATCACTGAAGAGACATTAATTGTCGAAATCCGGATATGGTGTACAAATTTTTGCACCTCATGTTTGCGGTATACCATCTTTTCCGCAAGTTTATTGTTTTCTGTTTGGTATTAGATTAATAATTAAGATCCATGTTACATCCCGTGATCAATTTATTTTGGCAATCGTCAATGGCAGTCAGCAGGGTTTAAGAACATCAGTTGTTCGACCTGTTAGTCAAGTGCGTTTTGTTAAAATATACTTTTCACTTTTTTGGTCTTTTGGAAAATGTTGTTTGTGCTGTATTTAGACCCCTCTAACAAGAAATTTGTTTTACATGCATACGTATAAAAATTGCGGTTTTTATCCAACGCAATCATAGGTTTGAACGTTGTTTTCAATTTAGACTTGTTTATATTTTTTCGTTTGGGCTTGTATTATATTTTCCTTCGGGTTTATATGATCCGTTCATCCTATTTCGACTCTTTAAAATTCAAGAGTCTATCCTAAATTGAGGTAAATTATATGGCCTTCACACACCGTTTCGATTCCAAACATCACTGAAGAGACATTAATTGTCGAAATCCGGATATGGTGTACAAATTTTTGCACCTCATGTTTGCGGTATACCATCTTTTCCGCAAGTTTATTGTTTTCTGTTTGGTATTAGATTAATAATTAAGATCCATGTTACATCCCGTGATCAATTTATTTTGGCAATCGTCAATGGCAGTCAGCAGGGTTTAAGAACATCAGTTGTTCGACCTGTTAGTCAAGTGCGTTTTGTTAAAATATACTTTTCACTTTTTTGGTCTTTTGGAAAATGTTGTTTGTGCTGTATTTAGACCCTCTAACAAGAAATTTGTTTTACATGCATACGTATAAAATTGCGGTTTTATCCAACGCAATCATAGGTTTGAACGTTGTTTTCAATTTAGACTTGTTTATATTTTTCGTTTGGGCTTGTATTATATTTTCCTTCGGGTTTATATGATCCGTTCATCCTATTTCGACTCTTTAAGATTCAAGAGTCTATCCTAAATTGAGGTAAATTATATGGCCTTCCCACACCGTTTCGATTCCAAACATCACTGAAGAGACATTAATTGTCGAAATCCGGATATGGTGTACAAATTTTTGCACCTCATGTTTGCGGTATACCATCTTTTCCGCAAGTTTATTGTTTTCTGTTTGGTATTAAATTAATAATTAAGATCCATGTTACATCCCGTGATCAATTTATTTGGCAATCGTCAATGGCAGTCAGCAGGGTTTAAGAACATCAGTTGTTCGACCTGTTAGTCAAGTGCGTTTTGTTAAAATATACTTTTCACTTTTTGGTCTTTTGGAAAATGTTGTTTGTGCTGTATTTAGACCCCTCTAACAAGAAATTTGTTTTACATGCAAACGTATAAAAATTGCGGTTTTTATCCAACGCAATCATAGGTTTGAACGTTGTTTTCAATTTAGACTTGTTTATATTTTTTCGTTTGGGCTTGTATTATATTTTCCTTCGGGTTTATATGATCCGTTCATCCTATTTCGACTCTTTAAAATTCAAGAGTCTATCCTAAATTGAGGTAAATTATATGGCCTTCCACACACCGTTTCGATTCCAAACATCACTGAAGAGACATTAATTGTCGAAATCCGGATATGGTGTACAAATTTTTGCACCTCATGTTTGCGGTATACCATCTTTTCCGCAAGTTTATTGTTTTCTGTTTGGTATTAGATTAATAATTAAGATCCATGTTACATCCCGTGATCAATTTATTTTGGCAATCGTCGATGGCAGTCAGCAGGGTTTAAGAACATCAGTTGTTCGACCTGTTAGTCAAGTGCGTTTTGTTAAAATATACTTTTCACTTTTGGTCTTTTGGAAAATGTTGTTTGTGCTGTATTTAGTCCCTCTAACAAGAAATTTGTTTTACATGCATACGTATAAAATTGCGGTTTTATCCAACGCAATCATAGGTTTGAACGTTGTTTTCAATTTAGACTTGTTTATATTTTTCGTTTGGGCTTGTATTATATTTTCCTTCGGGTTTATATGATCCGTTCATCCTATTTCGACTCTTTAAAATTCAAGAGTCTATCCTAAATTGAGGTAAATTATATGGCCTTCCACACACCGTTTCGATTCCAAACATCACTGAAGAGACATTAATTGTCGAAATCCGGATATGGTGTTCAAATTTTTGCACCTCATGTTTGCGGTATACCATCTTTTCCGCAAGTTTATTGTTTTCTGTTTGGTATTAAATTAATAATTAAGATCCATGTTACATCCCGTGATCAATTTATTTGGCAATCGTCAATGGCAGTCAGCAGGGTTTAAGAACATCAGTTGTTCGACCTGTTAGTCAAGTGCGTTTTGTTAAAATATACTTTTCACTTTTTTGGTCTTTTGGAAAATGTTGTTTGTGCTGTATTTAGACCCCTCTAACAAGAAATTTGTTTTACATGCATACGTATAAAAATTGCGGTTTTTATCCAACGCAATCATAGGTTTGAACGTTGTTTTCAATTTAGACTTGTATATATATATATATATATATATATATACATCTTTGCCGCCAGTTTATTGTTTTTTACTTGGTATTAAATAAATATAGAGATCCATTTTGTTTCACCTTGTGATCAATTTATATGGCAATCGTCAATGGCAGTCAGCAGGGTTTAAGAACATCAGTTGTTCGACCTGTTAGTCAATTGCGTTTTGTTAAAATATATTAAGTCACTAGTACTCTTTCGGTCTTTTGTAAAATGTTGTTTGTGTTGTATTTAGACCCCTCCACAACGAAATTTGTAACATGCACACGTATAAAAATTGCAGTTTTTATCCAACACAATCATAGGTTTGAAAGTTGTTTTCAATTTAGACTTCAGGTAGATTCATGGTATACCGCCATCTTGGATTGTACTATCGCAGTACACAATCAGTCTAGTTATTTGCCCAAATCTGCAAATTTGTAGACAGATGTGCAATTTTATTGGTTAGACTGTTTATTAATATGAAGGAAACTTGCTGATTTATTGCATTATTTAAAATATTTAAACAAATACCAAACATTTGTGTTTTATAATAAAAATTTTTCAACTAAGCAATTTAAGGGGAGATAATTCTTTTAGCAAAAAAGAAATACTGGACTGATAGGGAAATTTTAAATTTTTACTTGCAGCAAGAAAACAAGTTCGGTGACACCAACATATTATAAACCCTATCTTCTCAAAATTTATTTCAAAGTTCTATCTCATAGATTTCTTTGTATGCACAAAATGTGTTTTTTCATGATCATTCTAAGCAAATTTAGGCAATTTTCAAAGACTCATAACTTGAAAAATAGCAAGGTGACCCATCCTTTTTAGTATTGTTTTGAAAAGTACATAGTAAAATCTTCATTTTGGCTAAGTATAAGAAAATTCCATCTCGGGAAACATATACCTATGATCTACCGTAAATATATATATACAATTCTAAATTGAAAACAACGTTCAAACCTATGATTGCGTTGGATAAAAACCGCAATTTTTAAACGTGGGCATGTAAAACAAATTTCGTTGTAGAGGGGTCTAAATACAGCACAAACAACAACGAATACTTAAACAAAACGCATTTATATATATACATTTTTTATACAGATATAAACTCAGTAAACTGTCTGCAACGGAAAAAGATATTCGCCATTGTAACTCTTCTTTTGTAAATCCTTTCAATTTTATTGATACAAATAGAACGCCAGTCAATATAATCGACTTATTGGCCACGACTTATTTGATCGTGTGGTTCATTGTTCGCATGTGGCATCCATGGCTTACTTCGCATGTAGAATACAAATTCAAGTTTTCCATGGTTGTCGGATAGACATGGACCCTGCATAGTCGGATACCTTTTTGTTGTTAAATTTTGTTCAAATCATGCGTTTGAAAGATATTAGCAACATCCTATCTTTTTTAAAAGTCTTCGATGAAATAAAGACCTCTAAACCCGACAGACGTAACCATGGCGGCTATCTTGGTTAATGGGCTGGGTCATGAAAGACATTTGTAAAACAAGATATCATAAGAATGATTTAGGCCAAGCTTGATTTAATTTTGCCCAGTAGTTTCAGAAGGGAAGGTTTTTGTTAAAATTAACGACGACGGACACCAAGTGTTGAGGAAAAAGGAGAATGCATTTGAAACATACGTGTGTGCTTTGTTTTCAATATTTACATTAAATGAAAATACTTCTTCCCAGGGGAAACATCATTATACCAGTTTAAAAAGGGAAGGGTTGGTAGTTTAGTAAATACATTCAAATGAAAAAACTACCTGGTATATTAAGTGAGCGATCAGAAGTTCACTTTTAAAAATAGCTTGTTAAATGTAAGTTATAAATAGTTTATGGAATTCAAAACAGGCAATGGACTTTCCGAGTTATAGCATTGACGTTATTGACAGTATAACTGAATTGTTCAAGGTTTATACCTATCGTTTTCCGCGTTATCATTAATTAATTATCACAGTTTTGCAAAATTGCATATTCATAAAATTAAATGTTATCCCTTTTTACGATATTACGAAGATTGGTTTAACATTTTTGTTTAGAGTTCAACAATCTCTGTGTGTTTTTCCTTGTGTTATACCCTTTACAAAATATTTGGGTTGAGGGTAAGTAATTATAGATACTTTTTTATTTTCTATTTTTGTCAACATTTCTGCATTGATGGCAGTTCAGAAATTGACATGTTAAATGTTCAGCTGAAACAATACAATAAAAATGTTTATGTTAGGTATTTTTTTTTTTTTATAAAAAATTTTGAAGATCATGGGTTAATAACGTACGCGTATGATTCTAGAAAAAGGAAATTGTGTAAAATTTTCTCAGGTAAATATATTGAGTACAAGTACGTTCATTCAAGTACAAGGTCGTCGTTAATTTTTTGTTATGTAATTTAAATATTTATTTTTTAAGTATAGATGAAGTTTTAACATAACCTGTTATCATTTTACAAATGTAAGTTTATAAATGTATATTTCGTCCTTCTTTTTTAACAATACTAAATAGCTTTAACTGTTGATAAACAAAACGAATCTTCATAACATCCTGAACAAACAAACCATTAATCTAAACAGCTGAAAACTTATAGACTGCACCGTGCCTTTTTGTGAAAATTGGTATTCAAAATAGCAAGTCTCGATGACATGCCATGAACATTATGTGAGTGCGTTTACCAAATCAACAATGCATTTTTGGACAAAATAATGGCATATCATTGCTAGTTTTACACCATCTTCATAAACGTATCATTGAATTATTTGATACTTTGATGCAGCCCTAAGCTTTTGTGTATTCTTGTTTTAATCCCGATGACAAGATCTATGGCATTTGTGACCTTTTTTGACAGTCCTATCACTTTAGTAACTATATATTTACTTGACTTTCATATTGAATGCTGATCTGACCTTTATGTTTCTCTATATTTAAGAACCAAAGTGGTTAGTTATAATTGTTTATGACCAACATGAATATGTTTGTATGTATCATTAAACAAAAACAATTGTGTGAATGCTGCTTTATATCAAACAAATAAAAAACCTCACATCCTTTTCTTATACAAAAAACTTTTTTCATTTTTTTTATGGTAAGTATTTCTAGATGTTGCAGTAATATGAACCCAAATATGTTGAAAACAAAACACTCATCAAGATATGTATCATTTGTTTTCCTTTTGGAATTCAATTGATCTTTTTTAATTTCTCCTTGAAAATATTCTCTTACTTTCATTGAATTGATTTACTTTTGTTTGTCAATTACGTTTTTTTGTTGAATTTGGTTTTTTTAAATAAGTAAGGCAAGCAACACGAACATCCGAAAAAGGAACTTTTGTTAGTTTTTTAGTAACTGTAAACCAACTTATTATCGCGACTTTCGCGAGTAGAAAAATAACGCGAATATAAATCGTCGCGAATATGTAAAACTTGGAATTTTTTTATTAAACTTCATCAAGTAAATCAGAAAATCGCGAAATTAAATAGCCGCGAAGTGGTCAAGAAAGGGTAAAACGCGAAATAAAGTATCCGCAAAAATAAGTTGGTTTACATTAGTTTTCTCGTTTGAATTGTTTTACATTGTCATTTCGGGGCCTTTTATAGCTGACTATGCGGTATAAGTTTTGCTCATTGTTGAAGGCCGTACGGTGACCTATAGTTGATAATTTCTGTGTCATTTGGTCTCTTGTGGGGAGTTGTCTCATTTGCAATCATACCACATCTTTTTATATTTGGTATAGTACATTCATGTTGTTCCATCTAAAATCGGGGCATTTTACATTGTGATTCCTACCGTGAGATCTCTTTTGATACGAAAACATAGAAAGCATTTCTAAACCAGAAGCTATTTACTGTGTTAAGTTAGAAATAGAACGGCAAACACATGACACTGCTGTAAATGATACATTTTTTTATTCAGTGAAATTAGCCGTTGGAAGAATAGTATAATCAAGTATCATTTTGTATTTAGAAAACTTTGAGTTCTAATATGCACTATTTAAAGTTACAAATTATCAATTCTCCAAAAAAATCTTAAAAGCAATACACTAAACGTTTTAAATTGCTACTGTTCGAATGATGAGATAAGCGTAAGAGCATGAATATAAAAATAGAAATAAAAAAACCAAGCAAGTCCTTGACAAAGTCATGATGACACTTGTGAAACGTGGAGGTATTTAGTCGATGATTTAAACGTCGTTCCTCCACAAAACGAAGATTTTCATGGTGTTAAAGTCCAACATCGAGACTTTATTCCACTTTGTTCATATCGAACCTAAAATAGAATAAGATGACAATTGTGAGATAAAATATTACGTTTGCAATCAAATTAATACAGGCATCATCAAACGAGGCAATATTGGTTAACTGTTGGTTTCTTAACGTTAAATTAGCAATATTCCATTCACATTCAGACGGAGAATATGATTAAATCAATACAGATGATTTTCTCTGCAATGATTAGACATTATAAAGGCTGGAGTTTTATAAGACTACCGGATTGATTGATTGGTAATTGCTTCAATCCACATCAGCACATACAGGCTTTATCGCGGCGAGAGCTATTTTAAATATTATAACAAGACGTGTTCCTTTTAAATATTAGACAAAAAGTCTGTCAATTTACTACAAACTGGAAATTACTTATTTGCAAATAGAATATTATCAATAAGATATCATCATAAAAACTAAAATAAGTCTTTAACAAATACAACAAATTCATATTTTGGAATAAATTCCAATTTCTGTTAAAAATGGAACAATTATTTCAACAAGAACATTATTAACTGTCTCCAACCTTCGACTCATCGGTATAAACTGTTGATTGATAGATTGGTTGGTATTTGCTTAACGCCGCCTTAGCGGGAAAACGCTATATCGCGAGATAGCTAATTCAAATATGTCAACAAATTAAATGATATTTCTAAAATCAGACAAAAGGTCATTCAATATAATAAAACTTAAAGTCTAAATCAAAATTGTTTATTAACAAATAAAATTCAACGCTAAGATTGATTTACTCCTTTGGTATCAATAAGGATCGATACATTTATTAGACTTGCTATGTAAACACTGTACTGATTTTATTAAAAATGTATAACTGCTTTTTTCTGTTGTGTTGTAGTTCTCCTCTTATATTTGATGCGTTTCCCTCAGTTTTAGTTTGTAACCCGGATTTGTTTTGTTTTTTCGCAATCGATTTAGGGATTTCGAACAGCGGTATACTACTGTTGCCTTTATTTACAAGACAGGGATGTGGAAATATACCGAATCAAACATCATCTATAATAAAAAAAAAAAAATAGATACGAACAAATTACAAATGAATTATAAGAGAAACAAAAATTGAATAAAACTTAAAACAAAGTTAGTACATTTTTTAAAACAATTTAGAGGATTGAATTTTACAACTGCATTTCCCTTTTTCATTATTATATTAATACAACTTTGTGGTAAAATGCCATCTCATCTTTTCAGAAATCTGTTTTTATCATAAAAACACGACGTAAGAAAAAGAAAATATCCTCAGTAGTTTTTACGTTTAAACTGTTTCAAAAATATCAGCCGTCATTGCTTTTAATACATATAGTGCATAACATGTATAATGACATAACATGTCCTTTATCTATCGATCAATTATTGGTAAATGTCGATATCAGTTTCAAGGCATTTACAATTATTTTTCATCTACAATTAAATAAAACGTTTTGTTAACGCCCTATTTGTATTGGTTTATTGATTGGTGTCTGCTTTACGCCGCATGAGCACACAAAGTTTATATCGCGGCAAGAGCTTATTCACATATTTTTACAATTTACAGTATAGATTAAAATCAGACAAAAGGTCCTTCAATAAACTAAAATTCAAGTCTAAAGTAAATTGTTTATTCACAAATAAAATTCAAACACTTACATAACGTGATAAAAATTAAATCATATTAAATTTATACGACATCTTTATATTTTAAAATATATTCCAACTTATTTTAAGAATGAAACCATATTTGTAATTGGGACACTATTAAATAAATCATACATATTGTTGACAATGTTGACATTGAAATGCTTCCTACAAATATCAGCAAAGTCAATACAATTAATCATGTTTAATGATATACTTGCAGTTGCAAAGTATACATTGTGGTTGTTCTACATTTTTAAGAAGATATTCATGTGTTATTTTAGTATGACCAATACCAATGAATACGGCATCTAGAAATAACACACTGATCTTTTCTGCACATAAAAGTATTAAAAGGTTTAGCTAGCTGGTTTATATTTAATTTCAAAAGACTCGGAACCCATAGAAATATAAACGGTTGAAAAATTAAGATTTTATTTCAGGGATTTGTTTCAGCGTGATTATATTTACGGATATCACATATCAAATTGGGTTTTGAATATTCCCAAGGGGGACATTTACGATACTACAGGAGAAGTGGAGTTAATTGTAATGAGACAATTGATATCGTTTCATGTCTCTTAAATAGTTGTTGCAAAGCGCATGACACTCAGTACTTACTTGAGTCTGACTTTATAATCCCAATGCTAATGGTCCGGGTATTATTTATTTCAACACATCAAACATTCGAACCAGTATGTAATTGATATTTCTACCGGAGGGAAAAAACATGGTGATCATATTAATATGCCTGTATAAATGTTTGAGGTGAACGCAGGACAAAAAGACACAAATGTTATCTAAATCCTAGGTTTCAAGGTAATAATTAACCATATACCATAGGTATCAATTAACCATATAACAACTTTGATAGAAACAAGAGATACTGCCTCTAAACAAAGAAATTAATACTTGTTGAAGTTGAAGTCAAATACAAATAAAATAAATTGGACCATTTTTTTTGGAAGTTTTTCATGCGAAAAACATTAAATGATTTTCACGACTTTGCAATAAGACCGAAATTGAATTGAGGTAAAGTAGATCCGATTACCGAATACATCTCGTTGCTTTGTTGTTGTTGTATAATGTCCCAATTGAATGAGTACAGTTAACGTAAGGATTATTTTTAAATACTTACACCAGGTCTGCTAGTCTGTTATAGCACCCTGTGTTCTTTGCGTTCTGCAAAAATAAGTTTTATTTCACTTATCTATATATAACCATCTTATTATTGCACAATTGTTATGATTGATTGATTGTTGGTTGCTTAACGTCCAGTGGCAAATATTTCATGCATGTTCAGGACGAGAACAAGTTAACAATAAATACAATAGGTAGGTCATGTAATAGAGGCCGTCCGGGATGAAGGTCGGGGAAATTTTGACTGCCACGGGAAAATGAGGGTATATTGGATAAGGACAGAAATTTAGCCTTGCAACAGGCCACCTACGGACCCCTCAAAGAGTTGTTGCAAGGGTTCTTAACGTGCAAAGAACGTGGCACTCTCTTTACACGAGGCATCGGATTTAACGTCCCCATTCTGACCGGACGTAACTGCGAACTTGTACATCCCGCACAGCCAAACGGACGCCCCACTTTAGCGAGGGTTTTACCGCCGGTCGGAGGAAGACCAATGGTGACCATATTTCCATTCCCCAGTCACCCTTGGGGGCCACAATTGTTATGAGTATTTATGCATAATCAGAATTGGTTTTCTTAGGATTATTTCTCATCTTGTCATCCTGGGTCTATCATTGAGTATTTCTTTACGACATGTATTCCGTCTTTTCTTATTAGGCCGAATGGAGGCGTGGAGTGGATTTTACCGTTGTCATTTTGCTTTTGGTGGAAGCTGTCTGATCACACAGCCCCTTATTTGTAAAATCAGGACTTCTTGTGCAAAATAAACAATAAATTAATGCAGTATTTATGTTTTAAGAATACCATTTACCATGAACGTATAAAAGTCATCAAATGAAAAATCAGACACAAAATTGTCATTTTCGGTACTCACTTTATGAGTATAATTGAATGAATTTACGACGTTAGTAATTGCCAGATGAACTGCATGAGATCTGAGTGCGGTTTAAACATATGTTAAAGTAGGGAGAATAATTTAGAAAAATAAAAAAGGAGAAATACTGGCTATAAAAGTTAGCAATAGACTAACAGGATGCTATATTGTAATTTAGTGCTCATTTTGAGTGTGACAATTGGGCGTTATAGAAATAGAACATAATAAATCGACATTATAAAAACATGATGTCTGTGATAAAAAAAATGTTGAAGGCCAATGTTACATCATCATGATCATTACAACAAATTAGAGTGCACTTTTGAAGCGATTGAAATAGATACAACAGATACGCATGCAATGATTAACGTTAATCCTTATATTCCACAAGACCACGAATCTATGTATTTCTAGTCACATGCAAAATCTGGGATGTGGAAAATATGTTCGCATAAAAATTGAAGTTTACTTTACTCAGCCAGGTTTGCCAAGCAAATAACTTGCGTATAAAATTGTCTTCTTTGATTGATTGATTGTTGGTTGCTTAACGTCCAGTGGCAAATATTTCATGCATATTCAGGACGAGAACAAATTAACAACAAATACAATAGGTAGGTTCTGTAATAGGGGCGGCGTCCGGGATTAAGGTCGGAGAAATTTAGACTGCCACGGGAAATGAGGGTATATTGGATAGGGACAGAAATTTAGCCTTGCAACAGGTCACCTACGGACCCCTCAAAGAGTTGTTGCAAGGGTTCTTAACGTGCAAAGAGCGTGGCACTCTCTTTACACGAGGCATCGGATTTAACGTCCCCATTCTGACCGGACGTGGCTGCAAATTTGTACATCCCGCACAGCCAAACGGACGCCCCACTTTAGCAAGGGTTTTACTGCCGGTCGGAGGAAGACCAATGGTGACCATACTTCTATTCCCCAGTCACCCTTGGGGAGGTCTTCTTTGAAGAGTTTTTATTTTAATCATAATTCAACAGACTGTTAAATGTTCATTATCTTTAGTGGCAGCTGCTAAAAGTTTCTAGTAAATTTTAAATAGATGCTGACCCTTTATTGTTTATATTTTTCCTGGTTGAATATTGTGATAACTTCGAAAATCTAAATTAGAGAAGGTTTTATAAAATATATAAAAAAATATTTTGCGTTTTTAGGAAAAAATAAAAACATTTTAGTTAAAAAAAAAAATATTAGCCGCGAGTTATGGTTTAAGTATTTTATTTAAAGCCATAAAAAATAGTTCTGCATGTTTCTTCTTCCTTCGCCATAGACATTTCTGTGATGAACGATCGATGTCTTCTTTGAAAATATATTTAAAAACTTAAAACATTAATAGTTTCTTGTTTTTCAGTCATTAGTTTCCTATGTTGTGTCTTGTGTACTATTATTTGTCTGCTTGTTTTTTTTTCTTTTTCGGTCATGCGTTTTCGTTTTTTTTTTTCGATCACGAGTTTGACTGTCCCTTTGGTATCTTTCGCCCCTATTTTACCTTGTTCTTTGATGCAAAAAGTCACGTTACACAAACACAATCGTGATTTATGAAAATATAGAATAAAGACTTACCAGTAATATATGAAGTATACATATTTGTAAAAACAATAATCATCGTAACAGACTTGTTTATTTTTAATGCATAATAACGTTGATCGCATCCTTTTATAACATTCTATCGACCAAATTGAATCTTCTATATTTAACCTGGGAATTTTCATTTAGATAGATGATCAATAAAAATCAATGTTAGGTAATTATTAACAAGCGTGTGGGATGTACATACAGAATGAATGCCATTAGCTATCGTCTAGTGACTATTTTGGTATCAATAAGGATCGTAAAGTATATTCAACATGCTAGGTAAACATTGTATTGCTTTGATTAAGGATTTACAACTGCTTTACAAGACAGGGATGTAGAAATTTGCATATCATGTATGATAAACGAGAATTATTGACATGTCATTTTAAAGGCATTTAAAATTGTGTTTTTTCATCAACAATTAAATATAAAGATACGTTTTGTTGTCGCCTTATATGCTTTCGATTTAAAGGAATAAAATAACTTTAAAATATTATATTGTAATACGAATTACTTTGAGTACAATTATGCTAACAACCGCTGTTGGAAGTAAACATGTATACACAAAGGTTATTTTATTAATTTCTGTACGTTAAGAAAACTGAGACCGTAAAAGAGTTTGAATAGTTTAAATTGTAAGATTGATTGATTAGTGTTTGCTTTACGCCGCATGAGCACAAAAAGGCTAAATCGCGGCGAGAGCTAATTCAAATATTTCTCAGTTTAAAGTATATTTTAAATCCAGTCTTAAGCATTTTTTTTTTATTAAAAATAAAATCAATACTAATATTATAACGTGATAAAATAATTTTAAATTTTTAAAACATTTTATATTTTATAATATATTCCAACTTCTTTTAGAATGAAACAATATTTGTAATTGAAACACTATTAAATAAATCATACATATTCTTGACATTGAAATGCTTCCTACGAATATATGCAGTCAATACAATTAATTGAAACATGTTTAATAGTATACTTGCATTTGCAAGGTATACATTGTGGTTCGTCTTCATTTGAAGAAGATTCTCGTGTGTCATTCTAGTATGGCCAATACGACATCTAGAAATAACACTGATCTATTCTGCACATAAAATTATTATAAGGTTTACCTAACTTAGGTTTAATTTCATGTAATTTAGTACCATCTTTTTTACTCAATATATTTAAAACATAATTCTCTAAAAGTAAATCCAAAATCACATATCATCCTAAATATGATATACTTTATTTAAATATATGTAATGAATAATGTTATTGGGAAGCTTATTGTTGAGGATTAACTGAAGGGCTCGACTTGCCAGCCGATTGATCGGACTGATTCCATCCGTCCTCCCGTTTATATGATATCTAAGCCAAAGCAGCTTGTTGGATTATTGTCTCGGGTATTTTCTGACCTTAAGGAGTATGGCTTCAGCCCTCATCCACAAGGATCTGATCAACCACAGACACGGGTAGCTCCCACGGCCTACTGGTTAAAATGCCTATTTTATTTAATACATCTAGCCATTCATACGATGTTCGGATCACTTCAGTTTGGCCTCTACCCTTCGATCTGTCCAACATGGTCGACCCTATCAGACCCCGACCATGGCAAGGATAGGGATCAACCGAGGGGACTTGATTTAAAGAAAAGTAACTACCATATAAACCTTGGACAGTTCTAGTGTAAAAATCAAATACGCGGATGTTAATAAAAAGGGGAACATTTTCTACTAAAGGGCAACTCAACCTTCTTGATAGTTCATTTCATTTGAGTCTTAAAATTCAATGCTTATGTATGTTTAGCAAAACAACAGTATATTATTCTAATCAAAATATTTAGTTGACAAAAAAAAAAATAAAAACTAACATCATAATGTCGACAGTTCCATGAAATTTACATATGTCACACTAAATCCATTAGCACGAGTCTCCTTTCGGCAAATCTGAAAAGTGGCTAGGAAAGGATACAGCAAAGTGTAAGAATATTTGTCGTGTGTATTCTTTTTCGCCAAATAACTGCAAAGCAACTTCATACAGATTGTAGGCGTCTCTTCTTTGATGTATATTTGCTATTATATTTCTCGCTTATTTCCGCGTTAACGTGAAACAAAGCACGTCTTCTATTTTGTGTAAAAAGTAAACGCAAGTCTACTGTTTGTAGTAAATGTAGGTTAACGCAGATTGTCATCGTATTCTGGATACCCTGACCCAACTTATATAAAAAAAAATCCTTCCACATCAATTTTTTCCATGTAACTACCATCCACATTGATAAATGAAAACAAAAATCCAGAGCAGACTTTTTTTCAGACAAGATTTTTTTTTATCTAAAATAAGACAAACCACTGTAATTATCAATACATTATGACAATATAACAACAATTTACAATACATATCCATAATGAGAAGGTGGATTACACTTGAAAAGTGTACACTCAAAAATAAAATAAATTTGGGGGAACTGTTTCCAAGGGTCTTCCTGAAACATTTGTACAATTTTATGAAAACTGCAATCTCTGAAATATATTCCAATACAACTTCATCAAATAATGAAACAATAGTCTGACCTGAGGTCAGATTGCTACAACAATCTTAGAAAAATGTGAAAAAGACGCGAGGGAGCAAGATGGTCAAACTATGGAGCTGAAACATTACAATATTTTTACTTTATTCCACCTTATTAGTCCCCTCATTTCTGATGTATGGCCTAGCCTTATGCTAATTATGTTGGTTTATGTAGTAAAGTTATCTCCCCTTTATTAATATTCAGTCGACTGGTATTGTTATATAAGCTCCTACTTTTTTGTACAAGTTCATAAAATTCTGTTGAAAAACTTGTCTACCAAAATAAAAATCTGTCAGGCTTTAGGAAGCTATAAACCAATATTGACTAAATTGAAAATATTTAAAGGTCGAGTGATACTTATTGTTATGCAAACATGTTTTGCTTACTCGGTCGAAGAAAACTTAGTTATAGTACAAAATAGGAAGCTGTGGCCAACGTACAAACGGACAGACAGAGTAATTACTAAAGGTTGCTGCCATTTTATATATATATTTCAAGTGTAAGTACTTTTTGATTACTCAATTTTTAGCATAACCATTATACATTCAAATTTAACTATTATCAAGGATTGTTTCAGAGAGTAAGAATTTTAAGATAGGTAGCACCAATAGTTTTCCCCCATAGAATTATAGCATATAAAGATCTAATTTGTCTTTCTGTTGACAAAATCTTCAACCAAAGATGAATTCATTTTTACTCTTCTATCGATAAGTGGCATGCCAAAACATGACTTGAATGTTCCCGTTTTTCCACCAATAATACGGTAAAGTCCACGTTTAATGGTCGCACATTTTCCTTAAATTTTGAAACTGACATATATTGAAAAACTAATAGTATTATCTATTTTCTCACATGAAACAAACCGGGATGCGGTATTGAGTACGAAGTGAAACTGGACGTTGTTTTTTTTATTGAAACGCACACGATAACACCTTTATTGTTTTAAAAGACCCTATAAATTTAAAAGTATCATGTATCAACACCTTAAGAAGCACAATCATCCTATTTTATATTTAAGTTTAACATTTAGAAGTAGTAAAAATGCAGCCTGGGGAATCTCATTCTCTAAGTTTGTACGATCAAGGAACGGCATTGGATAACCTTCTCAGAAGTACAAAGTCAATAACGCCTCTAGTTTGTACTGTGTACATTATGTTTATGTTGTTAATTACAATTTATCTCTTCAAAGTTTATCAAATAATATGATTAAATTTGACCTATTACGGTAAAATCGGCATGTATTATATTGATGATGTAACTTCGCTAATATTAATACGACTTTTCAAACAGGGCCAAAAACGGAACAAACCCGTATTTGCCCATGGATTAATATGGGACATTGACTTCCAGTTGTTTTCTGAATTTTGTCGTTTCGGTTTTGGAAACGACCAAATGGTAAACAATGTCGTCTGCAGAGCAATCTTTGTCAATGGAAGTAGAAAGGGGGGACCTAATCGCTTGTTTTACTGGAGAAGAGGCTATGGCAGTAATAGCACAATTTGTCAGAAATGAATCTTAATGGGTTTAACTATGGTAATGATGCAAACCCTGAAATCTCGTCGCCGTCAGTGAATCAGAACTCAGAGTCAGAAAATGTTTTCAACAACAAGGAACACAGATTTCCTAAGATGTCGCTGGAGGATACTGATTCACTTCTATCAGATAATGTAAATAAGAATACAAAGCAAAGTTGATATTAAAACATGTAAAGATTGGTCAAGTGAGTAGGAGAGGAAAAGAACTTTCTTGATATGGATACTTTGCCTTTGTGACCGTAACAAAGACAAAACAGATTGATTGATTGATTGTTGGTTGCTTAACGTCCAGTGGCAAATATTTCATGCATATTCAGGACGAGAACAAATTAACAATAAATGCAATAGGTAGGTTCTGAAATGGGGGCTTCCGGGATTAAGGTCGGAGAAATTTAGACTGCCACGGGAAATGAGGGAATATTGGATAGGGACAGAAATTTAGCCTTGCAACAGGTCACCTACGGACCCCTCAAAGAGTTGTTGCAAGGGTTCTTAACGTGCAAAGAGCGTGGCACTCTCTTTACACGAGGTATCGGATTTAACGTCCCCATTCTGACCGGACGTGGCTGCAAATTTGTACATCCCGCACAGCCAAACGGACGCCCCACTTTAGCAAGGGTTTTACTGCCGGTCGGAGGAAGACCAATGGTGACCATATTTCTATTCCCCAGTCACCCTTGGGGGTAAGACAAAACAGAGTATGAACCATATCCAGTTTCTCCAATAACCAATAGTATTGAAAAGAGGGACAGTCAAACTCATAAATCGAAAATAAGTCTTAGATGCATGATTTTTTTATTAGTTGTTAGTGGCTTTGAACTAGCTGTCAGATAACTGCGAGTACTCTCAGATCTTGTCCTAATGTCTTTTTGTTGTTGGATGTACAAATACCCTGCCACGTCCACTTGTATTTTTGTCCATCTGATGAGTTAAGCCTTTTTCAACTGATTTTTATAGTTCGTTCTTATGTTGTACTGTTATATCACTGTCCCAGGTTAGGGAGGGTTGGGATCCCGCTAACATGTTTAACCCGCCACATTATGTATGTATGTGCCTGTCCCAAGTCAGGAGCCTGTAAATCAGTGGTTGTCGTTTGTTTATGTGTTACATATTTGTTTTCGTTCATTTTGTACATAAATAAGGCCGTTAGTTTTCTCGTTTGAATTGTTTTACATTGTCATTTCAGGGCCTTTTATAGCTGACTATGCGGTATGGGCTTTGCTCATTGTTGAAGGCCGTACGGTGACCTATAGTTGTTAATTTCTGTGTCATTTTGGTCTCTTGTGGACAGTTTTCTCATTGGCAATCATACCACATCTTCTTTTTTTTATATTGACAACGCCATGGCTAAAAATGAAAAAGACAAACAGACAAACAATAGAACATACGATACAACATAGAAACCTTAAGAATAAGCAACACGAACCACACCAAAAACTAGGGGTGATCTCAGGTGCTCCGAAAGGGTAAGCAGATCCTGCTCCACATGTGGCACCCGTCGTGTTGCTCATGTTATAACAAATCCGGTAAATAGTTTTATTCGGTAGGTCACATTCATGAAAGGCAAGGGGATTGTAGTTACGACGTAAGGAACATATCCGATATCATCTGCGAAACGGTTATTCCATTGATTGATTGATGGTTGCTTAACGTCCAGTGGCAAATATTTCATGCATATTCAGGACGAGAACAAATTAACAATAAATGCAATAGGTAGGTTCTGTAATAGGGGCGTCCGGGATTAAGGTCGGAGAAATTTAGACTGCCACGGGAAATGAGGGTATATTGGATAGGGACAGAAATTTAGCCTTGCAGCAGGTCACCTACGGACCCCTCAAAGAGTTGTTGCAAGGGTTCTTAGAGTGCATAGAGCGTGGCACTCTCTTTACACGAGGCATCGGATTTAACGTCCCCATTCTGACCGGACGTGGCTGCAAATTTGTACATCTCGCACAGCCAATCGGACGCCCCACTTTGGCAAGGGTTTTACTGCCGGTCGGAGGAAGACCAATGGTGACCATACTTCTATTTCCCAGTCACCCTTGGGGGTCGGTTATTCCATAACGGTCAACCAACTCGTGATGGCGTCCGTAAAATTTACGAAGGAATGATTTCAACTTCACCATTTGGAACTCTTGGTTTAATAGCTTCCTTGTGAGCAGCAACCCTCTATCAAGAAAATCATGATAGGAAATACAAGCACGGGAATATCGTTTCAATTGGGAGATATATACCCCGTATGCAGGTGCTGCTGGAATGTTGCTACTTACAAATGGAAAGTTCACAATTGGATAGCTGAAATCATCTCCTTTGTCATAAAGTTTTGTTTTCAACTGACCCTCATTGTCAATTTCTAGATGTAAGTCATGATGTGAGGCCGACTTAACTGTATCTGTTGTATCCGTTATCACTAGTTCGATGGGATAGATGCGTTCAACATAGTCACCAAATTTTGAATTATTTAGTGAGAGAACATCATCTTTATAGCGGAAAGTAAAGTTAAAGGATATTGCTAACTTCTTATCTTTCTTCCCAAGAAGTTCCTGTATGAAGTCAGCCTCATAATAAAGAAACAAGTCGGCAAGAAGAGGGGCACAATTGGTTCCCATTGGAATGCCGACAGTCTGTTGAAAAAAATGTCCTCCGAACGTAACAAATATGTTGTCAATCAAGAAATCAAGCATCTTAATAATGTCAGTTTGAGAGATTTTTTTGTTTGAATCAGAGTGATCCTTTACAAAGTAGGATTTATCCCTCCCTAAGACAAGATACTTGTATCTACGTTGGCCATTCTTTTTAATGAAACAAAGCAATACCAACTCTTTCAATTTGTCTTTTAGTTTGGAATGTGGAATACTTGTGTAAAGTGTAGAAAAGTCAAATGTTTTAATACTATTGCAAGATGAAAGAGAGTTTGATTGTATGTACTCTAAAAGATCTTTGGAATTTTTTAGTATCCACATCTGATTCACGCCACCTCTAGAATAGGCAGTTTCACAATAACTTTGAAGCCCGGCTTTGATTGCTGATAAAATAGATGTTAATAATTTAGAAAGAGGTTTCGTGGAAGACCCAGCAATATGCCGTTGTTTGTAAGGACACTTATGTAGTTTAGGTATCCAATACAGTGATGGATTGATTGATTGTTGGTTGCTTAACGTCCAGTGGCAAATATTTCATGCATATTCAGGACGAGAACAATTAACAATAAATACAATAGGTAGGTTCTGTAATAGGGGTGTCCGGGATTAAGTTCGGAGAAATTTAGACTGCCACGGGAAATGAGGGTATATTGGATAGGGACAGAAATTTAGCCTTGCAACAGGTCACCTACGGACCCCTCAAAGAGTTGTTGCAAGGGTTCTTAACGTGCAAAGTGCGTGGCACTCTCTTTACACGAGGCATCGGATTTAACGTCCCCATTCTGACCGGACGTGGCTGCAAATTTGTACATCCCGCACAGCCAAACGGACGCCCCACTTTAGCAAGGGTTTTACTGCCGGTCGGAGGAAGACCAATGGTGACCATACTTCTATTCCCCAGTCACCCTTGGGGTTACAGTGATGGAAGATCCAGTTCTTCATCTTCGGTTGAAATTCCAAAGGAACATAGAACAGACCTATGATTATCCAGGATTTCCTCTTTGGTAAGTGTCGTGAAGTTAACAAACATAGAAATACAAATTTCCTTTCTTTTCGTATGCGTCTGTACCAAGCCATTGGTTACATTTTTTTTTCAGTCGGTTGTTTCATCAATATAATACTTATTGCTACATGATATTGAAATTTTTCGTTCGTTCAAGTAACTCCATTTAGCGATTGATGCCCATTGATAAAAGGATTATTAATGTGTTGTTCTATAGGGCAAATATTGTTCAACATTATAGTTGATGTGTATGCTCCGTTTTATTTCGTAACCCATATTTTCGATTTATGACTTTTAACCACCGGTATACTTATGTTGCCTTTATTTCAACGGCAACATGTTTCTTAAATGCGAAGAGCGTCGTAATTGAGGTGCAATTACCATGATTCAGATTAGTGACAGTTATAATGTAAAATCTAAATATGCTTAGTGTGTTATGGACATTGTAAAAGAACATGTCATGTTCTGTGTATGAGGTAGCTATACAAAATCGTCTATGAAGTACATTCTCTAATAATAATGTGTAACACGACATGCTAGTCTTGGCATTTACCAAAATTGATGTATTGCCGTTGTTTAATATTTTTTCTTCCTTTTTCTAAAAAAAAAGTCCTAGCACTTCCATTGACACTGTAGCCTATAATACATATCACCTGCTGCCATTGTTCCTACGTCAGTCATTTCGCGTATCAGATTTTCATGTTTAACTTCTTAATAAAATCACAGTGCCAAACTTGGAATGAACAGGTCAGGAGAACGGAATACAGTCTCTTTCTCGGACAGTTTAACCAAGCAGTTTACGTAAGAAAACAAAACTGTGACTCGCACCGGTCATTTCCCGTAATTATCTACATTTCGCGGATCTCGTTTACGCGTTTGTTACACTGATAATATGTATGACCATACATTTATACAATGATAAGTTTTATTACAATATTTCAATAACCACAACCGGAATAAATTTGAAAAGTTTAAACTAACTACGTTAATGTGGTAAGAACGACAACGCTTGCACAAAACATAAAGCTACTGTTATGATTTCTCAGGTCCGCCATAGCATTACTCGAATTGGTTCAATTTAAATGATACGAAATAAATAAAATTTCATACTAAACATCACTGTTGATCGACATTTGTCCAAATACCCTTTCACAGCAGTAATAAATGTTACAGGTAAAGGGTGGGACGGTTTAACGCCAGCAAACTAATTTTACTCCGCCTTATTCTATATGTGTCTGTCCAAAGTCAGGGGCCCAAATTTCAGGGGTGGTCGCAGGTTTATGTCTGTCACATTTGGTTTTTCGTAAAAAAAAATCATAAATCAGTCCGTTACTTTCCTCAATTGACTTTTTTTATGTTGGAATCTTTTTTAGCCGACTATAAGGTATAGGTTTTCAATGCTGAAGAATGTACGGTTGTCTATAATTGCTCACATCCACTAATTTAGAACATTGTGGATAGTTGTCTCATTTATAGGAATCATACAACTTCTTATAATTATAAATACAATTTTAATATTACTAGTTATATTGATGTAATTAATGGTGTAGGTACACAAAAATATAACTAAGTACGGAACCCCATAGCAAATTCAAAATTGGGATGTTCATAAAAACAGGAACAAATCAAACGCGATCAATTTCAGGAGAAAATAGTGGGGTTAACCCTTTTTTGTTTCATTGCCAAACAGTCACTTTTATATGAAGACCGACTTTTGAGTGAAAACTCATCTCAAAGAGTGTTACTCTCTCTAAATCACTTCATGATCAAGGTATATACTCATGGTACACAAATGTTAGGTCCGATAATAATATTAGCCAACCCAAAGATGTAACTAAAACAAAAACGGAGACTGTAAGAATTTCAGTAAAAAATATTATAAAAATGAATTTCAAGATATAAAAAAATATATGACAATAATATATCATCTCTCGACCAAAATACCGAACTTCTTTTGTTTAAGCATATCAAAAATGAATATAAACAAGAATTTTATTTGACATACCCTAATCTTGATACATGAAAACTTATATGCAAATTTAGAATAAGTGATCATTCCCTCGCTATTGAAACTGGAAGATATAAAAATATTTCACGACCTCAATGGCTTTGTTATAAGTGCAAAGTTTTTGATGATGAATCTCATTTCTTTTTATTATGTAAAATAAGTGATGATTTAAGACATGTCTTTTTTGAAGATTTTTCTGATAATAAAATGAAATATATACTAAATCCAACCACTAGTCAGCAAGTAAAACCTTTAAGCTCCTTTATTAAACAATCTATGGAACTGGGGACAGGGGGCACTCGAGGTCATTTGTTGTGTTTAATGTTTTGGTTTATTTTTATTTTTTATGTAAATTTAATTGTCATCATTATATTGTTGTTATTACATGTAATTGTCATGCCTTTGGCCCTCTTATGGGTGTAATTTTTAAACCCTTCTAATTGTATGATAGTTGTTTATGTAGTGAAACCTGGCCACACCGAGAACCTATAGGACAATAGGTTGTAGAGGTAAACGGAAATTGACAGTTTAAAATCATTTTGACACAGACGATGGACCAAAGTAATACAACAGATGACAAGTATTATTAATGTAAAATAAAATAAAAATGAAATATATCAAAATTATAAATTTTAGGAATTGTTGGTCCTCTATGCTCTTCAACTTCTTACTTGATTTTGACTTTTTAATTTTTTTTCATTTCAGTGTCACTAATGAGTCTTCTGTAGATTAAACGCGCGTTTGGCGCAAATAATAAATTTCAATCCTGGTATTTATGATTAGTTTATTCATAGATGCAGAAAAAACATAATTTCAATTTTAATAATCAAGTGCAAGTTCAAACTGTTCATCTATTTCATTTCAAAGAGAAATAATAATCCATTGATGTCTGACGTGTAGCTAGTTTACATTTCATAATGACGTCCTCGGTCATTGGATTCATTTGATCTAAGTAACGACTATCCTTAGAAATAGAAAAAAAAAGCGCAACTTTGTTGATAAATCCAAACCTCTGTTGAAATGTCTGTTTCTACATCATCGTCTGATTACGGATCACCTGTAAATTTACAAATCACCTGTCCAATCCTGATTCCGTGGCTAAATTGTCATCAACATCGTCATTTTAAGTTTTTGCACACTCGGGTCCGATGACCTTAACTGTTGCACTAAATCAGCTAACCATAATTTCATCATCCGGGTCTTCAGACTCGAAACAGCCTCTAAGGGAATCCCGCATCACGAAAGCATAATTCAATTGTCGTGGATTTGTTATATTGCCATGGCACCACATGAATTCATTGAATGGCTTTGAAAACGTTTATTTCTTTGCAAAGTTCAGTCCCTAAACAGCAGTTGTAAATTTGTGCGGTATACATGTATGTTTAATAATGTGCTTTCTAAAGGCACGAATGATACTCAAATCAAGGGCTGTAGTTTAGAAGTCGAATTTGCCGGAAAGAACTTCGATTCGACATTACTAAGTCTTAAATTGTGCGACAAAATAGTGGCATTGTCAAGAAAAATAACAATTTGTCTAGATTTCTTCCGCATATCCTGATTGATATACTTTGACCATTCAGAGAAAATGTATTATTCATCCAGGGTTATGTGTTAGCCTTCCCAGTCACAGGAAGCGATTTAACATATTAGTTTCGAAAACATCTTGGTTTATGCGCGTTCCCAATGACTAAAGGTTTTAGTTTATCGTCCGTGACACTACAACACAGCATAACAGTGACATTTTACTCTCTTTACAGTCTTTCCCACGCTCCGCTAATCCGCTTGTCTAGAAGGCCATGAAAGAAAAAGCCTGTTTCATCGGCATACAACGTATTTCTTGGATCATATTCTTTACCAATTTTAGGCAATTAACTTTTAAATTCAGCTGCCAATTATTTGCTTCACGAATTCATTTCATCGGGTTGGTTTCAACAGATCAAATTTTATTGCGTTAAAATACTACTCCGCCAGATATGAGGCCCTTTTCCCAATATTTAAATCATTTAAATACCAATAACACAATAAACAACAACTGAGAACGTTTGTTCTTTCTAGATTGCAGTATAAAGACAATAATAGTGAATTTACTGGTCAGAGCCTTGCATTTCCCCGTTTCTGAGCCTCTTCCTGATACCAAGTCAATACAGTATTATTATTGTTTATGTATAATCACAAACGTTAACATAAAATATGAACCATAACATGACATTCGGAAAGAATGAAACAGATGGAACATGTTATCCTATAAAGTTGTCCGACCAAGGAGTTTTATAACCATAAAAAAAGAGAAAAACATTGGTTGTTTAACATCAAATCGTCAAGATCAGATTCGAATATGAATGGCCTTGGCTTTCGATTATTTGTCAATTTACAATGTCTCTTGTACGATTTGTAATTTTTCTTTAGTGTATTCAACCTTTCTCTACACTGGTCTTGTGCAAGTTTCGTTGCCATGGTTTGGTTTATTTTAATTGAAATGTCCAACCAGATTTGTTTTTATTATATGCAAGCTCTAGTTTTTTCCGAATTGTCAGTCACCAACTGGATGATATATCTTGTCATCTTTTTCCTAATACCGGGAATTACCTGCAGCACCCACTGCTTGAGGAACACCCTCTTCTGAACTTTCTTTATCTGACAGGGAAATACTATTGTTTCCTTGTGCTACTTACGTAGTATCAGTTTGTCCTACGTCTTCTATTATAGGTCGCACTCCTGGCGATCAGATTTGTGGTAGGACAAACTGTTCCGTTTTTGTTTTAAATTGGTCGTTGGTGTATTTTCTGCTGACGGTCTGTGATCTATAACAGTAAAACTCGATTACACAACGGTTTGCTTTTTTGGTTTTGGATTAGTCGTTGGCACTACCATAGCTTGAATCGATAAATATATTGGATTTGTTGAAGCAGGGGCATCATCAAGTACATGATGCCTTGTCAAATATGTCACCATTGTCAAATCTAACACAAACAGAACAACACAGAATGTCCCTATTCCTGACTTGTCCGACCCTCCTTTTGTAAGTGCCTTTGCTGCTGTTCTAGCTAAGCAAAACATACCACTTTCATCACTTTCAAATGAAAAAGGGTTTCTAATATCAGTGACAGAATCTTCAAATAGGTTCAGCGCTTTATAAGCTGCTGTACCAAAATTTGCAAGAAGATGCAACCTACACGCAAATCTACCCATTTTTTGTAAAGTCAGACTTTTCATTTTCAGTCAAATGATCAAAGTTATCAATTACCGTTGGTAAGAGATATTTTCTAATTTTTTCTATGTTTTCATTAAAAACATTATTATTTAGACGAAACGCGCGTCTGGCGTATTAAATTATAAGCCTAGTACCTTTGATAACTATTAGTGGCACATTGGTCATTTAAGAAACATTTGATGGAAGTAATAAGCTAGGCCTTAACTTCAGTGCTATCTTGATCTGAGTTTGAGTAAGACCTAGCAAGGTGATCTATAATATTATAAAAACATTTTCAGCATCACCACCTCCTACTTTACGTCAACCCAGTGATAGATTTTAGCCATCTTTTAGTGTGACCTGCATACCTTTATAATGGTCATGGTATTTTGTTGTTGCATCTTGATGCAGAACATTACCTTTTGACTCTGTATGGTTATAATTTGTTAGCATGGCTTCACAAGCCTGTTTACATGCTACAACTTTGGCTTCCACCATAAGTCTACAACTTATTAGGCTCTTAGGTAGCCTTTCTGGTAGTTTCAAAGTTAGATTTTTTAAAACAGATTTAATAACAATAGAAGGATTATTCAAACTAACATTTCCCTCTGTTACTAGCTGCACACAGGATTCTCTAACCTCATGTGTATATTAACCATTTTCAAAAGTACCAATTGTGTCACCCTCTAAAAATGCATTTACTTTCTATAGACCCTTTATCTGCTCATTTAAATCTTTTTTCTCATACTCAAAATTGTCTATTTCAATGTCATATTGTTGTTTGAGTATTCTTTTTTCATTAACAGTTTTCTCAAATTTTGTACTTGTATTTAATAATGTTAATATTTTTGTAAAGCAGCTTTTTGCTTATTTAATATTTGCTGCTGTTCTGAAAATGTATGCCTTTCAGCTTCTTTTTCAAATAATCTTCCCACAAGTCATCTATTTCATTTGTGTTTTTTTCTAAATCCTTCCTTAATACATCTTCATTCAAAAAAATCCCTTCCTTCTCACCAAATTTTTCCCATAATTGTTCATTTTCATCTGGTTTTGATTTCAAATCTTGGGTCAATATTTTTATTTTTTCATTCTTTCTTTTCAACTTTTTATTTACATTTTTAATGCCACATGTCCCAAACTTAGACTTAGCTTCAGCAAGCTGTTGAATTTTAGTATCTAGTTTTTCAGACTGAATTTTATTTTTTTCCTCTAACTTGTGTAAAGTACTTTTCAATTTTTCTTTGTTTTTATTGAATTTTACCGTTTCTGATTTACATTTAGATATAATTGTATTAAAATTTATTACAAGATATTCATAACTCTGTTTTAAAACATTGTAATCATCAAGGACCTCATCTAAATCGTCAGATTTGTTTTCTAGTTTCCTCTTTAGAATCATATTTTCTATTACAACTTGTTATGGTTTATCAACAACCTTTTTGGACAATGTTTCTGTATCATCACTGAAAGAACCAATAATTGCATCTTCCCTTCTAATACTATATAAAAACCCTTCAACATCTTTTTTCTTATTCTTTTTCATTTTCTGTACACTACGTTTGATTTTCCTTCTTACACTGCTTTCATTATAGTTACAACTGTTATTACCAGTAAAAGCAAAAAGATGGGAAATACATTGATTGACAAAATGACCTCAATTCACAATTAAAACCAATAGGAATTTCTTTTAAAACATGTACTGAACTTGCTTGAATCCTATAATCCACAAATACATGACATAATAAGTACCATGAAGACTAACAATTAGAAATAATTGTAGGCCAACTTTTAAATTAAGATTATATTTAGAACAAAATAAGACATACATTTTTTAGACTAGTCCACCCCATCATTAAGTTCAAAATGTATTTTCATAAAGAAGTGATTGAATGTTAATGCAAGAAATACAAACTGTAATAGATTATCATTTTTCATTGATATCAAGCTGAAATTAGAAAATTAAATTTTGTCGGTAGATACATTCAATCAGAAACTCAATTAGCATTGACCCATTATACAGAACAATTATTATAGAACTAGTACTAGTAGAAGTCAATTACCATAAAATAACTCTATAATAAATATTCTTTGACTTTGTTAATTAATTTATCTGCTATGACCGAGAGAGAGAAAAAAGAGAACAAAGAACATGAGAAAAAGTTTAAAAAAGGTAACAACACTGATGTCAAGTCCCCATTACACAAGTGAGATGATTGCCTAGCTATAAAACCAGGTTCAATCCACTATCTTCTACATAAGAAAATGCCTGTACCAAGTCAGGAATATGACAGTTGTTATCCATTCGTTTGATGTGTTTGAGCTTTTGATTTTGCCATTTGATTAGGACTTATATCTAGAAACTGACTATGAGGGTCGGTTATAAACAAAACTTTACGACAAAAGAGATGATTTCAGCTCCCCAACTGTGACATCTTCATTTTTAAACCAAGTGATCCAAAATCATCATTATTACGGACGCCATCACGAGTTGGTAGACCGTTATGGAATATTCGTTATACAGATGATATCGAATGTTTCTAATGTAGTAACTACAATCCCCTTCCCTTTTCACGAATGTGACCTACCGAATTAGACTTTTTACCGGCATTGTAACAAAATGAGTTACACGGCGGATGTCACATGTGGAGCAGAATCTGCTTCCCCTTCCGGAGCACCTGAAATCACCCCTAGCTTTTGGTGGGGTCTGTTGTTTTTGTACCCCTATTTGTAACATTTTGTTCACGCATCATTGTCAATATAATGGAAATGTATGCGACTGTCGTACAAGTGAAAGGTTTAGCGCTATAAAACCAGGTTCAGTCCATAATTTTCTACATTTTAAAATGCCTGTACCAAGTCAGGAATATGACATTTGTTGTCCATTCGTTTGATTGTTTTATCATTTGATTTTGCCATTTGATTAGGGACTTTTCGTTTCGTATTTTCCTTGGAGTTCAGAATTTTGGTGATTTTACTTTTGTGAGTTAAATAATTTCTACAACCATCAGACCCTTCACATGAACAAATATTGGTATACGCGGAATTCTGTTGGTTGCATACACAATTTTTATTGCAAGCTGTTTTTCCCTTGCACGTATACGTACAAACAAGGTCTTGAAGGAAATCTGCTGACATAGGTCCCTCAAAGAAAACCGAGAGCAAACCGTTTTTACCCTCTTGCCAACCAGAGTCTTTGGAAAGTATGATCACTGGTTTAGCAATATGAGAGTTCATCCAAACTTGCGTTTGAAGCATTGCACGTGGGATGTGCTGTAAAAACGAGTTTTCACATGGGGGAATTTTCGCAAGACTGGCATCCTTTGTGGCGGCAAATTTCATCCTTAGCTAGTTTAGATCATCATGAAGATTCCTGAACTTTCCCTTTCGATCATACAATGAGGCGATAAATGCACTTTCAATGTAAACGGTCCCTAAGGGTGACTGGGGAATAGAAGTATGGTCACCATTGGTCTTCCTCCGACCGGCAGTAAAACCCTTGCTAAAGTGGGGCGTCCGTTTGGCTGTGCGGGATGTACAAATTTGCAGCCACGTCCGGTCAGAATGGGGACGTTAAATCCGATGCCTCGTGTAAAGAGAGTGCCATGCTCTTTGCACGTTAAGAACCCTTGCAACAACTCTTTGAGGGGTCCGTAGGTGGCCTGTTGCAAGGCAAAATTTCTGTCCCTATCCAATATACCCTCATTTTCCAGTGGCAGTCCAAATTTCCCCGACCATCATTCCGGGTGGCCTCTATTACAAGACCTACCTATTGTATTTATTGTTAACTTGTTCTCGTCCTGAATATGCATGAAATATTTGCCACTGGACGTTAAGCAACCAACAATCAATCAATCCAATGTAAACGGCGAATTCCTGATCTCTCGTTTAAAAGAAGAGGGTATCACCAGCCCAGTAGTCAGCACTTCCGTGTTGACATTAATATCAATTATATGGTCATTTTTATAAATTTACCGTTTGCAAAAGTATTAATTATTCGAAATACTAAGGATTTTCTTATCCCATACATAGATTACTTTGGCCGCATTTGGCACAACTTTTTGGAATTTTGGTCCTTAATGCTCTGCAACTTTATACTTGTTTGGCTTTCTAACTATTTAGATATGAGCGTCACTGGTGAGTCATATGTAGACGAAACGCGCGTCTGGCGTATCAAATTATAAGCCTGGTACCTTTGATAAATATTGTCATAACTTGGAAGATTGAAAGAAGAGCAAATTTCCTCTTCAAGGAGGGAATTATATCAGATTTACAACACTTCCAAATGGTACCATCATCAAGGAAAAGAGCTGAAGGTATGGGACCAATAGGATATGCCAAGATCCTAACTACAGTCACATTTTCACGAACATTAGCAAGAACTATAGCACGACGAACTAATTTTACTGGGTTTATATGTGCCTCAACAAAGTCACCTGATTTACACTTTAGTTTTGAGAGGAGACCTCGAAATAGGACTGTAGAAGGCATGGGTTTCAAACTCATTAAAGCAGCCTTCCACAAAAGATTTAACCATCTGGTTGCCACGTTCAAGAGATTTAAAAAGAGAATCCTGAACATCTATTGAGGCTTGCATCTCTGTATAAATATTTATCAATGACTTAGGATGATAGGCAACGTTAAATTGATTGATTGATTGTTGTTTGCTTTACGCCGCATTAGCACAGAAAGGCTATATCGCGGCGAGAGCTAATTCGAATATTATAACAGTTTAAGGTATATTTTCAAAATCAGACAAAAGGTCTTTCAATAAACTGAAATTCTAGACTAAAGCAAATAGATTATTTACAAATAAAAATCAACACTAAGATAATGTGATAAAAATTAAAATCGTTTTAAATATAACAACATTTTTATATTTTATAATATATTCCAATTTCTTTTAAGAATGAAACAATATTTGTAAATGGAACATTATTAAATAAATCATACATATTATTGACATTGAAATGCGAATATCGGCAAAGTCAATACAATTAATTAAAACATGTTTAATAGTATGCTTGCAGTTGCAAGGTACACATTGTGGTTCTTCTTCATTTTTAAAAGATACTGTGTGTCACTCTAGTATGACCAATTCGGCATCTGGAAATAACACACTGATCTTTTCTACACATTAAATTATTAAAGGTTTACCTAAATTAGGTTTAATTTCATGTAATTTGTTACCATCTCTCTTACTCCATTCATTTTTCAAAATATTAAAACATATTCTCTTATATTAGATTAAAATCGGTATATGGTATATCACAGTTAGATAAAGTGTCACCCAGGGCATTTTTGCCTCAAGGTCTACAGCTGTGTTTCCATGGATTCCAACATGACTCGGCACCCATAGAAATGTTATTTCTTTAAGAAGAATTTTTAAATGCCTCATTACATATAAAATTTTGAGAATTGTTGGGTTTTTAATTTTAGTATTTTGTATAGCTTGTAAGCATGAAAGTGAATCAGAACATATAATAAATTTGGATCTATCTGAAGAAGCAATAAATTTCAAAGCCAAAATTATTGCTTCTCCTTCAGCAGTAAAGATGGATGCAGCAGATGGCAAACGGAGAGGCAACGTTAAATGGAGCGGTCATATTTGAATGCATATACCATATCAAATCAGAGACGTTCTTCTTGTCTCGTGTCATTGCCGTTGGCTTCTTTTCTTCGTGTTCAGTTTCTGCATCTGTGGCTAATCCCGATCTTGATCTCATTTTAGAACTAAAATGCGCAAGGATGTGTCTTGTAAGCATCCATCGAAGTAAAGCTGTTTTTTTTCTTGTCAGTCCTATGATGCCTCTACAACCTTTGGAATCTTTAATAATAGTTTTCTCTGTAGCCATATCACTCCAGATACTATTTAAGGCTCCAGGTTTTTGTCTGATTGAAAACTCACCTGACAAAAAGACAGATTTTACCGTTTCAGGCAGATTCAACATATCCAATATGTAGGATGGTGTCCACCTACCATAGTTCGTCTGATTAGTAATGAAAAAGCATAGCATTGCAGCATCCATTTGCAAATGATCCCCAAGGGTGACTGGGGAATAGAAGTATGGTCACCATTGGTCTTCCTCCGACCGGCGGTAAAACCCTCGCTTAAGTGGGGCGTCCGTTTGGCTGTGCGGGATGTACAAATTTGCAGCCACGTCCGGTCAGAATGGGGACGTTAAATCCGATGCCTCGTGTTAGAGGTGCCACGCTCTTTGCACGTTAAGAACCCTGCAACAACTCTTTGAGGGTCCGTAGGTGACCTGTTGCAAGGCTAAATTTCTGTCCTATCAATATACCCTCATTTCCGTGGCAGTCTAAATTTCTCCGACCTTAATCCCGGAAGCCCTATTACAGAACCTACCTATTGTATTTATTGTTAATTTGTTCTCGTCCTAAATATGCATGAAATATTTGCCACTGGACGTTAAGCAACCAACAATCAATCCATTTGCAAATGTAAAAGCCACAACCCATTCCGTTCAGCCCTAATGTTCTGTAACAATATCTTAACTGCACGAAGAATCATATCCAAAAATGCGAAGGTTGGTGATAGTTTACAAGAGTGTATTCTGAATTCTTGATTGATGATTGATTAATTGTTGGTTGCTTAACGTCCAGTGGCAAATATTTCATGCATATTCAGGACGAGAACAAATTAACAATAAATACAATAGGTAGGTTCTGTAAGAGGGGCGTCCGGGATTAAGGTCGGAGAAATTTAGACTGCCACTGGAAATGAGGGTTTATTGGATAGGGACAGAAATTTAGCCTTGCAACAGGTCACCTACGGACCCCTCATAGAGTTGTTGCAAGGGTTCTTAACGTGCAAAGAGCGTGGCACTCTCTTTACACGAGGCATCGGATTTAACGTCCCCATTCTGACCGGACGTGGCTGCAAATTTGTACATCCCGCACAGCCAAACGGACGCCCCACTTTAGCGAGGGTTTTACCGCCGGTCGGAGGAAGACCAATGGTGACGATATTTCTATTCCCCAGTCAACCTTGGGGGCTTCTGAATTCTTTAAACAATTGCAACATATGTTCTTTAAAAACAGAAAAGACCTGTTCAATACCTTCAGTGCTTTGGGGTGTTTCAGCAAATGAACTGTGACAGTCAAAGAACGCCTTCCATACATTTGGTTAATAATTATTTAAACCATTTTCGTCTTTACACCAATTGAAGAATGCTTTCAAATTAAACAAAAGAGCCATGAGAGCCTCATATGCCAAAGTTAATCCTCGAAGACCACAATTAAACTGTTTTCCAACAATCATCTGATCTACCGCATTAGGAGCATAAGTTCCAGAGTCAAGAAGAAAATCATAAAGCCCAGCTAGTGCCCATAACTGTTACTATAAAAGAGGAAAGGCCATTACTTCCTCCAAGTCTTATAATGTGTGATTAAAACACGTCTGGCATAGACTATTTTAGATTTAGGCAACAGCATACAATTAATTGTCAAATGTTTGCACAGCATATTGTTGACCGGCACGTTTTGACATATCTTAACATTGTTTCATAGTTGTAAATACTATTGCCATGTCGCTAGGCTTGGCATCTATAACCGGAGCATAGGCTACAAACGAAATTTCAGATTTAGCCTTTTGTAAGAACCGGTCCAAAATGGAACAATTTGTTCGGTGCTTTCTGCAGAAAATGGAATCGAATCTAAGTTCTGTCTCGAAAGAAGTCGCAGAAATACCAAAGACAGGACAGATATATCTAGGTTTTCCATGAAACAAGACACAATCTTCCTATAAACATCAGAATAACGAGGAGGTACATATCGTTCTGTTGGCTTGTCGAAGTAAACATGCCATAAGATTGGTATTCGAATCATTCAATGTCAAAGATCTTTCTAGTCCCCGTTTAACCTTGATGGAACTTGTGTGGGCGTTTGGTGATTCGTTTTGATACTGATACAGCTCTAGCTATGGAGTGAAAGGTATTTTTACTACCGATTGTCTCATCATTTAAGTCAATATTTTTTGCTCCCTCCTGTATAATACGACCACCTTCTCTAAATAGAGCAATACCATTAGGTAAATAGGACATGTCTTGGATTCTGTCTATTTCCAAATTTGCTAAACTAGTCCGATATCTACGTACTTCAGAGCAGGATGCACAAAAGCCATGAGAGTTTTAAAGCAAGTATGCATTCTGTTATTGCCAGGACCTTTCGCAGTTTGTCGACAGGAAGTTCAGAAGCATTACTACAATCTTTCCATATCATATTCATTGAACTATAATGCAAAGTTAAAAATCCTCGTTAAAGTTAATTTGATAGATATACTGACTTGGAATGGCTTCAAAACTGTACAGCAATAGGAAGTTTTATAACATTTTAATTCGGAAAATCATGAAATTATCGATGTAATCTAAATTTACAAATGTTGTAACCACTTTGTTAAAATAATACAGAGTGTGTTTTCGTTAAACTGAGTGAAAATTGACAAAATTAAGAAAAATATTTAGGAATTCTAATTTTACAATATGAATAAACAATTAAACTCTGAATAAAATGCAAAATCATGTGTCAAAAGACCCCCCCAAAAAAGTAACAAAATTCAAATTTTTCTCATGTTGAAATTTGAAAAAAAATCCAAAAGTCTTTTTTTCTTTCCATTTTATAAAAAACTGCACCGCAAAAAATGTCTACGACCGGGGGAAAAAGTTAGCTTAAGGTATTGGCTTTGCAAAAAAATCGTTTTTAGCCTGCAGGTTTGCCGGTCCATTAATGTCGTAAAATAAGCACCTTTTTCTTGATCTGTCACTCCACTATTTTGGTATATTTAATGTTGAAGGTCAGACTGTGGGTCTATACAAATGTTCAGCTCAATTTATTAATATTATTAAATCAACATAATTAAGGATAAAAACTCTTTGGGTGGGTCATAAACATTGGTAATGTCAAGTTTATATTGTTCAAGGTTTCCTGAGAAGCGTAGATTGCTGTACATTTAGAAAAGCAAAGTTTTAACTGTTCGTGCTCTTAAACTGCATTGGTGAAACGGAAACTGTAATATGGCTTTGATTTTATTTTAAGCTTTGCTTTTAAATTTAATTTTTAAATACCCTAGCTTTGAATTTGCTTTTAGTGGGCCATTATTTCATGATAGTTCAATAATGTTGTTATTTATAATATCACTGGACATAAATTTATTTGTTCGTTTGGTATTAATATTTAAAATGATGTTGATATGTTGTCAAAGATTATAGAAAATGTGTTCAAATTGAATTATTTGTGTAGGATGCGGGATGAATTGAATTAGTTTGTAATGGATTTATTATTACAAAACATCTGTAATACAGGAAAAATGGTGAAGTTTGTCTTAAGTAGTGGCATATGGACGAAACAGTAGCTTGTGATCTTTCCATTGAAAGTATCAAAAAGACTTTGAAACATAAGTTTGATTTAATGGGGGAATTTTACTGTCACTGTATAGATCCCGTACTCCATGCTCAGTAGAAGAAACTGTGTCAAGGCCAGATACACCTTTATCAAGACCAGATACATCTGTTGCAAGGCCAGAAACACATCTAGCTACATGTTTTGATATAGTGCAGCCATATAATCAACACTCCCAAGAAAAGCCTCTCAAACAAATTTGAAGAAAGCCCTAGAACCAGTTGTACAAGGTGAGTATTACAGAATATTAATCCAAGTGTGGGTTACAAATAAAACTTTCATGTTCTTTTTAAAGTTGGTTTGGTCTGCCTACATGTACAAGTATATTAACTTTAAAATTTAGAATGGAAATGGGGAATATGTCTTAGAGACATAAACCCGACCAAAGAACAGATAACAGCCGAAGTCCACCAATGGGACTCTTTAACTCAGCGATAAAATCCCGCTCCCGAAGCGAGCTTCAGCTGGCCCCTTAATAAGAATGTGTACTAGTTCATAGAAAACAGATATCATACATAACTCAAAACATATAAATGAACTTGAAACTAAAAACATACAAGACTAACAAAGGCCAGAGGCTCCTGATTTGGGACAGTCGCAATAATGTGGCAGGGGTAAACATGTCAATTAATGACACTTATTACTTCAAATATGTAATGCAAATATTCAGGCATGATAGTTTTGTAATTGTATCAATAATAGTTTTGCAAACACTATATATTTTTACAATTTATATATACAGAAAGATAAACTGTCGATCTGAGAGGACAGAAAATGATTTAAACAAGAACAGCCTACTTCCAGGAGCCAGGGAGTAGGTGTGTCGTCTGATGGCCCAAAGACATTATTTACAAAGACTTTCGGGAAATATTGATTGATTGATTGTTGGTCGCTTAACGTCCAGTGGCAATTATTTCATGTTTGTTCAGGACGAGAACAAGTTAACAATAAATACAATAGGTAGGTCTTGTAATGGAGGCCATCGGGAATGAAGGTCGGGGAAATTTGGACTGCCACTGAAAAACGAGGAGCCAGGGAGTAGGTATGTCATCTGATGGCCCGAAGACATTATTTACAAAGACTTTCGGGAAATAAATTGAATTGTTTACTTGACACTGTTTCGATTGTTAGCACAATAACAGAGAATTTTTTCGAGAAAATCTTATGAATAAATATGAACTGTTCAAAAACACAAAATACCTTAAACTAAGAACAGCCAATGGAATGATAACACATATATTGGTTATATAGAGATTGATATTTTTGTACCTTCGTTGAAGAAGACGAATGAGGATCGAGGCATTATAATTGTTAAAGATGTCAACGATAGTAACGATAATATATCAGGCATCCTTTGGATGAACGTTGTCAACCAATGCCCGCCTTACTCCATTTTGATGGGGGGAAATATGCCTACTTTTAAATGAACCAATCTGTTGACTAGCCCTCTTATTTTAGCCTTGACAAGTAATTCACTGCTTATTGAAAATCAAATGACGATATACAATATCAGTAAAAATATGGGCACTGTTAAGGGGCCTAGCTACCCTAATTTTTAAGAAGGATTTATTATAAGCTAAATTAGGATATTTGAATATACCCACACATTATATAGTATCAATTATTGGGTCGGCGCATCAGTCCATTTGTTATTCATAATTAAGTATATATTTATTATGAAATAAAATTGAGAATGGAAATGGGGAATGTGTCAAAGAGACAACAACCCGACCACAGAAGGTCACCAATAGGTCTTCAATGCAGCGAGAAATTCCCGCACCCGGAGGCGTCCTTCAAATATATATTTTATGAAATGTATTCATGCAGATGCAATTTTATAAAACATTTATTTATTTATTTATTTTTTTTTAATTTTATGCAATTGCAGAGTGAAGAATTCATCCCCAAGGAATATGTAAAAAATTGCCGATAGCCATGACATATATGTAGAGGCCACGTGGTTGGCCAATACGAATAGTTTGTTTTGGGGAAAGACTAAGCCACATTGATTAAAGATTATCATGAATGGGTTTTATGAATAAACAGAATTGTTGAATAAAACTGCAATGATATAACTGAAGACCCCTGTCGGTCTAGCTGAGAAAGGTAAAAGAGGGACGAAAGATACAAGAGGGACAGTCAAACTCATAAATCAAAAATAAACTGACAACGCCATGGCTAAAAATGAACTAAAGGCTCTAAAGAGCCTGTGTCGCTCACCTTGGTCTATGTGCATATTAAACAAAGGACACAGATGGATTCATGACAAAATTGTGTTTTGGTGATGGTGATGTGTTTGTAGATCTTACTTTACTGAACATTCTTGCTGCTTACAATTATCTCTATCTATAATGAACTTGGACCAGTAGTTAGTGGAAAAATTTATGAAAATTGTTAAAAATTGACTATAAAGGGCAATAATTCCTTAAGGGGTCAGTTGACCATTTTGGTCATGGTGAATCAATTTTTATGTCTTACTTTGCTGAACATTATTGCAGTTTACAGTTTGTTTTTATCTATAATAATATTCAAGATAATAACCAAAAGCTGCAAATTTTTCTTAAAATTACCCATTAATGGGCACCAACCCAACAACGGGTTGCCTTGAATGGTCTGAAAATTGGTTTCAGAGATATAAGCCAAAAACTGCATTTTACTCTATGTACTATTTTTAGCCATGTCGGTCATCTTGGTTGGTTGGCCGGGTCACCGGACACATTTTTTAAACTAGATACCCCAATGATGATTGTGGCCAAGTTTGGCCCAGTAGTTTCAGAGGAGAAGATTTTTGTAAAAGTTAACGACGACGGACGCCAAGTGATGAGAAAAGCTCACTTGGATAGTACACATGACACAACATAGAAAACTAAAGAATACGCAACACGAACCCCACCAAAAACTAGGAGTGATCTAAGGTGCTCCGGAAGGTAAGCATATCCTGCTCCACATGTGGCACCCGTCGTGTTGCTCATGTTATAACAAATCCGGAAAATAGTCTAATTCGGTAGGTCACATTCATGAAAGGGAAAGAGATTGTAGTTGCGACGTAAGGAACATATCCGATATCATCTGTGAAACGGTTATTCCATAGCGGTCAACCAACTCGTGATGGCGTCCGTAAATTTTACGAAGGGATGATTTCAACTTCACCATTTGGAACTCTTGGTTTAATAGCTTCCTTGTGAGCAGCAACCCTCTATCAAGAAAAGCATGATAGGAAATACAAGCACGGGAATATCGTATCAATTGGGAGATGTATACCCCGTATGCAGGTGCTGCTGGAATGTTGCTACTTAGAAATGGAAAGTTCATAATTGGAAAACTTAAATCATCCTTTTTGTCGTAAAGTTTTGTTTTCAACCGACCCTCATTGTCAATTTCTAGATGTAAGTCAAGATATGAGGCCGACTTAACTGTATCTGTTGTATCCTTTATCTCTATTTCGATGGGATAGATGCGTTCAACATAGTCACCAAATTTAAAATTATTTAGTGAGAGAACATCATCTATATAGCGGAAAGTAAAGTTAAAGGATATTGCTAACTTCTTATCTTTCTTCCTAAGAAGTTCCTGTATGAAATCAGCCTCATAATAATAAAGAAACAAGTCGGCAAGAAGAGGGGCACAATTGGTTCCCATTGGAATGACGACAGTCTGTTGAAAAACACGTCCTCCGAACGTAACAAATATGTTGTCAATCAAGAAATCAAGAATCTTGATAATGTCAGTTTCAATTTTTTTGTTTAAATCAGAGTGATCCTTTACAAAGTAGGATTTATCCCTCCCTAAGACAAGATACTTGTATCTACGTTGGCCATTCTTTTTTTTTATGAAACAAAGCAATACCAACTCTTTCAATTTGTCTTATAGTTTAGAATGTGGAATACTTGTGTAAAGTGAAGAAAAGTCAAATGTTTTAATACGATTGCAAGATGAAAGAGAGTAAGATTGTATGTACTCTAAAAGATCTTTGGAATTTTTAGTATCCACATCTGATTCACGCCACCTCTAGAATAGGCAGTTTCACAATAACTTTGAAGCCCGGCTTTGATTGCTGATAAAATAGATGTTAATAATTTAAAATGAGGTTTCGTGGAGCACTTGGAAGACCCAGCAATATACCGTTGTTTGTAAGGACACCAATTTAGTTTAGGTATCCAAAACAGTGATGGAAGATCCAGTTCTTTATCTTTGGTTGAAATTCCAAAGGAACATAGAACAGACCTACGATTATCCAGGATTTCCTCTTTGGTATGTGTCGTGAGGGTATATGTTGAGTTTCCAAGTGAATTGTCAATACCTAATTCGTTTATCAAGCAGTTAATGTAATGAGTTTTACACACAAAAACGATGTTGTTTGGGCTTTATCTACGGGGACAACAACATATTTGTCATGGAGGTAGGATAAGTGTTTTGCAACATTTGGGTCTTTAAAGATGGACGTAGCATGGGCATCGATAGACCCATTCAGTTTCTTAATTCTGATTTGTATCAACGACCTCACAGCCTTAGTCCATTCGGAAAGAGTGTCTACGTCTTCCTTCTCGCGTTTAGCCCATTGCCTGGCATAATCCTCGACTGAATCCATCAAAATTTTGAAGTTGTATTTCCTATTGATGGATTTAGGCTCACGATATTTCGGACCTTACGATAACACATTTCGCAGGGAAGTGTTATTGACAATGTTGAGGTCACCGGTAATAACGTGGCCAGCCGGATTGTATGTGAATCGGGAACTAGCACAAGTGCAATAGGAGGTTTAGATGTTCTTAGCAGCCTTTGTAAATGTAAAAAAAAAATAACTAATGTTATGGGCTAGCTATAGTAAATATCCTGTCTAATATAATAATTTCTTGATTGATTGATTGATTGTTGGTTGCTTAACGTCCAGTGGCAAATATTTCATGCATATTCAGGACGAGAACAAATTAAGAATAAATACAACAGGTAGGTTCTGTACTAGGGGCGTCCGGGATTAAGGTCGGAGAAATTTAGACTACCACGGGAAATGAGGGTATATTGGATAGGGACAAAAATTTAGCCTTGCAACAGGTCACCTACGGACCCCTCATAGAGTTGTTGCAAGGGTTCTTAACGTGCAAAGAGCGTGGCACTCTCTTTACACGAGGCATCGGATTTAACGTCCCCATTCTGACCGGACGTGGCTGCAAATTTGTACATCCTGCACAGCCAAACGGACGCCCCACTTTAGCAAGGGTTTTACTGCCGGTCGGAGGAAGACCAATGGTGACCATACTTCTATTCCCCAGTCACCCTTGGGGGGAATATTTTCTTGAAGACAATTGGTGGATAAATACTGTATGTCATAGCGATAGGAGGATAGAAGCCAACTTAGGATAGATTTAGGACGCAGCAATCTGCCTCAGACTTAACTCTGAAGAAAGGTCAGTATTGCAGCACCTAATAAAATGCTCACAAAAGCATAATCCAGACTCCTCTGGTATCAAAGTTGTAATGGCAGATAAATACATAGTTGAAAGAGATGTATTTCCAACAAATCCATGGCTTCCGTGAATTATTTCGATTCTAATGGGACAAAAACGGTCGTTAAAATACTGAATCGAGGGTGGGTATGCCGTGAGTGTGGCTGTTCTGTTTTACTCCCTGTTGGATAAGCTCAACATTCTAATAAATATGTAGCTTGCATAGATTATTTCGTGAATAACCACTAGAAAAACACCTGTTTAATTAATTTTATTCTCAAACCAAACATTTGCCATTTTTAATTTACATGTTTTCTCGTAAGCTACCGTCATATCCAAAGTTGACATTTCGTGACTAAGGAGCCGCCATGTTGACTTGCTGAAATAAGTTAATATGCAAAAGGTTTCAATACATGTGGATTTACGTGGGAGGTATATTGTATCATCCATTATTATATATAAACTCAGTAGTTCCGGTAGTAGTCCAGAAGTAAACGGCACCTTTATAGGAATCTCAGAAGAAAATGAAAGGATATGGAGTAAATGTACATGGGACAAAATCGCACACAATACATAGAAAACATAGAAAATTATCAATGAACAGGGCTTTTATTCCTGTTCTTCATCTTGACAGTTGATGTAGGGTCTTCAACAATGAACAAATCATTCATACCCTACAACAAGGTCAAGACGGCCCTAACGTCGACTTAAGCGGTACTATTGATAAAAATAAAGTAATTTTGAAAGACATCGATCGCCGCTAAAATATGCCTTGAAGTTACACATGTCGGGAGCGGTCAATGAATTACATAATTTATAATTACGGGCGAGGTTTTGAACATATATTTGTCATACATTGCCCAACAAAAGACCAATAAATTCGAAACAACAAATGATAGACAATACATATAAAACTTAACAACAAATGACAGACAGCACGGGCACATCGAAATATATGTAAGAAAACCTAACAGTTTAAAATAGTATGAAAGGGCAATATACAAAACAGATGACCAGACCAGTATTTTGAAGAAATTTAACCAAACATGAAATTTTGAAGGTGTATTAATATGAGAAATTCTCACATGAACAAGCACACCATAACTGTAAATATTATAAGAGCATACACCTCAAGCACTCAGTATATTTTCACTCAAATATGAAGTACAATCGCACACTAACAGTAACACTGTAGTATAGACTGTTGAATGTGCTAGAGTAAAACTAAAACATTTAAATAAACCTGGGGATAAACAATGAATAAAGGGTGACAGACCGACGGACCGACAGTAACTAGCCCGACCTAACAATTTTGGACTTCAAGCACACCACCACAAATGTAAAGATAAGTCACAAGACTTTTCGAAAACTAGTTCTCTATTTCCACCAGTATACCAAATATACAATTAACAAGAATCAAAAATAAACTACTGAAGGAAGTTAAACAAAATAAGACTCGTTCTGTCCTGAATATGCTTTCTTCCAAACGGTCTGTAATCAGGAAACACTGAAACGCAGGCTCATCGAAAGGGCCGAGATCTAGGTTGATACCAATACTAAGGGAAGTAACCGGGATTAATTTTAATCAAAAGACCAATTCAGGCAAGGGACAAGGCGTTTCTCTGTAATAAAATAATTCAGTAAAGTACAACATTTATTAAACAACACGTATATGAATCAGCTGCACATTTAATTTGTTACAGTTTTGAGGAGTCAATGGTCTAATTCTGCAGTCTCTACAATAGTTTCCTTGACCAAGAAATAAACTGTTTTAGTATCTGTAATTTTCTCTAACGACTCACTCTGCCGTTCTGCTCAGGGTTTGCATTTAGAACTCGCTAGTTAGCGCTTCAATACTTAAATTTACAGATTTTAAGTTCAAGTCATAGATTTGAGACACGCACGTGAATGTCAACAAATAATGACCCCGAACTTTTACTTTCTTCAACCAGCGATCTATAAATAACTTTAACCTTAACAACTGAATAGCTGAACAGTTATTCGAATCTCGTTATTCGCAAACTGACAACTTTTATTCAGTTCAAAGAACTATACAAAAAAACTCAACCCATAAGTTAACTCATTTAACCAGCGAACCGCTTTCTAAATAAATTACGCCTCAATGCGTAAATATTTTAAGTTTCCGCTAAATATCCAATGCAAACCCTGATCACAAACTAGCAAGTTTTAGTCAATCAAAATATATACATAAATAGGAGGGGAACTTCTTACCTAAAAATACTGTAATACCCATTTTCTTCAGTTCACTAGTTATAGCATATGAAATAGCGAGATTCCTCACGAGACCACTTCCAAAAATCGCGCACATCGTTGAAAATTCCTCTTTAAATTGCGTCTACACACCTGAAATATATTTCTGAGACAGCGCTAAGTATAGATATATCGAGAATTTTATCATGGTATTGTTTACAAAGTGAAAGAAGCACGTCATATTATAATCAATTTCAAATATTGTCTTGAAGTTTTGGTTTAACGTTTGATAGTTGTACAGCTATTTTTGTTCATACTGAACGTTCAACACTTAACACCTAGCAACGACAAAATTATTTACCTATATGTGATCTAACGAGTCCCAAATAAACAATTAGGCAATAATTTTATGGTAAAACGACGCTTTTTTCTTCTTTTTATTTCTTTATTGCAGGGTAATTTTAAAGGGCTACTTGTCTTACAGGATTGACTTTTATAGAGTGGTGAGGGATGTAAACTGGCAACGATAAAATTATTTACCTGTATAATAAATAACTTTGTCGGTGCTAGTATAAGGAAACAATTGTAGTCGATGAAAGTCGCCTATGACAGGCAAAGTAATTTAAATATGGTTGAAAGGATTACAATTAAATTTATTAGAATTAAAATTTCAAATTTTCACTAAATTTGCGAGAACAGGGTATTAAAATGTTCATAAATAGTATTTAAAGGAGAATTCAGTTCGTCAAATGTTTCTTTACACGTTATTGTCACTGAAATTCATACGCAGGTACAGACAATTGATGATGCAAAAATTATCCAATCAAAGTTAGTAAATTCACATTTCTGGTTTCACACAAATATTATGCAAAATGATACTGTGACGAAAAAGAGAGGACGGTCGGGTAACTGGGGGAACTAGAAATGCCTGAACCTGACGACGACGAATGAAAGTGATGGCAATTTCCTAATACTCCTGTGGTACTCCGCTTTCTCTCATGTTGATCCTCCAAGTATTGTTAAATTTCATGAATCAGGTAGCGTTGTACTGAGAATGTTCCTGGTCACATAAACTATAAGTGGATCCTTGAGTGTATAACTAAAAGATACTCGAAGTCAATGATAAGTTCGACTTGTATTAAAAAGACATGTGGAATATACGCAATTTAACAATGCATAGTAAACGGACGGTTTTACAATAAATTCACCCTACAGACTACAAAACCCTTGACTTCTTACTGACTAAAATAATGCCTAACCTCCCTATTTATACTCCCCCAATTAACCTGAATAATCATAAAACACTTAACTCCCTTAACCAATGAAAAAGTGACACATAAACTGGTAGGGCACCTGGTAGGGCACTACAGCTCCAGTGGTAGGGCTGGTAGGGCTCTGCAAACTAGGTCAACAAAACAGGAAATGTCTGTCATTTGATAGTTAAATTACATTTATGAAACAAAGAACAACCTTTAAAAACAGTGGGCTGACTAATTATAACTGACAAACTTATTATATATGAATGATGAAACTTGTTAACCCCACCTTAAAAAGAGCAAAGTAAATGATAACACTATTGCTATAACTGTAAATACATACAAATACATATAAAATCTTGAAAAGGGGAGAATACCAAAATACAATATTCATTACAATAAACTATCTGACTAGATTTTGACTAGAAATTGTCGTTACTTACGCCGTGGAAGAACCAGGGTTGACAACAGTTTGTGAGCGAAGTAGCGTGATTCCACACACGGTAAAAATCAACAAAGGGACGTAATTCAAAAAGTACCTTGGAGCGCAAGACGACACACTCCCCATCTGATATTTGAGATATTACTACACATAGTCTTTTATAAACAAACTACAGAAACAATTGATTTCACAATTTGGCAAATCAAAATTACCCGCTCTTTACTTGGCTGCTGGTGTACTAGAACAACGTTGAAGCCTTTCTTAGACATCCTCCAACTCTTCGAATACCATTTTCATCTATGAACGGATTCAGAGAAGACAGCGAGCTACTACTTGATACTTGTTTATTGTCTTTTAGATTACATAATTCCTCATTGAATGTATCTGCTTGAAAAGCTTTTGTAATCTCTATTTCAGACTTTTCATAGTCATTAACTATTGAATTCTTGTCATCCTTTACAAATATTTTTGCTACGATAAGTTTTAGCGATGTGTTTTGTCTTGAAATAGTTTCAACCAAAGCTCTCCAGGTAGAAAATCTCTCAAATATATGAGATCCCAACAGCGCAGCATTCGAAAATAAGGACCTCAATTCTCCTATGTAGTTGAACCATTTTCTGAAGGATTTTTCTTTGGGTCTTCCAGTTCACCTTTAAAGAAAACAAATGACATGAACTTTATTTAGAAACTTTCTTTTTGTGTAGTGACTACTTTACTTAGTGTTGGAAAAAATCATGTTAATATTCTCTAAACTTTTAAAGTTTGTGGCACTTACTCTTGCTGTCAAAAGATATGGGTATTCCCTTATCTACCCATCAACTACATCATCATACATTTCAGACATTGGATACCTTAAAAAAATATCTTAACAACAAGGATAAATAATTAAATCCTTGCCAGGCTAATATATAAACGCATGTACCTTAGACCATACATGGAACAAACATGGCTATAATTCTTTTAAATATGACCCCAAGGGTGACTGGGGAATAGAAGTATGGTCACTATTGGTCTTCCTCCGACCGGCGGTAAAACCCTCGTCAAAGTGGGGCGTCCGTTTGGCTGTGCGGGATGTACAAATTTGCAGCCACGTCCGGTCAGAATGGGGACGTTAAATCCGATGCCTCGTGTAAAGAGAGTGCCACGCTCTTTGCACGTTAAGAACCCTTGCAACAACTCTTTGAGGGGTCCGTAGGTGACCTGTTGCAAGGCTAAATTTCTGTCCCTATCCAATATACCCTCATTTCCCGTGGCAGTCTAAATTTCTCCGACCTCAATCCCAGACGCCTCTATTACAGAACCTACCTATTGTATTTATTGTTAATTTGTTCCCGTCCTGAATATGCATGAAATATTTGCCACTGGACGTTAAGCAACCAACAATCAATCAATCTTTTGAATATGTGTCATTCAAATCTTATTTGTGTCCAATTCTTTAAAACAAGTTTAAATTATATGAAATTTAGGATAATAAAATAATGAATGGAAATTGGGAATATGTCAAAGAGACAACCTCTTCCCAAGAAAGCTATATTTCAGCCCTAGGAGAACCATGTATCTTTCAATTATTTGTGATATGATAAGATATCTGTTAAATGAGTTTCAAAATTTTGAATGATGTAAAAACCAATAATTCGTTCAACTTTAGACATAAATCAATTCATAAATAACCTGTTTTACAAGATATTGTGTTTTAATAGTGTTATTTGATCTGGAGTTTTTGTTCCATCAAAGATATGTTTAATAACAGAAAACAAGTACAGTTACAATGTTTAGATAAAGTCAGCTAACATCCCTCTATCATATTTTGTCACATCATGATACAGTACACACTGGGAATAGGCTGAAAAATCATCAGCATGTTGTATGCCTGGCATTAAATGCTGGGCTTTTATTGGGGGTCATAAATCACTGGGTGATGGTCAGACTACCTGCTGGGATAAATGCAAGGTGGTCAGCCAGGTGTTTTAAATCCATTAACAGGTAGAAGGTTCATGTCTTGATTACATAATATTTAGCTGTACAGGTAAACTTACTTGTGTTTGTCCTCACAGAATTAAGAAAGTTTTTAACCTTTTTGATTTTCTGTTATTGTCTGTCAGAATAAAACATTAAAGAATATATTGTTTGCTACTAAGCATTAATATAGCATTCATAATTTCTATATTCTTCCCTTTTGTATGTTAAAGAAATATTTAATGAAATGTATCGAATCTAATATTTATTCGAAAGTTAATAAAAACTGAATTTTACAATGTAAAAGATATTCATAACCATCTTCCTATATTAATAAATAATATTAATAAATATCTATTGAATAGATAATTACAAATAATATAAAGATTTTAATTTTTTGATAAGAAATCTGTTAATAAATTTTGTTTTTTCAATTAATGGTTTTTGTTTCTCTTGTTTGTGCGAAAAGAAATTTAGTCATTTCGAAGGATTTTGGTTTTATATCCAATAGAATGTGTTTTGAATTGGTACATGAATGTGTGCAATTCATTATTGGTATTATTTAGTCTTGTTTTGATGTTTCACCAGTAAATAAAATATTTATTTTATGTATTACATATGTCATTAACAAATATTTTTAGTATAGACATGTATAACTTATATATAATAGTTTAAATTTATTTTCTGGTGTAACATCATTGTTTATTTGATAATTTACTCAAACAAATAAAGATAGCTTATAACTTTTTATTAGGAACACATTCGTGTTGCTTAGTCTTTAGTTTTCTATGTTGTGTCATCTGTACTATTATTTGTCTGTTTGTCTTTTTATTTTTGGCCATGGCGTTGTCAGTTTGTTTTCGATCTATGAGTTTGACTGTCCCTCTGGTATCTTTCGTCCCTCTCTTATATAATATATGACACAGTTAACGTGAAACAGATGCATGTAGTAATAAAATAAAATGAGATTTAAGCTTCTTAACTATAACATATTTCATTATGCTGTATTCATTGTTATAATGTACTGAAATATGGGCCAATTATTGTAATTGTGTTTGTGCCAATAAAATATTTGTCAAGAGTGGAACATTCAGTATGAACAAAAATAAGCTGTGCAGCAGATATTTACAGAACTTCTAAAATTATAGCGAAATGTCACCATCACTTTCTGTTTTTATTTCATTTTTTTTTAATGTAAACTCTGATTTCAGTACAAACATCATTAACAAAATATTTAAAACTATATACAAGGTGAATACCTCGTGGGCTTTTTAACTGTTCTTCAACAAATTTATCTGCCACAGTTAGAGCATAACCTTTTCAACAGTTTTAATTAATTTCAGATAATTCCGTTTTTTTAAGAGGAATCCAAAATAAAGTCTGGCTAAACTTTCACCCCATTGCCTGTTTTTTTTTTATCTGTCAATTTCAGTTATTGAGTATACTGCAACCAACGTAAACGGGTTTTCGTGTGTAAACGTAGTTCACTTTCATAATTTGTGTCATGACGTTATACCCCGCTAGCTCAGCCGTTAAAGTTACTGGTAGAGAGGGATCGGCCTGTGCTTTCGCTCCAGGACTTCTGACAGCATACTAACAATAAAAGGAAACAATAAATTCAATAAAGGACAGGTTTAAGAAACCTAGAAATAACCAGAGATGACGATTTGCCAGACAAGACAATAAATACATAAACATCGCGGTATTTCCATGTGAAAATTTAAATTCTTTATAATTTCAATACATTTTCAAACTTCCCTTGGATAAAACGATGCGGTGAAAAATACCAATATAAAGTTAACCAATTCAAGGAGGGGTTTGGCCTTAGTGCTATAGAATTGAATAAATTAATAAGATACTAGAATTTAGAGGTGTCCGTTGACTGAAAATATTAAGAGTTGTACACTAGTCGACATTAACTAAAATATTATTCGATCTATCAAGTTTGTCATCCTCCCGAGACAAAATAAATAAACCCACTGGTTCTCACCGACTTTGTTAGACTAGAGCACGAACCTCGTTATTCAATGACTAGGGAACAAAATCGATCCAGTAAAAAAAAAAAAAAAAACAACAACATCGCATTAATCTATACCCGTTTAATTTTCGGTCTAACCAGAGCAATGTCCGAAATACATTTTTCAGTATCATTGACCAGTTCAAGACCTTAAATAAAACATGCGATAATACAAAATTATATTTCAGAGTAAGGCACGAACAATTCCGAAGATTGACGACCGTTACTCTAAAATATCCCTCGGATTAACCGTTTTAAATATCGCTAACAAAATGAACCCAATCTCTTTCTAAACCCGAAATCATAAAATATCTAGCTATTGTACAATTTCTTCTATTTATGTTGGAACGGAAACTTTAAATTAATTTAGAAATGCTTGACTTTCAAACCGAAAAGAAATATTTAAGTCAAACATCGAAATACAAAATAAATGAATTTTAAAGTACAACTTACCAGTACGAAAGTTTCCCCCAATCTACAGAAATACTGTCCAGACGAGGTTTAAATATCCAAGTCTGGACATCGAGTCTCAAGCACGAGAAAAACGATCCCGCGAAAAAGTGACCGGACAATTACAGTTTTATATAATATCTAAAAATAGAAAAAGGGGAATTTACGATGACCCAAAAACGTTACAATACTTTTTTTATTACGATTTTAAAGCCATCAGGCTCAATAATTGTTTGAACAACAGTTTACATATATATTCGGCAAAACTGTATACTTTATATACTTACTTTGAAAAAGTGTTCGAAATTATGACGTACATTATCGTACATATAAAAAGTGGTGATTACAAGGAACACATGAAAATTATTTATGCCTGTTTAAGCTTCCTGCTTGGAGAAACATCTGGTCCGAGACCACAGTTATTTCATAGTGCTTTTCCTTTAGATAAAAAAATCCCACCTCCCAAGATCAAGGCCGAGGTAATTAAGGGACAACAACTCTTATAAGCGGTGCATAATAATTAAATAAAATTTTCATATTAGATTTCAAGGCTGGATTACAGCTTTATAACTTGTTTCAGTTTCTAGTTGAAAGATTCAATTCTATTGTTTGTAGTCTTCATCAGGGATCCTTCAACATAATTGAGCCCTACAACCCAGTCATTGCGTATTTCATGCCAGTTTGTTTCAATATAGTTGAATACCTGTCCCGATCTCAATCAGTTTTAGGTTGGCTTTGTAACCTTCTTTTGAAGTGTTCTGCACTAATTTCTCAAAAAAGCTACAAAGCGCTGTGCAGATTAAATGCCTAATTACATGTTGTTATTTCACGGTTAAATGTTCTTTACTACATGACATTTACAGATGGGCAGCGAGGCATCTAGAAATGCTTCATTGATCATACTAGAATAACACACGAATATCTTCTTAAAAATGAAGATCAACCACAATGTATACCTTGCAACTGCAAGTATGCTGTTAAACATGTTTAATTAATTGTATTGATTTTGCTGATATTCGTAAAAAACATTTCAATGTTAATAGTATGTTTGATTTATTTAATAATATTCCTACTTAAAATATTGTTTCATTTTTGAAAGAAGTGGGACTATATTGTAGCGTTATTACGGGTCTCGAGGCCAATACAGCAAACCTTGAATCTATACCAGTGCCAATACAGAAACAGCCAGTTCATAACACTTTTATTAAATAATCCAACTTTTTTTAATACAGACTTGTCCTGAATGCTGTATTACATACATCTAATGTGAATATAGGGCCAATATTTCCAATACGGACTGACAATGATGTGAATATAGCTGTTTCCATGTTTGCTTCCTGATTTACAAATGCGATCATCAATCTTAAAATCCTGCTCCCAGCAGACGTTAAGATTACAGGTGAGCTTGGTCCTCGGATACGTACACAGGAAAACGATGTATGCTGCATGGTTATTTGAGAAGCAAATTGAACAAATATGTGCATATTGACAAGGTTGCCTATTACACTTACTATCGTTGAAGTTATTGCAGAGTTCAGTTTTCATTGTGTGTAACTCTTTTCCTGCCATATCGGTTCACAGCAAAGTTTGTACTCGTTGAATAATTAACTGTGTTGGTCATTTAGTTTGTTCCTATATTGTGTAGTTATGGACAGAATGAAGATAAATGCATAGTTCATGAGCAATTGGAACATGATTTGACCTTGGCATTCTCCGCAACCATACTGAGCATGGCTGTATCTTTGATCGACCAATCAACGTCAATGTTTCAGTTTCTCAATACGGCTGCTGCCCTGGCTGAAAGCTGCTAATGATAGTCGTAAAATTTAGCCCCATATACATTGCATATATAAATAATATTGGCTTCATATCTGTCCATCTCAATTCTCCAATTAGGGAATTTTGAACACATCACTCTTTTTATATTTGCCAAAAGCAGTTATGAATTCACTTAAAGATTTCAAGTCTAGTATCTTCATGTTTGGATCCCAAGGGTGACTTGGGAATAGAAGTATGGTCACCATTGGTCTTCCTGCGACCGGCGGTAAAACCCTCGTCAAAGTGGGGCGTCCGTTTGGCTGTGCGGGATGTACAAATTTGCAGCCACGTCCGGTCCGAATGGGGACGTTAAATCCGATGCCTCGTGTAAAGAGAATGCCACGCTCTTTGCACGTTAAGAACCCTTGCAACAACTCTTTGAGGGGTCCGTAGGTGACCTGTTGCAAGGCTAAATTTCTGTCCCTATCCAATATACCCTCATTTCCCGTGGCAGTCTAAATTTCTCCAACCTCAGTCCCAGACGCCTCTATTACAGAACCTACCTAATGTATTTATTGTTAATTTGTTCTCGTCCTGAATATGCATGAAATATTTGCCACTGGACGTTAAGCAACCAACAATCAATCAATCAATGTTATGGTACATACGCATAATATCTTTAATCTAGAGAGTGCCACGCTCTTTGCACGTTAAGAACCCATGCAACAACTCTTTGAGGGGTCCGTAAGTGGCCTGTTGTAAGGCAAAGTTTCTGTCCGTATCCAATATACCCTCATTTTCCAGTAGCAGTCCAAATTTCCCCGACCTTCATCCCGAATGGCCTCTATTATGACAAGACCTACCTATTGTTTTTATTGTTTATTGTTAACTTGTACTCGTCCTGAACATGCATGCAATATTTGCCACTGGACGTTAAGCAACCAACAATCAATCAATCAATATAATTGCAGAAAACAATCTTAGACCAATAATTTAATGTTCAACATTTGTTGACATATATGTTCTAATTGCTGTATAACCATGCAATTTCGCCATTCCAATTCTATATAAAAAAGATACTGCTTACCATCATTTTTTCTTCATAATCCTCTTCACTTTTATCATTTTCTGCAGCCGTAAATAAAACTAGAACCGTTTAAAATGCAGCCATTTTGTCACGTAAAAAAGCTTACTTTGATTATTATATGGTAAAGTATATGATTAATTTGTGTTTAACAATGGTTTAACAACTTTCAACACTATTGTGCTATTCATGACAGTCAGTTTTTATTAGTGGAGGAAACCAGAGTGCCCAGAAGAACCATCGACCATCCGTAGGAAAACTCTCAATTCTAACTAATTAAGAGATGTTAAGTACACCTGCCCTGTACAGGATTTAAAATAACAAACTCAGTGTTGACTGCCTAGTGATATACTGAGAACCTTAATTGTATTTGTTGTAACCTAGTATTAATATTAGGTTCTTCTTTTAGTCAGTGGTGCAAATAATAGTTTCCTGTGTTTGAAGTGAACATATGGTTTGACCATGGAGATTGTTCTAATCATCATTTAAAGCTTTTCAAAAGTAAGACAATTAACCTCATTAGGAAAATCAGACTACCCAGAACAATATGCATGTTGTACAATGAAGTATAATGAACTTACTGTTATTAAAATCATCATTAACTTACTTTTCTACCTCCTTCTTTTCATTTTCATGATTATTGTGGATGTTTTCAGTCGAAATCTCTTTTTTGAGAGTTGCATCTCAAACTAATTCGTTTTGTTTAAAATTTTGTACTTATAGATGGCTGTTGTAGAGGCGGAATTCAATGTTGTGACGACTGCACAGGTAAACTAGTGAATAGATGTCAATGCAAGATTATTAGGTATTGCCTTTTTTTTAAAAATATTTTCTCAATATTTCAAAACACAGTATAATATAAATAATTCAATACACAAGTGATAATACATAACCAAAATATAGAAGCAAAATTTGTTTCAAACATCCGCCAAACCTACAAGGCCGCCATTTGGGTTTTGCTCCGAACATTTTCGGAATTAAGGGATAAAACAAGTTTTTTTTCTAGTTTCCAAACAATAACTTGTGGAACAGTGTATTTAAAATATGCTTCTGAACAATCCATCAGTGTTTTTTTTTCTTTTCTTTTGAGAGCCCTATTAACATGCCAATGGTAGGATCTGAATCCTGAATAAATGACTACGGTTAATTTCTACCCTACTTTCATTTTGGTCAAATCACCACTTTCACTTTCAACAATAATTTTTGTCGACATGTTTTACTTATTTCAGTATATATGCAACTGATAGGACGCCATAAACAGTAAACATTTCAAAGAAAACAATAGACAGAATACTTAGGAAGCATTACCCCATATAACAATTGAGAACTGTATTCCAAGATCACGAACAAAGCGAATTAATTGTGGTCTGACGCCTTCTGTATACTATGAACATACGTATATTGTAAATAAAGTGCATTTGCTTTTAACAATCAATTCCAAGTTTGTGCTAATGCGGCGTAAAGCAAACAACAATCAATTAATCAATCATAATGTCATAAACCATAATATTCATCGAGCAACGAATTTATTGCTGCTGTAGAAGTTATAATTCCTATAAAATTCACATATCATTGTTCTCTACTGATTTTACTTGTACCGGAAATTCTAGTTTGGTACCTTGACCATGAACATTCAAAAACCAGAAACAACGGTAGGCTTTTAAAGTCGTCTTTGTTTACATGCTGACTGACTATTGTTAGCACCAAATAGAAACTTGAATAAATTGGTTGGAAACGGAATGGATATTCTGCTGAAATGGCTAAGATATCAGAATATGCAAATAAGCACTCTTCTGATATTTCTGGTTGATGAAAATCATCTATCACATGTGCTGGTAGATGTCAGGCTGGTTCCCATGTTGATTCATACTTGGGAAAGTTTTCCCATTTGACCAGGAACAGCTCACCCTACAAGAAAAAAACATAAATTAAGGAAATTTGAAATGATTGATTGTTGGTTGCTTAACGTCCAGTGGCAAATATTTCATGCATATTCAGGACGAGAACAAATTAACAATAAATACAATAGGTAGGTTCTGTGATAGGGGCGTCCGGGAATAAGGTCGGAGAAATTTGGACTACCACGGGAAATGAGGGTATATTGGATAGGGACAGAAATTTAGCCTTGCAGCAGGTCACCTACGGACCCCTCAAAGAGTTGTTGCAAGGGTTCTTAACGTGCAAAGAGCGTGGCACTCTCTCTACACGAGGCATCGGATTTAACGTCCCCATTCTGACCGGACGTGACTGCGAACTTGTACATCCCGCACAGCCAAACGGACGCCCCACTTCAGCGAGGGTTTTACCGCCGGTCGGAGGAAGACCAATGGTGACCATATTTCTATTCCCCAGTCACCCTTGGGGGTGAAAATTGAAATGTTTAAAAGCCCTATTTATAGAAGTGCAGACCAGATATTGATGGGCTTTGCCCAATATACAACATCAATACCGAATATTCTCTAATATTAGATCTAAAATCGGTATATGGTATATCACAGTTAGATAAAGGGTCATCTAGGGCATCCCCTGCCCCCCGGTCCACAACCGCGCCTCCATGGACTCGAACACAACTCGGCACCCACAGAAAACAAATCCCTTTTTGAAGATCCTTCAAACCCCCCACTACTGATAAAACCCCGAGAACCACAGGGCCTCCAACCCCAGCATGCCGCATAGCTTGTAAGCCTGAAAGAGAATCAGAACGGACTACAAACCCGGACCTGTCCGAAGCAGCAACACATCTCAAAGCCAAAACCATTGCCTGTGCCTCAGCAGCAAAAACGGATGCCAGATGACAAACGAAGAGTCGCAGCCCTGTCTCCAAGGACAGCAGCAGACGCAACTCGGCCGCCATCCCTCGATCCATCAGCACAAACAGCCGAAAAACTCGAACAACCTGCCCCAACCCCAGCAAAACGTTGCTGAACCAAAATACGGCCTGCCTCACTCCTCCGGCACACACGATGATCAAAAACCACTCCAGGCCTGGGAAGCTCCCGCGGAGGGCACCGCAAGCCTATACATGTGCAACAGACCCCAAATCAAAGTTGGCCAAATGTGGTCCCAAACGAATTCCCAGTGGAGGAACCTCATCATCATGTTTTGCAAACACATCCCCACAAATGGGACCAAAGACAGTCGCAGGCAGGGCCTCCGGATACGCCCCAGACCGACAGCGCACCGAAGTCCAAGACCAAAACGTCTGCTTGAGAGTGAGTGCCCATCAGCCTCCACACACAAACTCTCAACTGGTGAGGTTTCAAAGGCGCCAAGACATAGACGCAAACCCCGGCGACGAACAGCACCGAGAATCTGCATGTAGAACTGACCCCCGCGGCAGAGCCACAATCCAACCCAGATCCAACCAGAGATCCACATAAATCAAGTAAAATATTGCGATCAGCACCCCAGCCAGTGCCGCCGACAACCCCAAAACATCTAATGCTCCCAAACATCTCGACCCCAACACCCCGATATGAGACACAAAGGCCAACCTTCTATCGAAAACCAACCCAGGAAACCTGGCTCCATCAATCACCACAATTGGGTCTCCGTACAAAGTAAGCTCCGGGCCAAGATGCAACTTCCCCGTTACAAAATGCACTCCGACCGCCCCGAAGCAGAAAATCCAAAACCACTCTCCGAGGCCCACCCTCAACTCTTCCAAGACACAACTGCAACTGTGGTTCATCTTCATTTTTAAAGATACTCGTGTGTTATTCTAGTATGACCAATGCGACATCTAGAAATAACACACTGCTCTTTTCTGCACATAAAATTATTGAAAGGTTTACCTAAACCAGGCCTAATTTCATGTAATTTATTATCATCTTTTTACTCCATTCATTTTTCAAAATTAAAATATATTCTCTAATATTAGATTTAAAATCAGTATATGGTATATCACAGTTAGATAAAGGGTCACCCAAAGCATTCTTTGCCTCAAGGTCTACAGCTGTGTTTCCAAGGATTCCAACATGACTCAGCACCCATAGAAATATTATTTCTTTAAGAAGAATTTTAAATTCCTCATTACATATACAATTTTGAGAATTGTTGGGTTTTAATTTTAGTATTTTGTATAGCTTGTAAGCATGAAAGTGAATCAGAATATATAATAAATTTGATTTATCTGAAGAAGCAATAAACTTCAAAGCCAAAATTATTGCTTCTGCTTCAGCAGTAAAGATGGATGCATCAGATGGCAAACGGAGAGTTGCAGCTCTGTCCCTGAAGACAGCAGCAGATGTAACTCTTGTCACCATCTTTGATCCATCAGTATAGACAGTTGAAAAATCTGAATATTTGGCTTTAATTTCAGCATAGTGTTGTTGAATTAAAAGAGGATTTGTTTTATTTTTATTGTGTTCACGAACCAAGCAAGGCGATCACCGACCATCCGTTCAAGCGCCCCACAGACACAACTGGCAAGAGCAACTGGCCGACAACTAACAGGATCCGTGCGATCCCACATGGTCCCGGAACAGGCACGACACCAAAAGTTACACCAAATTTAGGACAAATATTCCAGAAAAAAATGTTTGATCGTTACAACCATAAATCAACTACGTGTGATTTCACGCTAAGTTAACACTTAAGTTGGTTTTGTCCAATTCTCTACTCAAATTAGTGCAATCTCCGTGTAAATACTTCAAAAGTGTAAATGTACACTGCAAAATGCAACGTTACACCAAAAGTAATACCATTTTTCGGACTATTCCAGATATCGATGTATTTGAGTGTTTCACATCATAAAAGTTGATTTTGTGCAACTCTTCACTTGACAAACGCATGTACACAGCAAAATTGATGTATATGGTACACCAAAAGTAATTAAAACCATTCAGTAAATCAGTGTGTTCGAGTGTTTCAGACCATATGTAGGTGTGAATTCATACTAACATAACACTTTTAAGGTTTAGTTTTGTGCAACTCTTAACTTGACAAACCCTCAACTGAAATAAGTGAAACCTCCGTGTAAGATGCATGTACATTGCAAAATTGATGTATATTATGGTACGCCAAAAGTAATAAAACCATTCAATAAATCAGAGTGTTTGAGTGTTTCAGACCATTAAGCGCGTTATGTTACACTTATAGGTGTGAATTCATACTAACATAACACTTTTAACGTTTTCCCAATACCTCGGCAAATCCGAAACATCCCAGCAAACCATGGTTGATGACGCTTGTAATCAAGCAATAGGTGACCGTAAGAAATCTGAAAGACGGTTCAACAACCAACGACAGAAAACTTGAGTAATTTCCGTATTTTTCGGGCTAAGGCACGGCGGACTTGCAGGCAAGGACGACGAACGTCTTGTAAGAAATTTGTCTCGGGGATAACATCTCGCACTCCGATGACAAAGTATGGAACATGATACGAAAGATCAAAGGTAAAAATTCTAAAGCCACAGTAAAACATTTAAAAATGGCAATGATTTATTAACATCTGAAAAGGATATTGCCAACAAGCTTGGTGAAACTTTTGCGAAATCTTCTAACAACTACAGGAAGATTTTTAAAAGTTAAAAACAAAAAGAAAAATAAAGTTGAACTTTAAATAAAAAATGGTGAAAATTATAATAAACTCTTTTCTCTTGAAGAACTTAAAACATCTCTGTCAAAAGCCCATGATACAGCTTGTGGGCCTGATAATATTCACTACCAACTCTCAAAACACTTGCCAGATTCCTCGCTTGAAGCTCTTTTGCAGCTCATGAATAACATCTGGGAATCTGGTGATTTACCATCAATCTGGAAGCTTGCAACCGTCGTGCCTATTCCAAAACCAAGTAAAGATCACACGGATCCTATTAATTATCGGCCAATTGCTATTACCAGTTGTGTCTGTATTACACTAGAACGGATGGTCAATGATCGCCTTGTTTGGTTCCTGGAATCAAATGGGCTTTTAGCCAATATCCAGTGTGGATTCCGACAAGGTCGCAGTACCCTTGATCATCTTGTTCGATTCGAATCATTTGTCCGTAATGGTTTTACGAAAAATGAACATGTGGTGTCGGTCTTTTCGATCTTGAAAAGGCCTATGATACTGCATGGAAGTATGGAATTTAAAAGATCTGTTTGATATGGGGTTTAAAGGCAATATGCCAAATTTTATTTCGAATTTTCTGTCTAACACACAATTTAATGTTAGAGTAAATTCAACCATGTCTGATCAGTATGATCAAGAGATGGGTGTCCCTCAGGGCAGTATTTTATCAGTTACATTATTTAGTCTTAAAATCAACAGCCTTGTTGAAGTTTTAAAAGTAATATTGAAGGTTCATTGTACGTTGATGATTTTTAATATGTTACAGAGGCAAAATATGAATAACATAGAAAGACAAATACAATTATGTCTTGGAAGAATTGAAAAAAACTTCAAAACAGTCGGGATGCATTTTGTAACAAAAGGAAATTGCATCTTGACCCAGATCTCACTTTGTACGGAAACCCAATTAAAATGTATCTTATTGGTGATATTTTATTTGTAAATAAGTAATTTCGCTTTTAATCTCCAGTTATAGTAAATTGAAAGACCCTTTGTCTGATTTTATGTATGACCATAGCTGTCTATGGTGAATACACACCAAATATAAACTGGATAGCTGTCATGTGAAAAATCGAAAATATTGATTAGACATACATTATAAATTGTCTTCTTTATGTTTACTGGTAAGTGCCATTGATCACAGTATTGGGATAATTTATTCATACTATTTTGAAGTCCATCTTTAGTTTCTTAGAGTAAAATTATATCATCTGCAAAGAGAAGACTATTTATATCTGAATCTAATAGTTTAAGTGGTCTGCATTCTTCATTTAAAAATATTTCATTTATATCATTAATAAAATGTTAAACAATGTAGGACTGATTGTGTCACCTTGGCGTACTCCTCTCTGTATTTAAAAATGGAGAGGCATTATCAAATTTAAGTGAAAATTCTTTGCTGCTCCCTTCTATGTCTATGATACCGTAGCAATAGATATTAAACAAACTTCACAACCAATACAACTTTGAACGTTGTCCCTTAAGTTGAACGCACCTTAGAAGTTGTACTAGAAAATGTCCAAAATTCACTTAAAGAAAGTAAAGTAGGAAACAAATGCTACTTTTATAAATTATTTATTATTATGCATAATGTAAATATAAAAGCGAAGAAAAAGGCTGTGGATTTTCTATATAATGGGAACAACAGAATGATACATAATCGGCCGTAAAACTCTTTTCCTCCAGTAAAATATAACAATATCCCGACATGCGAATCTAGAAAACAATTTAATGTCCGTCACGCATTCAAAATGGACAACATAAAATGCATTCAGCTTTACGACAATAAAATAAGTAAAGAACAAGATAAACTTCTTACCACATGCCAGCAATCTGCACGAGAAAAATGGCGTGTCTCAACATTATCCAAAATTTAAACAGAAATACCGAGCATAGCCCTTGCTGTCTCTTCTATGTCTAAAGTTCATTCCAATACATAATTTCTCTTCCAATGTTCAATTACTTTAAAATACATTCCAATACACAATTTCTCTTCCCATGTTCAATTACTTTAAAATAAAGGCCATAAATTGCATCGTTCTTTATCGAATACACCTGTAACTACAATAGCGTGTAATAAAAACATTAGTATTACTCGACTTGGTACACACATATTGCAATTCTTAGGCCGCACCTATCTATTGCCAATAATTAAATTAAAAACTTTTTACACATGTAGCTACATTCAACATGTACAACAGCGTGTAATAAAAACTTTAGAACTACTCGACTAGGTACACAAATATTGCAATTATTATGCAGCACCTATCTATTGCCAATAATTTAAATAAATAACTTACTCAGTCAGTCAGTGCACTCAACACACTGTCCAAAATCGACAGAATGACAGGCCAACTGTTCAGACCGACAGTTCAGCAAAGAATGACAGGATAACTCACCTTGTCTATTCTCGCGAGCTCTCATTTAAGATAGAGAATTGGCAGAGAAAAAAAAGAACAAGAATGTGGCAAAAACCAAGAAGATCAAATGGCTGATACTCAGGTTTGTTGATAAGGGAAAACAATATGTTGATGACATTTCCATCCAAAATATGTTCATTTTCTATGATGACAATATTCTAAAATACTTGTTTCAGATTTTCTGTAATATGATTCAGATTTCTAAGTATTTGTCTTGAGGAACCTTTACGTTTACATAAAACTTCAAGTGGGGTGTGATTATGTTCAACTTGGTGGGTTTTTTTTGTATTCAATGTTAATTCAATAGTGAAAATAGCATTTAACTGTCATTGTTAGAACGGTTGGCAAAATGAAATTCAATCAGATGACATTCAATCAGAAAGAAATATTAGAATTTTCAGTTAAACGAACGACAAAAGGAAATTAGGACAGATCCTAAAGTAAATATTCCAATTACTCCCATTGTGTAAATTTGTTGTTTACATATATGATACAGGAAGAGGCCGGACAGGATAGAGAATTGACGGAAAAGAACAAGAATGTTGCCAGAAAAAATGAAAGAAGAAAATGGCTAATACTCAGGTTTGTTGATAAAGGAAAACGATATTTTTATGTTATCAAAGGTACCAGGCTTATAATTTGATACGCAAAACGCGTGTTTCGTCTACATAAGACTTATCAGTGACGCTCAGATCAAAATAGTTACAAAGCCAAAACAAAGAAATCCTAAGTATTTCGAATATTGCATACTTATGCAAACATTTACTGCAGTTACTGACAGTCAGGATTCTACTTCGTCAAAATTATCTCCCATTACGCAAGTTCATTTTGTCGAGCCTTCGACTTTTGTCGAAAAGCGAGACATAGCGATCGTACATTCCGTCGGCGTCGTTGTTGTCGTCGTCGGCGGCGTCCACAAATATTCACTCTGTGGTTAAAGTTTTTGAAATTTTAATAACTTTCTTAAACTATCCTGGATTTCTACCAAACTTGGAAAGAAGCTTGTTTATGATCATAAGATAATATCCAAAAGTAAATTTTGTAAAACAAAATTCCATTTTTCCGTATTTTACTTATAAATGGACTTAGTTTTTCTGCCAGGAAACATTACATTCACTCTGTGGTTAAAGTTTTGAAATTTTAATAACTTTCTTAAACTATCCTGGATTTCTACCAAACTTGGAAAGAAGCTTGTTTATGATCATAAGATAATATCCAAAAGTAAATTTTGTAAAAACAAAATTCCATTTTTTCCGTATTTTACTTATAAATGGACTTAGTTTTTCTGCCAGGAAACATTACATTCACTCTGTGGTTAAAGTTTTTGAAATTTTAATAACTTTCTTAAACTATCCTGGATTTCTACCAAACTTGAAAAGAAGCTTGTTTATGATTAAAAGCTTGTATCTAGAAGGAAATTTTGTTAAAATTTTGTTCCATTTTTCCGCATTTTACTTATAAATGGACTTAGTTTTTCTTCCAGTTAACATTACATACAGTCTGCAGTTTAAGTTTTAAAACATTTATTAGATTCATAAACTATCCTGGATTTTACCAAACTTGGACAGAAGCTACTTACAATCAAAAGATAGTATAGAGAGGAATATTTTTATTAATTTTTTCCTCATTTTGTTGAGCCTGCGATTAACAGCAAAAGTAGGCGAGACACTGGGTTCCGCGGAACCCTTACGAATTTTACAATCGTAAAATGCAAGCCATTGTAGTGATGACGCGCTGTCAATTTAGCTCTAGAAAACTGATAAATTTATCCACATAGCATACGAAAAGTATCAAATCTAGATTATGTGCAAATACATTAGGTCTTTAATAGAGACAATGCATGCCATACATGTAATTGTTCACATGGGTGGTAACGATCTTGATGTTAAGGATCCTCTGAAGATACGATAGAGGAATGGGGTTACGGCTGATTTTATTATCCCAAAGACTGACAACACGATTTGAGATTCAGTTGCAAACAATATGCCAAATTCTACCAGGAGAATCAACATCATTGCATTAAATTTGTATAATGATTTTGTTATTAAGACCAACCACATTGTCGTTACTGAGAAAAAACAGGGTTGAACAATTCGGATCGCAATGACTTTGTTGGCATGCCAAAATATTTTCGAAACCTAAAAGAGGCAATTATTGGAGCTGTGAAATAGAAGAGTTTACTGCAGTTAAGTATTTGGCAGATTTATTTTAATTTATAATATTTATGAAGGCTAGGAAGTCCAAGGAAAATTAAAATGGTGCTTTGATGAGCAGTGCATATGGCACGTAAATAGATTTATTGTGCTTGAGTACATATTGTATTGAGGTTGGGTTAGGTGCATATGGCATTTAGATGACTTGACAATGCTCTAGTATAAACGGTGCTTTGATTGTCACTTATACAAATTTGTTGTGTTTTAGTACATACAGATATGATGATGGCACATTATATGCATGTTCCAGAGTTAAAATAAAGTCCGTGTCCGTATCGGCGAGTGCTATCCGGTTAACGTATTGCAGCAGCTAAGATACCCTGAAACAGCAGCGGTTCTAGACTCTGGAGATAACTTACTAATGAAGAGCTGAGAAAAGAGCTTACTAAAACGCCACCTGCATCTCCTGAATCACTACCAAAGTCGTCATTCCGCTTCGAAAAATAATTGGTCGCAATCAAAGAAAGCCAGACAGCAGGCCGTGATGCTAAACACGGGTGGTATCGACGACCTTACATATGCATAATCATCTCACCAGAGCTCCACACCATCTGTCTGCCCGAACACCACCATCGCCAATATATCGACTATCAACATCAACCCAGACAACGCCAACACACAAGGAGCCTGCAGCATTTTCTATTCAACTTTCCTTACAAGCCATAGATAAGCAGTTCACAATAAATCCGTCCCTTCTTTGTGTTTTACGTGATCAAGAACTCTTAGAGCCAAAATCCAACAGTTTCTATAAACTCTCCCTACTGTTACATAGTTTAGTATCTATTTAAGTCTACCTTTCTTTGACTTCCCTGAGGGAAATATAATTCATGTAATTTCGCTAAACATGCATTGTAGGAATTGTCTCGTGGCAATAAAATGTCTTTAATCATCCAAACACTGTATTTAGAACCTCTCATCTGTCTATACTGCCCTGTAGAATAGGATTGTTTCCACCCAGCACCAAGTATAACATCTCTGTACATATTTAATCTTTTAGAAATTATATTTATATTGAATTTAGGTAATTTTATTGTTTTACACACATGTACAGTACTCGTGACAGAAGTGAATGTTTGTTGCTTAGAAACATTGGTATATTCTTTCTTTATAATTTGCCATTAGAGTAAACACTGTTTAAGCGTGTTTAGATTGATTGATTGATTGTTGTTTGCTTTACGCCGCATTAGCACAGAAAGGCTATATCGCGGCGAGAGCTAATTCGAATATTATAACAGTTTAAGGTATATTTTTAAAATCAGACAAAAGGTCTTTCAATAAACTAAAATTCTAGACTAAAGCAAATAGATTATTTACAAATAAAAATCAACACTAAGATAATGTGATAAAATTAAAATCGTTTTAAATATAACAACATTTTTTATATTTTATAATATATTCCAATTTCTTTTAAGAATGAAACAATATTTGTAAATGGAACATTATTAAATAAATCATACATATTATTGACATTGAAATGCTTCTTACGAATATCAGCAAAGTCAATACAATTAATTAAAACATGTTTAATAGTATACTTGCAGTTGCAAGGTACACATTGTGGTTCTTCTTCATTTTTTAAAAGATACTCGTGTGTCACTCTAGTATGACCAATTCGGCATCTGGAAATAACACACTGATCTTTTCTGCACATTAAATTATTAAAAGGTTTACCTAAATTAGGTTTAATTTCATGTAATTTGTTACCATCTCTTACTCCATTCATTTTTCAAAATATTAAAATATATTCTCTAATATTAGATTTAAAATCGGTATATGGTATATCACAGTTAGATAAAGTGTCACCCAGGGCATTCTTTGCCTCAAGGTCTACAGCTGTGTTTCCATGGATTCCAACATGACTCGGCACCCATAGAAATATTATTTCTTTAAGAAGAATTTTAAATTCCTCATTACATATAAAATTTTGAGAATTTTGGGTTTTAATTTTAGTATTTTGTATAGCTTGTAAGCATGAAAGTGAATCAGAACATACAATAAATTTGGATCTATCTGAAGAGGCAATAAATTTCAAAGCCAAAATTATTGCTTCTGCTTCAGCAGTAAAGATGGATGCAGCAGATGGCAAACGGAGAGTTGCAGCTCTGTCCCTGAAGACAGCAGCAGATGCAACTCTGTCACCATCTTTGATCCATCAGTATAGACAGTTGAAAAATCTGAATAATTGGCTTTAATTTCAGCATAGTGTTGCTGAATTAAAAGAGGATTTGTTTCATTTTATTGTGTTTACGGAGATCAAATATCATTTTGGTTTGGGAAGTTCCATGGAGGACATTTGCAAGTTTCAACTTGAGCAACAGATTTTAAATCAAAAGTAGCTAAATGTGGTTTTAAACGTATACCTAACGGAGGAATTTTATTTTCATGTTTTGCAAAAATATCTTCATAAATTGGATTAAAAACACAGCTATAGGCAGGATTATCTGAATAGGCTTTTAGTTTGACAGCATATTGAAGTCCAAGCTTCAAACGTCTGTCAAAAAGTGAATACTCATCAGCCTCTACATACAGACTCTCAACTGGTGAGGTTTTAAAGGCGCCAAGACAGAGACGCAAACCCTGGTGATGAACAGCATCGAGAATCTGTATGTAGGACTTCCGTGCAGAGCCATACACTATAGAGCCATAATCTAGTTTTGATCTTACTAGAGATCTATATAAATTAGTAAAATGTTGCGATCAGCACCCCAATCGGTGCTGCCGACAACTTTAAAATATCTAATGCTTTTAAACATCTTGATTTTAACATTTTGATATGGGGAGAAAGGTTAATTTTTATCAAAACTAACCCTAGAAATTTGGTTTCATCAACTATTTTAATTGGGTTTCCATATAAAGTGAGTTCTGGATCAAGATGTAATTTCCTTTTGTTACAGAAATGCATCCCAACACTGTATTTAGAACCTCTCATCTGTCTATACTGCCCTGTAGAATAGGATTGTTTGCACCCAGCACTAAGTATAACATCTCTGTACATATTTAATCTTTTAGAAATTATATTTATATTGAATTTAGGTAACTTTATTGTTTTACGCACAAGTACAGTACTCGTGACAGAAGTGAATGTTTGTTGCTTAGAAACATTGGTATATTCTTTCTTTATAATTTGCCATTAGAGTAAACACTGTTTAAGCGTGTTTAGAAGAGGTACATTACGGTTTTTTTCTGTATAAACATACGTTGTGGGTTTTTTTTAGCATGTGGGGTCGACTCCGCTTGCCTTTTCAGATATTCAGTACATTTTACTCTCAGGGTTGTAAATCATTTTAATTTTCAACCCACATAGTTTGTCCGGAAAAAAAAGATATCAAATGGACAACACCGAAAAAATCATTTTGTCAAATCTGAATTCATGTTTTCAAAAAATACGACGAGTTCCGAAAGTATCGAAATGCAGCGAGAATCAGCGAGATTACTTTCGCGCCTTTTGTTTTCATGGGCCACGAGGATGATGGAAACTTGACTTCAAGTTGCTCACGGTCAAGATTTCATCAAAATATGTAAGCATTTATTATTTATTGTTCGTATGTCAAATCGTAATTAATTAGAAAGTTAGTCATGGTTTAAGCGTGACTGATCTTGTGGAGTTGTACGGCATGGAATCAAAAATATGTCAATGAGTCAAAAATAATGTGAATGTCAGTGTACAGGATTTTAAACATTTATGTAAGATGGCCTTAAATATCATTAATTATTCAATTTTGATAGTTTGGTGAAAGGAAAGTTGTATTATTTTACATAAGGGCCTTGTTTGATGAAAGGAAGTTTGTGGTTTTTTTTCGTAAGGGCCCAACATTTGTCCAAAATGCCGCTTGATATTGTAAACACGTGCATTTCCTCGCTTCTTGCTATTATCATTCTCGTAATTTTAGTTACAATTTGTGTGATTTACAGAAGATGGACACATTACTTTAATTGAATTGGGATATTTAACAAGTCATAAAGTAGGTGTACTTCGTCTTAAAATTACGGGCTATTCCAGAAATAATTGCTCTGATCATTGTTCAGAAATATTTGGGGTATATATATTTATGTATCATTTAACATGTGTATGTTATGAAACCAAAATTGGGAAAGCAAAATTATGTCTTCAACTTATTTTTCAGTGAGCAGGCGTCTCCAACGAGTTGGAATGCATTGCCGCTATGTAGTCCCACGCCTAAAAGCACTACGGGTTGGAGCCAGAGCCAGTAATAATCCTAGGTGCCTCCACTGAACTTCCAATAAATAATCATCTTGCGCATTTCGAAGCAGTTGTATCTCGTGTCAGATTATTCTCCGTTATGGTTCCTAAACCGGCTATTATTCAAATTGCTTATGGTTTAAGAATAGTTTTTTTAATGCTAATTACAGCGCCCAAAGCTGAGCTGAATAATTACATTAAATTTATATACAATGATTACAATGATAATTTAAAACAATTGCAAATTATATAAAAAAGGCATAAGTAAAGCAATACATATAGTATATCAGGTACACTGACCCAGTTATATAATATTGACAATCTGGACCAAACTCACTTGCCGTTTCTAACTATATATATACATATATCATTATAAAACAAAATTGCAAATTATATTTAAAAAGGCATAAGTAAACCAATACATATAGTATATCAGGTAGTGACCCAGTTATATAATACCGACAATCTGGACCAAACTCACTTGCAGTTTCTAACTATATATATATATATATATATATACATATATCATTATAAAACAAAAACAACAAGTAATCCTGTGTTAGGATGCTAACACAAAAGTCATAAAACGGCCCCCAACCATTGTTCTGCTGTTTCCATGGTAACTGCAGCCATTTTGAAATTTCATAGTCAGATAGCACATCTACACATGACAGGTCACATTACTTACAAGTTTCATAAAATTGGACCAATTTTCAAATTTATGCATTCGTGTTTCCATGGTTACGGTGGCCATTTTGAAATTCCAAAGTCAAATGCCACATCTACATAAGACAGTCAACATTTGTGTAAAGTTTCAATAAGTTTGAAGCATTTTGAATTTTTGTCATTTTGCAGTTTCCATGGTAACGGCAGCCATTTTGAAAATTCCAAAGTCGGATGGCACATCTACACATGACAGGTCACATTGCTGTCAAGTTTCATAAAGATAGGACCAAATCTAGATTTTCGCATTTTGTTGTTTCCATGGCAACGGCGGCCATTTTGGAAATTCCAAAGTCAAATTCCAAATCTACATACACTCGTTAACATCTCTGTAAAATTTCATTTAATTTGAATCATTTTAAAATTTTTCACATTTTGCAGTTTCCATGGTAACGGCGGCCATTTTAAAATTCCAAAGTCCAATTACAGCTACATATGGTGCTACCTGTAATAATCTATCATTATATAACATAAAAAGTACATAGGAATAATTCAACACTATCACATGACTAATCACATGACTATTGTTCTAGAATGTTCCATGAAAATTGACCCCTAAAATAATGCCAAGATGACCCCGGCTGAAATACAAAATGTGGAATGGACACCTGGACATCGGTCTCTTGTATTACACAAAACTTAAAGCTTCTACCGGTAGCGAATCAATAGTCGAAAATGACCCCACCCATGTTCCGGCCCCAAAAGTGCCAAGCTGACCCCATTTGAAATAAAAATAGCGAATGCACCCTAGGGATACTACCCCAACATCATACCAAATATAAAGTTTCCATCATTTAAGGCTTGGAAGAAAATGGTCGGACAAATTAGGGTTAAGAATAATAATAATAATAACAAGTAATCCTGTGTTAGGATGCTAACACAAAAGTCGCCAAACGGCCCCAAACCATTGTTCTGCTGTTTCCATGGTAGCGGCAGCCATTTTGAAATTTCAAAGTCGGATAGCACATCTACACATGACAGGTCACATTACTTACAAGTTTCATAAAATTGGACCAATTTTCAAATTTAGGCATTGGTGTTTCCATGGTTACGGTGGCCATTTTGAAATTCCAAAGTCAAATGCCACATCTACATAAGACAGTCAACATTTGTTTAAAGTTTCATTGAGTTTGAAGCATTTTGAATTTTTGACATTTTGCAGTTTCCATGGTAACGGCAGCCATTTTGAAATGTTTCTGATCAGGTATTAAAATCATGTATAACTACATCTGTACATACGACATTATCAACGTTTCAAACATACATTCTAATAGTTTTATTGACATTGTTCATTGCACCTTGTCCATTACATGTTAAAAAATGTAAATATTGACATTTCAGATATACATTTTGTTGCATAGGAAATCGTATATTGACCAAAATTATTGGTCATCAAAATGAGATAATCAACGAAAAAAGTATTTACAGTTCAAGGATACGATTAGCTGGATAGAATTCTTTTATTCAGGTTTTACATTAGTTGTGCAGACATCGGAAATTAAAAAAACCACACCAATAAATTGACATTTTATAAATATTCAGCGGAAATTCTCACTTCTTTTCTAACATCATTGAAAATACAGACAAAAAACATACTTAATTTTTGACTCATTTCAACATAAAATTCTAGTAAGAGTAATAATTTGAGAACCTCTTGCAATAGCTTGATGTCCTTGAATAAGCTAGGGTTTTCACGTCGTGGATGTTCCCACCGTTGGAAAACCTAAACCTTGTTTAAACATATGAATAATAGATAGTTTTGTCATTTAAAACTCTTGTTATGTCTTCAACCGAAAATCTTATCAGAAATGTTTCAAGTAATTTAAAATCTAGTGACAAAACATATTTGATTAAGTCAATAAAAAATATGGGTAAGAATAGCAAAAAAGATTCTATTTAATAAAAAATATTTTCACATTCAAAACAATAAAAAAGAAGGAAAATGGCAACTGGATTATTTACATTAAATGAAATATGATTTAAGGAAAAGTACTTCAATGAAATTTTACATTAATTTTATTATGTCACTAATAACTTAAAGATGTTATTTTCTATTTCAATGTCCATCTTTACTGCATCGTGATATCCATAGAATGTTGGAAGAATAGTAGCTGTACAATTATTGACAAATCCATGAACAAAACTAAGTCTAAACATGTTTCTCCTTCTGTTGTTGGAAAATCCACCTTCTGTGTATAGCCAAATTCCTCAAACATGTTAACAACTTTATTTTCCCTGATTGAAGAGCGTCATTGTTGAAGTCCCCAACAATAATAGATGGAAGTGACAGTTGTTGTATCTCTTGTAACAATTGTATGAAGTTTTCAATAAAAAGTTGTAATGGGTATGAAGGTGGTCTGTATACAGTTAACAAAACTGCATTATTGACAATGACACCAACAACTTCCAAATTTTGTGTTTCAAATAAGAACTTCTGTTGAGGTAAGCTCTGCTTTACAAATATTGCCACACCACCTCTATTCATGTCTATTTTTTCTGATAACAGAATGTTGTCCTTGTTGTAGGCTTCAGATCGTAGTAAATTGTACCTGGTATATTCTGGATACAATGTTGCATCAACTGTGTGATGTTTTGATAACCATGTCTCTGTGAAACAAATAACATCAGCCCTCTCAAACTGTTTCATAGCTTTCACATCAGATAAATGTGGTAGCAAGCCTTCTGTATTATGGTGAACAATTGTAAATAAATTAGATGGTTCTGGAACCAACTGTGGAGACAGAAATGTAGGCATCTGTTGCAGAGCTTCTGTGATATTTTCAGAAGAATAAATGGCATTTGGGTTAAAGTCTAAAATAACAAGTCCTGATAAAGTTGTTGCTCTGCTTAAAGCAACATATGCCATTCCTGGTTGGAAAATTTTCTTTAACGATACCACAATTTGTTGAACTGTCATGCCTTGTACTTTATGGATTGTTGCTGCCCAAGCAAGTTTCAATGGAATTTGTTTCCTGATGAATTTCTTTCCATACAGATTATCTTGAAATAGCTTTATTCTTACTGAGCCTTTAAGAGAAGCATCGATAATAACAGATTTTTTCAAGTGTTTTTTTCCAATTTTATCATTGTCGAATTTAACATTAACTGCAGTTACTTGTTCATGTGCATCTAAATGTACACCAGTTACTGAACCAAAAGCTCCGTTCACCAAGCCATCTTCTGTGTCAATATTTCTTGTGAGCATTACTCTTGCTCCGATGCCTATTTGAAGTTCTGTTTCCAAGTCCTGAGGAGTGCAAGAAATAATGGGCTCGTCTTTTTGTTGTAAGTGGCCTGTAACCACATCTGTAAAATAGTCTTTGCTAAGGCAGTATATATGGGTTTACATATTTTACATATCATTGCACTGTTGTGTGAGTTAACTTCTCTGTTAGTTGGAAATATATGTAAAGCATTTTTCATGTTTTCTGGTGTTTCTGACTTGGAAGCTTTAATCAATTCCTTTAGATCTTTTTCTCCCAAAGGTTTTTTTAGTGTGAATTCTTAGTCTATTCAACATTTGAGCAAAAACTGTCATCTTTCTGACGCATGACTTCTGTAAGCTGCAAAACAGAAAAGCGTCCATTCCAAAGGTCCATAAAATTGCAGTCTTTATTTTATATAAAGGAATTCCTCTTACTGGAGGCAATTGATAGAAATCTCCAACAGCCAGGATAGATACACTGCCAAATGGCTGTTTTGAATGTTTAATCTGTGATAATCTTCCGTGAATGTAAGCAAATATTTTCTGGTCTACCATGGAAATTTCATCAACTATCAAAATTTGTAATGTTTGAAGTTTATTTCTGAGACTGTTAAGTAAATTTTCTCCTAAAGGTTGATATGGTAATGTTGCATTCTTGTTGATTGCAAATGCAGCGTGAACTGTCATCCCTTGAATGTTGAATGCAGCTGTTCCAGTTGGTGCGGTTAGTAAAACAGATACAGAATCAGGTGTTGTGGAAACTTTTGATAAAATTCTGGTTGCTTCATAGTAGATGCAGCGTATGATATGTGATTTTCCTGTTCCAGCACCTCCAGTAAGAAAAATAGAGAATGGTTCTGGTTTCTTATTCCAGAGTAATTTTAAACACCAGTTTTGATGTAGTAAAACAGTTTCTGCTGGATATTGTTCATTTTGCGTAAGTCTTGAGCTATTTCTTTCTGAGAAAATTTCGGTGATTCGTAGTGAAAAGAATGTTTTTCTGATGTTTGTTTCTGGAATCTGAGTTCGGTATATCTTCGGCTTCTTCCGGTTCTTCAACAGTTTTCTCGATTTCTGACTCTATTCTATCGATTTCTACTTCTGAAGCTAAAGAAGCCCACGACGTCTCTTGTACCTTCCTTCTTTAACATCTTGCCAAGCCTTTTCTTAATTTTCTGTGTCAATTTCAAAATGGTGCCTGTTTTCTTCAATTATATCTAACATTATGCGACCATTGATACGACCTTTTGTTGCCAACTGTTGATAACTATCTACACCTGATGGTAAAGTCATTGAATCTCTATGTGGCAGAAAGAGTTGTAATAAAGACAGATAATAGTCCTCGGGGTTTTCTCTGAACTGAAGGTTGGATATTTAATAACAGCTGCTTTATTCTCCTTTCTCCGTTTAACATAACCAAGGTTATTTTGAAGTTGATAAACTGGTGATAATTCTGATGACTTTGGATTTTGTGAATTTGATAGTATGAAGAATTTTGAAGCAAATTCTGCCAAAAACATGTCATTAAAATTGAAAGATTCGGTCTTGCATAATATTTTTCATGAATGGATACCATCCATATATTCTCATCATTTCCATCTCCTTTTCTAGAACGAGACTTGATCACACTGATTGGAAGGCTCATTTTATAGATATTACTACCTGCTGGAATGAAAACAACATCTCTTGTGCATTGTTTCAGATGCAAACTACAAACACGATACACTGCTTCTTGTGCAGACACTTCACGATTCTGAAGATAGATTTTACCAATGTTTTCATTACTGATAATGCATCTGTGTTTCCTTCTTGAGCTTCCTCTTGGGCATTTTGAAGAAGATCCCCATCTCTGTTTCTGACTTGCTTATATATGACAGTATATAAGCAACACAGGCATACGAGTCAATAACAAATTGAATATCTAGGTTGGCATTCCATGCTCTTGACAGGTGTTCATTGTAGTTATTGACCCATATGTCTGACACTCGTCTTTTATGTGGACAGTATTTCGTGTTGCAATGTCAATTAAACATTGTTTAAATTGACTGTAGGTCACATTTGTCAATTCCAGTATATTTTTGAATGAATAGTTTTTTCCTGTGCAGATGAAATAAGTGTCCATATATCTCTTAAAATATGTTTTGAGCTTTTGAACCTGCTTTTGATACTGGATTGAGTTCCTTTGCCGAGGTAGGAGGTTTGTTATATTTATTCACTTGCTCAACAGGGTCCACTCTGGCTACGAATGTTTTAAATATTGGTGGTCTGGGAAAGTTAAATCGACAAGTAGACGAATATTTTTACATGCTTTGGTATGTGTTTTGTTGTGAAGTTGGACTGAAGAAACAATATCAAACAATTCTGGATCAGTATCTTTGCTTGGAATGTCACAAGTTATATAATTGTCTATAAAATCACAAACTTCTTTATCTGTGTTTTCATCAAATTTTGGAGCATCTTTAATCCATAGAAGAGCATGAATGTGAGGTGATCCCCGTTGCTGGAATTCTGTACGGTAAAATAGTCAACAACTTTGCCGACAGGACAGGAAGGAGACATGATAAGGTCACTGAACAATGCCTTCACTCTATGATCAAACATCCGGGCACATAAAACTGGATTTTCTGCAATAAGTGAACATTTTCTGTCCATTCAAGATTTTCAGGTTGCCTGTCATCATTGTTTAAGTACAACAATGTTTTTAGCACTTCAGGCCATCTCATCTCTGCTGAAGAAAACGTTACAAACCAGGTTGGTATACCTAACTGGTGAATCATTGCATACAAATCTTTCATTGTATGCTGCCAATAAGGTGGACTTCCACGAACAGGCTGAAGAAACCTAAAGCCAATATCTGATTTTAGAATATTGCTTATGTGCTCTACATTCAAAAGCATTGATCCTGTGACTGGCTTTCCATCTTGTGTTGTTTGTTTTCCTTTTCTTAAAGCCAAAGATATATTTGAAGAAATATTGTTAATTTCTGTTACATATTGAGCGAAGAAAATAAATTCTTTGTTTGTAGCAAATCGATTATCAGCTGAAAATAATCTGGCATTAAAGTATTTTGCAGGTGATAATTTTATTTCCCTGTCTTCAAACAGTCCAAAATGCCCGTCTGGTAAAATTGTTGGAAAAGCCATAGCATCAGAGCCATCCTCTAGGAATATGTTTTGAGGTGTTTGATGTTCAGCAGGTGCTATACAAAGTGTGGTATTTGTATCCAAAATCTCTTGACCAATATCCAAAGGTTGAAAACAACTTTCTACAGGTAGATCAAATGTCTTACCATCATGTGGTGTTTCACTTAGTTGATCTTCACTATCATTGTCAGTCCTTTCTATGTCTTGCTGAAGCAAATCACAATCATCATTGTTAATTTTCCATGACATGTCTATTCTAACATTTTCATACCATTTGTTGTATTTCATCAAGTAGCTGACAGCTTCTAACACACGAGTTGGGTTTATCCATCTAAATTTATAATAACCTTGGTATGATGTTTTCCGTTTAAGTTTGACTTTAATGAGCTGTGCTTCACTGATATTTCTGGGCAAAGTCATTGTAACATTTGAAATGTCTGATGGAACATTAACCACTGGTCCTTTCACCCTCTCTGTCCACCACGAGGCAATGACAATAGTTTCATGAATGGAATTCTTAGCGCAACAAGCTGTTCCTCTAAATCATTAAGATCCGCTAACTGTGGTGGAATAGGTCTTAAGTAAAGGTTATTTGCCAGTGCTTGAGGTGGCAAATGCCCTTTCTTCAAGTGTCTATCACATGTGTGACAAATATACTCTGCATTTTATTCACTCCTTTGATATCATTAATTGTAGAGCATTGTTGACAATTTTGAGAATCAAATATTTTGAAGCATTTTTCTGCTCCTTCATTCAATTTACCATTTAGAAGATATTTTTTCTTATGCATTTTATGACTTGGATTTTGTATAACACCCTAAAACAAACTTTACAAATATATTGAGGAGTGTTTTAATATTGCTTTGAAACAATTTCACGGATTTCTAAAGACTGTCTTGCAGCTTTGACTCTTTGTTTTTAATTCTTGATGTTGAATGTTGTTATGGTATTTATCTCGAAGATAAGCTTTTAATTTATGTCTGAAAAGTGGATTTGATGCATATTTTTGATAGAAGAAGCCAATGCATTATTTCTAAAATTGGTAAAATGTTGATATTTATGTTTGCTGTACTGTTGTACTTTTTACAATGAACAATGTCTTCAGAATATTTTTTCTTGCTGTTTGCTTTCACTTTTTCTGATGAACAATGTCTTCAGAATATTTTTCTTGCTGTTTGCTTTCACTTTTTCTGATGAACAATGTCTTCAGAATATTTTTTCTTGCTGTTTGCTTTCACTTTTTTCTGATGAACAATGTCTTCAGAATATTTTTTCTTGCTGTTTGCTTTCACTTTTTTCTGATGAACAATGTCTTCAGAATATTTTTTCTTGCTGTTTGCTTTCACTTTTTTCTGATGAACAATGTCTGTAGCATATTTCATTTTACTATCTTGTCTCTTTTTCTGTTTATGGGAAATAGATTGAGAATACTTATACTGAGATAATGCTTTTAATGTTCTTTTAAATACAGAGTTGGTACAATATTTTAACACTGATGCAATTTTTTCTTTCTTCTATACATTTCACAGTTTGAGTATCGCAACTTTGCATATTGTTTTTTTTTCAGGGCATATGATGCATCAAAAGCATATTTTTGTCTCTGCATGTGCATCTGCCTACTTCTATATTGTGCATCCAGCTTGTATTTGTCACTTGTTTTCTGCTGCTGAGTATGTCTAAATTGGTCATCTAACTTATACCTTTTATTGTTCAATTTTGTTATTTGTTCTTGTTTTCTCTTCCTTGTATTTATCATTGCTGTTTTCTTAGGATCTTGATAATAGTATTCATTTTGTTTAAATTTGGTGGAATTTTGAATTTTCCACAGCAACTACAACATCAAATTTGTTTCTGTCCATATACAAATATATTCCATGATGTACTGTAGAATTGAACGGAGAATACTTTTTCCAAGTCCAGTGCACACCGCTCTTACAATACACAAATATGTTTGTTTGCAATAACAGAGATGCTGTATGTAATTCTATTTCTGTTCTAGAAGGTTCATCTTGTTCCATTTGACTTGTATTTAGATACTGGTTTATATGTTGTTTTGCTGAAGAAGGTAAACTCTTTGATACACAGATCTGATTTTCTTTGATGTAGTCCCAAATTTTCATTCTTATATGACATTGATGGTCTTCAGTACCAGCTAATATGTATGATAACGCACTAAAAGACTGTTTCCTTCTGCATTTACATGATGAAATGCAATAGGTGCTGTCAATGGTAAAAGATCAATATTGTGATTGGAGGAGCTTGGTACCTGACAAGGTATTTCTAATCTGCTATTCTGTTCATTTTTCCATATAGTGTTTACAGGTGAATACACAAATGTGTGTTTAGCCTGAAAATGTTAAAAAATTAATTAATTCTATAAACACAGATTTCAACCTAATGTTGATGAAGCTTGATTAAATGTACTAAATTATTTTCACATCTTGAGAACTAGAGGCTCTAAAGAGCTTGTGTCGCTCACCTTGGTCTATGTGCATATTAAACAAACAACACAGATGGATTCATGACAGATTGTGTTTTGGTGATGAGGATGTGTTTGTTGATTTTACTTTACGTAACATTCTTGCTGCTTACAATTATCTCTATCTATAATGAACTTGGTCCAGTAGTTACAGAGGAAAATATTTTATAAAATTTTACAAAATTTACAAAATTTATGATAATTGTTGAAAATTGACTATAAAGGGCAATTACTCCTAAAGGGGTCAGTTGACCATTTTGTCATGTTGACTTATTTGTAGGGCTTACTTTGCTGTACATTATCACTGTTTTCAGTTCATCTCTATCTATAATAATATGGAAGAAAATAACCAAAAGCTGCAAAATTTTCGTAGAATTACCAATTCAGTGGTAGCAACCCAACAACAGGTTGCATGATTGGTAAACCAAGGCTTTAAAACACTACAATTAATCAGCTGCCATATTTTCACATCAAAACAGAGCGAGATAATTTTGTTTTGACGATTACACAATATAAATCTGTTAAAATGATAAAATTGTGCACAGAAGACTATAAGTATATAAACATGCATTGGTTCAAGAATTGGATAAACATTATTTTGCACTAGTCACTTTTTCATATAACTTAAATACATATACGTCAATTTTTCTATAGGATATAAGGTTGCAATTACTTTTTGTTTTTTGAGGAAGCTTTTGCGCATACATGTACATTCAATTTTCAGGAAAGGTGCCTGTGTCAGACCTTCAAATCATAGAATATTGTTTTTGTTACCTCAGTTCTGATTTTCTGCTTTCTTATTTTATCTTTTGTCTTGTGAAACGAGTGTTTTTCTACCCATTGTTCTTCTGGAAAAATACAAAATTATAATTCATCAATTATACATAATAATATGATATATAACAAGCATTCTGAGAGTATTGCATGTAGTGGTAGAAAATGCTTACTCGATCTTGTCATGGTGTAAACTATATAACAACTAGATGTGTCAAAGCGACTCGAATGGCCCTGTCTCAAAAAGTTGAAAAATCTGCAATTTCAATAACACATGTGAACACAAACATGATGGTAGTCTCACATGTAAAAAATCAGCTCAAAATCTGGAGGCGTATAGAAAAATGTCCCTATAACTATCATTTTCAACAATTTTTAAAGTTGTAAACCCTTAATTTTGGCAAAATTAGCGGAGCACAAAGAAACTTAAACTTGATCTGTAAGTCATCATGGTTAGCTCACATACCAAAAATCAGCCCAATATCTGAAAGCAATTAGAAAAAGGTCCGTATAACTGTGATTTTCAAAAATTTATCAAAGTCCAAAACCAAAATTGCAGCAAAATTAGCCGAGCGGAACAAAACTTAAACTTGATTTGTAACTCATCATGAGTAACTCACATACCACAAATCAGCCCAATATCTGAAGGCGTTTAGAAAAAAGTCTGTATAACTGTGATTTTCAACAATTTATCAAAGTCGATAGGCCATAATTTCGGCAAAAATTAGCCGAGTGGAACAAAACTTTAACTTGATCTGTAACTCATCTTGGTTAACTCACATGCCAAAATCATCCCAATATCTGAAAGCGTTTAGAAAAAAGTCTGTATTACTGTGATTTTCAACAATTTATCAAAGTCCAAAGCCCATAATTTTGGCAAAATTAGCGGAGCGGAATGAAACTTAAACTTGATCTGTAACTCATCATTGTTAACTCACATACCAAAATCAGCCCAATATCTGAAGGCATTTAGAAAAAACTCTGTATAATGGTTTGTTGCGGAATGACGGAATGACGGAATTACGGAATGACGGACAAGGGTAAACTTTATGGCACCGACAACTTCGTTGCGGGGCCATAAAATCATGTCAATATCTTCAAGCATGACGAAAAAATTTAGAAAAGATATTTTAAGTGAATTTTCTAAGTCCAAGAACCAAAGCTCTGCACAAAATCATAAGACTGGAACAATTTGAACTTATCTGTAACTTGCCAACATAAAATTATATACCAATTATCAAATAAATATCTTCAAGTATGAAGAAAAAGTATGGAAAAATGATTATTTATCTGAATTTTTAAGTTAAAGGACCATAGCTCTGCACATAATCATCAGACAAGAACATTGAACTTGATATGTAACTTGTTATGATAAAATAGTACACTTAATATCAATAAATATCTTGAAGAAAAAAGTGTGGAAGACTGATTTGTCTGACTTACAGACAGGTGCAAACCTAAAGTCGCCTTTGGTTTGGTTGGTTGGATAGTAATAATAAAGTGATAATAATACTCTTTGATGTACATTACTTGATAGGTATTTGCAAATGGTGAAATTGAAACAGTTATACTGTAACATGTCAAGTAAGTAAAGTATACAAAGTCCATGAATAGAATAGAATAGAAGAGTAGAATAATTTTATTGCTAATTAAGTTTTTATTAACGCCCTAAGCTTAGCTGTATGATTACATTAAATTTATATACAATGATTACAATGATTGTTTAAAACAATTGCTGGTGAACAAAAACAACAAATAAAACACAATATAAGATAAAATAATAAATCAAACTATTCAATTAAGACCAGGCATAAAACCAGCTGGTATCATTATCATTAAGGTAAAATAGTTTTGGGAAATGACATATGTCATACGTATAAAACTGCATATCAAATAATCTTTAAGTGATAAGTTGTTCAGGTACCAATTCATCGACAACAGATGAGTATTTCAACAAGTAATGTCTCTTCAGTGCTCCACAGCAAATTAGTTGAAAATCCCAAAACATGGGAAATACACAAAGAGCTTATAAAGCAAAATGGACGAAAAGAATTGCAGAAGTCGGGCAAGGAATCAAAGTTTTTTATGAGATATATATTACTAAATTTTATATAATTTTTAAAATTTTGACATAATGACTAAATTTCAATAAGATGAATGCAAAATCAATGAACAATGACTTGTGGGACAGGATCATATGATATAGATATGTGCCACTGCTAATACAACTGTGTACCAAATATCAATACATTACCATCAGTGATTCATTTTAAAATAACTTACTTACAATAACATTATGTTATCATTTAACCAACACCTCAGTCAAAAACAACTAGCTTATAAATGCTTTCTCTTACAAATTGATGAAAAACTATCAATTTATAATTAATCTTTTGCATTGGATGTCATATGGTGTAGTAATTTTCATCATGAATGAATAAACAGCTGTGCCATGAGCTCATGATACCCATGCAGTTTTTCAAAGAATAAAGTTTGATAACATCTCAATGTCATATCAGAAATTTATAAAAAATCAAAATGAAGGGAGGTTATCTTAACAGATATAAATCTGCCACCAAAGTTTTATGAAAATTGCTCAAAGCACTTGAAGGATATTGTCTGAAAAAACTGGAAACTCTTCCTTTTTTGAAAAGATTCCCAACAACTAGTAAATATAAAAGATGAATGCAAAATCAATGAACAATAACTTATGGGACAGGATCATATGATATAGATATGTGCCACTGCTAATACAACTGTGTACCAAATATCAATACATTACCATCAGTGATTCATTTTAAAATAACTTACTTACAATAACATTATGTTATCATTTAACCAACACCTCAGTCAAAAACAACTAGCTTATAAATGCTTTCTCTTACAAATTGATGAAAACTATCAATTTATAATTAATCTTTGCATTGGATGTCATATGGTGTAGTAATTTTCATCATGAATGAATAAACAGCTGTGCCATGAGCTCATGATACCCATGCAGTTTTCAAAGAATAAAGTTTGATAACATCTCAATGTCATATCAGAAATTTATAAAAATCAAAATGAAGGAGGTTATCTTAACAGATATAAATCTGCCACCAAAGTTTTATGAAAATTGCTCAAAGCACTTGAAGGATATTGTCTGAAAAACTGGAAACTCTTCCTTTTGAAAAGATTCCCAACAACTAGTAAATATAAAAGATGAATGCAAAATCAATGAACAATAACTTATGGGACAGGATCATATGATATAGATATGTGCCACTGCTAATACAACTGTGTACCAAATATCAATACATTACCATCAGTGATTCATTTTAAAATAACTTACTTACAATAACATTATGTTATCATTTAACCAACACCTCAGTCAAAAACAACTAGCTTATAAATGCTTTCTCTTACAAATTGATGAAAACTATCAATTTATAATTAATCTTTGCATTGGATGTCATATGGTGTAGTAATTTTCATCATGAATGAATAAACAGCTGTGCCATGAGCTCATGATACCCATGCAGTTTTTCAAAGAATAAAGTTTGATAACATCTCAATGTCATATCAGAAATTTATAAAAATCAAAATGAAGGAGGTTATCTTAACAGATATAAATCTGCCACCAAAGTTTTATGAAAATTGCTCAAAGCACTTGAAGGATATTGTCTGAAAAACTGGAAACTCTTCCTTTTTGAAAAGATTCCCAACAACTAGTAAATATAAAATCTGAAATTTATAAAATGAAACGGAACCTTAAGTCAATAGATATAGACAATTCACAAAAGTTTAAGGAAAACTGGCCAAACATTTATGAGTTATTGGCTGAAAAACCTCCTTTTGTATTGAAACCCCATAACACAGAAACGTAAAATCAAAATTTAAAAAATGAAAAGGAGCTTATGTCAATAGATATAAAATAAAATGCTCCGCTGGGCGCAGATTGATACAACCGCAGAGGTCGAACCCTGAACAGTTGGGGCAAGTATGGACACAACATTCAAGCTTGATACAGCACTGAATTTGGATTGTGATTAAATATTTGAAACAGCATAGGTTTCTGACACAGAATGAATGTGGTCTAAGAACTTAGAATTTTTAATTTACCTATTCAAACCATATCATTATTATTTGCTTTTATATCTAAATCAGAAATAACCAATTTAAAATGGAATATTTTAAAGAAAAAAAGGAAAAAAGGAAAAAAATCCTCCTCCAAATTTTTGAACCCCTTATGATTCATTACCCCACCAAACTCAATCCCAGCCTTCCCTTTGTGGTATGGTACCTTGCAGTACAATTTCAGAGAGATCCATACAAATGAACACAAGTTATTGTTTGGAAACTAGAAAATGCTTGTTTTAGGCCCCTTTTGGCCCTAAATTCCTAAACGTTTAGGCAATTACCCCAAACTCAAACCCAGCTTTCCCTTTGTGATATGGAACCTTGTAGTACAATTTCATAAAGATCCATACACTTACACACAAGTTATTGTCCTGAAACTAGAAAAATGCTTGTTTTTACCCTTTTGGCCCCTAATTCCTAAAATTAAGTGGCAATTACCCCAAAATCAATCCCAGCCTTCCCTTTGGGTATGGTACCTTGCAGTACAATTTCAGAGAGATCCATACCCTTGAACATAAGTTATTGTCTGGAAACTAGAAAATGCTTATTTTGGCCCTTATTCCTAAACGTTTTGGGCAATTACCCCAAACTCAATTCCAGCTTTCCTTTGTGATATGGAACCTTGTAGTACAATTTCAGAAAGATGCATACACTAACACACAAGTTATTGTCATGAAACTAGAAAAATGCTTGTTTTTGCCCCTTTTGGCCCCTAATTCCTAAAATTTTGAGGCAATTACCCCAAAATCAATCCCAGCATTCCATTTGTGATATGGAACCTTGTGGTACAATGTCAGAGAGATCCATACACTAACACACAAGTTATGTCTGGAAGTTACAAAATGCTTATTTTGGCCCTTTTCGGCCCCTAATTCCTTAACTGTTGGTACCATAACCCCAAAATCAATCCCAACCTTCCTTTGTGGTATTGAAGCTTATGGTAAAATTTCATAGAGATCCATTCACTTAAACTAAAGATAGAGTGCGAAAACCAATGTGTCTTCGGACAACGACGACAACGCCAACGTCATACCAATATACGACCGCGGTCGTATAAAAATCACCAAAGTTTCATCCAAATTGGTTAAAGTTTTTAAGTTAATATCTGGCATGTTGACAAAGGACAGACAGACAAGTGTATACCATAATACATCCTGTAAATGAGCATCTAAAATAACTATTTCAATAACTATTTTTACTTGCATAACTTATTGTCGAATCTTTAGTTGTTGAGTCTTTACATCTCTATCATGTTTATTTAATCCATCACACATGTGATAAGCTCCGTTAAACTTGAATTGTGAAAATCTAAAAAAAATCTTTGTTTACAAACACATACTTATATATATATATATATTTATAGATACAGAGCAATTTATATGAAGTAAAAAGTATATAACAAATAGACATGCCAGTCTATAATATAAAACACAAAATTAAGCATCTGAAATAAACAAAGTTTAAAAGTTTTCAATTGTAACACAATATTTTTAATCTTGCTGTTGTTCATTTAATTTTGTGACACTAAAATCCATGGTGGACAACTCCTTGTCCTCCTTTAATTCATCATTTGATTTCTGAAGTTCTTCAATCTTTTGTTTAAGTTGAAAGTTTTCATGTTTTAGATGGCATATTTCCAGCCTTTCATTTTTTCTTTGCTTTCATGAAGTTCAATTGCTTGATGTATCTGCTGTGATTCACTTTTATTATCTTCCCAACTCCCTTAAATGGTCTGTTGTATGATTGAAAAGTTTCCATGTTCATATGGAATTTTAGGTATTTTGGCTATGCAGCCCTGTAACTGATATGAGATGGCAATTACCTCTTCAGAGGTCTTCTTTAGATTTTCAACTGATTTGTCCATTTATCTACAAAAAATAATGATATGTTATTTGAATAGAACTTAAAAACATTATAAGACATGGTGTTATCTATATATAAAATTAACATTGAACAAATGACTGTATAACATGTACTAATGATGTACATGCAGTGTACAGCAGTGTAACATGTGTAATGCAACAAGTGAGATATTTGGTTTTCTTTGTACCAATATACAACAATAACTATTGTGTTCATAATTTCCCTTGAACACAAAATGACCTAAGAGTATTATAAAGACGTAAAGTTCACATGAACTGATTTCATATTATTTTCACGTGAAACTTGCGTGTATGATACATAAATCACAACTTGGGAACGTAAAATCAAAATTTATGAAACAATTTCAAGTTCAATGCAAATTAATAAATTGTCTTTGGGTCATTAAGTGACATGTTGACGACAGGACGGACTGACCAATGGGGAGCAGATGGACGGACAGATAATGGCCATGGTATACCATAATATGTCTGGTAAAGAGGCACATAAAAAGATAAATATAATAGGAACATGTATTTAAAAATTGTCCATTTAGACCCCTCTTAACTGTACAAGTAGTCCAGGCATCAACGAATACAGGACAAAAGCTTAAGTCACTAGTAAAGCTGCAATATCATAAGACATTGTCTGTTTAATTGATATGAAAATGTAAAACACATTCATATATATTATATATAGTAATATACCTAGATAATTCACCTTTTCAGAATATAAAGAACTATGGGTAATCTCATTGTTCATACACCAAAATGAAAACAATGTTAAACTGTATGTCATCAGTTGAATAACAATTGTTTAGATTGTTTTCACCAAAATCACAACGTTTTTGGTGTACGCTTTCAAAAATATTATCAAGAATGAATTAGATTCTGAAACATGTGAAACAGTGATTTGGAAAAGGGCACTGACTTGATTTTAAACAATTTTGTATTTATAAACAAGTAATGGCTAACTAGTAATTAACATATTAAGTTTATTAGAATCTAGGTCTGTTCGCGCCGAATTCACGTTCGCCCCTACACGTTCGCACCCAAAGTCCGTTCGCATCCTACACGTTCGCGCCCAATTTTATTGGTTTTGTGTTTAATAACTTTCCAATCAATTTTGGAAAGTGTATTCCTATAAGTATATTTGTTGTCATTATCTCAAAATAAAGACCTGAGACAGCAGCTTTTCTTTTGTGCTGGTTAGTGCATGTATTGCTATAACTTTATTTCATTGTTTCAAAATAAAGTGATTAATATACTGACGGGTTCTTTTTGTGTTGAATAAATTTTAATCATGTTTTGGTCAGTATATTGGTATAATTTTTTGTTTCATTGTTTCAGATCAAAGGGACCAAGCTGTTAAAAACAATTATCTTTTGTGTTTTTCATTTAAAATCCTCAATGTTTCACTCATAGCAAGCTAAATACATGCAGTATTTACATCAAAGCAATTTAAAACAACAATCATGATTTTCTAATTATCAACTGATTTAAAATTGGGTGCGAACGTGTGAGGTGTGAACGTGAAGGGTGCGAAAGTGTAACGGACCTGATACCAGTTTATTAGAGTACTACTCTGGGTAAATTATGCTAATGGCAATGGGTTTCTATTGTCTTCTTAAACCATCAACCAATAAGTGAACAAGAGAAACATTAGAAAGGTGGAAACATGCGTTGTGTGTATACATTTAACATTGATAAGTACTTGACGTCTTGTAGAAATCTGGAGGACATGCATGGTGAAAAGAAATACTGGTCCGGTGGATAATGTTCACAAAATTTCAATTGATTGATTGTTGGTTGCTTAACGTCCAGTGGCAAATACTTCATGCATATTCAGGACGAGAACAAATTCACAATAAATACAATAGGTAGGTTCTGTAATAGAGGCGTTCGGGATTAAGGTCGGAGAAATTTAGACTGCCACGGGAAATGAGGGTATATTGGATAGGGACAGAATTTGGCCTTGCAACAGGTCACCTACGGACCCCTCAAAGAGTTGTTGCAAGGGTTCTTAACGTGCAAAGAGCGTGACACTCTCTTTATACGAGGCATCGGATTTAACGTCCCCATTCTGACCGGACGTGGCTGCAAATTTGTACATCCCGCACAGCCAAACGGACACCCCACTTTAGCAAGGGTTTTATTGCCGGTCGGAGGAAGACCAATGGTGACCATACTTCTATTCCCCAGTCACCCTTGGGGCACAAAATTTCAAAAATAAAGAAGTGTTTCTTTACGTTTCTGGAAAATGTAGTTTTGGGCATAATTGTTTCGTGTTGTGTCACTCACCTTCTTTGAATTAACAATTCTGGGATGAAACTTATATATATATATATATATATCTAAATAACTTTTAAATGAGAAATAATGCGAAATTTACATGTGTGTGTGTATGGCGGAAGTTTTGAAGTAGAGTGTAAATGCAGAGACAAACACGGAAACACACGTTTTATTCCGTAAAACGTATGTCATGCTGATTAAATACTCCGTTAAATATCGTAACTGTGATGCAAACTATACTTATAGTAAAATAAAATAAAATACAAAAACAATAACAAGATCAACTCGTTATCTGTAAATATGTTATATAAATTCTGCTAATGACTGAATGTAGGGACACCTCATCCGAGTAATGGATTTCACAGCATGAATAAAAATATCTTCCACCAATATCACTGTACACTATTTACATTTTTGTAGTTTCCATGGTTACGGCGGCCATTTTGGAAATTTTTAAGTCAAAAGTCATGTCTACTTATCCTAGGAAACATTTGTTTTAAGTATCATCAATATCGAAGCATTTTGAAATTTTTCACATTTGAGCAGTTTCCATGGCAACGGCGGCCATTTTGGAAATTCCAAACTCAAAAGTCAAGTCTACATAAGATAGACAACATTTGTTATAAGTTTCATTAAATTTGAAGCCTTTTTAAGTTTTCATATTTTTGCTGTTTCCATGGTAACGGCGGCCATTTTGAAAATTCCAAAGTCAAACTGCTGATGCAAATTGTTCTCTCCATAATTATATACCATCATATACCATTTAATGTCTCTAGAATAAATTTAACATTGATGTTCTGGAATGTTCCATGAAAATTCACCCCCCTAAAATTATGCCAAGGAGACCCCCTACTGAAATAAAATAAGTTCCATATTGAAGCAGACATGTGTCTCTAAATATTCATAATAGTAATCATAATTCCATCTACTCTACATACAGTAGCAAATTTAAGAAATGTAAAATAAATTTGACCCCACCCATCTTTGAGCCCCCCTAATTATGCCAAGATCACACCCTGGTATCATGAACATTGGGTTCTGCAACCCCATGATGCAGACCCATACCCAGAAAAATATAAAGTTTCCATCCTCTATAGCTTCCAAGAAAATGGTAGGACAGTTTAAGGGTTTAGAAAAGAAGAATAAGAATAATAATAATAATAATAAGAAACGGGACAAAAACAATAAGTCTCAAAACTCCGTTTTGGCGACTTAACAAGTAATCCTGTGTTAGGATGCTAACACAAAAGTCGCCAAAACGGCCCCAACCATTGTTCTGCTGTTTCCAGGGTAACGGCAGCCATTTTGAAATTTCATAGTCGAATAGCACATCTACACATGACAGGTCACATTATTTACAAGTTTCATAAAAATTGGACCAATTTTCAAATTTGGGCATTCGTGTTTCCATGGTTACGGTGGCCATTTTGGAAATTCCAAAGTCAAATGCCACATCTACATAAGACAGTCAACATTTGTGTAAAGTTTGATTAAGTTTGAAGCATTTTGAATTTTTTGACATTTTTGCAGTTTCCATGGCAACGGCGGCCATTTTGGAAATTCCAAAGTCAAATTCCAAATCTACATACACTCGTTAACATCTCTGTAAAATTTCATTAAATTTGAAGCATTTTAAAAAAATTTCACATTTTTGCAGTTTCCATGGTAACGGCGGCCATTTTAAAATTCCAAAGTCGAATTACAGCTACATATGGTGCTACCTGTAATAATCTATCATTATATAACATAAACAGTACATAGGAATAATTCAACACTATCACATGACTAATCACATGACTATTGTTCTAGAATGTTCCATGAAAATTGCCCCCTAAAATAATGCCAAGATGACCCCGGCTGAAATAAAAATGTGGAATCGACACCTGGACATCGGTCTCTTGTATTACACAAAACTTAAAGGTTCTACCAGTAGCGAATCAATAGTCGAAAATGACCCCACCCATGTTCCGGCCCCAAATAGTGCCAAGTTGACCCCATTTTAAATAAAAATAGTGAATGCACCCTAGGGATACTACCCCAACATCATACCAAATATAAAGTTTCCATCATTTAAGGCTTGGAAGAAAATGGTCGGACAAATTAGGGTTAAGAAGAAGAATAATAATAATAATAATAATAATAATAATAATAAGAAACGGGACAAAACATAAAGTCCCAAAACTCCGTTTTGGCGACTTAATAATAATAGGAAAAGAAACAGAGGAAAAGCAATATGTCACCCGACATTGTCGATCGGGTGACATAACTAGAATTGCCATTGCAAGCAATAGCGGATGTCACCCTTCCCTATTGCCACTAAGCGGCAGCCATTTCAAAAATTTAAACAGTGAATGCACATATATGCTTGGCTATACATCTTTCTGTATAATTTCAGTACATTCAGAGCATTTTAAGAAAAGAAAAATTTTCCCGTTTCCATAGCAACGGCAGCCATTTTGAAAATTTCAAAGTCAAAGGTCTCATCTATACATGCCAGTTAACAAAAATATCAAGTTTCATTAAGTTCAAAGCATTTTGAAAATTTTGACATTTTGCAGTTTCCATGGCAACGGTGGCCATTTTGGAAATTCAAAGTCAAAGTCTAATCTAGACTTGCCAGTCGACAATCATATTAAGTTTCAGAAATTTTGGAGCATTTTGAAATTTTTGAAATTTTGACATTTTGATGGTTCCTATGGTAACAGAGACCATTCCCAAAATTTAATGGCAGATACCACATAGGTACATGGGAGGAACATACCATCAAAGTTTCAATCGATTTGACCTACCATTTTAAGAAAGTAAATACTAGTTTTAGGTTTTGGATCATTTTGACCTGTTTTGCATTGTTTCCATGGTAACGGCAGACATTTTCGAAATTCAACGCCAAATTGCACATCTACCAATGTTGCTCATCGTTACTGTGAAGTTTCATTAAATTTGGAGTATTTTGATATTTTGAAATTTTGGTGAAGTTTCCATGGCAACATAGTAGTTCCAATGATTGCCAAAATTATCCAAAACCACTATATAGTGGGCACCTACATTGTATTAAAATATACTGATTCTGAGTTTAAGCATATCCAAATAATTCACCAAAACAAAAACTGGATTTTTCACATTTGTTCCGTTTCCATGGTAACGGCAGCCATTTTATGTTCTTAAGACCTACTGCAACCCGAAATTTTGTGTTCCTCATTATACTTAACTATCATTAAGATTGGTTCCATTGGCTCCAAAAAACTGCCGGACAAAAATCATTGGAAGAATAAGAATAATAATAACAAAGAAACAGAGGAAAGCAATATGTCACCCGACATTGTCGATCGGGTGACATAATAATAATAATAATAATAATAAGAAACGGGACAAAACATAAAGTCCCCAAAACTCCGTTTTGGCGACTTAATAATAATAATAAGAAACGGGACAAAACAATAAGTCTCCAAAACTCCGTTTTGGCGACTTAATGAAAGAACCTTAGTGAGCGCGCTCACATACCCCACGTCCCCACATTGTCATTGGAGAAATAAAATAAGTGTAAGAAAAAAATTGTATCAGAAAAAAATTGAATCATAATTTCCTGTCAATATGCACATCTACATAGTATGTCCTTATTATCTGAAAAGGTTTCATGAAATTCTGTTGTGTGGTTTGAGAGGAGTTGCATGACAAAAGGTTGCAGTAGTATATTGGGCAAATAAGTTCAAAGGGCGTAACTCCTGGAAAAAAATTGAATCGTAATTTCCTGTCGATATGCACATCTACGTAGTATGTCCTTATTATCTGAAAAGGTTTCATGAAATGCTGTTGTGTGGTTTGAGAGGAGTTGCGATGACAAAAGTTGCAGTAGTATATTGGGCAAATAAGTTTAAATGGGCGTAACTCCTGGAAAAAATTGAACGTAATTTCCTGTCGATATGCACATCTACGTAGTATGTCCTTATTATCTGAAAAGGTTTCATGAAATTCTGTTGTGTGGTTTGAGAGGAGTTGCGATGACAAACTGTTGCAGTAGTACATTAAAGTAAATAAGTTCAAAAGGGTGTAACTCCCAGAAAAGAATTGAATCGTAATTTCCTGTCGATATGCACAACTGCATAGTATGTCCTTCTTATCTAAAAGGTTTCGTGAAATTCTGTTGTGTGGTTTGAGAGGAGTTACGATGACAAGAAACAGGACTGACGGACGGACGGGTCAAAACCATTATACCCTCCGCAACTCGTTGCGTGGGGTATAACTACAGTATGGTACTTGTAGGAATTCCTGTACTTCGTGTCAGATTATTCTCCGTTATGGTTCCTAAACCGGCTATCATTCAAATTGCTGATGGGGATGAAATGTTTGCGGTAGAGGCAGCTCGTGAGGAGCTCTCAGTTCTGGAGTCAACTCTGGAAGTGTCTGTTCTTACTTAACTGTGAAATTAGAGTATAATAAACTCTATATTCCTCATCAAAAGGCTAAAATTTCGACTTTATAGAGCACCCCATTTTAATGCGATCAAGGGGACAACAGTTCGAATCCCGTGCAAGGACGGTTGATTTCCTTGTTTATAATTATTTGGGTATATATATTTATGTATCATTAACATGTGTATGATATGAAACCATAATTGGGAAAGCAGAATATGTCTTCAGTTTATATTTCAGTTTGAGGACATCAAGATGAGCAGGTGTCTCCGACGAGTTGGAATGCCATGCCGCTATGTGGTCCCACGCCTAGAAGCACTACGGATTAGAGCCAGTAATAATCCCAGTTACTTCCCTGAACACGTTCTATGTTATTAATATTTTGCCTCTGTAACATATAAAAAATCATCAACGTACAATGAACCTTGTGAATTTTAAGACTAAATAATGTAACAGATAAAATACTCCCTGAGGTCACCATATTAGAAAGTATTGTATAAATTTCTGCATCAAATTTTGGATCTATTGTTATAAGAACCATTCACATCTCACAGCTAAATTTATCCGTTAGATGCTTTATTCTATATTCACTGATAATCGTCACACCAAAATGGTATTCTTCAAGAAAAGAGGATAAATAGAAGAATCTGAAAATCTTTGTATTCTGCGCAGTGGACGTGTCACCTATCGAACTCGCACATTCTCCCATGTAAATGCCAAATGTCAGTTAATTAAACATGTTGTTTTTCTCCTCAGTGTTAAAGCTATGAGTGATGTTGATTATTGCTTTTTCATGTTCGATTTTTTATTATTCTCTTAATTTCAGTTTCAGAAACCAGGACCCAGAATTTTAAACAAAACACAGAAAAGAGAAACCAATGGTACTAAAGGCATATTCGAACAAAAGGACAAATTTGCGTGCAAGGATCATGTTAAAATTCAGAAATTTGCTTTTAAATTGGAAAAGGAGCAGGTTTATGAACCTGTAGACACTCTGTTTATAATAAGGAAATGAGGAACACTTCTTTACAGATGTTATAGGTATGGGTAGCTCCGTAAGAGATTTATCAATGGTGAACCTCTCACAGATTATCCCCGTATGCCAATAGGAAGGAAAACGCCCTGCCGGAGGTGGAAAAAATACTAAGATAGAATATTTGACTTTAGAGAAAGATCCTTTCATTTTAGTAGGGTAGTGGCAAGACCCTTGCTGAAAGACAAATAGATCAACTGGACAATTTGCCAATCAGGATAACTCCAGATGAAGTTAATGTGTAAGTAAAAGAGGGACGAAAGATACCAGAGGGACAGTCAAACTCATAGATCGAAAACAAACTGACAACGCCATGGCCAAAAATAAAAGACAAACAGACAAATAATAGTACAGATGACACAACATAGAAAACTAAAGACTACAACACGAACCCCACCAAAAACTGGGGTGATCTCAGGTGCTCCGGAAGGGTAAGCAGATCCTGCTCCACATGTGGCACCCGTCGTGTTGCTTATGTTATTACAAATCCGGTAAATAGTCTAATTCGGTAAGTCACATTCGTGAAAAAGTTATCCTTCATTTAATAAAAATTATTTTGAGGTTGTAGATTGTAAAATGTGATTTGTTTGAATAATTGATTTCTAGCATGTCCAAAATATTGTAATGTATTGAAATCATTTGCTGTTTGACATCAATAATAAAGCACATAAATATTTTTTGTTATAACTCTAAAATATTCTAATTTGGGTCACCAATGCTCAACTTTCTACTTTATTTAACCTTACAATTATTTTTATTCAAGTGTCACTGATAAGTTTCGTATAGACGAAACGCATGTCTTGCGTAAAAAAATAAAAGCCTAGTACCTTTGACGAGTATTTATTGCTGTTGTTCATCACCCTTCTGTTGAAACTTGTTGTTACTTGGCAACCTTTGTCTTCAATTGAAGACTCCCATTTAAGTCTTGTTTATGCATGTAATAGAAATCATTCAAATTATTATAGAATTTCATTAACCTTTAGTTGTTTGGTTTATTTAAATCCTTTTTGTATGATGTTTCAGAGAGAAACCTCGACCAGCAAAAAATCAAAAATCGAAAAAGTTATTTGAAAGGTAAGAAGAATTTCAATAAAACTAAAATGTTTCATTCTCATTTTTTTTAGTTAATTATATTTACGGCATAAATAAGGTAATGACAAAGTTACAGTACAGATATAAAGAATGTTTTAACTAGATTAAGGAAAAGGCAACTCCTCTCCTAAATCCTATGAGAGCCAATGAAGCAACTCTCTTTCCAAGTCACAATGTATTTACAGTTAGCAATTATACGTCAACGTATGATCTTCAACACTGAGCACGGGGTCACACCAAAAATCTAGCCACAAAGGGCTAAAATATAAAAATAAAAACAATGTTCGGTTTCATTCCATCCTGTGGTTCTTTAAAAGATCACATTTGTAAGTATTTCTCTAAGGTCCTATGTCAATTTAAGTCCCCTGCTGGTGGCCATCTTGGATGATGGATAGGTTTAAAAGTACTAGTAACAACACTTAGTCAGGTCCTCATAAGGACCATTAATGCCAAATTAAATTTTTTTCAAATAATAAATATTATTTAGAGGTTGTAGATTGTGAAATACGACTTGTTTGAATGATATCATGCATCTCCTAAATCCAGTAGCCTTTTCGTCTATACAAGACTCGTCAGTTTAGCTCAAATCAAAATAATTGCAAGGCCAAATAAAGTAGAAAGTTAAAGAGCATTGAGGACCGCAAGGCCAAATAAAGTAGAAAGTTAAAAGAGCACTGAGGACCCATAATTCCAAATAGTAATCCCAAATAGGGCTATGGTAATCTGTGAATGGAGGAATAAAAGCCTTATTACCGTATTATGAATAATTCATAATTTTTAAAATAGAACAGGCTAACAGTACATTCGAGGGAAACCAAACCCTTGGGGATTCAAATTATGGGGAAGAGCTAGAATATCCGGTATACTATACGACTTTGATGTTTACCAAGGTGCTTCAAAAAACAAACCAACATGTCTTAGAGTAGGAGGAGACGTAGTCATGAAACTTACTGAATCTCTAGATGAAGGAAAAGACTACAACACTTTTGCAGACAACTACTTTACATCAATCAAACTAGCAATTGCTCTGAAGGAGAGGTCTATGTTTTATGTTGGAACTGTCAGAAGTAATAGACTAAAAGGAGTAACCCTCAGGACGGAGAAAGAACCCAATCTTATTTTCAGGACTGCAGACTTCTGGGAGAAGAGAAAACCATGAGTTTGTACACCTCCATTTCTAGTTTAACGTCAGGCCTGATAGAGGTAAAGGCAAAAATGGGTAAACAAATAACAAATACACCACCAGCATACAAGAAAGCATTAGCAGTCAAAAGACCAGTGGATGATGTTCGTTAGGATGGAGAAAACCACTTGCATGAATGGGGAGAGAACCATCAGAGATGTAAAAATACTAACTGTGCGAGTCTGTCATTTAATTCATGTTTGAAATGTGGCGTTCATGTATGTCTTAACAAAGACAGAAACTGTTTTTTGGACTTCAATTGAACTGTTCTTCATCTTGACAGTTGATTGATTGATTGATTGATTGTTGGTTGCTTAACGTCCAGTGGCAAAAATTTCATGCATATTCAGGACGAGAACAAATTAACAATAAATACAATAGGTAGGTCTGGTAATAGAGGTCAACTGGGTTGCAGGTCGGGAAAATTTGGACTGCCACGGGAGAATGAGGGTATATTGGATAGGGACAGAAATTTAGCCTTGCAACAGGTCACCTACGGACCCCTCAAAGAGTTGTTGCAAGGTTAACTTCCCACTGACCGGACGTGGCTGCGTACTTGATACATCCCGCACAGCCAAACGGACGCACCACTTTGGCAAGGGTTTTACTGCCGGTCGGAAGAAGACCTGTAGTGACCATATTTCTATTCCCCAGTCACCCTTGGGGATTCTTGACAGTTGATGTAGGGTCTATATGAACCACAGAAATCTGCAAACTTGTGATGGAGGCACTATGCTTAAAAACTGAAAACTACTTAAGTACAAGACTTCAAACCGTATGTTCAGATGTACCATTTAGAAACAACCGACCAGATTAAAAAACTCATACTGTCAGAACCATGACTTAGAAATTGTGAGTGGACAAGCGTTTGGCTGAAGTATAATTTAAATGGGGTACGATTGCTAAGGCTTTACAACACTAATATGCTTTGTCAGTTTACCAGAACGTCTGTTGTCAAACACGATTCTCTTGGAAATGTGTAATTATAAACCTGATTTTTAACAACTTACAATTGAAGATAGGCAAATTGCTTTTGAGTCTACAGTGGCAACACAGACTGAGTCTCCCTTATGAGAACATTGAAATCAAAACTAAGTGAAAATTATAAACTTTATAAAGATTCAAATAGGATAAACATATTGGAGCCTTATCATGTTTAAGATAAAACTGACATCAGATTAAACTCTCAGTGGTTATTGATGCCAACTTTCTACCAAGGATTTTCGTCCACAACAAAGAAATTGGGAAGGACAATAGCATTTGGACAGAACTTCCCACAGTGTACAATAGCATAGATTCGGTGCAAAAAAAAAATCTCTAGAAGATTGGCTGCAAGCACTTAGTAAGTGCTAAGCGGTTTTTTATTTTCCAAAGGAAACGCTTATAATTTTGATTGGCAAAAATCACTTCATAAATACCTGATCAACCGTATGAGCTATATGATGAACTGCTTTTTTTTTCATGGTTAGCTTTCCAACTCAAAATTTGTACAATATAAAAACGTTGAGAAATGAATTCCTCAAAATACGAATTGATAGAAAATACATCTTCAGTTCATTATGGCGATATTTCGTCGCTGTTCTATTACTATACACACTTGAATACATACTGTTGATTTTTTCAATAACTGCGACAAATATTGTATCTTTACTTTAGGAGTTGCACCTGTCAACCACCCTTTTCGCGTTCAGACGACAACGGTCCATGTTATTCTGAAAAAGGCTGTATTATTAATGACGTTCAAATATGAAATACTGATGTCACTGTTACATAGAAACTTGTATGTATACATATATGAACAGAACATTTTAATCTGAATTAATGGTGTTTAACAGAACATCATTGATGTACAATTGACAAGTAACAGTCTTTTCCCTATTGCAAAACGTTAATAGATATAGGAAGATGTGGTATGAGTGCCAATGAGACAACTCTCTATCCAAGTAACAATTTATAAAAGTAAACCATTATAGGTCAGGGTACGGCCTTCAACACGGAGCATTGGCTCACACCGAACAGCAAGCTATAAAGGGCCCCAAAAATTAATAGTGTAAAACCATTCAAACGGGAAAACCAACGGTCTAATTAATCTATATAAAAACGAAAAACGAGAAACGAGAAACACGTATGAACTACATAAACAGACGACAACTACTGTATATCAGATTCCTGACTTAGGACAGGTGCAAACATATTATACACAGGTAAATGAAAATAATTTTGTTGTTAAGTATACTTCTTCTTCTGTGTGTATAAAATCTTCCGTTTAGGAATACCAAGAAATTTCTTTAATATCAATAAAACTAATCTAACACTTGGTACATATGTGGTGAATATCAACAATAAAACTATACAAAACTTCCTGTACAGGTGCAAGAACATTATTTAAGGAGAAATGAAATAATTTTAATGTTCATAGTACGAAGAAGTGAAAATTAGTAGTAATACCAAATAATCAAATCTGGTATATAGACAAGATCCATGTTAACATTAAATAACAAAAAAGCATTACAACTAGTATCAGGTCAAATTAACAAGAAAGTACGATTTGAGAGTACTCGCAGATACTGACAGCTAGTTAAAAGCAAAAACAATATGTTGTATTAAATGTATGTTAGTTCTTACACATATCTCGTTTCATGTTCTCTTTCTGATGATGATATTTCGGACACATCAGATAAATGTACAGAACGCTGTTGCAATTTAGATTGCACTGGTCCAGGGGTAGATGTTGTTACAAGTGTACTGGCAGAAGATGATCTTTTAACATTGCACTACATGTAGGTGCAGGGCTGGTTGACCTTTCACCGGCAGTGTTGACGTCATTAATATTTGGTGTAGGGCTGGTTAGTTTTTCACTGACAGTGTTGACATCATTAATATTAGGGTTTTCTTGGTCAGTCTGAGTATGGTTTTCAAACCTGTATAAATAAGACAAACACTTGATAAGTAAATAACCATATTGTCAACCATTCTTTTTAAAGTAGCAATCGCTATAAACTTAACACATCTTGGTATTATTTTTTAAAAGGTCAGTTGCCTGCTGTATTATTATATTGATTGATTGTTGGTTGCTTAACGTCCAGTGGCAAATATTTCATGCATATTCAGGACGAGAACAAGTTCACAATAAATACAATAGGTAGGTTCTGTAATAGATTAAGGGATTAAGGTCGGAGAAATTTAGACTGCCACGGTTGTGAATTTTCTTTTCTTTTTTCTTCAATAGATAAATTGTATTCAGCTGAATTATTGAAAAGCTGAATGCAGTTTCTCTAACACAAAAGACAATTAATTTTTCCAACATAGATGCGAAGTGTTCCTTCTTTATGACATGGTTATTCAAATAGATATATGTAAGTATTCAGAAATTTAATTAAACACCCAGAATTTTAGCGAAAAAACATAGACTTTTAGCCAATTTGCAAAGATTCGCAACAAACCATTTTGAGAATGAAAATTGCAGAGTATCAAAATTTATTGCAGTCCGTTATATTTATTCTATAATTTGAAATCTTTTCACAAACTTTCGAAGAGGCGTTTTTAAGCACAGGTGTTCAGCCAGACATAGTGTCGCCTCTTCGAAATCATCTGTAATACACAGTAACGTGTCAAGGCAGTGCACGTGTTTTTTGGGTACATTTTTGGTTTTCCACCAATGAAATTTATGGAATCATTAAAAATCTTCAACTGGGCGGTGCCAAATTTATTGGCAATAAATACGGAAGCCAACAAAAAATATTATCATTTCAGTTATCCGTTAGCTAAAATACCAATTTACTACAACAATGTCTTTACGTGCCTTAACCAGAGAGCAATCTGACTTTGCTGTCAGATTTGTTAACTGTGGGGGTGTCATGGTACGCCAGAGAGTCCACATAGCAACAGAAGACAGAATAAGAGTAAATGAAATTTACCAAGTCAAGTGGAACAGAGAAGAGTACGCTAATGCCGTCATCCTTGGTTCTGATGACTACGCGGCAATGTCAGCCCTAGTAGAAAAGGCAAAGCAGTCGAGAGTGATGATCCTTCAAGCCCACCTGTCGAGAGAGCTCAACCCAAAAAGAAAAGACAGACCAAAAAACCAGCACTCAAACCATCAGGTCCAATGCGACAAACACCAAGCAGACCAAAGGCTTCCAGGTCCAAAACTGTACGAGCCCTAACCAAAAGTGGTAAACCGGCAGCAAGAGTGATTGTCACTCCGCCAGAGTTTTACGACCCTTTACCAGTCATCAGACCACCTAAACGTCGCATTGCCACTACACAACAACCAGCATCTGCTGAAAGTTCCCATCAGACACAACTAGCAGTCCCCCTACCTGTACCAACTTCTAGTACGCCAGTTTCCATCCGTGGTCCAAATCCAACAGCACCAACTCCACCGCTAGTATCGCCCTTTACACCAGCCAGACCAACCCATACTTCAAGTCATCTCGGTCCTGTAATGTCTGCACTAGCAGCAATAGGTTCTGCAGTAACATCAATCCAGAAAAACCTTGATACTCTGAACAAAAAAGTTGATACAGGCCTCGTAGGTTAACAGAGCTGGAAGTTATGCATAAAAGACTGGCGAGCCAACAAGACCAGATTTTAGCCAGACAACATAGGCCCACCATTCCAGCAGCAGTAGTAGACGACCAACAGGTACCTGCCATACCACACTTGTACAACCTTCCAAATGAGGAGCTGACAAGAATCAAGATTTCGGCAAGAGCGCTGGTAATTTTGCGGCTGCCTTAACCAAAAGGTTTTTTCCAGAATTGTACGGCATGGACAACCTGCGCTACTTCTACAACTGGAATGGTGGTGGAAAGCATGGTAAGCGTGAGCTGGACCCAGCCAGGCGAGAGATAATCCGGCAATTCACAGTTCGGATGTAACCTGAGGTCCGTCAGGAAGACATCTTCCGGACCAATGTCATCAATGCTATCAATGAGATGCTGCGTCGACAACCAAAGAAGCAAAGACCTGCACTTGCTGCTGTCCAGATTGAAAACAACCCACCAGCAGATGACCCCATTATCAAGAGCTAGACTTCGACGTCCTTTGAGGTGTATACACAAAGATTACAAACGGTCCTTTTCAGGACCACACATATCTTTCAAAAAGATATTTGAAATTGTTGCATTAAATTAAATACAATAAACTTAGCTCTTCTCCCAGTCCAACTTCTGTCTCTTCCTCTATGCTATATTACTACAAAATATGTCTTTTTGTCTGCCCAGCACTACATATACAATATACCCCACTAAGTTTGTTAAAGCTTATTTTTTGGCAAATCATACATGTACGACAAACATGTTTTCCACCAATTTTTTTTCTTCTTATATACATAATGTTTAATACTCGTTCTCTGTAACCACTTAAACTTTTTCGGCACACATAGTCACCGATCTTCCTGAAAATTGGCTGATATGTAGATCCTACTGGACTAGTCAGAAAAATAATGCCAACCGATATATATATATATATATATATTGGTTGGTTACCATGGTAACAGCAGAGAAAGTTGGGATTTTTTGAGAAAAATACAATATTTGGTGTAGTGTTGTGAAATTATGCGGCTACATCTATTAAAAGAAACACAAAACAATTAATTTCAGTCTTGTTTTAGTCAAAATTAAAAAAGTTACGGGTAATCAACCTAGAAACATGTGAAATTAATTTCGAAAAATGATCATTGTGCAATATTCCTCACAATACGAATTATCTCCCTTTGGTGGGTTACTCTAATGAGTGGACCAAAACGAAAATGCTAATAACTTTTTATTTCTAAAAGGATTGATGTCAAATTTAAATTGTTATAAATTTAGACCATTCAATACATAAATATAAGAAAAAGTATAGAAAACTTTTTAAATCTTCATAAAACTGACCTGACCAACGCTGACAATGACAGGACCAAATGAAAATGCTAATAACTTTTTATTTCTTAAAGGATTTATGTTAAATTTGAAATATAGTAAAATTTGATCATTTAATACATAAATTAATGAATAAATATTGAAAAAAATAATAAAAAATTCAGAAAACGTTACCTTCCTAACGTTGACAATGACCTGACCAACAACAGCAATGACCTGACCGATGAAAATTTCTGTGTTATTTGATATTATTAAAAAAAAAACAGAGAAAACTTTTTACTGTGTCCTGGTTCTTGTACTACCTAAAACTTATTTATATCTTATAGGACAAAATGTAGGATTTGCTTAAAATTTATGAAAAATTAACATTAAGATTGAATGGTAAAAACTGGGAAAAACAGTTTAGGGTACTTTGACGAGCACTGGATTATTTAAACTTTTTATGGTATTGAGTAGTATATTGTATTTAACTGTGTTGTAAATTATGTTGTATGTTACTGGTTATAATTTGACACGTTTGATCACAAATATAAAGTAACACACAAAAGGTGTGATTGAAGTAGGCCATGCATAAATACATGTAAGTTGATAAATCCAATATAGTTTGTTTTTTTAATATTTTCTTACAGTAAATAATTATTTCCACGTACTACTTAAGGCATGCCCGAGCCTTGTGTTGGATATCTTGGTAGTTTTAAATATTTTCATAAAAAACAAATAAACATTTCGCGGACTACTTGCAGTATGCCCGAGCCCCTGCATGCACGGTATCCTGGTAGTTTAAAATATTTTCATAAAATATAAGTATACATATTCACGGACTTTACTTGAGGATTGCCAGAGCCTTGTCTTAGTTTTAAATGTTCCCGAGAGTCAATACATTTATCGTTTGCTAATATGTTTGTAAATAGATATAGGAAGATGTGGTGTGAGTGCCAATGAGACAACTCTCCATCCAAATAACAATTTATAAAAGTAAACCATTATAGGTCAATGTACGGCCTTCAACACGAAGCCTTGGCTCACACCGAACAACAAGCTATAAAGGGCCCCAAAAGTACTAGTGTAAAACCATTCAAACGGTAAAACCAACGGTCTAGTCTATATAAAAACGAGAAAAGAGAAACACGTATAAATTACATAAACAAACGACAACTACTGTACATCAGATTCCTGACTTAGGACAGGTGCAAACATTTGCAGCGGGATTAAACGTTTGAATGGTACCAAACCTTCTCCCTTTTTCTGAAACAATGGTATAACATCACAACATAGAAAACACACGATAAAACATCAATTGGAAGGCTTAACTCAATCAAAACGTAAATTAACACACTATGAACGAATAAATTCGATCTGTGATACCTGAAAGTAAATACATAGTTAATAAAATATTAGGGACAAACATTCAAGGCCAAAAGCAAACAAACAAGTCCAAATAAAGCCATGGCAATACACCACCGCGAAATATTTAACCCTTAGAAAATAATCACTTTTGAAAAACCGGTTTTCATAATATATACAGGTAAATGAAAAATAACTTTGTCGTTTTAGGTATACTTTTCTGTCTATATAAAATCTTCCAATAATTAGGAATACCAAGAAAGGTCTGTCATATAAATACCTAATTTAACACTAGATACATAAGGGTAAATATCAACAATAAAACTTCCTGTACAGATTAAAGGAGAATAATCTTGATGTTCATACAAATGTAGTATGAAGAAGTGAAAATTAGTAGATATTCCAAATAATCAAAGCTGGTATACAGACAAGATCCATATTAATATAAAATAACAAAAAGTATTAAAATAGTATCAACAGGTCGAATTAAAAGAAAGTACGATTTGAGAGTACTCGCAGTTACTGACAGCTAGTTAAAAGCCAAAAACAATTAATGATAAAAATCATGCATCAGAGACTAAAATCAACTAAAACACATCCCAGGGATTTAGTATTTTAACGTCATGAACAGTCAGAGAAGACATGACTTGTGCAATGCCAAAAATAAATGTATCGACAGGTAGTAGCATTTTATATTTTCTTATTTGAAAAAAAATAATGGTTCAATCTAAGTGTTTCTATAAATTTGATGCAAAGCCTATTACATATAAATAGGTACAAAGTCATTTTTCCTGGTCAAGATAACGGTCAGAATGAAGGACAGAAAGTCACAGACAAAAAGTCGGGGACAAAAAGTCACATGTACAATATGTTATTTATAAACATTGACTCCTGTTTGAAAGTAAAATGTTTTTTTTTTTTTGTTAAAAGAAAGACAATATACTAATTTTGAGAAACATCTTTCTGTAGTGGGCTTTCACACACAATACATAGAAATTTATCAATGAACAGGGCTTTTATTCCTGTTCTTCATCTTGACAGTTGATGTAGGGTCTATATGTACCACAGAAATCTGCAAACTTGTGATGGAGGCACTATGCTTAAAAACTGAAAACTACTTCAGTACAAGACTTCAAACCGTATGTTCAGATGTACCATTTAGAAACAACCGACCAGATTAAAAAACTCATACTGTCAGAACCATGACTTAGAAATTGTGAGTGGACAAGCGTTTGGCTGAAGTATAATTTAAATGGGGTACGATTGCTAAGGCTTTACAACACTAATATGGTTTGTCAGTTTACCAGAACGTCTGTTGTCAAACACGGATCTCTTGGAAATGTGTAATTATAAACCTGATTTTTAACAACTTACAATTGAAGATAGGCAAATTGCTTTTGAGTCTATATGGTTGTATGATAACACTGTTGATAGATATCTATGAAAAGATCATTAGTCAAGTATATACTGGATATTTTTGAAAAGATCATTAGCAAAATATATTGATTGATTGGTTGTTGGTTGCTTAACGTCCAGTGGCAAATATTTCATGCATATTCAGGACGAGAACAAGTTCAAAATTTATTCTTCAGTTTTCCTACCACAGACAGGGTGATGTATTTACTTTCTGTCGCAACATCATGTCTTTACCATTATTACCAGCTAACCACATTGAGGCATCATTTAGAGAGGTTACCAGCCATGTAACTGACCCAGTTCTGCAGACGTTCGTCCGTTATGGCCGCAAAACATAGATCATCAGCGCCAGCGCCTTCTATCAGATAAATATGTGGTGTGTGATCAACCAACCTACTACGACTAACAATGACACTGGCACAGACGCCTTACTGAACCATCTAATGAAAACCTATTGCACTTCTGTGCTGACATGAATTATCATTGATATGGTCATATTTATAAATTAACTGTTTACAAAACTTTTGAATATTTGAAATACTAAGGCTTTTCTACCTCAGGAATAGATTACCTTAGCTGTATTTGGCAAAACGTTTAGGAATTTTGGTCCTCAATGCTCTTCAACTTCGTACTTTATTTGGACTTTTGGACTCTTTTGGATTCGAGCGTCACTGATTAGTCTTTTGTAGACGAAACGCTCGTCTGGCGTAAATACAAAATTTAATCCTGGTATCTGTGATGAGTTTTTTTGAATGTCATATCTGTATGCATGTTCATGTGTCTAGTGCTGACATTTCATCTAGTACCGGTACTTCGTTTTGTGTTATGCCAGTGCTTGTCGTAATTGATTTATTGTATGTTAGTTTTAAATGTTATTGTTATGCATACTTATGTAGATGTGCAAACCTATCATTGTACTGCACTCCAATTTTTGTTATTGTGGTATCCATAGGTAAATTTGTATTATTTCTTTTTTTACAATCTATTTCCTGCAGACGCACGTCACGTGCATTTATTCAGATGTCTATTTAGTTTATTCTACCTTTAAAGTCCACATTAATGTAAATTTTTATATATTTTTTTTTTCTTCAAATTATTTTTGTACTCATTTTAGTAATCCGCGTATTTTAGTGATTTTGCGTATTTCTATGTAGAAATAATAATCATAATATTTCCTTTGATCGCTGGAAAATGTATGGAAAGCCTACATAACATTAATAAGGGTTATTTTTTGTATTTTCAGTTTTTACCACAAAACTCGATGTACGATCTAATAAAATATAATCTAATGGAATTGTACTTACTGTCGAATCGAAGACAGCACAGTAAAAAATTAAGAAAAGATCGATAAAGGAATCTCACGATGAGTCTGAACTACGATGAAATAGACGATCCGAAATACGAAATTGGTATGGAAGAAGTATGATTGATTGATTGTTGGTTGCTTAACGTCCAATGGCAAATATTTCATGCATATTCAGGACGAGAACAAATTAACAATAAATACAATAGGTAGGTTCTGTAATAGAGGCGTCTGGGATTGAAGTCGGAGAAATTTAGACTGCCACGGGAAATAGGGTATATTGGATAGGGACAGAAATTTAGCCTTGCAACAGGTCACCTACGGACCCCTCAAAGAGTTGTTGCAAGGGTTCTTAACGTGCAAAGAGCGTAGCACTCTCTTTACACGAGGCATCGGATTTAACGTCCCCATTCTGACCGGACGTGGCTGCAAATTTGTACATCCCGCACAGCCAAACGGACGCCCCACTTTGACGAGGGTTTTACCGTCGGTCGGAGGAAGACCAATGGTGACCATACTTCTATTCCCCAGTCACCCTTGGGGTAAGTGATCAATGAAGAAAGCGAAGTGCTCAATGAAGGTGATGTGGACAATGAAGAAGGTGATGTGGACGATGACACAAGTGTAGAAGAATTATTGCATACTAACTTTGTCAACCAACATGTATAGCATGAGGTCACTACAGTGGCAACACAGACTGAGTCTCCCTTATGAGAACATTGAAATCAAAACTAAGTGAAAATTATAAACTTTATAAAGATTCAAATAGGATAAACATATTGGAGCCTTATCATGTTTAAGATAAAACTGACATCAGATCAAACTATCAGTGGTTATTGATGCCAACTTTCTACCAAGGATTTTCGTCCACAACAAAGAAATTGGGAAGGACAATAGCATTTGGACAGAACTTCCCACAGTGTACAATAGCATAGATTCGGTGCAAAAAAAAATCTCTAGAAGATTGGCTGCAAGCACTTAGTAAGTTCTAAGCGGTTTTTTTATTTTCCAAAGGAAACGCTTATAATTTTGATTGGCAAAAATCACTTTATAAATACCTGATCAACCGTATGAGCTATATGATGAACTGCTTTTTTTTCATGGTTAGCTATCTAACTCAAAATTTGTACAATATCAAAACGTTGAGAAATGAATTCCTCAAAATACGAATTGATAGAAAATACATCTTCAGTTCATTATGGCGATATTTCGTCGCTGTTCTATTACTATACACACTTGAATACATACTGTTGTTTTTTCAATAACTGCGACAAATATTGTATCTTTACTTTAGGAGTTGCACCTGTCAACCACACCTTTTCACGTTCAGACGACAACGGTCCATGAAAGGGACAGACTAACATAACTGACACAAGGATTAGTAAACGCAAAAACCCTCATTCTCAAGTATTGTATGCAGGACATCATACTTCATCTATAAGAAAATATTTCTTTAATCCCTATTCAGTGAATCATAAAATTTGGGTCAAAACTGTATTTTAGCTTATAATTCAAAAACATCATATCATAAGTAACATGTGAGCTAAATTTCAAGTTTATTAGACTTCAAGTTAATCAAAAACTTACTTGACCAAAAACTTAACAGGACGGACGAATGAACAGAAAAATACACAGACTGAACATAATGCCCCTCTAATATATAGTAAGTGGGGTTTAAAAAAATTAATTGTTCTGTAAATACCAACAGTACATGTACAATGATGTACATGTCATTAGGAAATTATAATGAAAGTCAGAATTACCTATAAGTAGCATCAAAACTTGGTTCATAGTCTTCATCAGACTAATTATCATCATCTTCATAGTTACCCTCAGAAATAGTAATGGTTAGACTGAAGAAAAGAAAAAATAATTTGTTGCTGTTAATTCTTACTAAAATGTAACTGCTTTGAATTTTATATTTTAATTTGAAATTGATATAAATATTTAGGACAAGAAAATAGTTACTAGTATAAGCAACAGTCACTGTTATTCAATACCAATTTAGAGTTTAAATCAAGCAAAAAATTAGCACTTTTTTCTATCACTATGATCTCTCTCCACCACCACCACCTCTTTTATAAACATAAGTATTTCCTTTAATAAATAATGTGAACATTTTGAACTTCTGTAGTCAACCTCAAATCAAAATAAGAAGTGCTTGTTTCATTATCAATTAAGATTACAACTTCAATTTAATACATGTATAGTTTATGCTTACTAAAATGGATTTACAAAGCTGCTTTCTGCAATCTTCCACAGAGAGTCTGTTTTTCTACTAATTTCCTCTATTCCAGACACCTGGGTCTCTAACCTGAAATACAGTTCAAATAAGTTCATTGCACATTTGATTATTCTGAAAAAAGGCTGTATTATTACTGACGTTCAAATATGAAATACTGATGTCACTGTTACATAGAAACTTGTATATATACATATATGAACAGAACATTTTAATCTGAATTAATGGTGTTTAACAGAACATCATTGATGTACAATTGACAAGTAACTGTCTTTTCCCTATTGCAAAACGTTAATAGATATAGGAAGATGTGGTATGAGTGCCGATGAGACAACTCTCTATCCAAGTAACAATTTATAAAAGTAAACCATTATAGGTCAGGGTACGGCCTTCAACACGGAGCATTGGCTCACACCGAACAGCAAGCTATAAAGGGCCCCAAAAATTACTAGTGTAAAACCATTCAAACGGGAAAACCAACGGTCGAATCTATATAAAAACGAAAAATGAGAAACGAGAAACACGTATGAACTACATAAACAGACGACAACTACTGTATATCAGATTCCTGACTTAGGACAGGTGCAAACATTTGCAGCGGGATTAAACGTTTGAATGGTACCAAACCTTTTCCCTTTTTCTGAAACAATAGTATAACATCACAACATACAAAGACACACTATAAAATATCAATTGGAAGGCTGAACTCAATAAAAAAACGTAAATTAACACACAATGAACGAATAACTTTGATTTGTGATACCTGAATGCAAATACATAGTTAATAAAAATTATAAGGGATAAATAACTAAGGTCAAAAGTAAATAAACAGGTTGAAACAAAGTTAAAGTATGATACCACTGTGAAATGTTAAACAATATTTAGAAAACCATCACTTTTGAAAAAACCTGCGTCATATTATACACAGGTAAATGAAAATAATTTTGTTGTTAAGTATACTTCTTCTTCTGTGTGTATAAAATCTTCCGTTTAGGAATACCAAGAAATTCATTCACATTCACACAGTCACGTCTCAGTCATTACAGCTGAACGGACGTGCTGGGTCAGCTCTCTTTTACCCGCTATCCTCGATGAGGGTTTACTTTTAGATGATCAACAACTTACTACTTTAGATGACAGAAACCAATCCAACGCTGTACAGTAAAAGTTGTAGTTGGCGTATTCCCGCGTTAACATGCACTCCAAAACCCATTGCGGATGGGGGAGTGTTATGCCGATTGACGTCCGAGGGCTGTATCCTAGGTGTTAGATGATTGACCTTCATTTCACTGCCTCACGGCTTTGGTCCTGATAATGCTTCCTGTCATCTTTAATACTACGTCCGAGACTCATCTACCAGTACTCCATCATCGAGGTTAGCGGGCTGCCAAGCTGACCAATATGGCCCTGAAAGCAGCCGTTGTGAAGAAATAAAACCAAAATAGTCAACAAATGAAAACCAAAACAACTCACAAAACCAAGATGGCGGCCTACCAAAATGGCGTCCTCCACCTGTTCCTGACCGATGGCACAAAATTATTTAAACGCTCACCAATCGCCTTCGGGCACCGAGCCGACCGTGCGAGGGCTTAATAGCCAGTCAAGGTCGTTAAACACCCCAGTAACCAAGAAATTTCTTTAATATTAATAAAACTAATCTAACACTTGGTACATATGTGGTGAATATCAACAATAAAACTATACAATTAGTGCTAGATAAAACTTCCTGTACAGGTGCAAGAACATTATTTAAGGAGAAATGAAATAATTTTAATGTTCATAGTACGAAGAAGTGAAAATTTGTAGTAATACCAAATAATCAAATCTGGTATATAGACAAGATCCATGTTAACATTAAATAACAAAAAAGCATTACAACTAGTATCAGGTCAAATTAACAAGAAAGTACGATTTGAGAGTACTCGCAGATACTGACAGCTAGTTAAAAGCAAAAACAATATGTTGTATTAAATGTATGTTAGTTCTTACACATATCTCGTTTCATGATCTCTTTCTGGTGATGATATTTCGGACACATCAAATAAATGTACAGAACGCTGTTGCAATTTAGATTGCACTGGTCCAGGGGTAGATGTTGTTACAAGTGTACTGGCAGAAGATGATCTTTTAACATTGCACTACATGTAGGTGCAGGGCTGGTTGACCTTTCACCGGCAGTGTTGACGTCATTAATATTTGGTGTAGGGCTGGTTAGTTTTTCACTGACAGTGTTGACATCATTAATATTAGGGTTTTCTTGGTCAGTCTGAGTATGGTTTTCAAACCTGTGTAAATAAGACAAACACTTGATAAGTAAATAACCATATTGTCAACCATTCTTTTTAAAGTAGCAATCGCTATAAACTTAACACATCTTGGTATTATTTTTTTAAAAGGTCAGTTGCCTGCTGTATTATTATATTGATTGATTGTTGGTTGCTTAACGTCAAGTGGCAAATATTTCATGCATATTCAGGACGAGAACAAGTTCACAATAAATACAATAGGTAGGTTCTGTAATAGATTAACGGATTAAGGTCGGAGAAATTTAGACTGCCACGGTTGTGAATTTTCTTTTCTTTTTTCTTTAATAGATAAATTGTATTCAGCTGAATTATTGAAAAGTTGAATGCAGTTTCTCTAACACAAAAGAAAATTAATTTTTCCAACATAGATGCGAAGTGTTCCTTCTTTATGACATGGTTATTCAAATAGATATATGTAAGTATTCAGAAATTTAATTAAACACACAGAATTTTAGCGAAAAAACATAGACTTTTAGCCATTTTGCAAAGATTCGTAACAAACCATTTTGAGAATGAAAATTGCAGGGTATCAAAATTTATTGCAGTCCGTTATATTTATTCTATAGTTTGAAATCTTTTCACAAACTTTTGAAGCACAGGTGTTCAGCCAGACATAGTGTCGCCTCTTCGAAATCATCTGTAATACACAGTAACGTGTCAAGGCAGTGAACGTGTTTTTTGGGTAAATTTTTGGTTTTCCACCAATGAAATTTATGGAATCATTAAAAATCTTCAATTGGGCGGTGCCAAATTTATTGGCAATAAATACGGAAGCCAACAAAAAATATTATCATTTCAGTTATCCGTTAGCTAAAATACCAATTTACTACAACAATGTCTTTACGTGCCTTAACCAGAGAGCAATCTGACTTTGCTGTCAGATTTGTTAACTGTGGGGGTGTCATGGTACGCCAGAGAGTCCACATAGCAACAGAAGACAGAATAAGAGTAAATGAAATTTACCAAGTCAAGTGGAACAGAGAAGAGTACGCTAATGCCGTCATCCTTGGTTCTGGTGACTACACGGCAATGTCAGCCCTAGTAGAAAAGGCAAAGCAGGACAACCGGTTTTCTCTAGCAGTCGAGAGTGATGATCCTTCAAGCCCACCTGTCGAGAGAGCTCAACCCAAAAAGAAGAGACAGACCAAAAAACCAGCACTCAAACCATCAGGTCCAATACGACAAACACCAAGCAGACCAAAGGCTTCCAGGTCCAAAACTGTACGACCCCTAACCAAAAGTGGTAAACCGGCAGCAAGAGTAATTAGGGTTGTCACTCCGCCAGGGTTTTACGACCCTTTACCAGTTATCAGACCACCTAGACGTCGCATTGCCACTACACAACAACCAGCATCTGCTGAAAGTTCCCATCAGACACAACCAGCAGTCCCCCTACCTGTACCAACTTCTAGTACGCCAGTTTCCATCCGTGGTCCAAATCCGACAGCACCAACTCCACCGCTAGTATCGCCCTTTACACCAGCCAGACCAACCCATACTTCAAGTCATCTCGGTCCTGTAATGTCTGCACTAGCAGCAATAGGTTCTGCAGTAACATCAATCCAGAAAAACCTTGATACTCTGAACAAAAAAGTTGATACAGGCCTCCGTAGGTTAACAGAGTTGGAAGTTATGCATAAAAGACTGGCGAGCCAACAAGACCAGATTTTAGCCAGACAACATAGGCCCACCATTCCAGCAGCAGTAGTAGACGACCAACAGGTACCTGCCATACCAGACTTGTACAACCTTCCAAATGAGGAGCTGACAAGAATCAAGATTTCGGCAAAGAGCGCTGGTAATTTTGCGGCTGCCTTAACCAAAAGGTTTTTTCCAGAATTGTACGGCATGGACAACCTGCGCTACTTCTACGACTGGAATGGTGGTGGTAAGCGTGAGCTGGACCCAGCCAGGCGAGAGATAATCCGGCAATTCACAGTTCGGATGTACCATGAGGTCCGTCAGGAAGACATCTTCCGGACCAATGTCATCAATGCTGTCAATGAGATGCTGCGTCGACAACCAAAGAAGCAAAGACCTGCACTTGCTGCTGTCCAGATTGAAAACAACCCACCAGCAGATGACCCCCATTATCAAGAGCTAGACTTCGACGTCCTTTGAGGTGTATACAGTTTACACAAAGATTACAAACGGTCCTTTTCAGGACCACGCATATCTTTCAAAAAGATATTTAAAATTGTTGCATTAAATTAAATAGAATAAACTTAGCTCTTCTCCCAGTCCAACTTCTGTCTCTTCCTCTATGCTATATTACTACAAAATATGTCTTTTTGTCTGCCCAGCACTACATATACAATATACCCCACTAAGTTTGTTAAAGCTTATTTTTTGGCAAATCATACATGTACGACAAACATGTTTTCCACCATTTTTTTCCTTCTTATATACATAATGTTTAATACTCATTCTCTGTAACCACTTAAACTTTTTCGGCACACATAGTCACCGATCTTCCTGAAAATTGGCTGATATGTAGATCCTACTAGACTAGTCAGAAAAATAATGCCAACCGATATATATATATTGGTTGGTTACCATGGTAACAGCAGAGAAAGTTGGGATGTTTGAGAAAAATACAATATTTGGTGTAGTGTTGTGAAATTATGCGGCTACATCTTTTAAAAAGAAACGCAAAAACAATTAATTTCAGTCTTGTTTTAGTCAAAAATAACAAAAAAGTTACGGGTAATCTACCTAGAAACATGTGAAATTAATTTCTAAAAAATGATCATTGTGCAATATTCCTCACAATACGAATTATTTCCCTTTGGTGGGTTACTCTAATGAGTGGACCAAAACGAAAATGCTAATAACTTTTTCATTTCTATAAGGATTGATGTCAAATTTAAATTGTTATAAATTTAGACCATTCAATACATAAATATAAGAAAAAAATATAGAAAACTTTTTTTAAATCTTCATAAAACTGACCTGACCAACGCTGACAATGACAGGACCAAATGAAAATGCTAATAACTTTTTTTATTTCTTAAGGGATTTATGTTAAATTTGAAATATAATAAAATTTGATCATTTAATATATAAATTAATGAATAAATATTGAAAAAAATAATAAAAAATTCAGAAAACGTTACCTTCCTAACGTTGACCTGACCAACAACAGCAATGACCTGACCGATGAAAATTTCTGTGTTATTTGATATTATTAAAAAAAAACAGAGAAAACAATATGTTTTGGGTAAAAACTTGACCTGACCAACTTTTACTGTGTCCTGGTCCTTGTACTACATAAAACTTATTTATATCTTATAGGACAAAATGTAGGATTTGCTTAAAATTTATGAAAATTAACATTAAGATTGAATGGTAAAACCTGGAAAAACAGTTTAGGGTACTTTGACGAGCACTGGATTATTTAAACTTTTATGGTATTGAGTAGTATATTGTATTTAACTGTGTTGTAAATTATGTTGTATGTTACTGGTTATAATTTGACACGTTTGATCACAAATATAAAGTAACACACAAAGGTGTGATTGAAGTAGGCCATGCATAAATACATGTAAGTTGATAAATCCAATATAGTTTTTTTTTTTTAATATTTTCTTACAGTAAATAATTATTTCCACGTACTACTTAAGGCATGCCCGAGCCATGTGTTGGATATCTTGGTAGTTTTAAATATTTTCATAAAAAACAAATAAACATTTCGCGGACTACTTGCAGTATGCCCGAGCCCCTGCATGCACGGTATCCTGGTAGTTTAAAATATTTTCATAAAATATAAGTATACACGGACTTTACATGAGGGTTGCCAGAGCCTTGTCTTAGTTTTAAATGTTCCCGAGAGTCAATACATTTATCGTTTGCTAATATGTTTGTAAGCATTTTATATTTTCTTATTTGAAAAAAAATTAATGGTTCAATCTAAGTGTTTCTATAAATTTGATGCAAAGCCTATTACATATAAATAGGTACAAAGTCATTTTCCTGGTCAAGATAACGGTCAGAAAGAAGGACAGAAAGTCACAGACAAAAGTCACATGTACAATATGTTATTTATAAACATTGACTCCTGTTTCAAAGTAAAATGTATTTTTTTTGTTAAAAGAAAGACAATATACTAATTTTGAGAAACATCTTTGTGTAGTGGGCTTTCACACATAATACATAGAAAACATAGAAATTTATCAATGAACAGGGCTTTTATTCCTGTTCTTCATCTTGACAGTTGATGTAGGGTCTATATGTACCACAGAAATCTGCAAACTTGTGATGGAGGCACTATGCTTAAAAACTGAAAACTACTTAAGTACAAGACTTCAAACCGTATGTTCAGATGTACCATTTAGAAACAACCGACCAGATTAAAAAACTCATACTGTCAGAACCATGACTTAGAAATTGTGAGTGGACAAGCGTTTGGCTGAAGTATAATTTAAATGGGGTACGATTGCTAAGGCTTTTCAACACTTATATGGTTTGTTAGTTTACCAGAACGTCTGTTGTCAAACACGAATCTCTTGGAAATGTGTAATTATAAACCTGATTTTTAACAACTTACAATTGAAGATAGGCAAATTGCTTTTGAGTCTATATGGTTGTATGATAACACTGTTGATAGATATCTATGAAAAGATCATAAGTCAAATATATACTGGATATTTTTGAAAAGATCATTAGCAAAATATATTGATTGATTGGTTGTTGGTTGCTTAACGTCCAGTGGCAAATATTTCATGCATATTCAGGACGAGAACAAGTTCAAAATTTATTCTTCAGTTTTCCTACCACAGACAGGGTGATGTATTTACTTTCTGTCGCAACATCATGTCTTTACCATTATTACCAGCTAACCACATTGAGGCATCATTTAGAGAGGTTACCAGCCATTTAACTGATCCAGTTCTGCAGACGTTCGTCCGTTATGGCCGCAAAACATAGATCATCAGCGCCTTCTATCAGATAAATATGTGGTGTGTGATCAACCAACCTACTACGACTAACAATGACACTGGCACAGACGCCTTACTGAACCATCTAATGACAACCTATTGCACTTCTGTGCTGACATGAATTATCATTGATATGGTCATATTTATAAATTAACTGTTTACAACAAAACTTTTGAATATTTGAAATACTAAGGCTTTTCTACCTCAGGAATAGATTACCTTAGCTGTATTTGGCAAAACTTTTAGGAATTTTGGTCCTCAATGCTCTTCAACTTCGTACTTTATTTGGACTTTTGGCCTTTTTTGGATTCGAGCGTCACTGATTAGTCTTTTGTAGACGAAACGCTCGTCTGGCGTAAATACAAATCTGTGATGAGTTTTTTGAATGTCATATCTGTATGCATGTTCATGTGTCTAGTGCTGACATTTCATCTAGTACTGGTACTTCGTTTTGTGTTATGCCAGTGCTTGTCGTAATTGATTTATTGTATGTTAGTTTTAAATGTTATTGTTATGCATACTTATGTAGATGTGTAAACCTATCATTGTACTGCACTCCAATTTTTGTTATTGTGGTATCCATAGGTAAATTTGTATTATTTCTTTTTTTACAATCTATTTCCTGCAGACGCACGTCACGTGCATTTATTCAGATGTCTATTTAGTTTATTCTACCTTTAAAAGTCCACATTAATGTAAATTTTTATATATTTTTTTTTTCTTCAAATTATTTTTGTACTCATTTTAGTAATCCGCGTATTTTAGTGATTTTGCGTATTTCTATGTAGAAATAATAATCATAATATTTCCTTTGATCGCTGGAAAAATGTATGGAAAGCCTACATAACATTAATAAGGGTTATTTTTTGTATTTTCAGTTTTTACCACAAAACTCGATGTACGATCTAATAAAATATAATCTAATGGAATTGTACTTACTGTCGAATCGAAGACAGCACAGTAAAAAATCAAGAAAAGATCGATAAAGGAATCTCACGATGAGTCTGAACAACGATGAAATAGACGATCCGAAATACGAAATTGGTATGGGAGAAGTATGATTGATTGATTGTTGGTTGCTTAACGTCCAGTGGCAAATATTTCATGCATATTCAGGACGAGAACAAATTAACAATAAATACAATAGGTAGGTTCTGAAATAGAGGCGTCTGGGATTGAAGTCGGAGAAATTTAGACTGCCACGGGAAATGAGGGTATATTGGATAGGGACAGAAATTTAGCCTTGCAACAGGTCACCTACGGACCCCTCAAAGAGTTGTTGCAAGGGTTCTTAACGTGCAAAGAGCGTGGCACTCTCTTTACACGAGGCATCGGATTTAACGTCCCCATTCTGACCGGATGTGGCTGCAAATTTGTACATCCCGCACAGCCAAACGGACGCCCCACTTTGACGAGGGTTTTACCGCCGGTCGGAGGAAGACCAATGGTGACCATACTTCTATTCCCCAGTCACCCTTGGGGACTGTTACAAGATGATACGTTCAAGGAATTTTCCTTACAAAGACTTGTTTTTGATGATTGGTTGATTGGTGTTTGCTTTACGCCAAATGAGCGCAAAAAATGCTATATCGCGGCGGGAGCTAATTCGAATATTTCTACAATGTAAAGTATATTTTTGAAATAAGACAAAAGGTCCTTCAATAAACTAAAATTCCAGTCTAAAGCAAATTGATTATTTACAAAGAAAAATCAACACTAAGATAACGTGATAAAAAAATAATACATTTTAGATTTATAAAACATTTTTATATTTTATAATATATTCCAGATTGTTTTAAGAATGAAATATTATTTGTAATTGGAACACTATTAAATAAATTATACATATTATAGACATTGATTGATTGATTGTTGGTTGCTTAACGTTCAGTAGCAAATATTTCATGCATATTCAGGACGAGAACAAATTAACAATAAATACAATAGGTAGGTTCTGTAGTAGAGGCGTCTGGGATTGAGGTCGGAGAAATTTAGACTGCCACGGGAAACGAGGGTATAATGGATAGGGAAAGAAATTTAGACTTGCAACAGGTCACCTTCGGACCCCTCAAAGAGTTGTTGCAAGGGTTCTTAACGTGCAAAGAGCGTGGCACTCTCTTTAAACGAGGCATTTAGAGTCCCCATTTTGACCGGACGTGGCTGTAAATTTGTGCATCCCGCACAGCCAAACGGACGCCCCACTTTGGCGAGGGTTTTACGGCCAAATGGTTTTCTGCATGAAGCGACTAGAAGATCTGTATATAAAAAAACTCTAATAAAACACTTATTTGAAAAATACTTGTATTTTTCTTGATAAATTATATTTAAAGCAACTTTGTAATAAAACTTCATTTATTAAATATCGATTATGATCAATTCATCTTGACGTTACATAACACAATCATTATTTTTTTTTTTAGAAACCACATTTGACGATGGTTTTGGATTTGACACAGGATCAGATTTAGGAGTCCCTCCCATATCTCAAGAGTGCATGCATATCACAGATCTTGCCTAGAAAGGAAATACTGGAGCAAGAGTTCTTTCTTATAGATTTTAAAGAGTAAAACAAAAATATCGAACTCTTATGGCAAATTCAAAAGTGGAAAGTCCATAAAAACTGCCAAAATCAAACGCTAACGATCAACTGAACAAGTGAAAGAGCTACTGACGTATTCCTGAAATTAGGCCGTTAGTTTTCTCGTTTGAATTGTTTTACATTGTCGTTTCGGGGCCTTTTATAGCTGACTATGCGGTATGGGCTTTGCTCCTTGTTGAAGGCCGTACGGTGACCTATAGCTGTTAATTTCTGTGTCATTTTGTCTTGTGGAGAGTTGTCTCATTGGCAATCATACCACATCTTTTTTTAAATTGGTACTGGAATTTCAGTAGAAAATGATGGGTTAAACCTTGTAAAGATATAGAACCAGTTTTATATTTGAATTTAACTACTCGGAATCTGTTCTGTTCTAGAAAATCGCCTGTAGGAAAAAATTCACGGATGTAAAGTCACAGGAAAAAAGTCAATATATATTTTGTATGAAATAGTCATTATGGTCTGCACATACATGCATTTATAGGGGGGAAAAATCCCAATATATATTTTTTATCAAAATGGTCAATATGGCCGCAAATATATATATCAATATATTTTTGGAAATGTAATAATAACTGTATTGGTGATGAATATCATTATATTATGAAATGTAAAATATTCGAGACAGGCAGAAAAAACCTAATTGATAAAAATGTGTGGCAAAGGCCAAATATTTTGAAATTCAAAGAAATAGCGAGTTGTACAAAAAGACTAAATTAGAAAAACTATGTAGATTTATACGCAAAATAAATAAATCATTTGTTCTTTAGGCAATAACTTAACCCCATTTTGTATATATTGTACATACTGATATATGTGTATGTGGGTATTTTATGATAATTGGTGTATGCCTGTGTATTTTTTTTGTGTGTAAGATGTTATAATATAAGTTTGTTTTCATTACTATATGTAAGTGTATCTGATGGTTTATGAGAATAAAGATTATTATTGGATACACTGGGTTTAAAGAACATTATTTCACGAAAACTGAATGATCAATTTATCCCAAATGAATAACTCTTCAAGAGGTGCATTGTATTCAGATTACAAACAGAAATGTCGTGTGGAAACATATTTAATTAAGTTTTAAACTGTGTGACAGGATTTATATTGCAAAATGATGGTTTATAATGAATAAGTTTCCAACATATATGCTGTAAATCATCCAAGCATATAAAAGTGTAATGGTGTCATTGCTCTCTTACGAATTTTCATATTGCATAATTGTATATGCATGTATATCTTTAAATTATTACATCGGATTTATTATATAAAAAAGAAGATGTGGTATGATTGCCAATGAGACAACTCTCCACAAGAGACCAAATGACACAGAAATTTTTATATCAACGTTCTATTAAAAACTTAATCAGATACTTTAAGTTCAGAAATTATTGCGAGGTTTTTATTAATGCGAATAATGCGACTGGCTGAGTATCGCAATAATAAGAACGTGCATTCTGATTGATTGATTGGTTGTTGGTTGCTTAACGTCCAGTGGCAAATATTTCATGCATATTCAGGACGAGAACAAATTAACAATAAATACAATAGGTAGGTTCTGTAATAGAGGTGTCTGGGATTGAGGTCGGAGAAATTTAGACTGCCACGGGAAATGAGGGTATATTGGATAGGGACAGAAATTTAGCCTTGCAACAGGTCACCTACGGCACTCTCTTTACACGAGGCATCGGATTTAACGTCCCCATTCTGACCGGATGTTGCTGCAAATTTGTACATCCCGCACAGCCAAACGGACGCCCATCTTTGGCAAGGGTTTTACTGCCCGTCGGAGGAAGACCAATGGTGACCATACTTCTATTCCCCAGTCACCCTTGGGGGTAAGAGAAGTTGATCCAAATTTTGTTAAAGCTCTAACAGCAAAAATGATAGAAAAGAATTCTGTTGCTGTTGAAACGCCCTAATATTATAAGCTTTGTAGATGTTGATTTACAAAATTTTAGACTTGAAAAACTATCAACATATAGAATCCATGTCGTTAATGGCAACCATAGGTTAAAGGCTCAAACAGTGGCTTATAGAAAGACAAAAGATCCAACATTCAAATTTGGAGGGGTAAATATATATAACAGAAGATGAGGCATTGCATAATTTTAAGCCAACAGTCAAGATTTTTTAATATGTGTCATAAGACCAAAGGATTAAAAACAAATTGAAAAAAATATGTAAACTAACATATATGACGTAAAGCCACCAATCATAATTTAGTAATATATACCATAAGACCAAGGATTTAGGAACAACTTGAAAACATTATGATTGACAGAATCTTTTTGGTAGGATTTTTTTTTTCTAATTGGTAGGGAAATCATGGTAAATTACTTACTTGTGTGAATACACTGTTTTACACCTACACATATAACAATATACAAAATGGTCTTTCTTAAAAAGCCTATTTTCATTAATTTCTTTGATTAATATTAATTATCCTATTCATTTTCTTCTTTTTTTTTTTTTTGTGTATCGTAGTGGTTCTGTCTACATCACGGTTTCTGATCGTTTACTTCTATGCCGTGGGACAACAAGAGGAAGAAATTGTGTTTTAAACTGCATGCATAGATACTTTAAATGTTGCCTTTGTTTAGAGACAGAAACACCGCACCATCTCCTATAATATCACCATTCCAATGTAGTATAGGAAATGGTACTAACTTCAAATGGGGGAAATTTAAATTTTAAACATTTGTGTTTTTCTTCTAAAAAAAAATTCAAGACCAAATCCTGTATTGGATCATGAGACAATTGGGAAAACAACTTGCACAATTAAAGACGGTGATGCTGAACTGAGGGCACAGGGGAAGTTCGGGGGTACAACCTAACTGCGGGAATCAACAACCACAATTATGGTAGTACATGGATTCATCGACGACAGAACGCCAGAAATGGGCAACAGCTCAAAGCTGAAGAATACTTACAACTTGGTGGATGTGGATAGAAAACTGGTCGGGCAACGATTCGCTTCAAAAATAATCGACCAATCAGGAAGCAGATCTCTCACATGATACTTATAGAATTTTCCCACTAAATTCAAAATAAATAAAAGCGACCGCCGATATTCAATCTGCATTACAGTAAAAAAAAAAAGCAGTAGTTTCGATCAATCTGAATAGAAAACACAATACAACCGCTTCAAACCAGCTCAGATTCAATGTTTAAAAAGTGCACTGTAATATGACACTCTTGGAATCCTTCCGACTGGTTATGGCAAGTCACTGATTTTCGAGGCATTACCTTTGGTGCAGTCAAGTACTATAGTTATCGCACAACTCCTTCATAACAGAGCAACTTCAACGATACGGCAAGGATTCTGTCAAGTGTGATGAAACATTTGTGAAAAGTGGTTACTATACCATCAGAGAAAATAGCAAATACATCATTGGACATCCTGAAAACTATACCATTAGTGAAAATATCAAATACATCATTGGACATCCTCAGAACTATACCATTAGAGAAAATATCAAATACATCATTGGACATCCTGAGAACTACATAAGCAAAAAGGCCTTCCAATTGTTAGGAATGCACACAGGCGATCGAAAATCTCAAACATTGTTATTGATAACGCACATTGTGTTTCCCAGTGGGAAATGGATTTAATGAAAAGTTTCTTGAAATTAAGTTGAGATAACTTTTTCCAAGTGTTTAAATGCTTGCTCTCTCTAATACAGCCACTATTAAAATGCAGAAGGAAATAACATATTTACTAGGTATGAAGTAATTTAAAGTTCAAGGAAATATTGACCGGTTGAAAATGAAACACGGAAGTGAAAAGGAGACCAGCAGGATGCGGTGGAAAAAGCAATGTTGGAAGATTCCTATGATTTTGTATTTTATCCTCAGATTGATGAACTTTCTTCACAGGGAGAAAACTTTACAAAGACTGTTGTTTATTTAAGGCTTAAATGATGTGGTTATGGCTACGAACAGGGACACAGACTTGAGAACAAATGACAATGATCTGAAGCAGTTTATACTCCCTCAGGCAAGGTTGACCTTAGATGATTTTGGCTATTTGTTTTAGGTAGTTTTGTCATATAGCTCTTCAACTGTTTCGGTACTTATACATCCCTCGGATTTCAAATGTTTGGCATTGAGCGTTCCTGATGAAGGTAAATCCAGAAAAGCGCTTCGGACGCATGGAATTATTAAACGTGTTGTTTTCAATTTTTTTATAGCACAGTATCATAGTTATGTATCGCTGAGGTATAAAACATTTGTTTTTATTGATATATATGGGGTATTTGCCGGTAAGGCAGCAATGCAACAACAATACTAAGAAATATTCTTCTAGATAATATGAATATTAAATAACTTGGTTAACTTTATTTCATGTATGTGCTACTTTTTCATGTATGAGAATTTTTATGCTATATGCTCTGAAAATACAGTACTGTAAGGATATTTCTCATCGTTAAAGGTGTTTATGCCATATGGTCACCTATAAATGAAGTCTTCGTCTTGTTAGTGTAGCGATAAGTTCACTCATCAGGGGTCCAGTATATGTTACATAGTCGCACAATGTTACCATATATGGAAATGTGTATTTGTAAACCTTGTGCGAAAATCTGTGTATTTACGTGTACTTAATGTTTGTGTTAGTATATACAATATTCATTTTCCCAAGTGTCCGAAGTGATCGACCTTGTAACCAGAATTGCAAGTACAAAACACTGACTGTTTATATTTGTCGTCAATAGACAGTAAAGCCATCTATCGTATTTGGGTTTTCTAATTACATTATGGTTCAGATCAGTCTGTAGATGTGTTATTTTTTAGGTAAAAAATCACAGTAACTAAGTAGTAAGTATACGCGAATCGGCACCTAAACCTCAAGCTTCTTCTTCTTTAGGTTTTCAGTAGTCCTTCATTATCTGAAGATTATAAAAAAAATAATTGAAAATAAATTTGAGTGCGTAAAAAATTAATTTTAAATTGTGATTAAAACTATGTACATAGGCTAATAATGATTTAAATGAATTTGTGGAGAACAGTTGGTGTAAGCTGTTCTCTGAATGTGTCGACTGGTAGTAAATTCCACTGAGTAATGGTGTACGGAAAAAATGAAAATTTATATGTATCTTTTTTTGGTAGACATGTGTCTGAAAGTGAAACTATGATTTTTGCGGGTTCTACTGTCTGATGGTATGAAGATAGCAGATGGGATTGCTACGATTTGATGTACTATTTTGTAGATCATTATCAATCTTGTGCGTAATCTTCTTTCCTGTAGTTTGGGCCAGTTTAGTGATTTTATCATGTCTGTAGGACTACTGATGTTATGGTACCTGTTACAGACATATCTGGCAGCTCGTCTTTGGACCATCTCAATTTTAGAGGTTTGTTCAACTGTGTGAGGGTCCCATACTTAACATGAATATTCAAGCTTAAGACGAACTAGTGCCAGATATGCCTGGGTTTTGATGTTCTGGCATGATGTTTTTAAATTTCTTTTTAAGAAGCCCAAAGATTTGTTACCATTAGCTATGATGTTGTCTGTATGTTTTGACCATTTTAAGTTTGCTTGTATTGTAATGCCCAGATATTTAGCTGAAGTGACTAGTTCAAGTTTGTGATTGTGCAGGATATAGTCATGTTTAAACTGTTTTTGTGATACTGTAAGGACTGTGCATTTGTCTGGATGGAAAGCCATCAACCAGACTTGCTCCCACCTAGCAGCTGCATCTAAATCTAACTGGAGTGCATAACAGTCACTTTGATTGATTGATTGTTGGTTGCTTAACGTCCAGTGGCAAATATTTCATGCATATTCAGGACGAGAACAAATTAACAATAAATACAATAGGTAGGTTCTGTAATAGGGGCTTCCGGGATTAAGGTCAGAGAAATTAAGACTGCCACAGGAAATGAGGGTATATTGGATAGGGACAGAAATTTAACCTTGCAACAGGTCACCTACGGACCGCTCAAAGAGTTGTTGCAAGGGTTCTTTACGTGCAAAGAGCGTGGCACTCTCTTTACACGAGGCATCGGATTTAACGTCCCCATTCTGACCGGACGTGGCTGTAAATTTGTACATCCCGCACAGCCAAACGGACGCCCCACTTTAGCAAGGGTTTTACTGCCGGTCGGAGGAAGACCAATGGTGACCACACTTCTATTCTAAACAGTCTGAGCTTACTGGATTGTAAGTATTCTGGTAGGTCGTTGATGTATACCAAGAATAATACTGGGCCCAGAACTGTGCCTTGAGGGACATCTGAGGTGACTGGAGCCAGGTCAGATGACTCTCCATCCAGGACAACTGTTTGTGTTCTGTATTTAAGAAGGCAGCGACCCAGTTTAGTGTTTCATTTTGAATACCATAATAGTTCAGTTTGTAGAGAAGTCTTTTATGAGGGACTTGGTCAAATGCATTATAATTAAGTATGTTTGTGTGTTATTGTTGTTATTTGCTGCAAGCTCTTGGATGAATGAAATGAGTTGGGTTTCACATGATCGTGACTGACGGAAGCTATGCTGGAGGTCATACAGTATATTGTTCTTTTCAAGGTGGTTGATGATGTGTTTGGTGATGATATGCTCCATAAGTTTACAGGAAATACATGTTAATGATATTGGGCGGTAATTTTCTGGTGTATTTTCCCCTTTTTTAGATACTGGTGCTACATTGGCGCTTTTTCCAGTCTGTTGGTGTTATGCCAGTTTCAAATGATGTTTTAAAGATTAGTATAAGAATTGGAGCTGTTTGATCTTTGAGTTCTTCTAATATTCTGCCACTGATGTTGTCTGGGCCAGTTGCCTTATGTGGGTTTATGTTGTGTAGAAGTTTCTTGACATCTGGTAGTGATATTTCTAGTGGTGTTATTGTGGTGTGTGAGCTTGGACCTTCATTGAGAAAGCAGACACTATTGTTTTGGAAGTGCATATGGAATCCTTAAGGTAATCCTTTACGTCATATTTCATTTACTCTGACTGCCAGAAACGACTTTAATCGACACCTGAGTATTTGACTCTTCATTCCAGCAACGACGAAATTATTTAGCATACAGGTAAAATAATTTTGTCGATGCTAGTATACATACCTAACCACTCCATAAAGGTCTAATCTTTAAGTCAAGTAGCCCTTTAAAGTTACTTTGATATTTAATATCAATTAACTCAGTTTTAATCATATGAAAATAGCCACGTAAATATCATGAAATTATGTCGTTGTACAATTGTTCATCGGTGACGCGTTAGGTTACACAGGTAAATAAATTTGTCGTTGCTAGTGTCTAGAGTTGTGGCAACGAGATCCTTCGGCAACTAATACAACTTTTAAACGATTAATAAATAAAATTTTATTATGAATAGATTATGAATAGCTATTATGACTGAATTGTTTTAAAGTATCCACAAGGCCGCATAGAGATATGGTGAACATTAGACTTCTCGACCAAACAGTGACAGTGTCAACCTAATGACTGGTCACTTAGTGGTAGAAGTAGAAGAAGTACAACCCTTGTCAAGGAGAATGTAGGACATGTACAGCCACAGACAAAAAGTCACAATTCAGTTTTGAACAAGAAAATACTAATTTTAAAAATATTGTTTTGTTTTTTCTTGAACTATTATATGTGAAGCAACTTTGTAATTAATTTTTTTTTCAATAAATATCAATAAAGATCTAATAATTGTTATGAAAACAAAATGTCAAAGTGGCTTGAAGAAACATATCCTTAGAATGATTTTTTAATAAATTTTCGTTAATCAAGGCTTATGAACAATTGCCTAAACCTAAAAATAAATATATGTTACAAAAAGAAAATAATCCAAGATCTTTCTCTCGTATGGGTCATTTTCAAAAAATGTCGAATTTTCAGTACACCCATGCTAAAATTTTTATTTCTAATGAAAAATGCAGTTGTAAGTGTAGGATTTATGAGTCAGAACATTAATAATAAACACGATTTAGATCTATTTTGATAAGGTTAAAATATATTTAACCCGATTTTTGCGTAATTTATGTGCGTACAGTGTCCGAGTAACACATTTCAAACGATTTTTCCTATTTTCTGATCGCCTTGATATCTGCAAAGGGACTTTTTAGAACGTAAATAATAACTCTAACGAAAATCGTAGCTTCTTTATTATTATATGTAACATTTTTCTACAAACTATATTCAATCAGCGTACATGAAGTTCATGTCCATCCTGTAACCGCTACTTAAATCAGCCGTTAAATTTTCTCTCTATGAATATTGAACTAGTCAGTGTTGATTTCAAAAGCGCAAAGTAACCTAAACATTTAACACAGCACGTTTCTTGTATAACAGTGTAGAGAAAAGAAATTTCAAGACATTTAGTGAAAAAAATAGTGGGTACTTTTTTGTCATGTCTATGCTGTTACCAACATATTGATTAATTACACCAAAATTATACTTGCAAAAGTGCAATAACGTGTTGGAAACCAAAATCACAACATAAAAACATGATCACTTCATCAAAAGGAGTAGTTATTTCACAACAGCATTCGAAAATGAAGAAATTTGTCTATCCTGTTACTATGGTTGCTATGGTTACAGTAACAGGATAGACAATAGTAAACAAAACGTCCTTAAAAGTTTAGAATAACATATAGTTGCACAAATAATGAAATGTTTCGTTGTTTGAACTCATCTTAAGGTTATAACGTCTTAATCTTCGCAATTTAGCATTTGCAGGTGCAATACTGCTATCGGTAACAGGATAGACAAAAGGTAACAGGATAAAACTTAAAATTTAGTGATATATCATTAACGTACGTTTCTGTTACCAATAAAATAAAGACAAAAGTAAACCAACGTGCGAGGATTTACTTGATGTTGGGTTTATTTGAAAGAGAGAACAAATGCTGAACATTATGAATCGCTATCTTATGCATTACTGGTGGTTATTTTATAACCTTTGAAAACCAATTTTAGAGGCATTTTCAGTACAACATGGAAAATTGGCAAACAATCTATTATTTCACAGAATGAATATATTTAGAAGTTTTACTCTTGAAAACCATCTTATTGGCTACGAAAAACAAGCTTAAAATTTTATCGAAACCTTTTCTAAATAACCCGAAATTTCTTTTGAACATGGTATTAGGAGAGACAAAATATTGCACCACCTATCAAAAATGTTTCAATATATTCTTGTATGACATTATCAAGATTGCATCTTTTATATGTTGTTCTATAAGTACTGTTTGTTTTGATTTGCTAATGACGAGGTTGTTTGAATAAGTAACTTTAAATCAATTTTGCAATTTCAAAATTCGACATTTTTGAAAATGATCCATATATTCAAACAATTGTCAACAAATTATTTGTGACTTTCTGTCCGTTTACCGCCAAAGAGTGGCGTTCGAGAATGGAGAAGGTTAATCCGATGCCTTGTGTGAAAGGAGTGCCACGTTCTTTGCTCGTTAAGATCATTTGAACACCTCATAGAGAAGCCTGTAGGTGACTTTACAAGTCTCAAATTCAATATACCCGCATTTTCACTGACCTTCAATCCGAGTCGCTACTACTAGTCTCGATTACAGTATCAACCTTTTGTATTTATTGCTAGTATGTCATGAACATCCATGAAATATTTGCCACTGGACGTTTAACAAGAGAACAACCGTTTAACTTCAAATTAAAGTTATTTAAATAATTCATGAAGATTGAGAATTCCGGTACACTTGATAAACCGGTAACAGTGCTTACAAGCAGTGGTTAATTTTACACTTTGACGCCATTGAAACTATTAGATTACTGTTGCCTTTATTAGATCATTGATGAATATTGTTGATGGGGTGTTGTGGTCCTGTCGGAAAACATGTAAATCAGCTGTAACAACTGAATGTGTTTTTGAGGTCCCAGGGTGAAGAAAACAAGAGATGTGATTGTTTAAGAAATAATTCATGGGGCTTGAATATATCGTGATTTTACCACGGGTTGGCCCTTTATGACAAATAGTTTACCCTGAGCGATAGCGATGAATTTTTCGATTCTAAAAGGACAAATACGGCATTTTTTTTGGATCGAAGCGCTCTAGGTGAAGGCATTATTTGCCGTTCCCATTAATAAACTTACTATTAAATTGACGTAAAAGAACAGAGCAACTGAATAAGTGACATGCTTAAACTGTTTACAACAACACATTTAGATAGGTTTGGATGAATCTAATAATAATTGTACTTATATGTATACAAAATGGCGTATATAACACATTTTAGCATCGTTTGTTTACGTGTCCTTAATGTGATGATTTTCGGTGTCACAAACGTGTAATTTTCCCGTATAAAGCTTATATTCTTACGTCATCGTTCTATGACGTCAGGTAGCTCATTCACAAAAAGCATACGACGCGGGAGTACGATCGGAACAGCCCAAACAATATATTCATATTTTACCACGGTGTGTACTCAAAGCGTTTGAAGGATGTCATGTTAGAATTGTTGCTTAACGTCTAGTGGTACATATTTCATGCATATAAAGGACGAGTACAAATAAACAATAGATAGATTCTGTATATAGGCGTCCTGAACATATATGAACAATTTGCCACTGGACGTTAAACAACCAACAATCAATAAATCATACAATTAAGTTCATCATAGTAACCAAGATTAAACTTTGGTATTTCAGCGATTCGTCTACAAGACATATTAAAAAGCCAAAAGGCCAGTTGAAAACGAAGTCGAAAAGCATAGAACAAATAAATCCTGAAATGTTTGCCAAATACAGATAAGGTAATCAAGGAGGACACTACCCCAAAAAAACAAAAAAACAAGGAACAAATCATGGTAACAAATTATAAACAAATCATATGATTTCTTTATGATTTGAAAGTGATAAAATTTCGCATGCAAATGAGCTAACAAATCACAACAACAAATCACAAACAAATTGCTTTTAATTCATGAGGAAATCGCAAACAAATTACAAAGAAATCAGAAATATGCAAATGATCAGAACAACAAATCACAAACAAATTGCTTTCAAATCATGAGTAAATCACAATCAAATTGTAAAGAATCTTAAACAAATCATAAACAAATCACAAGCAAATTACACTACTATTTATAGCAAATCACAAAAAATGTTTTCAAATTGTTAAGAAATTATGAACAAATGGTTGTCAAATCATTAACAAATCACACACAAATTGTACAGTCATTACAAAATTTGAAATACCACATTTTCTTATTTTCATATAGAACATAAAGATAAACAATTTGCCTCAGTAGGATTTGTCAAGTCAAAATGATAAATTATGCACATAAATTTTGAGTCTCTACATCTCTTTGTTATGTGATTTTATATTTTCTATCATTAGCTGCCTTCACTTTTAAAATTTGGAAAATAATATCACATTAGATCGAAATTGTAAAGTATATATAAAAGCTACTATATTACAGGTTATTTGAATGAATTTTGTATAGAATTGCATTTATAAATTATATCCACTTCAGAATTAGTGTTCCTGCTAGATCTAGATACAAAGCAAGAAGTCTGGTATAAACTTGGACCCTAAATGTAAAGATTGTTACACTGCCTCTGTAGATGTACAACAGGTTTGGAATTATCTTAATGAATAACAGTTCAAATATTTGAGAGCAATTTGAGTCTCAAAAATCATGTTACAGTACACGTGTTTCCTATTTCTAACAAGGTTCTACATCAAATTATTGACTGATTTTTTGTTGGTCTGTTTTGCTGCAGACATCATTTCATTCCATGCCTTGATAAATACTAACTGCTGCACTTCAAAAGTGCTGAGCATATACTGAAAAAAGAAAAGAAAATATTATAAAGAATCAAGAAAACATGTTGAGTACCGTAAATTAATTATCAGATAACTATTAATGTGTTGTGGAAGTTGCATGAATATCTCATAAAGATTAGTGACAGAACACTAACACAATGAGCTGTCAGTGTATGTTGTGCACAAATTCAATAGAAATTTATAATATTTTATTTACATGATTAGTTATCAGGTTTATTCTTGTTTTAACTTTGTTTTATATCTGAAGACATTACTCTAGCCTGTATTTTTTGTCAGTTGTAGTTACACTTACAACGTTATCTCTTCCTTGTTTGTCTAGTTTATTCATTAAGTTATCTACGAGTTGTTTACAGGCTTCGCAAAATGACTCCCAATCTTTCCCTTGGATTATTTTTTATTCAGTTGTAAGATAGATGATGACTTTGTATAAAAGTCATGATCAGAGTCTAAGCTACTTTTATTGGACACAACAAATTCAGTTTGTATATTTTTTCATTTTCAGATTTCTTATCAATTCATACCACATCAAAACCAGTACCTTCCTTGTTATAAGATGTCCGAGAGCGGATATCCAGGCATGAATTCTTGTATTTGATGTTATAAAGCTGGCACAATTTCCTTTTTGTTTGTAGAATGACTTATAAATATATTCAATTGATTGCTGGTTGCTTACCGTCCAGTGGCAAATATTTCATGCATGTTCAGGACGAGAACAAGTTAACAATAAATACAATAGGTAGGTCTTGTAATCATAGAGGCCATCCGGGATGATGATCGGGAAATTTGGACTGCCACTGGAAAATGGGGTATATTCGATAGAGACAGAAATTTTGCCTTGCAACAGGGCACCCTCAAAGTTGTTGCACCCCAAGGGTGACTGGGAAATAGAAGTATGGTCACCATTGGTCTTCCTCCGACCGGCAGTAAAACCCTTGCTAAAGTGGGGCGTCCGTTTGGCTGTGCGGGAAGTACAAATTTGCAGCCACGTCCGGTCAGAATGGGGACGTTAAATCCGATGCCTCGTGTAAAGAGAGTGCCACGCTCTTTGTACGTTAAGAACCCTTGCAACAACTCTTTGAGGGGTCCGTAGGTGACCTGTTGCAAGGCTAAATTTCTGTCCCTATCTAATATACCCTCATTTCCCGTGGCAGTCTAAATTTCTCCGACCTTAATCCCGGACGCCCTCTTACAGAACCTGCCTATTGTATTTATTGTTAATTTGTTCTCGTCCTGAATATGCATGAAATATTTGCCACTGGACGTTAAGCAACCAACAATCAATCAATCAAAGTTGTTGCAAGGGTATCATCCTCGAAGTCGGCGGGGCTACACTAGTTATTCAGCAATCATTTCCACGGTTTCTTCCAAGCTACATGTGCTCGGACGGACCACTTCGGCAGGACCGCACCTCCAGGTTCCTTATATTGAATATTTGGCAAAGTGACTGCCTTCATAAGGTTTTCAATATATCCACCGTGATCAAATGCATGACTCTGGTATGCCTTTTAAATCATTACGTATTGTATCAGTGATCCCACATAATGGACACTTATGTGCCTGAATTTCTATTTCGTGGTACCGTTTCCAGTTGCGGACAAACTGCCTAAACATGACGTCTGCAGAATGCCATTTGAAAAGGCATGCCACAACAGGACAATCAGGCCTTAATTCTCTGGTGTCCATGTCTATAATTGCTATTTCTCTTGCAGATACGGTGAAATTCATTGCTAAAATTTAACAACAATCATCAGTAAAAACAAAATCAAAAGAAAAGAACAGAAATACAAAATGAAAAAATATTAAGATATGTGCTGGTTTTTCTGTTTGTGTGGATGTATATTTATCTACATAAATAGATGCGCGGTAAATACATTCTGAATGTAGATTTTAAAATATAGTTCATTTAAATCATGAAAATAATAATTAAAATAGACGTGACGCGACTCTACTACATCATACGCGTAACTTTGACAAGGGTTTCAAACATAACTAGTGTGGTAGATTATATTTCATTTTTTATAAGTTTAAAAACTGTTTGGGAGTTTAATAAAGAATTCATAATAGAATTAAAATAAATTTACCTTTATGAGATGATGGGTCATGTTCTTCCCCAACCGCATTACTTGATTGATTTATTAGATTACTTTCTCCAACCAGTATTGAGGCGGCAACATGTTATCATTTATCTCCTATACTTCACTATCCTCAGTTTATTAACATTAAAATCCAGCGCATCCTTGCTTTCTGAATCTGCTATTGTTTTATCAGTTATATAATGTGTCCTTCTGAGCCTGCGGGACTTTGTGACAAGAGGTCGTTAACTATCTGTTTCATGCCTGAATGCGATGAAAATCGCAAGAGTAAAGCGAAGCGATAATGTCTGAAACGAAGGTCGGTAGGTTTCTAATCTATGAAATTAAAATACTTCATGTTAAGATCCACAATTTTCCCAGAAAGATCCTTCCGCAGGGTCACCATTAATGAATTAGGTTATCCCTCCTGCACTCCACCCCTTCCATGCACATTTTGGCAATTATTTGTATACCAATAAGGTATATAATGTCTTTTAAATAAAGTAAATGTAATCCATTACTAATGTCTGTGTGTAACAGCGTATGATACGTCGCATTTAATTCTTTCGGAAAAAAATGCTTTTGTCCTTTTAAACATTGTTTACTTGTGCAATTTTATTTATGCAAACCTATCTTGAACGCAGTATTTACAGGAATTTGGATTGGAACAGGCAATTTTATGCTGATCATTCTGCTGATTACATAATTGATTTTATTGATTAATTCCATCATATTTTGATAACAGAGAGATAATTGTTTCAGTAATTAAGAATTTAAGGATTCTGGCAACAGGTCATCAACAGAACATCTCAAATAATGCACTCTTGTGTAAATACGAAGTCCCTTTTCTCTAAATTACAGCCTTTATAGTTATGTCTATTAACACGTATGTAAAGGTTCAATGCAGCTTGCTCTCTCCTCTCCCCATTCAAGAGATGGTACTTCAGAATGGGACAAATCATATTCCACAAGAAAACTTCAATCATAAAGGAGAATATATCAATTGTCAACAGCTCAGCAGACTTTAAAGAAATTTAAAGAAGTTATTTTACCTTTCCACAATTTAAACCAAGTATTATTATCTGACTGATCAACAGTACAACTATCAATGTGCAACACTTCATCTTGTTCTATTTTTCCTTGTGAAAAGAATTTAAATATCCACTGAAAACACATTTATTATCAAACGTGATAGTATGTGACGTAAGTCTTCGTCATGTAAAAGATGTATAGCAAGGAAAGTCCAATTCTATTTTTACACAATGTTTTAGTCAATGACTCGCAATATATAGTTACACAAGTTTACACAGTACTAATATTCTAAGGTAAATCCATGAATAATACGTGCAGGTTTCAAGTTCCTATAACACATGGATTAATTTATCACGTCAGTTCAATGAGATGAAATTGGGTCAACCTATTATTAAAGTCAAGGCTGAACATCGACTGAAAATAAACAATAAAACAACAAGTACACAGCTGGTAATCTACACACGCAGAACAATTGGTTCTGCAATGAAAACCGTCAGATGATTTTCCGGTTGTGCTTGAGTGAAGCAATTATCACCGCTTTAAAAGGTATGTACATTTCTAAATCGCAATTTTCTAATTTAACTGATCAAAATATTGAAAATTGGAGAATGCTATGCTGTGGTGAATACTTTAACGAAGAGATATATGTATCATTTACAGTTGTGCATGGAGTTAAACTCCTACAAAATCAGTTGCCCACGAGAAATTGGCGAAAAAATGACATTTAAATTTTGAAATGGTTCTATTAACAGACCTACAAGTTCAAATTTAGGTTTTGTTTTCGGTCAATGGGTATGAATGTTGTTTTGGGCGGAGTGTACGCTGTCCGAAGTTGATAGACGTCCTAATAAATCTAAAACTACAAATGTTCATTAGTTCATGCGTGAGGGACGTAAAATCATATTATCTTTTATCCAAGCTATGGGTCGTTGAAAGTTGCCTAAATTTGGTTAAATTGTTCATGAAAAAACACATTTTCCACAGATTATAGATTTACAAAATACATATTGACTATGCATTTATTAATATTATGTTGTTTACATCAGATTTGAGTAAACGTTGCAATTACATTATGACACTTATGACCAATAATGAGTCAAACTGTACATATATGTTTATTGGATTGTCAGGGCCTAGGATCAAAAGATAAGACAAAGGCTTCATTTGTGGATGAACCATGAAAATTGTAATATTTTATTTACGGTTGAATAGTACCAAATACTTAGTTTTTTTTCATATTTCTGTATATATATATGTAAAACAATTTTTAATACTCTTAAAAAGCCCCCTTTAACCCATTTTGGAAACTTTTTTAAAGTATAACACCTCTTAAAATATTCTTCTGACATTAGTCTTTAGATTTTACAAACTAATTGCGGTACCCTGGTGTGTAACACATAACTGAAATTTAACCCTACCTGCTGATGGACTACTACCAAAATCTGTTCCATATCTGAAGGATTTTACAAAAAAGTCTTGACAAATGATCATATTCATAAATAATTCAGTAAAATCAGTAAAACCAAAAATTTACCTGATCTGTAACTAGTCATGGTAGACTCACATACCAAACATCAGTTCAAGATCTCCGCAGACGTTTAGATTTTTTTTTTCAAAGTTCAAAGTCGGTTATATTGGAAAATTCAGCAGAGCGGAACGAAACCTAAGCTTAAGCTGCAACTTATCATGATAGACTCACATACCAAAAATCAGCTCAATGGCTCAAGACGTTTAGAAGAAAAGTCCAAAACTGTTATTTTCAAGAATTTGTAGTCCAAAGCCTGTAATTTCGACAAAAATCAGCCGACCGGTACAAATAATAAACTTGATCTCTAACTCATCATAGTAGACTCGGATATAAAGTGTTAGCTCAATATTTCAAGCCGTGTAGAAAAAAAATCTAGAAAGTTGAAACCTGACATAGTCAGGCGGCTTCCAGACCTGCTTTCACCTTTGGTCAGACGCAGGTAAAATATCTAAATAAAATATTAAAGTGGCATTTATATGGGTGCTTTATGCAAAGATTTGTAAAGTACTTTTACTGATTGAATAACAAAACAAAGAAATCTCCAGATTGTCCATGATAATATTAAAGATAAATACCAAAACTGCAAAATCTTCTTGAAATTACCAATTCAGGGCAGCAAACCAACAACTGGTGGTCAGATTTGTCTGAAATTTCAGTTTAAGAGATATAAGCTAAAAACTGCATTATACCCTTATGTTCTTTTTTAGACAAGTCCGCCATCTTGGTTGGCGGGAGGGGTCATGCTAAATTTTAAAACTAGATACCCGAATGAAAGTTGAGTTAAAATTGGCCCAGCAGTTTCAGAGACGTTTTTCGTAAAAATAAACGACGATGGACGCCAAGTGAAGAGAAAATGAATTATCTAAAGAAGAATGCAATTGCTGACTGGAACATTTGGAGCAAATGGAATCTAAAACAGCAGCAGTTAATATTGTCTAAATAATTTTGGGGCCCTTTATAGCTTGTTGTTCGGTGTGAGCCAAGGCTCCGTGTTGAAGGCCGTACCTTGACCTATAATTGTTAACTTTTATAAATTGTTATTTGGATGGAGAGTTGTCTCATACCACATTTTCCTATACCTAATAAATGCTGAATTCATATGGTGAAAATGTTCTTTTAATTACCTCACTTGTTTTCTCCTTGTTCTTCTTCTTTTTTCACCCCAAGGGTGACTGGGGAATAAGTATGGTCACCATTGGCCTTCCTCCGACCGGCAGTAAAACCCTTGCTAAAGTGGGGCGTCCGTTTGGCTGTGCGGGATGTACAAATTTGCAGTCACGTCCGGTCAGAATGGGGACGTTAAATCCGATGCCTCGTGTAAAGAGAGTGCCACGCTCTTTGCACGTTAAGAACCCTGCAACAACTCTTTGATGGGTCCGTAGGTGACCTGTTGCAAGGCTAAATTTCTGTCCCTATCCAATATACCCTCATTTCCCGTGGCAGTCTAAATTTCTCCGACCTTAATCCCGGAAGCCCTATTACAGAACCTACCAATTGTATTTATTGTTAATTTGTTCTCGTCCTGAATATGCATGAAATATTTGCCACTGGACGTTAAGCAACAAACAATCAATCAACCCTCTTTTTCTATCCTTTTAATAAACTGCATGACTTGTGTGTCTTGACAATGAAAAAGAAATACGTGTAATGTTTATAAAATTATTAATAAAAAGTCGACATCAATACAGTACGTGTTAAACAGAAAATGTCCTTACTAATACACACATTGGCAATTACAGTATACGTAATAATACTATTTGCACAACAACATTATGATGTATTTTATGTGTAGAATGTCAAATGAACTTTGTTTTGATCCATTTCTTCTATTTAACTTGGTTCTCAATTATTTATTAAGACTAACACGAATTTTCAATCAATATTGTAAAGGCATCTTTATAGAAACATTAAAAACCAGAGTTCTTTAAGTGTAGTTTCAAAGTCTATCACAATAGTTTGTACCTTTATTCTTTTGAAAAGTACACCTAATCTAAAATTTAGTAGTTGTTATGCAGAAAAGTGATGACAATAGCTCACATGATACTTAGGACTACACTAGATCAACTAGAAGATCTTAAGATTTTCAAGATATGCCACTATCAGCAAATTTCAATATCCAAAGGAGATAACTCTTAAACAAAAACATAACATTTTTGCCCATGACAACTTAATTGTAGCTCTCAATGACTTAAATTTAATTTGAGGCTCTTGCTTTTGATGTTTTCAAGATATAAGCATACATATGCGAATATCAGCAAACATTTGTATTGCCAGGTACTGTTAAATGAACAATTGGGCCAACATTTGTAAAAAAAACCTTCAGTAATGTCAAAGGACGTTCCCCAAGGGTGACTGGGGAAACGAAATATGGTCACTTGGTCTTCTCCCGACCGGCAGTAAAACGCTTGCCAAAGTGGGGCGTCCGTTTGGTTGTGCGGGATGTATCAAGTTTGCAGCCACGTCCGGTCAGAATGGTGACGTTAAATCCGATGCCTCGTGTAAAATAAGTGCCACGCTCTTAGTACGTTAAGAACCCTTGCAACTACTCTTTGATGGGTCCGTAGGTGGCCTGTTGCCAGGCAAAATTTCTGTCTCTATCCAATATACCCTCATTTTCCTGTGGCAGTCTAAATTTCCCCGACAATCATCCCGGATGGCCTCTATTATTACAAAACCTACCTATTGTATTTATTGTTAACTTGTTCTCGTCCTGAACATGCATGAAATATTTGCCACTGGACGTTAAGCAACCAACAATCAATCAATCAATCTAAGGACGTAATGTGATGGCAAAATCAGCCTGACTTTAAGTCAGGTGAGCTAAAACAATATAAAGAAAAACGAGAAGCTCAAGGAAGCATGAATTGCTCACCTGAATTAAATAGTTCACCTTGTACGACAAATAATTTACGGAAAAGGAGGTAATTTTAGAAAAATTCTGTACATATTAGAAATAATCTATAGGAGATATACATATATGCTTATACTCCGTTAAACATTGATGGGGCCTGCATAGTCAAATTTAATTCTGAGCGATAGCAAGGGGTTAAATGTACGACAATGGACGCCAAGCTCAAGGTTAAACGATTATTAAAACTTATGGGTCATGGACTTTTGGATTCTAATGGGCAAATGCCCTCTATTTACAGGACGCGATATATTGTGAGATATACTTGATCTAGTGTTTTAACTATGTCATATTATATTGCTATCATTGGCTCTTAAAACTTCATTGTTCTTGACCAAAATCCTCAGGGTAATGAAGACCTCAACTTGTTACTCCGCATGCGACTTATCACAATATAATATTCTACCAAACAACACAAACCTAAAACCAAATATTTAAAAGATATCCACCTATATTTTACTAAATGTTAAGGCAACAGCAATCTTAGATATCCAATGATCACCAATATTAGATTAAACTATAATCTAGAGGCTCCAAAGAGCCTGTGTCGCTCACATGATATTTTCATTTACAATTAATGCATGAAATAATACAACCGTTATACTTTTGCTCTAGTTTCAGAGATACAAGTCAAAACTGCATTTTCCCTATGATCTACTTTTAACATCAATGAAATTAAGTACAGTGGTTTTTGTCGAGCCTTCGACTTTAGTCGAAAAAGCGAGACAGCGATCCTATATGTCGTCGGCGGCGGCGTGCACAACTATTCACTCTGTGGTTAAAAGTTTTCTTTTTCTACGAAACTTGGACAGAAGCTTGCTTATGATCATAAGATAGTATCCAGAAATAAATTTTGAAAAATAAAATTTCATTTTTCCGTATTTTACTTATAAATAGACTTAGTTTTTCTGCCAGGAAACATCACATTCACTCTGTGGTTAAAGTTTTTAAAAATTTAATAACTTTCTTAAACTATCCTGGATTTGTACAAAACTTGGCAAAGCTTGTTTTTGATCATAAGATAGTATCCAGAAGTAAATTTGTAAACAAAATCCATTTTTCCGTATTTTACTTATAAATGGACTTAGTTTTTTCTGCCAGGAAACAACACATTCACTCTGAGGTTAAAGTTTTTAAAATTTTAATAACTTTCTTATAATATGCTGGATTTTACCAAACTTTGACAAAAGCTTGTTTATGATCAAAAGCTAGTATCTAGAAGGAAATTTTGTTTTAATTTTGTACCTGTTTATCTGCATGTTTCTTATAAATGGACTTTCTTCCAGTTAACATAAGTTTCATAAACTATCCTGGATTTTTACACAACTTGGACAGAAGCTTCCTACAATCAAAAGATAGTATCGAGAGGAATGTTTTATTGATTTTTCCTCATTTTGTTGAGGCTGCGATTAACAGCAAAAGTAGGCGAAACCCTTAAGATTTTTTTGTGTTTTAGTTATCAATTTCCTTGTATTGATTCTATGGTTGATGATTTTTTTCGTTGAACATCTTTTAATCCTTGGATATGTTAATGCAATATATTATTCTATAACTGTTCAAAACTAAACATTTAAAAAGCAAAACAAATTATCTTATTATTAATATGTTTATATGTGAATTATAGAATACTTTTTGAAACTCAATTATTTTACATTTGAAATCAATGAAACCATTTAAACTCTATATGTTAAGGCTTGACATAGTTATTTGCATAAATCTTTTTTTTCTCAAGGATATCCCTCCACCCAAAAAAAATAATTATTTCTTAATTTCCAGAATTGTGTGATCATACTGTATATGGAACAGAACATTGTCATGATTATGGTTTCAATATCTTCAGTTCATGGAATGATGAAAATAATAACTGATTTGACTTTTGTCTTTGAAATTATTCTGGTCTTGTTTCTGTGTTTTCTCCATTTATTCTAAGTGATGCATTTCAATCCTTCTGAAAAATAACCAATAAAATCTTGGTTATGGATAATATAGAAATTACATTTTGCTATGATATTACTTGATTTATTTTACTTGACTGGGCGGAGTTTAACCAGTTCGGTCATCATAGATCAGCCCATCTATAGGCAGGTATTTTGGGATAAACTCATCAAAGAAGTGTTCAGTTATGGCCATTGATCCGATTTGAATATGTAAACACTGTACGCGTATTCGCAAAATAGCACAGCCGTTGATTTTCTTGTAAAGCAAAGATTATAAACGTAAAATTTGCGACATTTTGGAATTTGTGGATATGCAGCAAAACTATGTCACCAAACAATTGTGCAACTGATGACGTCAATGATAAATGACTATAAGTCAGTAATTACAATGATAACGGCAATCGTCCTTATCACACACATCTTCGAATAGACTGTCCTTATGCAAATTGAAACGTAAGCTTCGCCCGATCAGTTGAAATAACATCGGTAATACATGTGTGGCAAAATATTTATTTAAACCTAATTATATGAATAAAATAACATTATTCTGAATGTGTGAACATCTGAACTTTTAAGGTACATGCATTCCCTCATTGTAAAGTACAAAGAATGTATATAATTTGGTTGTTCTCAGAAAGATTTTTAACTTTATCGACAGGTACATTTACATAAATTTCCACATACTTTTGGTAAAATTGCATGACACATGTACATTCAATTGAAGCATTCGTTTTAATTGGTATCAGTCAAGACACACATTTACACATCAATGAATCCGGTCTGACAAAATTGTTAAATATTCAAGCACATTCAATATATATGTCAATGTATGTGTTATAGATCATCTTGAATTTAATTTATGGTATAAGACAATAACAATCAAAACCAAGGAGTAAACAAAGACTCACAAAACCAAAGGACATTTACATAAACAGTTATAAATAATAAATAAAACAACACGACCTCCACTAAAAACCGGGAGTGAAATCAGGTGCTCCGGAAGGGTAAGCATTTCCTGCACCGTATACGGCACCCGTCGTGTTATTTCTTTGTTCAGTTCGGTAATAATGGAAGGTTATGATGACAGGAAGAATATCCGATATGATTTCTGACACACTTTTGTCATAATGGCCAATCAGCTCATGATGGCGACCGTTAAATTTCTTGAGTGATGACCTTAATTTGATTGATTTATAGCCCTGTCTTAGCAACTTTTGAGAAAGCAGTATTCCTCGTTCAACAAAATCAACGTACTCTGAGCTAGCTCTAGAGTGACGTATCAATTGAGACACATATACTCCATATGCTAGTGCCGCTGGGATGTTGCTACACAGAAATTGAAAGTTGACTTTAGAAAATTAAAATCATCGCGTTTGTCATAAATTTTGGTATTTAACCTACCATCAGTAGTCATTTCGAGAAAAGGTCTAAATATGAAGCAGATTTATCTGTGTCGGTAGTATCTTTAAGTTCACTTGGATATATTAAATGTAAGTGATCACTGAATCTATTATTATTAAGAGACAGTACATCATCAATATACCGAAAGGTGAAATTATAAGACTGGGCTAATTTCTTTTCTCCTTTCTGTAAAAGCCCTTGGATAAATTCAATTGGTACAAGTCAGAAGCATCACTGAACATTTGTTGGAATTATAATTTATGAATTATTCTATTTTTATGTGTGGACTTGACCTCTCAGTCACACATATCTGACTTCATTTACTTTGGGTGACTGAGTTTAAACACTATATTTTTTTATTTAGAAAGATAATGTAATCTATGTTAAATAAATCTATCTACCTTTGAATTTGTACATACACCGTTTAGCTCCGATCAAACAGACATCTGGAGGGTCTATTGGTTTGACCACCTCTGATGAAGTTATGGAATGGCGTATCGAAGCACTTATCCACAAGGCCTCCTTCTTGTGGGTGTAGAAATAAAATTAGGGCCACGCATCAACCCTAAAAAACAGTATTTATTTAAAATAAAATATTAATTATATAATATTAATATATAATTAAAACAGTTAATACCTGCAGTTAGTATAGTGTGGAATATTGTTGATCAGTCTTTTGTTCATGACTATATCTCTCAATGCACAATGTGCTGGTGAATCTTTCTACAACTATCCTTTATCACTTTCTGACGACAAGGGTCCATGCTTACATTTGTTATTAGTGCTATATGCAAAATCCACTCATGTTCGTCTACTACATGGTGCAGAACATCAATCCACATTCCTAAAATAAGCCACCAGTCACATTAAATATCAAGTATTATGTACGATTTATAAAAATTCTGAAATATAATTCATATTATATTATTAAACAAACACATGTTGTAATTATCATGATTATCGGGACTACACTAGCTTTTATAGGTCTACATAAGGCTGGATATTTGGTCATTTTAATTCTGTGTTTTTATGTAATTGTTTATATATATATATACACATTGAAAAAGTATTGCAACACTTACATTGAAATCAATGTAATATGACATGATTGTAGATTGTGTATAATTTGGGTTTTACTAAATACTTTTAATCCGTTGATGGTTTAAAATTTAATTTGTGTTATAGGCTTACATTTCAGACAAACTTAAGACTAGAAAGACGCATAATTTGAGCTCATTGCAGAACCAATGTTTTGGAAAAAATGAGTCCTGCAAAATTTGCATTTTTTGTGAAAAGTGCGAAAAACTATTTTCGTGCAGCTATTCTGTCCTATCCATGTAGGATTTATATTGGATGAAAAGTAAGTTAATACCATGAATTCAATTTTAAACCATAAACGGATTAAAATTATTTGGTAAAACCAAAATTATACACATTCTATAAACATGTCATTTTACATTGTTTTCAATGGAAGTGTTGCAATACTTTTTCCAGGTGTATATATATACATGTATGTCTTATCAAATATGTAAAATAAATCATTATTATTTAACAAATAATATATAAATGAGAAAGCTGACAAAACACAGAAAGAAAATAGAAATGTAAAATCAGACCCAAATGGGATATTATTATAAAAAAATAGTTTGAACTCGGAATGAAACAGATATGAATAAAAAAATCCATTTCACCATGAACTCTTCTTTAGTGTTACATGTTTGTGCAGTGTACCAAAAATGATTCACCACATCTTTTGTCCATTCCAGCAATTCTTTGCACTTCTTGTCTTGACCTGCCTAAAAACAAACAAAAAAAAAATGTTTCAATTGAGGATATATCAAATAGAGCCAATGATTTATTAAAATGCAAATATATATATAAAGTACCATGCTCTAGGGTTTATAAAAAGGTCTCTGCATTAACCAGATATATAGTTCCTTTATCTGGTCCCGTTCTTGTGTTGTTCTTTTCCTACTTTACATCTTGTTATAAGTTGTTAGTGCAGATGGTTTTATTAATCATAAATGAATGCTAATTGAAGATCTTAAAGTCTGTAATAATGTAGACTTGTATCGTCAGAAATTAGACTTATCAGAGCTTGAAAGCTGGTCTCAACTTTAAATGGTTTGTGTGAGGGTTTGCTGTTTACCCAAATAAAAATGTTGTTCAAACATAAGTCTTACTTTAATAATCTGTTTCCCTAAAGTTTCGGTACCATGCCAAACATCTCATGAATGCTTCACGTCTGGATAGTCCTTTTCTACAAGATAATAAATCTAAGAATTTGCCTTGAAATAATAATACATTGTATCAAAATTAGATTTCAAACATTATGCCTTAAATAGATAACTTGAATAAGTGTTTAAAATAACTGTAAATTTAGAAGTTATTGGGATGTTTTTATTATTGCTACAATGCGACAGGGTTGTAATCGCAATAATTAAAACAAACAATTTTTTATATGAATCAAACTTGATTTTTCGGAATATCGCAAAAATTAAAATCACATTTTATTCTAAAATCACAGTAATAAATGCATGCAACAATTTCTGAATTTAGGGTAACACAATGGTTTGCATTATGAATATAATGTTTTATTAATATACGGGATAATGTATTGTAGCACTAATTTGATTGATCGACATCTCATCAATATTTACCACACATCTACCCCATATCACCTTTTAACTAAACTTGAGAATTTTTACTTACTCATGATGGAGGCAATCTGTACATGAGCATCAGTCACTCCTTCTGCTATTTTAAGGTCTTTATCTAAAAGGAACTTGAGGCACTTTAAAAACAAGCCTTTTCTAAGTTTGTGCTTTTCATTTCTATCATTCTTTTGTCCACAGTAACAATGCACAAGATCTGTTTACTGCTGTTCTCCATAAAGGTATAGGTGCAATACTTGGCTGAGTGTTGCTTTGATTTTCAACGCTGGACTAAAATTTCATTGACAATTTTTATGACATGTTAATTTTTTAAATAATTTATCAATGTTGTATATTTTAACCAATTTTTTCACTGATACTTATACATTAACAAACTGAAAGAGTCCCAGAGCTGTAGTTATTGTTATAGAAATTAAAATGTTATAAAATTTGTATAAAGAGCATACCAAGAATTACCAAATCCTGTCCTCTAAAACTGTCTTAAATAGCATCCTGATGATCAATCCAGCTTTCATCTACTGATGCAAACATTGATATCTTTTGAAAATTGTTTCCCGAGAGGACAACACTTGCTGCTATTATCATGTCACCACTATGCATACCTCTGTTCAATATTGGCTGTGAACACCATTTATGTACAATGTGACCATTTGGACATACCTTAAAACAAATAAATAAAAATGTAGTATTCAAAAGACTTGTATAATTTTAAATATATATACATTATATATATAATTATTGTTCTTGAATGTGTTCTGACTCACAAAATGAATGGATCAACATCTTTCTTTCTTTTACATTGCACCAAAAAACACACCATAACACAAGAGTTTCCTTGAACCAGGTATTTAGTATTAAAATATCTGCCAAAAGTCTTCAACTTCTTTATCAGAGTCAATACGTTTCACACCAGGACCAGAATAAAAATCTGTCTGCTCAGGCTCATCATCATAAATTTCATCCTCTTCATCTTCTTCTATTATATTTCTCGAGTCATCAGCCTCACTGAAAGAACATAAGATATCTAATACAAATGAAAGTCTATATACATATTTGTAATCAATATCTGTTTTTGTACATTTAGGACTACATTAATATGATGAACCACAAGTAAAGCAGTGAGTGAGGTTTACTAATACCTTGAATGTTAATATCTTGGTAATATAAAGACCTCTATAAAATTTCGATAACATTGCGTTGCCTTATGAAACTAAAAGGAAAGTAAATACATACCCAAAAGTAATATTCAAGCTAGGCTCATAATCCTCATCATCTGAATCACAGTTGTTGCTTTCTACTTCTGTTATATCAATTGTTAATCTAAAAGCAGAAGAGAATCAAAAAATAATAATAAAGGAATACGTAACTTAACATGTGATAGAAAGTACATGTATGTATGGCTAGCAAAATGTACAATATAACAAGTTCCTTATATTCTGTTAGACATAGGAGGAATTATCATATATATAAGTTCGGCCGTATAAAATCTTTTCCACATTTTCTTTTGGATTAAAAGAGCTGCCATCTGTATTTATATTATTTATCTAATTTTGTGGTATTTAATTCCATATCTGTTTTCAAAATAATACTTACCCCAAGGGTGACTGGGGAATAGAAGTATGGTCACCATTGGTCTTCCTCCGACCGGCGGTAAAACCCTCGTCAAAGTGGGGCGTCCGTTTGGCTGTGCGGGATGTACAAATTTGCAGCCACGTCCGGTCAGAATGGGGACGTTAAATCCGATGCCTCGTGTAAAGAGAGTGCCACGCTCTTTGCACGTTAAGAACCCTGCAACAACTTTTGAGGGGTCCGTAGGTGACCTGTTGCAAGGCTAAATTTCTGTCCCTATCCAATATACCCTCATTTCCCGTGGCAGTCTAAATTTCTCCGACCTCAATCCCAGACGCCTCTATTACAGAACCTACCTATTGTATTTATTGTTTATTTGTTCTCGTCCTGAATATGCATGAAATATTTGCCACTGGACGTTAAGCAACCAACAATCAATCAATCAATCAAAATAATACTTACTCAAAAGGATTTATGAAACTGCTGGATTCTTTCAAATGTGACCGTCTACGACTTTGCAATTCTTCAATCCCTGAGATATGTGCATTGGAATCACTGAAAAAAAAAACCATGAAGTATTTATTAATTCCACATTCAATCTAGGCAAATTGCATGAGTTAAATATAAATGAAACACCTTCATTTACTTTTTCTGTTTAACTTCTAATCAGCATCATATTACAAAAATGTATGTATAAAATTGTGAACTTTCTAATCATTTGCAACATAATGTTAGCAAATACATACTCAGCTTGTCTTTCACTCCCAGAAGATGAAATTCTAAACATATCAGACATGGGCGGAATATTGTCAGCAAGAGGACCTGGTGTTGAAGTCAATGCTTTTAGGTCCGGTGTTGCATAATTCATACTTGGACTGGACTGAGCAACATATGATGGAGTTTTAAATTCTTCATGTTTTGATTTTTTACTAGGAGTCATGGCTTTGGGATCTGGTGTTGCACTATTCATGCTGGTACTGGATGGAGCAGTGTGTGTTGGTGTTTTGAACACTTCATTGTCTTCAAAGTTTGATCTCTTTCTTGGACTGATATTTCTGTCTTGAATTGCATACCTATGAATGATATTTTAACTTAAAATCAATTGAAATTTCAGATGAAATGCCGAATAAACTTTTAATAACAGTAAGTTAAGATTTCCCCTTTGCGGGGCCTCGTGAATGAACGCATTTCTTTACACTTATAATTATCGCTTTTTCCTACATTTCTTCATCCAGAATGAAGTAAACAAACATCATTTGGCAATATATAAACAAATAAGAAGCAGTGTGCTTCTTTGAAATATGAAAAAAGTCTGTTTTGGAACAAGAATTTTGAAGATATAAATGTAAACAACACACAAACCTGTCCAACAGAAGTTTAGCAACTTGTGTGTGACTTTCCAGACGTAACCGGTCTTTCAGGTCATTCCAACGATCAATCTCGTCTCCAATGTGGATTTTCGACTTCTGATAAGCGGCCTGTGCATCTTTTCTGTTCCTCTTTCTTGCAGAATCTGTGAGAGTACGTTTTCTTCCTCGCGCTAAATTTCCTCTATCCGACATGTTTTACTTTCATTTACGAGTTGCGCATGCGCATTTCGATTGTCGAACACAGGTCAACTATAGGTCGTATGAATAAAGGTGGTCTTAACAGCGATATTTTATCTATAGATAATAATTCATGTAGGTGGTTAAAACTCTAAAAATCTTCTTTAAACCTTATGAAATGACAACGGGAATAGAATTTTTCCTAATTTTTCTTTATATTTGTTTAAAATTCGGCACTTTTAGTTTAAGTCATATTTTAGTGAAAATCGTTGCTACTATCCGTTTAACCATTTTCTTTATTGATAATTTTACGATTTATTCGACTATTTTTATATTTAATTGGATTCGATTTAACCTTAAATCGGTCAATTTCTTTGGATAATCTAAAAGATGTAACCTTAAATCAGCCACTTTCTTGAAGAATCATTTTGCTATAAATTCGACAACTTTTATAAATAATTGTTTTCGATGTAACCTTAAATCGGTCATTTTATTAGATAATTTTATAAAATGTAACCTTAAATCGGCAATTTTCTTTATAGATTTTTTCCAATAGATTCGAATACTTTGATATCTGTATGCGATGTAACTTAAAAATCCGACACTTTATTGATAATTTTACAACGAATTCAACAATTTTTGAAAATAATTGTATTCGATGAAACCTTAAATTGGTCACTTTTGTTATAAAATGTTATTGGATGTAACCATAAATCAGCCACTTTCTTTGTTGGTCATTTTACAATGATTTCAACAACTTTTTATAGATTATTGTATTTGATATAACCAGATATTAGTCATTTTATTAGATTTTATCAAATGTAACCTTAAATCGGTCACTTTATTTATTTCTCAATTGACAATGAATTGGGCAACTTATTTAGATAATATTATTCGATGCTACCTTATATTAGTCTCATTTATTAGATAATTTTATTAGATGCAACTTAAAATCGATCTCTCTCTTTATTGATCGGTCAATTTGATTAGATAATTTGATTAGATGTAACTGTACATCAACCATTTTCTTTATTGATCATTTTACAATGTATTCGACTGATTTTTACAGGTAATTGTATTCGATGTAACCTATCATCGGTCAATTTCTTTGAATAATTTAAATAGATGTAACCTTAAATCGGCCACTTTCATAACAAATCCTTTTGACATAAATTCGACAACTTTTATAAATAATAGTTTTCCATGTAACCTTAAATTGGTCAGTTTTATTAGATAATTTTATTGGATGTAACCCTAAATTAGCCGTTTTCTTTGTTGATCATTAAATTATGAATTCGACAACTTTTTCAGATAATTATTTTCGATGAAACCTTCAATCGGTCACTTTTTTAGATACATTGTATTAGATGTAACCTTAAATCAGCTACTTTCTTTATTGGTCAATTTATGATGAATTCGACCAACTTTTATAGATAGTTTTATTCGAAGTAGCCTTAAGTAGGTCATTTTGTTAAGATATTTATATAGGATGTAACCTTTAATCTGCCATTTTCTTTATTGATCATTTAGCAATAAATTCTACCACTTTTCACAGTTAATTGTATTTGATGTTATCTTAAATCGGACAATTTCTTTGGATACTTTTATTAAATGTAATCTTAAATCGGCCGTTTTCATAACCAATCGCTTTGCAATATATTCGACACCTTTTTATAAATAATTGTTTTCGATGTAACCTTAAATTAGTCAAGAACTCGACCACTTTTCACAGTTAAATGTAATTGTTGTTATCTTAAATCAGTCTATTTCTTTGAATATTTTTATTAGATGTTACCTTAAATCAGCCACTTTTATTTGATTATTTTTTAATGAAACATTAAATCAGCCATTTTCTTTGTTGATCATTTTACAATGGATTCGACAATTTTTAAAGTAAATTGTATTTGGTGTAACATGAAAGTTGTGACCTTAAATCGTCCATTTCTCTTTTGATCATTTTACAATGATTAAAACAACTGTTTATAGATAATTGTATTCGATGTAACATGAAATCGGTAATTTTATTAGATCATTTTATTAAATATTATGCTTAATTCACCATTTTCTTCATTGATAATTTTACGATTTATTTAACTAATTATTACATTTAATTGGATTCGATTTAACCTTAAATCGGTCAATTTCTTTGGATAATTTAAATATATGTAACCTTAAATCAGCCACTTTCTTAAAGAATCAACTTGCAATAAATTCGACAACTTTTACAAACAATTGTTTTCGATGTAACCTTAAATAGGTGAGTTTTATTAGATAATTTTATTGGATGTAACATTAAATCAGTCATTTTCTTTGTTAATCATATTCTAGAAATTCGATAACTTTTATAGATCATTGTAATCGGTGTAAACTGAACTTGGTCATTTTTATTAAAGTTGTGACCTTATCTTGTCCATTTGCTCTATTTATAATTTTACAATTTTACAATGAATTTGACCACTTTTCCTTAGATAATGTATTCAACGTTATCGAAATCGGTCGCTTTTATTAGATGTTACCTTAAATTTGCCATTTTCTTTATTGATCATTTTACTATGAATTTGACAACTTTTCCTTAGATAATGTATTCGATATAAGTTGAAATCGGTCGCTTTATTAGATAATTTTATTAGATGTAACCTTAAATCAGCCACTTTTTATGAATCATTTTGCAATGAATTCGACTACAATTTATAAATAATTGATTTCGATGAACCATAAAACCATAAATTAATCACTTTCATTTGATATTTTTTATGTAACCTTAAATCATCACTTTATTTGTTGATCATTTTTCAGTGAATAAGACAACTTTTGTATATAATTGTATTCGATGTAACCAGAAATCTTTTTTTTTATAATTCTATTAGATATAACCCTTAATCAACCATTTTTTTATTAATCATTTTATGATGTATTCGACTAATCTTCACAGTAAATTGTTTTTGTATTAACCTTGAATTGGTCAGTTTTATAAGATAATTTTATAGATTGTAACCTGAAATCAGCCATTTCCTTTGTTGTCATTTAACTATGAATTCGATAACTTTTAAAGAAACCTTCAATCGGTCTCTTTTTAGATAAATTGTATTAGATCAGCAACTTTCTTTATTGGTCATGCATCAATTATAATGAATTCGACAAATTTTAAAAGATAATTGTATTTGATGTAAACTTAAATTGGTCATTTTGTTTAGATAATTTTATAAGATGTAACCTTAAACCAGCCATTTTCTGTATTGATCATTTTACCGTGAATTCGACAACTTTTCAAAATTAATTGTATTTGTTGTAATTTTAAATCGGTCAATTTCTTTGGATAGTTTTATTAGATGTACCCTATAATCCGCCACTTTTAATATTACTTTAAATCAGCCACTTTCTTTGTTGATCATTTAACAATGAATTCGACCTCTTTTACAGTTAATTGTATTGATGTATCCTTAAATCGATCATTTTTAGAGATAATTTGTTTTATGTCACCTGAAGACTTAAATCGGCCACTTTGTCTATTGATCATTTTACAATGAATTCGACCTCTTTTACAGTTAACTGTATCGATGTAACCTTAAATCGGTCAATTTCATTTGATAATTTTATTAGATGATTTTATAAGATGCAATTTTAAATCGGCCATTTTCTTTATTAAAGATGACCTCAAATCTGTTACTTTATCTATTGATTATTTTACAATAGTTTCGAAATTTTTAAAAGATAACTGTGTTCAATCATACCTTAAATTGGTCAGCTGAAATCGGGCACTTTCTTTCTTGATCATTTTACAATGATTTCGAACTCTCTTTTAAATTATTGTTTTTGATGTAATCTTAAATCTTAAATCCGTCACTTTTATTAAATAATTTTATTGGATGTAACTTTAAATCAGCCACTACTTTTTGATAATGTTTACAATGAATTCGACTAATTTCAATAGATGATTATATTCATTTTATTGAATAATTTTATTAAATGTGATCTTAAATCTTTATTTTTAGTTTTGAAAACTTTTAAAAGATAATTGTTTTCGATGAAACCTTCAATTGGTCCTTTTATTAGTTAATTGTTACCTTAAATTGGTCACTTTTATATGGATAAAGTTACAATGAATTATACTTTTTTATCAATAATTGTTTGCGATGAAAACCTCAATCGATCACTTTTATTAGATAATTCTATTGGATGTAACCTTAAATCAGCCGTTTTCTTCGTTGACCATTTTACAATGAACGTCAAATCGTCCACTCTCCCTATCGATCAGTTTACAATGAGTTCGACCACTTTTATAGATAATTGCATTCGCAGTAACCCTAAATTAGCCAATTTTATTCAATATAACCTTAATCGACCAATTGCTTTATTCATCATTTGACAATGAACTGGACAACGGTTTTTAGATAATAGTATTCGATGTAACTTTGAATAAGTCGCTTTTATTAGATAATTTTACCAGACGCAACCTTAAATCAATTTCTTTCTTTATTGATCACTTTATAATGAATTCGACAACTTTTAACAGTTATTTGTATTCAATATAACCATGAATCGGTCAATTTTATTGATAATTTTTTTGTACAGCGTTGCACTAAGTATCCCTGATATGTTAGTTATTAGGTATCCAGGAGAATATCTAATAAAAATAAATTGATATTACATTACAATATTACAATATTTTAAATGATTTCATGTTTACCGGAGAATTTCACTTCCATCCGATAATGGTTTTAATATTAGTTAAATGTGCATCGTGTTTGCCACCATCATCTTTGTTTTGGATAAATTTAATTGAGAATTTGAATATTTACGGAATATAATATTAAGACAAGTTGACTATTTAAAAGGTAAGTTGACCTTAATTTTCTTGACTTTTAAATCATAAGCAAAATTTATATAATCCAACTGTTAGCAAAATAGAAAAGAAAAATAGTGTTAGGTCGAATCCTCAGTTAGCATCAGCTATGAAGTTAGTGAAGCAAGGCAGTGTGAAATCTAGTCCAACAGTCAAAAGGAAAGAAAAAGTGTGGCAAGTCTAATCGTGTTTCAAAGAAGTGTAATATAGATTATCATAGTACTAAAACAAGGCGAAGTTCACTAGAATCTTTCACTTCACATGCGTCGGAAATGCCTGTAAAGGAACAAGTAAAATTAGAAGCTGCAAAGGTGAGGTTTAAATATACTGAACAAGAGCAAGAGCTAACACGTCAAAAGGCTGCTCTCGATGCAGACTTAGAAAAGCTTGTAAGGAACGTGAGGTTGACGAAGCAGAGTCAAAGGTTCGAACTATTCAGGATGCACAATCCCGTCACAATATATAACCTCAGAATGCACAACTTCGTCACGATCTACAACCTTAGATTGCGCAACCTCAAGACAATCCACAACCCCAGATTGCACAACCTCAACACATCTACAACCACAGATTGTACCACCTCAAGACAACCCAATCCAACATGTGCATCATCAATTATAGCATATATACATGTTCCATTGATTGAATGATTGTTGGTTGCTTTATGCCGCATTAGCACAAAAAGGCTATATCGCGGCGAGAGCTTATTTGAATATTTTACAATTTAAAGCATATTGTTAAAATCAGACAAAAGGTCCTTCAATAAACTAAAATTCTAGACTAAAGCAAATTGATTATTTACAAATAAAAATAATATGCAAAGGAAATATAACTTGTTGTCTTAAAATTTCTTGTATTGGTAATCAATTAAAAAAATAAGTAATCAACCTACAGTAACGGGTTTGTGTTGGCTACTATATTGCACTGAATGTCATCGAGTGGTGGGCACATAATATTACCTGATGGTTTATGGAGAGATTGATTTCAAGTCCTCTTTCCATCTGTAGACTTTCTGGCAGGTATCACAGGAAACCGTTCCGGCTCGCTGCTGTGTCTGCTGTCCGACAACTATATAAAAACCAATGGAATTGTCTACAGATCCGTCATTTTTAAACTTATGACATAGTATATATCGGAATTTCGTTTCTGTTTGATTTGGTATAATCCATAGTCGAAGAACTGAATATAGATTAATTCATTATTGAAATTTGATAAATGATTGAACCATAATAAACACTTGACGAAGGTAGGCGCAGAAAGCGCGCTGCAGATGCAACAAAACGACATCTATCATAAACATTTGTCGATTATAAAAATCAGAAATCTCTTTTGTATTCATACATTCTGCGCGGGTAGGTTAATGCGGTTTCAAATCGATTTTGGTGATTGCATCGAAATCTCATCTATTACGTCATTTTCGAAACTATGCGAAATCTGATTGGCTAAATCGGACGCTGGGAGAATTTGTTATGGAGTGGTGATTTTTGGCAACTGTGCTGCCCCGGATTTAATTCTTCCTATGGTTAAATTTTTACCAACACCGTATTTTTGGTTATTAATCATATGATACGTTTGATGTTCACATTGCGCTTTGTCACAAAACATAGAAGCCACTGGACGTTAAGCAACCAACAATCAATCAATCAAAACATAGAATTTAGGTGTTGGCCCTCATGAAGTAAGTTCATACCTTTTTATTGATGATATTTGATTAATTAGTGTATGTTTATAAATGTTATTATATATTATATAATATGAAATTATCTGTAAAATGGGTGCATTTCAATGAGACAAGGAACGTCCTAAATATTGAACTCTACGGGAAATCTGTAACAGTATTTGAAGTTATTTTGTGTGATTGTGCAGGTTTATTTGTATTTAATTATTTGATATATTTGAAATGAATGATTATGCAAATTATTACTTGTAGTATCAAGATATTTTATTCTCAAGTATTTTTACACACATAACAGTATAAATTTTACATGGTACATAATTTACTGAGTTTGGTTACTTTTTCAGTATGTTTATCTTTATGTGAAATATTTGATAAGGTTTTGTTTGTAAATACCTTTTACTTATGATTGTATTTTTATGTTGTAGTTTTGTACCTCTCCGGGGTTTGAATAGCAATAAAGCATAGAACATTGCACAGAACAAAATGCATACAAGGAACCAGCTTCACATCAGAACATGTCAGATTCAGAGTGGACATCGGACAAATCCTTAGACGACAAAGGAACTTTACAGAAAAGGCTGAGGAGGCATACCAAGTAATTGTTCAGAAATATTGGACTACACTTACCGGAGTAAAACAGGAGATTCATTTGTTGATTGAAGCTATGCGTGAAGGGACCTGCACAGTATCAGATGTTGATACGCATGTACGCCAAAACTTGAACTTTATCGTAGAAACTCAGAGGGTTTTCTTAGATATCTGTCATCAATACGCACAAGATTTAGTGACATTGAAACGGAAAATAACGATCAGGAACTTAAAAACATTGAAAAAAATCCAGTTCTATCTTAATAGAGTTGATGAACATCCAGGAACCTCAAAACAGGATTCATTGTCAGAACAAAACATTACTGTGATTCAGAAGGAACAAGATTCAGAAGATTTACTGACAGATGTTCAGCTTAAGTCAGAGCATAAAAGTGATCATCCTGTGAATATGAAATCAAACTCAAAAGCTAAAAGCATTCGGTCAAAACTATCTGGAAAGTAAAATTGTCGACAAATCAAATGTCAATTCATTATACATTAAACAGAAAGTGAAAGTAGAAGAGTTGCGTGTTCGTGTGGAGTATGCGCGACAGGAAGCAGAGCTGTTAAAACAAAAAGCTGACATTGAGGCAAATATTAAAGTTTTGAACACACAACGAGAGTTCGCAGAATGCCTAAAAGGGTTCGAAGTACTAGACGACTGCATGGAAAGTAGTGAAGAAGAATTTGAAGATAAACACTCGTCAGAGACTCGGGAAAAAGAGTAAGACAGTTTGTCCTTGATCAGAGTAAAATTATGGATCCACTATCAAATGGTGATATCCTAGTTCCCAAAACTGATAATGTCGAAAAACTGATACGAAACCGAAACAGAATATTTATGACGAAAACAACAATGAAGATAATGATTTATCACCAGTGATTCAGATTGCTACACAACCATATCCAAAAGTTGTGCCAACTATAGATACTTTAAGTCTTGTACGTTGAATGCAAAGGCTGCTCCATATTATCCCACAACCATCAAAAACTCTAGTGAGGAATTGGCAAAATTTATTGTTAAAAAGATCTTCTGATATCTCGAATACAAAGATTTGATGATAAGTCAGAATATTTTGGATCGTGGAAAAATCATTCTCTGACACTGTGAATGAGTTAAGCCTCTCAGCATCTGAGGAAGTTGGTTTATTGTTGAAGTATCTGGTACCAGAGTCGACAAAGTCTGCTATTAGTATAAAGTAAAATCACAAAATACTAAACTCAGAGGAAAATCAAATCGGAAAGTCCCTTATCACATGGCAAAATCAAATGACAAAACACATGAAAACGAATGGACAACAACTGTCATAATCCTGACTTGGTACAGGCATTTTCAAATGTAGAAAATGGTGGATTAAACCTGGTTTAGCTCAGCTCAGCGAACTATTTGGACCTTGCAAAAGCACGTGACAGAATATTGGAGCGACTCCAAGATCGTTATGCAAGACCGGAAATGGTTGAATCTTCAATTAAACAATAACTTTTGTTTTTTCCTAAGATTACAAACAAAGATCCAAAACAATTATATGATTTGTTGGACATATTATCAAAATTGCAGCCATTAAAACCTATGAACAGTACCGTCCATTATATGCATATTTTGACTCATCTGCTGGAGTAAATCCCATAGTTGCAATACTACCATATCAATTACAAGAATAATGGTCTACAGAAGCAAACAAATACGCCCAAAAGTAATGCCCACCAACAGCTGTGATACTTAAAACGAAGATGGTTCTATTTACAATACTTATATGGTAGGAGATGGACTTGAAATATCAGTAGGAACAGACATTAAACATCTCTTACAACTACTTGTTGTAACATATTACGTGTATGATTTGTCATACCCTAAATGTTACCACCTTTTGTTTATATTGAAATGGCTATCCTCCAGGACAATGCAAATTTCCATAAGGAAGCTAATTATTTAAATTTTGTAAAGGAATTCCTGGAACATGTAGTCAGGTGGGAAGAAGATGATAAATGATGACACCTTTTCTCTAATAACTAGTGTTATTTCTGTATGTTTTTCCACATAGTATCGGACTTTATCTGAGCATGCTTCACTGTGGGATGCATTTTAGCTTCATCAATCCATGTTGTATTAAATTGATTTCACATTTTCTCAAGAACTACAAATATATATAGGCTTTCAAAATTAAGATCAAGCTTCATTTAACCATGTTAAATTGCATTCTGTGCAATACATTTTACAGCACCTGCTCACCAACTTCAATAGCCCACAGTTAAACTTTTTCTTGTCTTAGACATTTTTATGCTGTTGTTTTCACTTATTTAATTTTCTACAGAAGAAAAGTAAGATCAATGTTGAATATTTTTGTAATAAAGTTTGCTTATGTCTATGAAGAGTAATACATGCATGTATGATAAATAAGCCATAAAGGTACTGTTTTTGTATATAGTTTTTATATCTGTAATTATCTTAAGTTGGCAGGTTTGTTCATTTAAATAAAAGGTACGCACAAGTGTAAACTAGAAATATATTAAGATAACCACTTAGTAATATTTAACCAATATTAGTCATTCTTTCTACCGAAAAGACTATCTGCAATTTCCCTTATTTTTTTTTTTTTTTTGGGTGAAGAGGAGAAACGCCTTATATTTTTAGTTTTTAGTTACTTGTTCTGTTTGTTTTACTTTTAAACATGGCTGTAGGAAAGCCCGTTATACATTTTTAGGTCAACCTTTAACAAATCAACTTTTGCGTTTTGTTAATGATTGTTAGATTTTAATGTCTGTCAAAACTATGACATTAATTGATTAACAGTTTTGATTGTCTTGTGGAAGGGATTGTTGTAAAAGGCTGTTATACTTTGATCTGTTTTGTTTTGTCATTTACCCGTCTTGTCGTTGGTATTATCTTATTTAAATGTTTTTATGTCATGTGATTTTCTCCTGAGTAAAATTTCTTAATTTTTCATTTCTCTAAATATCACAAAGTACACATTGAATAATGCGATATTTACATAACTCGAGAAAGATTAATACCGTAATGTATTTCTAAATCACTTTCCTAATCAAATGGAGAAATAAAATAACAATATAAATAAATATTCAATTTAATAAATATTAATGCTTTGGAAAATAATAAGAAAGTTCTGTTTAGTACTCTCATCCTGTGTCGTGACACATTATGAAGCCGAAAATACATGTATATTTTTGTAATTGTCTGTCTAGCCATGTAGATTGAAAACAATAAAAAATACCACTTCATTTCTTCTTTAAACTATAAGAATTTATAACTGAAGTTTTGCAGTATCGAGAGATTTTTACCTTTTAAAGATTGATAAATATAATCGTAACATGTACTTTAATGCACCTGCTAGGTGTGGTGCATTTCTTCGGAAATCGGACAGAGCCTCGTCTATGTCAGATTATTTGCCATTAATTGTACCACAATACAGGACTCTGTAATGAAAATATTTTAGTTTTTAAATTTGTTTTATATCAAGTCCTACAAATTTTAAGTAACTGAAAATAAATACAGATATAACAGGATAAAACAAATAGTGGTTTACATTTATAAATTTTGACTTGGATGGAGAGTTGTCTCATTGGCACTCATACCACATCTTCTTATATCTATTAACCATGACATACTAATAATACCAAATATTTGACAACAACACAACAACAACAAATAACTTATTAGAGTCTTACCTCTTTAAAACATTTGATATAAAACACAATATAATATTAACAGATCAATTTATAAAAGAGCCACTCTAAAAGAGTTACGAGAGACTGTAAAAACACATTAAAATACATTTATATTACATCTATAACATATATCAATATATCTTAGCATTAAACACGATAATCATTTAAATGGTTTTGAACCTTATTTAAAAGTAAGGTACATCAAACGACCATTGTCAACACTCATTCGTCAGCTGAAATTTTATCTTGTTATAATTCAATTAAAGTCAAAAAAGGCTACAATATGTAAACATGACTATAACTGTGTGGTTATATGAAATTCTACACGGAAATGTTATGAAAAAATTAAAAGTTTATTGAAAAGAAAAGAATAATATACTTGCCTCGTGTTTCATTTTTATCATATCGTATTCAGACGATATAGTGTTGATCATTCAATCACCAGAAAATACAAAAAAAAAATGTTAATAAAGGACCGAATAATAATAACTCCTCGCAGTTAGTTCAGTATTTTTATGATTTTACTTTTTAATTTTGAAAATAGCTTGTTTAATTCAATTGATAATTTAAACACGATTTTTGTACTATATTGAGTTAAAAACGCACAATCATACAAGTGATTACTTGTTAAGATGTGGGACAACTTCTATCAAAGTCAGTCAATATTAAAAGGGATCAACTTTAATCGCAGACTTGTTCATGCATTGTTATGCATCACAGTGTGGGTCCAAACTCAGGAAATACCAGTCTAAATAACAGTGACCGTTGTTTTGGTGTTTTCGGTAACTAATCCAGAAATTTTAAATACACTGCAAAATTTTCTGAGAGGAACTTCTTTTCATAAATCAAATATCAACAACAAAACTGTCTTTTCCATGATGAGAAGTGAAATATATCAATGGAGTATGCAAACCCTAAGTCTAAAACAAAACTGACGATGCCTTAAGTTAATACGATAACGACAAAAGACAAACTACATGAACAGTACACATAAAATAACATGAACCCCATATGTAAAACAGATTTGCAGTGCATTTGAATATCTGTCATCCTTAAAAGCATTAAATCATCAATTACATGACTTTAGAATATAATAATATGTATGAAAACACGATTTCTATCAATTTTGTCTTTAATTTACCTGTGCACTTTATTGTGGGATCTCGTGTCATCTTCATTGTGTAATGAATGTTAATTTCAAAAGGACGCGAAATTGCTGTTAGCCAATCAAAATAACTGTATCATAATGAAACATACATCTAATGTAATTATAGTGATATATGACCTTTAGTCAATCGTTCGTTATATTGTTTATCATTCATATTCAAATTTTAGACAAAATTTCCAATTACTTTTATCGAATGTGTACATAGTTGTATTTCCATATTCAATAACAATGAACGTCAATACAAATAATTGCAAACACAGAAACTATGTAAAACAGATTCGCAGTGCATTTGAATATGTGTCATCTTTAAAAAGCATTAAATCATCAATTACATGACTTTAAAATATAATAATTTGTATGAAAACAGAAACAGTTACCAAACAGGATTTAATCTATTTTTAGAAAGTTAAAATGGAAATTTTAGTGACTCATAAGTCAGAACAGAATTGAATCAGTCGTTCACATATAAAAACAATCAACATATATTGCGTCCGTGTTTATTCCTCTGTACCTTGTCTGCTCCGGATGCTTATAGACACAATAATTAGTTTAAATCATGTAAATATCGCCATTTGTCTTAAGTGTTTATCATCATTTTGTGAAATGTGTCCTGAAACTATACTGACATTTGATCAAGGTGAGTGGTATGTATGGGGATAAGCTGTAAAGTTTCAATCGTCGCAACCACAATCTCGTCTTCTTTTCCTTGGATGTGACCTACCTATTCAAAATTATATGGCTCCGTCTTGTATATCGAACTTTGACCTATAATTATTTACCTTTACACATGTGATTTAAATGGACAGAAGTCGCATTGGCACTCGTATCACATCTGTTTATTTCTATTTTACCCGACGTTGTAATAGCATCACATTCGGTGCCACATTTTGAGAAAGAACTGTTAACTCTCATGGATCACATGAGATCATCTCAGGTTTTTGGTGTGGTTCGTGTTGCACAGTTTTACATTTTCTATGTAAGAATTTTGTAAACTGTTGTTTGTGTTTAGTCATTATACGGGTTTTCCTATAGTACATATAGTCAGGTTATTATCGATTTTACATCCGAATATATCTTTGGTATCTATAACTTGTATTTTTCAATAATTCTTAAAACATGTAAAATAAATATCTTCTGTCTCACTCAAAGGCATTTATTGCATTTAATCCTCTTTTCTTCTTGGTTGTTTTTATGTGTTTAAATTGATTTGAACAACTAAAATTTTTAATATTTTTTCAAATATTTTAGTTATTTTATGTATTCTTGCTTTTATTCGGACGATTTTCTATTAACAAGTTTAACCGAGCTGTCCCTCTATTCATATGCTGTGAAACTAAAACAAAAGTAACAGTACATAAAACGAATGTCGTGGTATGGCATAATTGGTAACTCTACAGATCATTGGCTTTAATTGATGACTGAAGTTTAGACTGTCGATGGTATTTAGACTGTTACACATGGCCATTACATTGTCTAAGATACCTAGACACATTGTTTTTTATTGTAAGCAATCTTTATCCCATTCATTATTACAAATACCAGCAATCTTGCTTTTAATTTGATGACAACCAGAACAAGCAATAAAATCAAAATTGTTAGTGGTTTTGTTCAAACAAAAGGCAGAATGTTTACCTGAAAACAAATAAATATTTAACAGTGATCAATTTATATTGTAGATATTATACATAAATTTAGATTTTGGATGAAAATATCAATTCATGTTCTAAAAGAGCCAACTCCAGAGACAGTGTTTCCCGTGTTTGAAGGTAAGAACTAGAAGACATTTGTTTTCGAAAACAATGAAGTGTTATCAAATATATAATAGTTTTTCTATAAAAAAAAACAATCAATGTCCTGCTCTTCATCTGATACTGTATTTTTTTTCATTATATATTCCCTTTACTTTAATTATTGTATGTGATGTGCCCTCTTTGTTCATTTTGATTCATTTCAAAGTTTTCAATTAAATTTATTTAAAGAAAAGACATCATAACAGGTTTAAGTTTGTTGATTATCACCATTAAACATTAGGTTATGATTATTTTGCATCTCAATTTTCAATCTTTTAAGAAAATGGAAATTGATTGGTTATTCTCGACTTATGAGTAGGAATGTCGTTCTGATATCTGTAGCCTCTCTTTCAAAAATAAAACGAACGCACAACTCAAATCCTCTGTAACTGTTAGTTTTCCTTTAAGACATATATTTCTTTGCTATGTATGATTTTTATTGGTGCCCTGGATTTTAATGAATATCATACCTGTCCAGTAAAACTGGTGATTTTTAAGAGAGGAATAAGTGTTCAATGTATAACAAATTTTGTTTGATTTGTTATTTTTTGTGATTATTGTGTTGTTACAGCTAGGATATATTGGTCTGATATATGGCAATGAAATGAAGTTGATCTTTTAATAAATTGGAAATATACGATATCGCTTTAAAGTTTTAATAAGAATATTAAATATTGTCTTTAATAATTGAAACTTCGATTTATTCTCAATATTGTCCTTTGCTTTTTTGTTATATATAGATTTCAATGGTTTGAAGAACAATAAGCTACTGTCGTCTTAATTTGACTTTTTACGTTTAATTTTGCTAAATTGTAGGATTTCTCCTCATTGTTTTTTACATACATATTTTAAAGCATCTGCATTTTGTCTGTTAACTTATATTACATGCTTTTATTTCAATAAAACAATAGAATGTTGTATTTGAACCTTTTGTATATTTATTATACTATTGCAATCTGTAATGTAATCTCTATCGGACTTGCATGTCGTTGTACGTCACGGTGATATGTCCCTGTATTTAGTTTTTACTATTGTACAGAAACCGTATAAAATGCGAAAGTTATTATATGCAGTAATCATGTACCGCCGTTATTTTTTCGCCATGTGTTAATTTTCTCAATTTTGACTAAAGTTAAGACTGATAATGTTATTTAGTATTTTACAAATGACTATTACATTCTTTGACATATTGTATTTATTATTAATTTTCTTTTATCATTTAATCTTGAAAATACTAGTAATCGTACCCTTACTTTGCTACATGTAACAACAAAAGCAATGATTATTTGACAGTTATCCATTTATATTGTAACACCTATAATTGTAGGTGGATTGTGGCATGGATTTCGAAATAGATGTTTAACAGTAGCAAACTGCAGAGGCAGACATTTTCCCGTGATAAAAGGTAAGACATAGTTTTTGGTAACAATTTAGTGTAATCAAATATATAATAGCTCTTTGTAAAACAATCCTGTTCCTAGTCTTCATCTAATACTTTTGTTTTTTTTTATTATTCATTACATATACTTTTGTGAAGTGCCTCTTTGTTCATTTCGATTCATTTCAAAATCTTAAATCAAATACTATTTTAAAAAGACATGCAGAAATCACTGATTTTATTAGAAAAGGGTTTTGGTTTTGTTTGACTTCAAATTATCATCATTTTCATAACAAAACTACTATTTATATTTTCAATTATTATACTTTCAACTTGGTTTTGCACTTAAGTTTGTAACTTATAACCATTAAACATTAATATATGCTTTAGCGATTGTATGTGCTTTCTGTACAAATGTACATGTATTTGTCATGAATTTCTTCAATTTTATATCTGAAAAAGAAAGATAAATACGCTAACTTTCGATTTTATACGAATTCATCATTCCAAACTTTTATGCCTAATAATACCAAATCTCTGAAAATCATTTAAATGGTTTTGAACCTTATTTAAAAGAAAAGTACACCAAACGACCATTATCAATACTCCAGTCGTCAGCTGAAATTTATCTTGTTAAAATTCAATTAAGGTAAAAAGGCTACAATATGTATATGTAAACATGACTATAACTGTGTGGTAATAAGAAATTCAACATGGAAATATTATAAGAAAATAAAACGTTTATTCAATAGAAAAGAATATTATACTTCAATTTTATCATACCGTATTCGGATGATATAGTGTTGATCATTCAATCACAAGAAAATACAAAAAATGTTAATAAACGACCTAATAATAATTAAAACCAATTGTTCAGAGCAGAATTGAAGTTCTTTCTACTACAATTTGAAATAACTGTTGAAAAGAAGCCAGTTCCGGTTTACTCAAAGTTAAAATGGCATCCAATCATAAGTTTCTTCATACTGATGGGATAAATAAGTGGTTTCTATACCCTTTGAGTGAAATAAGGAGATAATTTGCTACTTCCGGTGAAGTAAATGTCACTTCCGGTCTCATATGATAGCTTCTTTCACACTGATTCCAAAAATATATAGTTTCTATATACTTTTGTTTGTAAACCAGGAGATAATTGGCCACCTACGGTTTATCGAAAGTCACTTTTAGTCTTTAATGATAAGAAAATGTATTAAAATTACAAAATACATGGATTCCAAGTACTTTTGCATGAAACAAGTGTAAAAAGGCTACTTTAGGTTTTCTCAAGGTCACCTCCGATTGTCATTTTCAAGGTCATATGTCACCCAACCTTTTGTAAAGGTCATATGGCTTTATAAGGAACCATGTTGAAGTTATTATCAATTTACCTTATAATTAGACATTTCAGGGCACTTACTCCTATAAGATTACATTAGATTGTTTCAGACCAAATGTAACATATCTTCATTAGAATAAAACAAACATTTTGCACTTGTTCCTTTATATATATCTTTAAAAGTGATGGAGAAAATGCAAAACAAGGAAAAGTCAAAATTGAGAAATTGACCTTGACCTTTGACCTTGACCTCTTTTTCTAAGTTAGGACCTAGGGGCCTGAAATAAAAGCACACCAGGGTAATACTGTTTACGGTTTATGAGTTAAAAACATACTGACAAATTAATTTAGTGAAGGTAGATAACTCCTATAAAATTTCATCGAATCGCTTCGATTCAAATTAGCCAAAATTTCTGAGAATGAACAAGTTAGAAAAGAATTTTGTCGATATCTTTTTGTTACGAAGGAGATGCACACATTTGATAAACAGTGAATAGGAGATAACTCTTACAAAGAAAATTGTTCGGCTTAGCAGGGTGAAATTTAAAAGCGCATACACTATAGGATACAATATGAGAAATATCTACGCGACATATTGCGAAACAACTATTTATCGCAAGAACAAAATTTGGCAGAAGAAAAAAAATTATAATAATAATAATATTAAACACCAATTGTTCAGAGAACAATTGAAGGTCTTTCCACATCAATTATCAAAGTTATTGAAAAAAGCTAGTTCCTGTTTACTCAAAGTTAAAATTGACATCCAATCATAAGTTTCTTCATACTGATGCGATAAATAAATGGTTTCTATATACTTTTGAGTGAAATAAGGAGATAATGTGCTACTTCCGTTGAAGAAAATGTCACTTCCGGTCTCATATGATAGGTTCTTTCACACTGATTCCAAAAATATAGTTTCTACATACTTTTGCATGTAAACAAAGAGATAATTGGCCACTTCCGGTTTACGGAAAGTCACTTCTAGTCTTTAGTGATAAGTTAATGTATTTAAATTACAAAATATATGGATTCCGAGAACTTTTCAATGAAAAAGTGCAAAATGGCTACTTCCGGTTTTCTCAAGGTCATTTCTGGTTGTCATGTTTAAAGGCCATAATTCACCAAACCTTTTGTAAAAGGTCGTATGGCTGTATAATGAACCAAGTTGAAGTAATAATCAATTAACCGTATATTAAGACATTTCAGGGCACTAACTCCTATAAGATGCCATTAGATTGTTTCAAACCTAATGTATCATATCTTCATTACAATAAAGCAACATTTTGCACATGTTCTTTATATATCTCTTTAAGTTTTGGAAAAATGCAAAACAAGGAAAAGTTCAAATTGAGAACTTGACCTTGACCTTTGACCTTGATCTCATTTTCAAAGTTAGCCCTAGGGCCTCAAATAAAAGATTCCAGGTTTATACGGTTAACGGTTAACGAGTTAAAAACATACCGACAAATATATTCCTAAAGGTAGATAACTCCTATAAAATTTCATCGATATCGCTTCGATCCAAATTAGCCAAAATTTTCTGAGGATGTAACGAGCAATTCAGAAAAGAATTTTGTCGAAGTAGCTGCACACATGATAAACAGTGAATAGGAGATAACTCTTACAAAGAAAATTGTTCGGCTTAGCAGGGTGAAAGTTAATAGCGCATACTCTGTATGATACAATATAAGAAATATCTAAGCCACATATTGCAAAACAAATATTTATCGCAAGAACAAAATTTGGCGGAAGAAAAAAATATTAAAAACCAATTGTTCAGAGAACAATTGAAGGTCTTTCCACATCAATTTTCAAAGTTATTGAAAAGAAGCTAGTTCTGGTTTTTCTCAAAGTTAAAATTGGTATCCAATCATAAGTTTCTTTATACTGATGCGATAAATGAATGGTTTCTATATACTTTTGAGTGAAATAAGGAGATAATGTGCTACTTCCGGTCTCATTTGATAGCTTCTTTTACACTGATTCCAAAATATACAGTTTCTATATACTTTTGCATGTAAAACAGGAGATAATTGACCACTTCTGGTCTTTAGTGAAAAGTTTATGTATTTATATTACAAAATATGTGAATTCTGAGTACTTTTCCATGAAAAAGTGCAAAAGGCTACTTCCGGTTTTCTCAAGGTCACTTGGTTGACATTTTTCAAGGTCATATGTCACCAAACCTTTGTAAAAGGTCATATGGCTTTATAATGAACCAAGTTGAAGTAATAATCAATTAACCTTATAATTAGACATTTCAGGGCACTAACTCCTATAAGATGCTATTAAAACAAGGAAAAGTCAAAATTGAGAACTTGACCTTGACCTTTGATCTTGACTTCATTTTCTATGTTAGGACCTACGGGCCTCAAATAAAGATTCCAGGGTTATACGGTTAAAGGTTTATGAGTTAAAAACATACCGACAAATTATTTTGGTAAAGGTAGATAACTCCTATAAAATTTCATCGAATCGCTTCGATCCAAATTATCCAAAATTCCTGAGGATGTAACGAACAATTTAGAAAAGAATTTTGTCGATATCTTTTTGTTACGAAGGAGATGCACACATTTGATAAACAGTGAATAGGAGATAACTCTTACAAAGAAAATTGTTCGGCTTAGCAGGGTGAAATTTAAAAGCGCATACACTGTACGATACAATGTAAGAAATATCTAAGCGACATATTGCGAAACAAATATTTATCACAAGAACAAAATTTGGTGGAAGAAAAAAAATAATTATAATAATAATCAAAACAAATACAATAGGTCTTTCCACTGAAAAGTGGAAAGACCTAATAATAATCATAAGAAAACAATAGGTCTTTCCATTTTTAGGTCTTTCCACAGAAGAGTGGAAAGACCTAATAATAATAATCATAACAATATAATAAGTCTTTCCACAGAAAAGTGGAAAGACCTAATAACTCCTCGGAGATAAGTATGTTTTGATTTTACTTAATGCATTACAGTGAGTGTCCAAACTCAGTAAATACTAGTCTAAACAACATTAACCGTTATTTTGGTGATATGTTTTCGGTAACTAATCAAGAGATTTCTAAATATACTGCTAAAACTTTCTGAGAGCAACTTATTTTCATAAATCAAATATCAACATGGTTTGGTATGAATAGGAGAAAGAACACTTAAATCAAATGAAAAAGTATCAGTCGGAAATGTGTTTTCTAAATAAAACACTTATCTAAATATTGGAAGAAAAGAAACAACCGTCCATTTTTCCAAGCGCAAACACGTTTGGTTTCATTTACGGGCAACACAGTTGAGAAAATCTAGATGAGATTCAGACATTTAACAAAAATAGTAAGTAACTAATGTGTGTTTTGGGGTCCTGAAAACGAGTTGTGTGTTCCTGCTGAGAACGGTAATCTTTGTTTCAAATAACCTAGTGCATGGTCATAATAGTCATATTGTCCGACACCTTCATAACCAAGCGAGTACATGTATATACATGTACCAATATAATTCGATCTTACATAAGATACGATTGGTGCTAACGCATTCAATCAGTAAATGTCCTGTTAGTATAGGTTGTCGTTTTAGGATTTTAATATTATTAATAAAAGTGATTTAGTCTTGCTTTTACAAACATTACAAACTTTCAAATTAAAATTGAAAGTGGATATTTTTCAAACAAAAGGCAAAATAATAACACGAAAACAAATAAATATTTGACAGTGCTCAATTTATATTGTAGATCCTATAGATAAAGGTGAATTGTGAGAGAATTAAGAAAGGTATGGTTTGAAATAGCCAACTTCTTATGCAGTTTTTACCGTGTTAAAAGGTAAGAACCAGTATAGGAAACAATGTATTGTTGTCAAATATATAATAGATATAATAAATCTAGTTCCAGCTCTCCATGTGATATTGAATTTGTTTTCCATTATGTATTCCCTTTACTATTAATAGTTGATGTGAAGTGCCTCTTTGTTTATTTTGATTTTGTTCAAAATAAAAGGCCAACTATTTACCCGAAAACGAAGAAATATTTAACAGTGATCAATTTATATTGTTGATTCTAAACATGAAGGTAGATTGTGGGATGAATTTACAAATTTATATTCTAAAATAGCCAACTCCAGAGACAGTTTTTCCCGGGTTAAAAGGTAAGAACTAGTAGACATTTGTTTTCGGAAACAATGAAGTGTTATCAAATATATAATAACCTTTTCTATATAAAACAATCAAGTTCTTGCTCTTCATGTGATACTGTATTTTTTCATTATACATTCCCTTTACTTTCATTATTATATGTGAAGTGGACTCGGACTTCTCTTTAACTGACTTTTAATGTGCGTATTGTTATGCGTTTACTTTTCTACATTGGCTAGAGGTATAGGGGAGGTTGAGATCTCATAAACATGTTTAACCCGCCGCATTTTTGCGCCTGTCCCAAGTCAGGAGCCTCTGGCCTTTGTTAGTCTTGTATTATTTTACTTTTAGTTTCTTGTGTATAATTTGAGTTTAGTATGACGTCCATTATCACTGAACTAGTATATATATTTGTTTAGGGGCCAGCTTAAGGACGCCTCCGGGTGCGGGAATTTCTCGCTGCATTGAAGACCTATTGGTGACCTTCTGTTGTTGTCTGTTCTGTGGTCGGGTTGTTGTCTCTTTGACACATTCCCCATTTCCATTCTCAATTTTATTAAGAGTCCTGGCAATACAATCTGTCTGGAGCATATTTAAGAGTCCTGGCAATACAATCAGTTACTTCTTTCTCTGTCCCAATGAAGGCCCTGGTTGCAACGTCTGTAATGAAAAAAGAAACAGAAATATAACAATGTACATACAGTTCCTATTAAGGATATATTTTGGATAGCGCTTCCGTTGTCAACACTTCTTTCAATATACTGTGACCTCGCCTTGTGGCATTTGAGTATTTATTTCCAATCTTTTAAGCCACAAGCATACCAGAGGAAGGTCAATCCAAAATAGTGTGGGAATAACATAAAAGTTATCATTATCGTAAACCAGGAAATTATAAACATTTTAATTCCCTGTTGTGACTTTGGTCTGAAAATGTGATGAAAATTTCTGATAGAAATACTCTGTAATTCATCATACAATATTTATTTAGGCTTTGAAATAAGAACCGAAAGAGTAATTGTGCTAATAGTACAATTTTGAATTTTTCTGTGACCATTACACTAAATTATAGCACTATATTTTAAATTGTACTAACTGATCAAGAAATAAGACCAAATACATACGATATCAGTTAAATATTTACTTCAATAATAATAATGCAGTTGTAACTTTTCATAAAGCACTTGAACGGCAGACTAAGCAAGTGCCTACTCATGTGGTGCATACTGTTGACAGTGCAAACGTTAAGTAAAGACAGTTTTGTTGACTACAAGGAACTTTTTTCTAAGTACATGAAGTAATTCATTTAAACTCTATGCCAAAATAAAGCATCTTTAATATGAAAAGACATTCTTACAGAAAGTATAATAATTGACAGTCAGTATTATAATAATGGATTAATGTTGTGCTTACCATTGACTGCGATAGTAGCCTCGGTTGAAGACATAGTGCACCCCTTCCGGTCATTCCACCAGTCTTCAACCTATAGCTAGGCAAGTTATTTTGCATAGTCAATGATAAACACAATATAATTAATAGAAAGATACAAAATCATATAGTGTTTTAGAGATCTAAATGATTACATGGAAAATTCATCTTTAATAACCAATCATATACATGTATAAAAGCCCAACAAATTAACGACCTTAGTGTTATAATTTACCTCTTATTATCTTGAAAATTGTATAATCTTTAAATGGAAATTTGCCCCGGTTACCACTTATATTGAACTTTGACATCAGCTCATTTGTCATCACCCTGAAAACAGTGTAAAATTATATAAATAATATTATCAAATAAGTAAAGAAATGAATTACACAGTGCATAGCTAAATGGAAACTTCCGGCACGTAAGGAACCTTCCAAACGTGTAATGGAACCTTTCAGAATAGAAGTATGAATTGACACTGAAGATCATTTAACACAAAACTATATGTATAACAATCACATGTATGCAAGCTGGAGAAACATGATGTTCATGGCATTTTTAATATATATCTTGTGTGATGTTTATTTATTTTAAAGTAAAAACAATGCACAAGTCAAAATTACATGAAACAGTGCACAAAATTACTGTTCCTAGGAGAAATAGAATTTTTCAATAAAAATAAAGTAGACCGCTTACATTGTAATAGAAAAAAATATTTTGTACTTCTTCTGATAGACAGTAAATAAGAGAAAAATGAAAAGTTGAAGATAACAACAAACCAAATGGCAATTGTTTACAGATCGATGGTCCTTTGGGTCCAGTATGCTAAAAATAATATACTAGTACACGTCAAAGACGCAGGCCTTAAAGATCCAGTCAAATAATTAGGGCGAAAAAAATCCCAATAGTTCAGGAGCATAATCTAATTATCCTTAATACTAAGCATGCATAAATCTTATGATTTCACTGGACAAAGCAAACTGGAGAAGTTATTGTAAAACAAAAGAAATGCATGCATTTAGTGACAGACTGATTATGGAACTGCTAACTTTTCCTCAGAAACTGATTTCAACCCTGGCTTTAAAGGGGGTCTTGCTGTTTGTTTCTGTGTGTACTTTTTGCTATTTTGTGTTACATTGTTTATGTTAGTTGTCTGTCTCAATCTTTTTGATGTTCTTACTTTTGTTCTTTGTTCATGGATTTCCCCTCTTTTTGGCACTTCGATATGGATACGTTTGCTTGAATGAGGTCTCTTAATGAAATCTAGCTAAATACATACTTTCTCAACATGTTTCTTACACCATCTTTTAAATCCACACCTCCAACTGACAATAACTTGTTTGTTTGAAACATATAATGAAAATATTTTTATAAAAGACGTGTCCATTACCAATCCAAGCAAAATTTTACAAATATTCCGATAAAGCGCGCCATGTTTTTAATTATATGTCATAGATATTAAATATTATTTTCTATTTTGTTATAATATATTTATTGACTGTATGTCAGTTTCTTTCCCACTCAAGTGTTTCAGATCTCAATTTAGGTCAAAACTGTCAACCAAGGCCGTTCATCCTCATCAGGTGCTGTAGCCTTATAATTTTGTGTAAGCGAATGTAACTAATTAAGGAGGAGCACGACACCCAGTGGATTTGTGTTTATGATTCAGTAGCGTCGTATAATTTTTTATACAACAAATACTTTATATCTTTGCGGTTGTCAAAAAATTCCTTTATATTTTTATGTTTTCGATATGCAATAATAGGTGGTTTAGGAAATAACCTGTTGGCATTTGGGTTATTTTTCGATTAAGTGCCAATTTTTTTAATACATTTACCTAAATGTTTGAATATTGGATTATATTTAGTAGCACATACCAATGGTGGTGATTGTCTTTTTTTTATAACATAATGTGTTAGATCTGGTTTTTTGCTTTGCTTTCGACGTTAGCATGTCTATTTCTTTTTCTGTGTAACCTCTTTGCAAGAGCTTACGTTTGAAGTGTTCAATTTGTTTTGTCTGCTCATTTTGATTGAATGTTGACCTGTAATTTCTCCAATAATGAATCCTTTGAATACCGAAGTTGGATGAGCCGTCTTTCTAAGTATTGAAAGTTATCAGTCGGTTTACGATATAATTTAACATCCAATATATCATGTATATGATCTGTTTCAAATCTTTTCCCTTAAATACTGATACATCTAAGAAATTTAATTGCCTTGTCGAAATCTCGTAAGTAAATTTGAGAAGCGAATGAATATTATTTGCGATCAGATAAAAATCTTGTATGTATTTTTCATCCGAACTGAATAAAATAAAACCATCGTCCCTCTAAGTTGACATCATTGCGGTATGGGCTTTGCTCATTGTTGAAGGCCGTACGGTGACTGTACTGGCCAGAGAAGACAAATAACTTCAATATGTTTAATGCGTACTCGTTTAATTCGTTACGATAAACAAAACAGAAGTATCTAAACCAAATTTCTCAGTACATATAAATGCATCTTAACCTCGTGTAATCAAAAATAGGTATGCTTCCGGTGTGGGAAAGCAACGTATTGAACTACTTAATGGTCAAGTCAGCCCATAAGGGTCGGCCCTAAAGCAAAATATGACCTCTACATCCCAGCCCTCTAATTGTGGAGCTACATGCGAAACAATTAAAAATACATATATAAAAAGTCTGTACTCAAAATCATAATAAAGTCAAATACACAATGTAGTTAATCACACTCTAGAATAACACACAGTTTGTCTACTGGACGGGTAAGAATGTTGGTTGCTGTCTTGACCTTTACTTGACGAATCAGTCCTGCACGATCAGGAATTGTCTCTACGATAATGCCCATTGGCCAAGAATTTCTAGCGGCATTAGAGTCCACAACAAGAACAACATCACCAATTTGTAAGTTACGTTTAATCTCATGCCACTTTTGACGCTCCTGAAGCAACGGTAAGTATTCATGTATCCATCGTTGCCAGAACAAGTTGGCCATATACTGAATTTGCCTCCAACGACGTCTGCAATAATTGTCAGTTTTACAAATTACACCTGGCGGAAGGTTTGGTTTCTGCTTCATCAGAAGTAAATGATTAGGTGTCAAAGGTTCTAGATCACGGTGAGAATCAGTGTTTCTAGTTATCGGTCGACTATTCAGTATAGACTCGATCTCGCACATGAGTGTATGAAGACTTTCATCATCCAATATTTGCTCCTTTATAACGCTATTCATAACTTTACGAACAGATCTAATAAGTCTCCCAGACACCACCATGGTGTGATCCAGCGGGTGGATTAAGAGGATCCTACCTGATTCCAGTGAATCCTAATTCCACACAAACAGAATCAACATTAATACAAAATAAACTAGTGGCACCTGTTGAAGCAGATGCAGAAAGAGCTGAATCGGAATTAAAGGAAAACAACAGTAAGAAAAAACCGCATGTTAAGATTTTGAAGAGTATAAAAGTTAAGAAAAGAAAAACATTGTCAGAAAGAAGAAAGGTGTCACCAAGAAATCATCTAAAAAAGAGCGTAAAACAGACTTCAAGAAAAGAAAACATAATAGAGATTATATTGACAGTGTTTGGAAGGATATTGCAAATAAGAAAAAGCGGAAATTGTAAAAGAAAAAAAATGGCATTTCTGAGTGAAGACAACAAATCAATTGGACAGCCGATGGAATTATCCATTTTTGCTTCACCACCTAACCAGGTAGCTATCGAAAAAACGTTTTATACAGAAGAACGACCCATATCGAACCTAATAAATGAATCTACACCTATTGAAATAGTGATATCTGGGGCTGGAAATGACTATATTGACCTTCGAAAATCACGTCTTTGTGTTAAAATGCAAATATTGAAAGCTGACGGGTCACATCTAATCGCACAGGAACACACCGGTATAATCAACCAACCACTACAGAGTATGTTTTCTCATGTGGATGTGTACATGAACAACAAATTGGTTTCAGTCAACGCAAATAACTATCCTTGAAAGCCTACTTAAAACAATCTTATCATCAGGCAGCGATGAACAAAATTCACAACTTCAGAGTCAGTTGTTCATGAAAGACGACGATCCAATGAACTCCTCTCATTAAATTCGGGGTATGTTAGCAGATACGAGTACACCAAAGAATCAAGAATATTTGAGTTAGAAGGAAATCTGTTAGAAGATTCTCTTTGTTGGACAAATATTTGATAAATGGAGTAGATATATATTTAAAATTATTCCGGTCTTCCACACCATTCCTGTTGATGTCTGGTGAATCAAATCCCAACTACCAGGTTAAGATTGTAGATGTATTTTACCGCACATGTAGGTGCAAACCTGATCCAGGCGTTATTATCAATCACAGAAATCTTATAAGAGAGCATCCAGCAAAATATTTGATCAACAGAAGTCACGTTACTCAGAACGTCATTCAGAAAGGTGTCACTGAATTCTATTGGGATTCCATATTTCCAAAAGTACTTCCAGATAAGGTTGTGTTTGGACTTTGCCACAAAAGGCTGTTAATGGTGATTACACGATCAATCCTTTCGATTTTAAACACTTTAATATGGAATCGGTGTCTTTAAAGATTAATGGCGTTGATGTATATGGGTCACCCATGAAACTAGATTTTGGAACGAACAGAAATTATACGGCTGCTTATGTCAGGTTATTTGAAATATGTGAAAAGTGGAACAAAGACACTGGTCTCAACATTTCCTTTTGATTTCGGAAAAGGATACACATTCATCGCTTTTACATTAAATCCGAATGATTTTCAGGATGAATTTTAAATCTTGTGAGAAACGGAAATGCTAGATTAGAAATGAGGTTTAAATCGGCTACTACAGAGACTATAAATTGCTTGTGTTACTATCAGACACGGGCCATTTTAACTTGCGACGAAACAAGAGACATACAGATAATAGAACCATGAATTCGCTACAACTGAGAAAAATAATACAGAATAACATCTGTTTACAAAGACGTGGTGTAGTTTTGAGATAACTGCCATAAATGGACTTCCGTTTCGTACAAAGGATCACTTTCCACAGATATATATCGTCAATACAGATCCATACCCCAATGCGGGAAAACACTGGTTATGTGTAATATTTAATAATTCGTCTGATGCGGAATATGTCGATAGTTTAGGCAGACCACCGTCATTTTACGGTGAAAATTTATCCAATTTATTGCCAGAAATAGTAAGCGATGTACAATGTTATCTCAAGTGATTCAACCAAGTGACTCCTATCTGTGTGGGTTATACGTACTTTTTTTCATATTCATGAGATTATGTCATTATGTGCCATTTTATAGATTATATGACATGTTCCAGTCAACATTAAAACAAAACGATGAACTAGTTAAATTGTACTTTAATCAACTGTTTATTTATTAAAATAAAAAAAATGGTTGTGTATTCATCTGTTTAGTTATTGAAATAAAAAAAAAGATTGAAATGAAAAATGTTTGTTGTTTTTTATTTGATGTTAAACTAACAACCCCTTCATTTCTTACACGGACGTCACCGAAAGAAGATGTCGAATGAAGTCCTTTTACCGTTTATGGCACCAACGACGATGTGTGTAGTTGGTCCCACCCAATCCGGAAAGACAATGTTCACCAAAAAATTAATAGAAAATGCGAATGTAATGTTTACAGAACCCCCGACGAGAATACTGTATGCGTATTCCGAAGACCAACCTGTATTCCAAGAAATGAGAGGAGAGAATCAAGATGTGACATTTCACGAAGGTCTACCGGATAAAAAGACAATAGAAGAGTTCACTCACGACATGAAACACACTTTGATAATAATAGATGACTTGATGTCTAAACTTGTTCAGTCGGATGATCTTCTGCAATTGTTTACTGTAACCAGTCATCACAGAAAGGCATCATGCTGTTTCATCTCGCAGAATTTATTTTGTGCTGGTAAACATGCCAGAAGTATTTCTTTGAATTGTGCAAATTTTGTATTATTTCGAAATCCTAGAGACATGAGACAGCTTTCTTCTTTTGCCTCCCAAATTCTACCTGGTAAGACAAACTATTTTTTAGAAAGTTTCCAGAAAGCCACCGAAAAACCATTCAACTATCTTTTGGTAGACCTGTCCACACGTCGAGATAAAAAATACATGTTACGAACTGGTATATTTCCAGGTGACGTATGTGTGGTGTATCAACCTGTATAAAAGTATGTGTCATGCTTAGAAGATATTCATTTCTTTACAAACAGTATGAGTAGACGCATGCAACTAAATAAAACTTTTTTGAAGTTTATTTACGAGATTACTCCGAAACAAAGAAAAGCTGTTTTGTCTCATATCACCACAGATCAAATTAACCTGTTATCCGAAATTGCACTGAACATTTACAAAGGTATATTTCCAAATAAAACCAAATACGTGAAAGCTCTAGCACCATACAGATCCGTTATATTTAGATTAGGCTCAAAGTCAGAAAACCATCGGAGTAAAAAAAAACTACTGATACGATATAATAAAATTCTACCAAACATCGTGAAACCAGCATTAGGGTATATTTAGTGCCATGGCGAAGGAACTCATACTGATTTCCAAGAGACAATTCGATGAGATGTCAAAGGATTCAACAAATAATGCAGATAATGACTCTAAAATAGAGGAACGTGTTCAAAATGAAGCAAGTGCAGCAGAAGAGGGGGAGAAAAAAGTTGACATACAGTCCAAGAATACCTTACTAGACAACAGTACTCAAACAGGGAATGGATTGGTGTTTTCTGAGAACAACACAGGGTTACCTAATGGACCTCCAGGTATTCCTGCTCTGAAGAAAAGAAAAGGACAAATATAAAATGGTTAAAATATTGATTCCTTTTTATTGACAATAAAAAAATAACAGTTATAAATGAGAGTTATATTTATTAGTCACAATATCCGAATGGTAACGTTCGAAGGTCATCTAACAACAGGCGTCTCTTTGTATATACAATTTTGTATTCTTTTCTTCAACCCTATTGTACAGTTTACGTTTTCTTCCAAGTCTCGAAATCTTTCTAGGATTTACGAGAGTGATGGCATTTTCGTTTTATTCACTACTATGTCTTTCATGCTAGAGAAGTTTATGAGGCGTGAATTTGTTACACTTTCTAAAGAGAAGCCGCGAACTTTACATACTTCTTTTCCAGATAACGTTTTATAGGCGTATGACTTTGGTCCACTGGATACGAAATGGGTGATGTGTCCGTCTTCGGCTGCAATTTCGTTTGTTAATTCACCTAGGAAATTTCCTATTGGTAGGGTATTTTTAATTACATGACCTTTATCCACAAAGATTATCGAGTCGGTGTCGACATAGAGGGCATTTTCCCCTGTGAGAGCCAATAAGTCGTATAGTTTAAGTCGAGCCCAACACGTGGTAAACGTCGCCAAAAACACATTTGTCTTAAAATCCATGGGTATGAAATGGGAGTCCTCAAAATATTCCAGTTGAATGATTTCATCACTTATTATGTGAAAGTCTCGTACGTCTTTTCTAGGATCAGTGAGGTATTGGAAAACTTTTCAATTTCGCTTTCGTACAAAAAGACGACTGTTTCATGTTCAATCTTTGACCAAATTTACCCAAAACGAGTTAAGACATATTTTGCCAGGCTGCGTAACCCCGGATTCTTTCTTATTTCGTCGTAACACAAATCGATACCTTCTTTTTCAGCATATTGTGCAATGTATTCCATTTTCTGTTTGTCTGTCTCACACTTGCTGGGGAAACCCGAGGCCTGTTGTTTCAAACGGAGAAATAGGTTCACGTATTCTGCAAAAAGTCCTCCTTTCCCGCTTGATTCGTCGTACATGGTAGTTTCTCAAAATGATATACTTCGTATATTTTATGATCGAATACCCATTTGACAGAGCTAGGTTCAATTCGGGAGTACACCAAGTACCCGTGATGATCCTATCGCGATCTGGACACTTACAGCTTTCTTGGTTTTCCTTGTCTGCACATGTTCTACAGAGAGGAAATTTGAGTTTTCCGTTAGACGGGAAAGGTAAAACAGGATGAAATAACTGTTTTGACGGTAAAACTTTGACCTTAGCCAGTCCAAAATATGACGAAATGTCTCTGAAACCGGAGGTAATGATAGTAGGGTGACCGACTGGATATTTACAGTATTTGTTGACGTAAGGATACAAACTGGTGTAATCGTAATATTCTATGGTTTCGTCTGGTTCCGTCACTTCGTGATATAAAGTTATTCCATTGGTTCTTCCACCGAAAAGCTGGACCTCACATCTAAACGTGTTTCTATCTCCAACAAAGACACGTATTTGCTCATTTCGCTGTCGTTTTCAGTTGCTCTCTAAATTCGTGTTCCCAGATGTACACATACCTATACCCCAATTTTTCAAATCGTTTTCCTTTTCTTAGTGGCATAGTAGAGTTCACTCATGGTGTGTTTGGTAACAGGATGTTTGATCGTCGTGCGGTCGTGGGGAAACATTCAGGACATCCGTGAAAGACACAACCTGAAAACATATATTTATATGCATATATATATATATATATATAATATATATATATAATGTTTATAAACATATGCTTATAAGTTTATAAGCTGCCGCCGCCGCCCGTAAAAAGAAGATTGTCCTTTCCTTTCCTTTTTTTTTTTTTTTTTTTGACATGAAAACCGTCAAGATAATTTAATAAAATAAAAATAAATCACATTGAATGTTAGCTAACCTACCTTCGAATTCCACCCCAACCCCTTTTTAAATTAAACTTACCCAAGAACTCATAGGCTGTTTTTTAAAGATTCGACATGGAAACCGTCCAGTCTATAGGGTCCTTCCCTATGTTCTTGACCATTCAGTCCGTGTTTAATTTCAACAAGACGACCTTTGCGTCTCCATTTTCCATAATCCACTCCAACCACTGAATCGATGCTTTACTAAAGGCATCTGTAACGTATCCTTCCGAAGGAACCAAGGCAATGTCAGATTTATGGAACATCGTATCCCCCACGGAATATCTATTTGCGATATCCTCTTTAAGAGTCCAATCGTCCTTGTCAGGGAGTCGTATGTGTAGTCGGTCGTTAATGTACTTGGAAGGACAGGAAGACTTTACACCGGTTTGTTGGTCAGCTATCATTGTGACGTACACTTCTTTTAAAAAAAGATTTCTGAAAACTCCTTGACAAGCCGACGCTATCGTGACATAATTGAACGGATCAATCCCTTGTATATTTTCGCCTCTATCGTTTGTCTTTGATGTCACCTGCATCATGAGACTTCGAAATTTCATACATCCTCTTCGTAAAATGTCGACGTCCGACACACAATATTTAAACAATTCTTTTTGAAAGTCAAACCGATCGTTCTTTTTCGTATCATACCATTTCATAAACGCTTCCAATGCTTTTTCTGACATACTGTCTGTTCCGTAATACCACGAGGCAGGCCATTCTCCATTTTTATAGTTAAACACGTCAGGGCTCGAGAAAAGATGTGGAAAGTACCCTTTCTGGAGTTCCGTTAAACCAAAACATTCTGGTATTTTTGACAGTTTCATTTGAATGAAGTTTAACGAATCGATGAATGTCAAATCTAATCCATGTGCAACGTGCATATACATGATTTTCGATCCATTATACAGTATCTTGTTAGGTCTGACTCCGTGGTGATCTATCAGAGCATTCAAAACTGGGTAATTGTCGAATCCTTTTGCATTGTGTGCAATCAAAACTGTATTTTTGTAATGGGGTGTCATGATGTGTGAACAAAACTTAACCGCAGCATCAGTACCGCTAAACACCCTTTGACGGTAACCACAAGTTGTAGGACATGGTAAAGTGGTCTGATCTTTTTTGAGGACCATACATTTTTCACAACGACTTCCGCATGTGAAACATTTTGATTGATCCGTTACTTCATCGTCCTCGTCATTTGCTCCACAATTCTCACAGGTTGACTGTAAAATAGCGTAAAACACTTTGTGTTCGTATAATCCACACGTAGATAAACTACAGTTCTTACAGATCCGACACTTTGTGCATCTACAGTCTGTGGTACATTTTTTTTCACAAGGACTATCGGGTACATACCCCTGTTTACATTGTATAATATCGTCACGTTGATAAGTTTCAAAGTCGTAAAGAAATACTTGCGTGGTACGGCAGATGATGGTTTTACATTCATGCGTTGATAACAGAGATGTTGTCCGAGCTGGTACTTAAAACAATTTTGACATTTCCATTCCCTACACCTATGCTGTTCTGGTTTTCTTTGAGAACTTTCGATAACCTTTCGACATTTTTACATTGAAAGACTTTGTCACACATCGATTTTTCTTCGTCCCTCCCCCTCTTGTCTTTTTTGGTAATATGTCTATCGAAACATTCTTTACTACGACAGGAACGATTGCAATGAAAACAAGACATTGTGTCGTCTCCGATGATACAGTGGTTGCTCCCGCATACATCACATGTGGTTTGACAGGCGTGCTTACCTTTGTTCTTGTAAGGTTTCAGACAGGTTTCACAAAAGTAACCATAACCAAATACACCGTTTATGCTACCAATACCATCAAAGTGATTCTCCCCGTTCTCGAGTTGAGTGAGATACAGATATATGTTTTTACGACCTGGAACGTTGGCCACCCGACAGAACTTGTTACACAATTTCGCCGACAGTACTTGAATGTTAACGTTAAGTAGGTCCTCGAATGGTTTAATGTCCACAAGGCTCAAAGGTCTATCTGTAGGTATGTCGGCTTTTCTGCACAATGTAAGTGCCATGGCCGTCCTGTATGAATTCTTGGTAGGAGTCTTGATGTTACGAATGAAACTGCCCGTCATAACTCTGTGTTTGATTACTTTCTCCGTGGCGTTAAACGTCGTTGGATCATCTTTAGTAATCAATCGCCATTCATCTAGTGAAACGATAGAGCATAGTTTGACAAACGTCCTACCTATGGCAATAGGCAGACATAAGTGATTATTGGTATTTTCAACTCGTAGTAAGGATCGTTTTATTGCTATCGAACTGTTAGTCCCTGACAGTCTTGTGATTGGCACTGTTTTTCCGCTACCCTTAGGAATGGAAATGTTTCCGTCAATAATGGACATTTGGTCGTCTAAAGGTAAATTTTCATCGCTATTTAGGAATCTTTCTATCGCTTCCATCACCCTGTTTGCATTGATGTTTGACCATTTATCCAACGGAACCAATATGGCGTGGTTAAATTCAGGGTGATTTATAATAATACGACCCAAATCTCCACCTTCTTTTCCTTTGACTCGTTCTATCACTTTTTCAAACATATCGTTTATTTCTTTAATTAAATTCTTTATTTTGTGATCCTTCCATCCGATCTTAAACTTTATTCTGTAAGTCGTTTCTTGTGCAAGATTTTAGCAAATGTTTTCTGACCCGTCTGTTGAAATGTATACGGAAGTACATCATTACCAGAACCGGCCCCATATTGGACGATGTTTGGTTTAATATTGTCCTCTAGAGTAATTTCTTTTGACATTTGATTTGTTTCTTGCATACAAATTACATGTTTATTGTTTGGCGATTGATTGTCTCCAGTAGTTTGATTAGTTGTTACTAATTCATTATGTGAATTTGTACATAAATTATCCATTAAAACGTGAAATTCCTCATGTTCTGTTAATTCTGTATGGGAACAACATTTTAAACCACACCATGAACAAGTTAAACGTCCACATTGTTGAGTTTGCGTCAGACATATGTGTTCTTTTAGTCCTATGGACGAATCGAATTTTGTATGACATCTATAACGTGTGAGTAATACTACTTATCTATCTAAAACAAATCTGTGATGTAAAAGTAAATTGTCTATGCCCCATTCCGTTAAAATATCAGGATCTGAAAATTCGTTAACGATATCTTTAATAGAGATATCTTTAATATCTTTAATAGTACATTGATTTATTCTCTTCCTCACCAGAGGATGGTCGGAAAGCTCGTTTTCTGCTGCCCATTTAATAACTTTGTCAATTGAATCTAAGTCATCAAGAATGTCCTTCAAGCTAGGATATTTCTTATACATTGTTAACATTTTCCTATAATCAGATTGACATCCACACTGATCCGAGCATTTGTACTCTTTACACTGACAGTTTAACACATTAGATAGATGAATTTGAGGTTTTACCATATATATTAAATGTTATTCCCCATCGCACATTTTTTTCCTCAATCGAAAAAATACTGTATTTTTTCATATCCTTATCTTACACATTTGGTATATCGTGTCCAATTCATCTAGATCCATCTTATGTATTTTTTTGTAATATATACGTTATCTTGCTGTTTTATAGGGGTTTATATATGCTACGATAAGTTTTATATTTACTTTATGATTTCACAGGATTGGCATTCACCATCAAAGTTTCTTTTGTATATGATTTCACAGGATTGGCATTCACCATTAAAGTTTCTTTTGTATTTTGTTTAAACACCGTATCCAAAAGAAAGAAGAAAAACCGTCTACGAAGTTAACAAAAAAAATTCTAAATTAAGGATTGGTTTAACAAAAAAAATCGTCACAAACAAAAAACAATTTCGAGAAAAGAAAATGTTATTACGGTTTCCTTCTCTCCTTTTGTACATTACATGTTTGAATTTCATAATTATGAACGTATCGATTCACAGTATCATAATAGAGGGCGAACACAATTTGGGTACGAATTGACATACTTAGTACTCTGTCACTTGATCACGTGACAATTTATTTCCCGCATAACCGACGGAACACGATGGAGGAAACTTTTGTGATTTTTATTTCTGTGTGTTTGTTAGCGGGTATTATGGGAAACCTGCAAGAAGATGTTGTTCTAGTGACACAGTTCCGTCGTGCCTATGTCTTCAAGATGAAGACCTGGAAGTTTGTCAGTTTGAAGAACAGGTACCAATAATTGAGGTCCGAGGATATTGTAAATGCTCAATTATATATCATGAAGGCATCCTATCTACACCTCCTGTTGTTGTTAATAGTGAACGTGCTACCTGTTCATGGAATTGCAAGTCTGGACTTTGTTGTAAGTTTAACATAATTCTTTATTACTAAACACCTACATTGTTTCACTTAGTGTATGTATGTTTCTGTATCTGCCTCCTCTAGTAGGAACGCCACCATAGGTTATGGTGTAAAAGGAAGACATTTAACACACTGTATCGGTACAGATATTTAGTGAGCAGTTGCCTATCCAGTGTGCACTTGTTATGAGACTTGTTACCAAAAAACCCCACAACATTTATATTTATATATATATATTTACATAACGTCAGGGTACCCAAATCGCCCAGTGTACCCAGATCTCCCACCCCTTTTATTTTGTCAATGCTGATTGGAAATTTTCTTGTGCAGATTAGAGAAAAGTTATGTGGCTTTAAATCTATTCACTACCCAAGGATTTGTGTTCCCTCCAAAATCGGATTCACCCCACCTTTGAGCTGTAGCTGGCAGAAAATCAATAAATGTATGCACACCAAATGTATGTGTGAAAACACTTGTGTAGTCTACATGTTCCAAAATTGAAATTAACAATGATTTTGCAACAGTTTCTTTGTTATCGTCCAAAACCACTCTCCGAACTGGGCGATTTGGGTACCCAGACATTATAAAAAACAAAACAACATTAATTATATATAACTATATACATGTAGTGTATCAAAGTTTAGCGTTCGATTCCCATTGAGGGACAAAAGTTATCAGCATAAAAATAATTCTAACAGTGTTGGATGTAATTTTTTATATATATTATTTTCAGCACCATTTGAGGACTTTACAACAACAACAACAGCAACTTATCCAACAGGAAGTGATATTACAAAAGATACAACAACAGCCTATCTGTCATCCACAAGTGATCCATCCACTAGTGAAGATCCTGGTATACTTCTTACATTTACTAGTAGAAATATGAACTAACTAATTTTATTCAGTACAATACACAACATTTACATATATATATATATATATGTACATATAAAAAACATTAATTATATATAACTATATAGTGTATCAAAGTTTTGTATTTGATTCCTATTGAGGGACACAAAGTTATCAGCATAAAATCCAATTTTAACAGTGTTGAATGTAATTTTTATATATATTATTTTTCAGCACCATTTGAGAACTTTACAACAGTACCATTTGAGAACTTTACAACAACAACAACAACAACAGCAACTTATCCAACAGCAAGTGATATTACAAAAGATACAACAACAGCTTATCTGTCATCCACAAGTGATCCATCCACAAGTGAAGATCCTGGTATACTGCTTTACATTTACTAGTAGTAATATGAACTAACTAATTTTATTCAGTACAATATTCAGTAAAAAAAAGAATTGTTACTTAATTACATGAGAACAAAAATAAAACTAAAGAAAAGAAACTATAAACAGCACATTTGTGACATATAACCATTTTATGAAATGCTTATTCCTTTTCTCAATAGTTATTGTGTATAGCAATTGTTTACCACAATGTGTACAAGGTTGACCCATTGTGTATAGCAATTTTAAATCTATACATCAAAGTCATGTTTCATTTATCACTGGAAAAAAGGGGAATGTATACAAGGTAAACCTACAGGTTGAAGTTTGTTTTCATGAAGGAGTGTGCTATCATAATGGAACATACTTATGTAACATCAATGCATGAAGTATTTAATTTCAGACTTATAGACACATTTTCTTGTTGTTGTTTTTTGTAATTAAAAAAGAAAAGAAAATATAAACACTTGTCATGATGTGCACTTATATTGTTAATTTATTTTACAGTAGACACAACAACTTCTTCAAGTACACAGTCACAGATTTTATCAACATCATATATTGGTATGCATATAAGAAATAGTTATTTTCACAATGTATGTTTACACATTCAAACCACACCTATTTCTATGATAAATGAAACCAACATATTACCTTCAAATTCCATGTCAAATAAAACTGACATATTACCTTCAAACACCTCATATATTTTAAGATTGGAAAACACTTCATATATTCTAAGATTGGAAAACACAACAACTGTTCCATATATTGATACCAAAAGTGTAAACATGATGTATTATCTCTTGGGTGGTTTTCTTATTACTCTTATTTTCTTATTCATTTGTGTGATTGGTATTAAATATATAAGTATTAAAAGAAAGAAATGTAGAAAGTATAAAACATTAAAACATTAATTAAAATGAATCCTGTTTATTGTCCAACAACAATGACATAATGTTCATTCATTATTTTTCTCATTTGATTTTTGTCATGTTTTGATTTTATATTTTCATATAATTTTAGTCATGTTTTGATCACATAATTTAATATGACTTATTTATTCCACAGTTTTGATTGTCTGGGTAGCAGTAGTGACTGTAATTCTAATTACTCTCCTGATATACATGTGCTATGTTAAAAGAAAATCATCAACCTCCTCTGCCTACACCACTATTCCATCATCCTGTGATTCACCTATCCAAATGAGTACAATATTTACAACACCAAATCCAATATATACACCATCTCCATCTCTGACACCTCCATTGACACCCATAGAAACCATTGCTGATACTGAACCTGTGACCTTACCAATAGAACCAATAGCAAAGAGGACTAGAAGTCAGACAAAGAAAAATTAGTTTTCAACAATGATAATTAAACTAAAACCATTGCTGATACTGAACCTGTGACCTTACCAATAGAACCAATAGCTAAGAGGACTAGAAGTCTGACAACCAAAAATTTGTTTTAACAATGATAATTGTAAACTTTCAAAAATATTTTGCACACAGACAGTTTTTTTTTTTGGTTTGTGGTGTTGTATATTTGATTTACACATTTTGTTTAATTTAGTTGAACTGCATGTATTTTTTCCAAAGTGAAACTAAAATTTTGTAATAGCCCTAAAGATAATTTACACACAACAGTCAGTTTTTTTTGTTTTGTATTTTTGTATATTTGACTTTGATTATCATTTAAAGATAAGTTGTGAATATTTAGTTGAACTGCATGCATTTTTGAGTTTGGTTATGAAATGTATTTTTTAGTCATGCATGGTCATATGATTGTTACATGTGTATTTCTTTTTTCCAAAGTTAAACTAAACTTTTGTAATATCATAAAAATAATTTACACACAGACAGCTTTTTTTGGCTTGTGTTGATGTATATTCGAGTCCCACATTTGTTTTGTTTACTGCAAGTATTTTTAAGCATTTTGAGTTCATTTACATGTAATTCTTGTGTATTGTATGTAAAAACTTGTATCAGTATGGTTACTGAGTAAAAAAAGTTGTGTATATTTAGTTGATGTGTATATTTGAGTTTTACTATCACTTATATGTAATTATATGTAAGTGATAGGAATTTTAAGTCATGCATTTTGTGTTCAGAAACAAGTTTTTGCCTACAATACACCACAAGTACATGTATCAGTATGGTTACTGAGTTTATTTTTTATTCTTAAATTGATAATGTGGTATTAAGGAATTACCTTGATTTGTGTATTGCCTTTATTATGATATTTTGTTATAATTTTTTTGTTCTTGATTTGTGACCTGAAGTTAAACATGCCATATAAGGATCATATAATTATACTTTTTTTCTCAATGTGCCAAGATCATACAAGGATCTATCATAATATTTGTTTTCTCAATGTGCCAAGATCATACAAGGATCTATTATAATATTTGTTTTCTCAATGTGCCTTTTTGTTTATTACTAATAATTTGTTGTTTTTATGTAATGTTAAATAAACATCACATATGCCTATTTCATGACAATCATATTGAAATTAACATAAAATTACCACTACAAGAAATTTATTTTATAATTATTTTATTAGATTTGCTTCCCTTTGATAAGCAATCTCCTTTATTCAATTGTTGACATGTCTGATTTCCTTTTCATTACTGTCATCCCTCATTCAATATGTCATGTTTTTTAAATAAATATTTGTTATTTTTAATGATAAATGATGTTTATTCTATCACCCTTTGTAAAATTGTACTACTACCTCACGACTACATAGCTATCTGGCTATGATATCTACCTCCTGTTTCCATTTTATATAAATTTTATTGATTCAGCCATGATAGGTTACATGTACCTCATGCTTATATTTTACTTGAATTTTATTGATTCTGTCATGTATTGTTCATTACATTTACTATTGTAAAGTCCATTATACTACAAAGACAATTGGACTACCTCTTATCTTTCTTTGATTTTTTTTGGTACTCGTAAATATTTTTAACTCATTTTGAACTCATGTATTTCCTCATTTTCATACTCCTTTATGTATTTCATGATAATGCATCATTTTGAAAATATTTTTATTTATAATTTAGCTATGTGATTTTACAAATACTTTTTATATGTTTTTAAAATTATGTTACTACAGAACAAAATCATCATTCCTTATTACTGAATGCTTTATTGTAATACATTCCTTGCTACAGTCAATAATATAACTAGTCATTCATTCCTTACTACAGTCAATAATATAACTAGTCATTCACAATTGTTTACATATTCATCTTGATTTTATAATTGGTTGTATATTTTGATAACTGTTAAATAAAATAAATAATTAAAAATTCTTTTGTTTTTATCACTTCTTTTTAATCCTAATGTTTTAATATATAACTGGATTCATAATGGTATACAATTGTCTGTCTGTCCACAGTGTGAAAAAAACAACTACATTCCTATAGTAAAGTGTACCTCTAGATTACATATATTTGGTAATTGAAAATGAATATATAATACCATACACCTAGATACTGTAATACCTTGGACTGTTTCAAAACATTTTTTTTCAAACATTTTTTATTTGCAATAAATCAATCCATTGGAAAATACACAGTCAAAGTTTTAATTCAATAATCTGTCATGTATCATATTCCTTAACTGTCTGTCTTTCCTTAATTGTTTTCTTCTATTCTCTTGCACATGATTTTCATATTCGATCTTTGCTGCCATGTCCTCAATTTTTGTGTTTAATATAGTTTCTATGTGTCTCATGGCACTCAACTCTTCCTTTTGTTTATTGCTAAATAATGAGGTGTTTGTCCTTTCCTTTTGTTTATTGCTAAATAATGAGGTGTTTGTCCTACAATTACAAAAAATAATATGGTTCATACATTGCTTGTCAATGTGATGTCTGATGTTTTTTTTATGAAAATATTCTGTTGGTTTTTTTCATGGACATTTTCAGTTGTCAAATCATTAGGTTTTTTAGCTCACCTGGCCCAAAGGGCCAAGTGAGCTTTTCTCATCACTTGGAAACTACTGGGCCAAGTTCGTTATAGAAAGAGATAATTATAAGCAGCAAGAATGTTCAGTAAAGTAAGATGTACAAACACATCACCATCACCAAAACACAATTTTGTCATGAATCCATCTGCTTCCTTTGTTTAATATTCACATAGACCAAGGTGAGCGACACAGGCTCTTTAGAGCCTCTAGTTTATGAAAATATTCTGTTGTTTTTTTCATGAGCATGTTCAGTTGTCAAATCATTAGGAATTTATTTTATCACACATAATACTAAACATTTTTTTCCCAAGGAAATTGTACATCAATTACAAAAAAAAGAAAAATAATTTAGTTAATTACATTTAATATTTGTAGATGTGATGTCTGTTGGTTTTTTTTCATGGAAATAATTTTGTTTGTCCATGTGATGTCTGTTGGTTTTTTTCATAAAATAATTTTGTTATCTTCATCATTAATGATATGTGATCACACATAAAACTGAACAAATTTACAGGAATTAGATTTAATGTCAAATGCACTTACCCTTTGTCTTCTTGTCCATTTTGAGTCGTTCTTTGTCTTTTGTCTATATGTTCATTGTCATTTTCTTTTCCTCTTGAGTTCTTTTTCTGTTCTCTGACAGTAAAATCAAATTCCTATTATTTCTGAAAAATCAAAAAAATCATTATCATAATAATCATTCTACAAACCTGTCAAAGTGTTTGATAAATTTCTCAGTTTTTTAAACATAACATGTACAACAATTATTTTAATAAATTGGTGTTTGATTACATAGTAAATAAATTCAGCTATGTGACTTATACTTACACGAAGTGTTGGTTGTTTTCCTTTGCAATATAATAAATATTCTGATAGTCTTTGTTTTACATTTGCAGATCTGAAAATAACAGTTATATATTAAATCTTCCTTTTTGTGTAGGGAGGAGGTATATGAAACATGTATTGCTCTAATCTATTAAAAATATAAAGAAAATGTATGTTTTTATTAAAACTATTCAAAATATTTATCTCAATATTTATCATACTCACATTTTGACTTGTTTTTCTGTCATTTCGATTTCTTATTTTATCTCAGTAGTAGATCCAAATTTTGTGATAAGAATCAAAATATTTTTTTTCCTTTTATAATGCTAACCGTATGCCCTATTTACTTCTATTTTTCTCTAGAACCTCCTCCCAAAAACAATTTATCATAATATCAAATGCGTATTTTTTTAATATATTAAACTTTCTTTGTTTGATCTTTTCATTTTTTTAAATTATTTTTTCTTTTGTACCCTTCTCAACAATGTGCATTTTGTAATATTAAGCTTTTTTTTTTTTGGCCCTTGTGGTTTTTATATGAATATATTATATATTTTATAAGTTGATCACAATATAAAGATGAATGACCTATCTTATAGGTCATTTATAGTCCGAGATTACTCTGACGTCCAACGGCTGTTTGCCAGACAAGCTGGGGCCGTGGGACGTCAGAGCTCGTCCCATATCAAAAGTGGATATTTGCCCGTCCAAAATAGATGCGCTGCTTCGTTGCTTCTGTAGCCGGCTGGCAGCCTTGAATTATATAAATCGGGCATCAATTTGTTCATTTTTCATTTATCTCTTCATTTATGTAAGTTTCACCTACCTGCCACCCTTTATTTTTCCATATTTAGACAGTTATCACAGTGACCCATCGATTCCTGCATTTTAACTTTCATTTTCAAATGGACGTCAAGTTACGAGAGACTTCGCGGCCTCGAGACTGAAATATGCAAATTTTTAAGCTAATTTCGGCAATAAACTTTTAGTAGCATCCATGATTACAATCGGAATACCCTCGGTCATTCAGCTTATTTGAATCTATAATGAACGAGGTGTTAGATTATGTATTCATATTGACCCAGGGTCATTTGCATAAACCAGCTTCCAAAATGCAGTGCGGCTTACTTTTTCTCGTTGTCACGTGACAATTTTTCAAAATGAAAGTTAAAACGCAGAAATCGATGGGTCACTGTGAAAACTGTCTAAATATGGAAAAATAAAGGGTGGCAGGTAGGTGAAACTTACATAAATGAAGAGATAAATGAAAAATGAACAAATTGATGCCCGATTTATATAATTCCAAGGCTGCCAGCCGGCTACAGAAGCAACGAAGCAGCGCATCTATTTTGACGGCAAATATCCACTTTTGATATGGGACGAGCTCTGACGTCCCTTGGCCCCAGCTTGTCTGGCAAACAGCCGTTGGACGTCAGAGTAATCTCGGACTAAGGTCATTAATACTAGGTCACCTTGTTATTACATGTCATTGGGAAAAACATCTGGACTTACCACTAGTTTATTGAACTTTCTTGACCTTTCCTTTATATTGTAATATGATCTATTTGACTGTTTATTAATTTATCTACATTTTGCTGATATCTAATGATATTTATGTATCTAACATATGTTCCAAAATTTGACCAAAATTACACCATATATCTTTCAGGAATATGCATTTTCAATAGATCATTCAAGGGACCAAAGAAAGCATAACTATTATATAAGAATTAACAATTTTTTATATATAGAACGTTTACAAAGTTCAATAAACTTTGCAAAGTCCTTTTTTAAAGATATAATACCAAAGTAACCTATAGATCATTCAACTTTATATCTTGATTTTAACAAATATTGACACCTATTCATCCATACTATCCTTACAAATACCATTCATATATCTATCAACTCCCTCTATAGGTCATTGTGTATGAATATTTAACACCATTATATATTTTTTAGTCATTGGTAGTGTCCATCATTATTAGGTAAGCTAGTGTCCCTGTATTAATGTCTATTTAATAGATACATAAACTTATTATAAATGTTTAAGAAATATCACAATTCACATCAGAAATATAAATACATGTAGGAGGAGAAATTTATTTCATCACAAAAACACATATTCCATCAGTATTAGGTAAGCTGTTGTCCCTGCATACTTACAGTATTGCATAATACACATGGATACCTTGTGTAATACATGGACATCTTACAGTATTGTGATATACACATGGACACCTAACAGTATTGTGAAATACACATGGACACCTGGTGTAATACTTACAGTATTGCGAAATACACATGGACACCTTGCGTAATACATGGACACTACAGTATTGTGAAATACACACGGACACCTTGCGTAATATGGACACTTTCTTACATTATTGCGAAATACATGGACCCCAAGTGACCCCTTATGTAGTGAATACAACTCGTAATTTCATTTTCTTTGGATGAAATACACTATGATGTGGTAAATACCAGATACTACCATCATTATGACCGTTGTCTTTCTCTGGTACTCTTATAGCATAGCCTTCGTTTATTACTTTATCCGTGAATGTGACGTACTGTTTGTGAAAGTCATGATCTTATGTGAAACGTTTTGAGAGTGCAATGAGTCTCTGTTCAGCTTGTTTTCTGTTGTTCGGCATTTGTACATCTTTTGATTTAAATGGCAAGTCAATAACGTAGTGTCCGTTTACCAATGAACTTGACTTTGACACAATGTCTAAAACTGTTTATCTTCTTTTGACGGTTCATTTTCGTCATCAATTGTCCTTTCACTAAAGTCATAATTAAAATGATTGCGAAGTTGATCCTCTAGACTAGGAAAATCTGATTTGCTGCGATCCGATTACTTGATACAAACATTCCAACAACTTGATCGGTATTTACGACATCAAGGGGACCATTAATAACCCAGCCTAGTAAAGTTTTCATTGCAAATGGGCTATTATCAACACTAGTAATTACATCCCAGGGTTCCATAGCTCTTGGAACATTTATACCAATCAATAGTCCAACAGCACAGTCAACTCTGTTAAGTGGCACATCACACAAATGTGGCCACTTCTGTAAGTCATTACTCGAGACAATGTCCTTTCTGGAAACAGGCAAATTAGGTCTAGTAAAGATAAGTGGCAAGCAAATTGCATTGTTTCCATTTATGTCGCAAACGTCAAGCCCTGAAATTACTGAACTGTCAACAACTTTTTCTTGTGAGCAGATTTATTTGTGTTCTTTTGCCTTCTACAGTGAGAAATCTGACAACATCCTCTGTACAAAACGACGCTGTACTTCCAGAGTCAAGAAATGCATATGTCTTGACATATTTGTCACAGTTAATCAATTTTAATCTGACTGGCACAATTGGTAAGGCTTGACTGCTTGATTCTCCAGCCCTCGTATGTGTACTAGCATTAATAGACAAAGTGTTCGTAGAGTCTTCAAAACCATTCTTATTTGATTCTTCGTTTTCGGTTGATCAATTTGCCGTGGGTTAATGTGTAATATTGTTGGATGAGTTCTATGGCAGTTAGCACAGGTAGCCTTATGCTGACAGACAGCTTTCTGGTGACCGGACTTAAGACAGGCAAAACAGAGTCCTTTTATTTTCAAGAAGTTGAAACGTTCCTTTAAATCCTTTTTCACAAAGGTTTCACAGTTGTCAAGCGTATGATTCGTTCCATGGCAAAATAAACATGGTGTCACGAATGCAACTTTTATATTACCTCTTTGTTCGCTAGCTGACTCCTTTATTCCTGTTGCAAAGTTTTTACGGACAAAAGTTTTTCCTGATGCCTTTGGGCTACTATCAGTCTTTTTACTACTTGAGTTTGTGTTACTTAACACTTCCTTACCATAAATAGGGTCGATCGCTTTCTTTGCTTCCCTTTTGACGAAATTAACAAGTTGCTGAAATTTAACTGTTTCCTTTCTTCCCTTTGTATCATAGACTATGTTTCTCCATTTTTCATGTAAATAATATGGCAACTTTTTTACAAGATGTTTTAGATTTTCAGAATATTCTAGGATTCTTGCTGCTTCAACATTCTCAACAGCATAGAGACATTCTCGTAAAAATATTGAAAAGTCATCCAAGGCTTTAGCATTGTCTGGTTTAATCACTGACCAATCCAATGCTCTTTTGACGTACGCATGAGCAATGACGTCAGGATCTCCATAACGATCATTAAATTCTTCTAAAGCTGCGTCATAACCCTTCTTAGCATCTAAGTGAGAAAATCCACTCACAATTCTATGTGGCTCTCCAATAGTAAATTTTAATAAAAAGTTAAGTCTTTCATCATAAGAATCAGTATTTGCTACTACTCTAGCATCAAATTGTCTCAGAAAACTTTTATATTCCATGGGGCTACCATCAAATTTTGTAATGTCTGCTTTAGGCTTGTTTAACTCACGAGCTATCGAAATAGTGTTCAATTGGTTTACTTCACTTTTTTGTTCGTTACTATGAACATGAATTTTAGATGTTTCAATGTTGTTATTTGTATCTGTACCAAACGATACCTTTTGTTTTACTGTCGTGTCTAGTTTTCTTTCTTTCGGAACCCACTCAGGTACATCTGGATTCAAATTGTATTTAACATGTAAACCTTTGGGTTTAGTTACAATTTCATCTTTAATGAGAGATTCTTCTAGCTCTTGATCCTCCCTCATGCTCTTTTCGAGAGCTTCTATGACTTTTACTTTGGCTTCACTCACTTGCATTTCTGTCTTTATTTCAAGTTCTTCTCTCATTCTTAGTTGTAGTTTTGCTTCTTCCAACTCCTTTTTATCTGCTAAAGAGTTTGCTCTTGCTATCAGTTCTGCCTTTCGCTGTTCTTCTTTTAACTTTGCAGTTGATAGTTGACTAGATGCACTCCAGCTAGTTCTTGAGCGTCTACTGCCTCGTGATATCCGGGACATACTATCTTCTTGAGCAGTAGTCACAACTATTTTCGGAACTTGATTTGATATAAACCACTGTTGAACATTGTCGTTTAGGATAATAAAGTTTTTATTTCTCTCTTGAAACCACGCGTCATCCAATTCTCTATCATGATCAACTTCAAGAAGCTTTTGAAATTGTTCATGCGACACTAGTAATTGTTCATACAAAGATACCCATGTTGTATAGACTTGTTTCACCGCATCGGTATCCTTTGTTTCTGACGTAAGTTGTTCCAAGTCATCACATACTCCATTTAATGATTTTAGCAATTTTGTTCGTTCCTTTTGCTTTAATTCCAGGTTGTACACCAATCCTTTTTCAGTCATTTTCCTTTCACGACTGTCTACAGATTCATCAGCGTCTTGCATCTGCTTCTGTTTTGTTTATGATGTACTGGCCAGAGAAGACAAATAACTTCAATATGTTTAATGCGTACTCGTTTAATTCGTTACGATAAACAAAACAGAAGTATCTAAACCAAATTTCTCAGTACATATAAATGCATCTTAACCTCGTGTAATCAAAAATAGGTATGCTTCCGGTGTGGTGAAAGCAACGTATTGAACTACTTAATGGTCAAGTCGGCCCATAAGGGGTCGGCCCTAAAGCAAAATATGACCTCTACAGTGACCTATAGTTGTTAATTTCTGTGTCATTTGGTCTTTTGTGGAGAGTTGTCTCATTGGTAATCATACCACATCTTCTTTTTTATATCATTATTATATTGTCCAAATTTAAATGGGTGCCAAACGTCCACAACCGCTATCGTTTTTTTGTTGTTGCTCAAATCCCTTCTTCTAGCCCTACTGATAATTTTCTGATACATAAAATGCATTTGTATTTTATATATCTAGGGCATGCTATGCCTTAACATTTTCCCAGGTGCACAAGTTTGTCTGCACTCAGAGTAAATTTTGTGGTGTAAAGGCGTCTATTTTAGCCAAAGGGTCCACATAAACCTTAATCACAATTGTAGTTTCTCCTTTGTACTTTAATAATATAGGTGGCACTTTTTAATTTTAAATAAATAAATAAATAAAGAAACGAATGAACTTCAACAAAAAAAAAAACAAAAAAAATTGACGGAAATATGAAAAAACAAAAACGAATTATACAATTAAATTATCCACTAAAACGGTTTGTTTCTTCTATGTACTCAGATAATCTATATTACTAAATGAATAGAGTTGAAATTGGGTGTCGCGTTTTCTTCTTTCACATAAAATCCACGAATATTGTTTTATACAACAAAAGGGTAATGACCAGCGTAGTTTATTATGTGTTCATTTCAAGATCTTTTGGGGGTATTTGGGGGTTAAAATCGAAAAAAAGACAGTTCGGATCGACCGTCCTTCACGACGTTCGGCTCTGAAATTTACGTGCCGTCATCATTTCCGTCATTGCACATCTGCCCGGCAAAATTAAATTTTATTTCGTAGCAGATACGGTAAATATTGACCTTACACTGAAACACTTTGTGATACACATTCCCTTGACGCTATCAGCAATTTAACAACAGATTTTTACACGTCAAGAGCTTTTCCTCCCGGGAAACCGCATCAATTCAACATGAAAAGGGTTGGGGATTACTTCAGTTTTCGGTTAACAATGGGTACCGAAGTGCGGCTGGAATGTGACCCACCCCTATGCATATATTAATGCATGAAATTTTCAGCCCACTCATATATGGGGGTAGTTCTGAGCACGGAAACACCAGAAATCAGGTGCTGATCCAGGATTTAATGTTAGGGGGGGGGGGGGGGTGCAAAAATATTCTTCTGCGGAACAGAGCCTGTTGCGAAATATTTTTGGGTAAATTAGCAAAAATTTACGTGCCGTCATTATTTCCGCTTTGTCTGCAAGTATTATGGTCTGTTGAAAAAAAAGTATACCCTAAAGGGTGGGGGGATTACTTCGGTTTTCGGTTAAAAATGGGTACAGAAGTGCGGCTGGAATGTGACCCCCCATTCATATATTAATGCATAAAATTTTCAGCCCACTAAGATATGGGGGTGGTTCTGAGTACCAAAACACCTGAAGTTAGATGCGGATTGACCTTACACTGAAGATCACTGAAACACTATGTGATACACATTCCCTTGACTCAATTTAACAACAGATTTTTACACGTCAAGAGCTATTCCTTCCGGGGAACCACAGCAATTTAACATGAAAAGGGTGGAGGGATTACTTCGGTTTTCAGTTAAAAATGGGTACAGAAGTGCTGCTGGAAATGATCCCCCCTTTTCATATTAATGCATAAAATTTTCAGCCCACTCATATATAGGGGTGGTTCTGAGCACGGAAACACTTGAAATCAGGTGCGGATCAAAACCATATATCTTCAAATTATGAACCAAAGTATATTTCAAGGGTATTTTCTAGTGCCTCTGAATAGAAAACAAACAGCACGTGTCCTAGAAGTAAAAAAGCGTGCACACATATCATGTCAATACGGTACATGAGTGCACTGCACTGTCATGGTGCACCTATTCCACACATGTGATGATCAATATAATTAGTATTACACTTATAAACATTCAATACCTTTATCGATGTTATGCTGTAAATATTTTGAACTGCAACAGTTACTGTAGCCGTGGATTCCCGACATTTCCGGTACTTTATTCTTTTCAAAATGGAAGCGGAGTTAGCTAAATGTTATTTTCGTATAACATTTAAAAAAAAAAAACATTCATCTGTGAAAAAAGTAAATAAAGACATTGCATAATTGAAATTTATCAGTTCCAAATCACAAATATGCACGAAGATATTTAATTCATTTGTTTTGATTTTAGGCTTATACAAAGCTAATAAAGTATTGCGCATGCGCGCGTTGATTTGCCGCGAAAGTTTAATTTTCGAGAAAAGGGGTTGACAATCTGACTACTAGTTTATTAAAATGAGACTATTGTCAGATAAACTAAAGAATCAAAATTAAAGACATAATATTTTCTGGTAAGATGATAAAATGTATATATTATCCATACCCCTATAAATCCCCATTCAAACCACAACTATAGAGGTTGGATAGTTACCGTTGTGTTATCATCTCTGTTATATTAAGTCCAGGGGTCCAGCAAAAAAATGCACGCCGATTGATTTATATACAATATTACTTAGAAAAAGTAACTTACGTATACGCGTAGATATATTAATTATATAGTTTGCAAAAAGACGTCCATGTGACGTCTTTGATATGACGTTGAAATTATGTCTCGGAAGGGACGTCATACTTATGTTAGGATCGTGACCATACCATAAAAAAGACGTAAATACAACGTCTTTTCTCGACGTCTGAAAAAGACGTCTTTTTTACGTCGATTTTTGGTAATATGACGTCGCAACCATAATTCAACCTAAAAAAGACGTCATAGTGACGTCTTTTGCCTGCTGGGGTAATTCGTAAATAAGTGCGGAGATATTTCAGCTCCTCTAAGTAAATTCAGTCAATGGGTGCGGAGATATTATAGCTCCGCTGGTCTATTCGAGACCCAGTACAAAATATTTCTATCATAAGTCTATTCTTTTAACAAGTTCATTTAGAAGGTATAATTCCTCCATAAGAATGTCAAAGTCTTCTATAAAATATATAATAATATACACAATATTGACTTTTAGTGGTACGAAAAAAAAAAATATCACTTCCTTATTTATAAATGATTGTATTTCTTCTACATTCAATTACTATTGAAACAATATTTGATAACTTTCATACTATAATTCCTAAGCAATTATTTTGTTACTTTATTTTGTTCAAATAATTATTTTACAATGTTTGGAAAAAGTTATTAGCATAATAAAGTATGCATCGCTAAAGTGGGGCGTCCGTTTGGCTGTGCGGGATGTACAAGTTCGCAGTCACGTCCGGTCAAAATGGGGACGTTAAATCCGATGCCTCGTGTAAAGAGAGTGCCACGTTCTTTGCACGTTAAGAACCCTTGCAACAACTCTTTGAGGGGTCCGTAGGTGACCTGTTGCAAGGGTAAATTTCTGCCTTTATCCAATATACCCTCATTTTCCCGTGGCAGTCCAAGAAAACGACTGCCACAAAGCCGAAATGCTTATGTTCCCGTCTAGAAGGCTCTTTTTTCTTGGTGTAGCATTTTTTATGAGGTGTTTCAAAGTACTCGCTCAAGCATTTGGGATTTGTGGCAGTTGTTTTCTTGTGCGTTGTGTCTGAATCTGACACGGTCACAGGTCTGTTTTCGTTTGAATCTGAGCTGTTTTTGTTCGATTCTAAGTCCTTATTCAACCCAACTTCTTTTTTTATCTTTCTTTCTTTTTCTACTGTTTTTCTGCCACTGCCTTTGTTTTTCTTTATATTGTTTATCAAATTTGGAATTCAAAGTTCTTCTTTCTTTAAGCTTTTTTTTGTTAGCTTGGTTTTGTAGTTTTTTATTTTGTTTAAGATTGTCCAACTTCCTCTGATCATTTTTCAATTTTAGATTCAGTCGGTATTTGCGGGTTCTCTCTTTCGAAGTCTCTTTCTTTGATTCATTTCTTCTAGAGAATTTTGCCTGGCGTATTTCAGCAAGTCTAGTGGATGTTTTAAGGAATGAAAGTTTTACCAAAAGTTTCTTCATTTTACTAGCTGTCTTTCAATTATCTGTCCTAAAAATATAGCTAATTTTCATATTTTTCTTAAATTGTTAAATTCATGTCAGGAGTGTGACGAATTACATCTGAATGGTTAATCCTTGAAACTTCTTTAAATATACCATTTTAAATCAAAATAATTGTTCTATTTTGTACAAAACACATTTCCTCACTTTCCTATATGATATTATAGTTGTAGACACTTATTTCCTTTGATAAATTTGCATTACTGTGCACAAAAAATAGAAAAATGACTAATTAAAACTTACTGTGCCAAAACAATCATGATAAATAACACATTTAAGAGGTAAATGATAGGAATATAACTTGGTTTTAACATTTCTAACACAAAGAAACTTGTGGAACTTGTCCTTGTAAAATTATGAATTGACAGAAAATGCCTTAAAAAAAGCGTCACACTCCTGACATATATAATGCACTCCCACATCTATGATATAAACATATCACAGTTGTAATATTTTTTTTTCTTCTCTTTGGAATAGCCACTTCTGAAAAATAAGAAGAAAACATTTAAGTCCTATGTATTCTTTGGTAGATGTTTAAAGACAGTTGTCACACTCCTGATATTTTTGAGTGCCTCTCTTTGGTGTCCATTAAAACAATAAAATATAAGAAATTGCTGTTTTACGGTAAAAATATTAGTAATTGAAATCAATGATATAGCAATGTGTTAAGTGAATTTTTGTGAAAGTTTAAAGCATTTTTTTATCTTTGTAAAATATGTCAGGAGTGTGACAAAATACTGAAAATAGAAGACTTTTTCTACATACAATTACATAAAAACGGTACAATGAAATGACATTTTTTTTTTGCAAATGATCACAAAAACGCAGGGCTTTCAAAGTTTACTATTTTAACTGAAATATATTAAGATTCTTTTTTTTTGGCAAAAACTTCAATCACTAGTTATTATTATTTTTTTCAAATTAAGCTATTCAATTTGATTGTTATTATATGATTAAGCAGAAAATATGGAAATTTTGGTATTAAGATTTTTCTTTTTATATTGACTTTCATTTGGAAAAGGTTAGAGCAATGTTTTCTTGACTGTTTTATTACCAAACTTGTTTATAAGTAGTATGGTTTCTGTTCAAATTTTTTGGGATGTATGTTATTAAAATTTACAATTATTCAACGTGTCTGTTTCATTCTGCCTGAACCTTTGGAATTATAAAATTTAAAGTATCGGTAATAGGGCAAGACAAAAAAAAAAAAATATTGAGTTTGAAATTGGACCCCCCCTCCCCCCCATGTCACACTTTTGCCTCATTTTTTTTTTAAATGGCCCCTGTACAATGTACAATGACAGAATAATTTTAACAAACATTTAAACAACAAAAACATTGTATTAATATTAAATATGCCCAAACTAGTAGAGGGGCATTATGTTTTCTGGTCTGTGTGTCTGTTCGTCAGTCAAATTAAAGAACATTCTATAGTTACAGTTCCTGTACAATGAAGTTTAATCAGTTTGAACTAATTTTTTTTTTTAGAATGCAGGAAGTCAATGGAAAATAAGCTAACAGAGCTTATTGAAAATAAGCAAAATAATGCTGGTACTGGTTTGGACAATACCAATAGAATTGACAGGCCTGCCTTGGCAGAGACCGTACCTGGACATACACCCAACAGAAAAAGAAAACAAGCAACAAATGTGGGAATTCCAAATAAAGAAAACAAGAACAAAAAAAAGAAAGATAGTAAAACTGTCAAAAAATCTAAAGGTAAGTGTAAGTCTTGACTTGACATGATTGAACCACTGAAATCTCTTCACATGCTGTAATTCATTACTAAATATGCTCTTCCGTACATATATATATTGCAAGCAATTCTATAGGGTAACGTGTTAACACGTTACATGGAATAATTCAGTTAATTAACCCTATTATTCACCAGCGAATAACCTTTCGATTTTTTTGTTTAACTAGTGCCAATGATATTTCCTATAAAGGGTCCTTTTCAGGGCCATCAATATTTTACTAAAAGTTTCTACCTTTGTTGTGCATACGAGAAATTCTAAGACACAAATTTATTTTCAAACATCAACTTATGCTGCGCCCTCAGTGAAATAACCTCATGTTGACAATTTTGGATAATCACCTTTTCTACGGGCCATATTTTTATATTATCTGTCTTACCAAATATATATTATACATTTATGTTGTAATTTCAATAGACTCTCAGTGTGTTAAATTGTGCATGCGCATGTGCAGGAGTCAAAATATAAAACTATGAGTTCTATAAAATATATGTGCTATAGCATTATGGATTGGACATAACAATGGTCGAGTCACAATTCTGTTTTTCAACAGAAATAAAGACAAGAATAATTTTCTGAATATCTGCAAAATTTGGTCGCACATAAAATGTACTAAAGACAATGAAGCACAAAAGTTAGGATGCAGTACATGTATATGCAGCACTGTTTACTTTTGGCAGTTCTTTTTCAGATCTGTATTTTCTTTCATATTATTTTCAGGTGCAGATAAACACGAGTGATGATGGAAGTTCACCTGCCGTAACAAGAGAAGCTATCAAAACAGCAGTGGATTCGCTTCTGAGAAGTCGGAATAAAAATCCTGTTGGCACAACACCTCTTGTTGCAGCCAAACAACAGACCTCATATGAGGATGATTCCCAGAAAGTTCAACTACCTGAAGAAAATCAGTCACATGTACCACATCCTCAGACATCTCGCCAAAATCAGTCGCACCAACCCGTTCAACAACTAATCTCTATCCATAAGGAGCTACACTTACCAGTTACTCCACAACTTTCACAACAAAATGAGTCATGTGTACCAGTCACTCAACTGTCTCAGCAAAATATATGGCATGATATACCAGTTCATCAACAACTGTCTCAACAAAATCCATTGCAAATACCACTTCTTCATCAATTATCTCCTCAACAAAGTCAGTCACATGTACAAGTTCCTAAACAACTATTTCAACAAAATCAGTCGCTAGGTCCTCAACAACAATCATACCCTTATAATTCTAACATGTATAACCAGAATCAGTCAAGTACATCAAATGGACAGAATTCTTTTCAATATATGAGTATGCTCATGAACAACAATGACCATCAATTTCAACAGGACATACAAGTACCACCAATTAGGCAAAGCCTAGAGACTGCATATAATTGGCCAATCTCCAGCCATACCAATTCCTTCTGTGAAAGTGGGACTTCTTTTGAACCCTTGATAGAACAGGTCATAAGTGATGATGAGAAGGAAGATACTGGTGATCAAAGTCAATGTCATAGATGTTGTGACCAACTGAAATATCTAAAAAAAGAAATTAAAGAACTGAAAAAGGACGTGGAAAAACTTAAAAAGAAGTCTAAGGTGAGCGCACAACATATTTGGCATGAAGGTTTATCCTCTGCTATTCTGTATTGAAACTTTACATTAACACTGTACAGGTTACACATAATTCAATTTATAATTTAAAGCAATTTTTTTTCAGATTAATTGAAGTTCAAATACTTATAAGCACCAATGAATAAGATCCTTCAGTATAAGCACCAATGAATAAAATCCTTCAGTTGAGTTTTTTTTCCTAGAAATTGTTTTGAAGGATGGGGCTTGACTGCAAGAATGGTGAAGGAAAGGGGGTAATGAAGAGTCATAGGGTATTAACTTTTTAAGGAGAGGGCCTGGAGTTAATGTATAGGGACACCACCATGCATAAATCAAGAACTTAAGGAAACACTGACCTCTCAACCTTTAAAACATAATCAAAATTGAAAAAAGACATGGTAAAATATCAGTGCCCCTTAATAATCTCCTAAAGAAAACTCAACTTTAGTACGATATAATTTTCAATTATTTATTTCAGAAAACCAGTCTTCTGACCTTAAAGATGCAGATCAGTTGGATATAGATAACAACCGTCAAGAGAACAATATGGTTAATGGATATACAAAGGTATTATCATTTTATTTTTCTCTGTCATGTCTGTGGTAAAGATTAAATTTTCTCTTGCATATTTTGCAAAGGTATTACATGTTCATTTTACAAAATACAATAAATGCATTGAAACTCGTGATACTTGCACAAGAATAACTTTCCAAAAATTATTTTGATGTATTTGAAGCAAATGTAAGGTTTTTCCAAAATATTTATTCAGCCCTTACAAATATTTTTGTGAATCATTGTTAATCATGCAATACTGTAGCATTCAATTTTTATAAGTAATGTTTATGTTTGATTTTTCCATTAAATTTGTAGCTGATCTCACGGGTATGGAAATCTTGTGATAAACAAATTATTGCTTAATATCTCTTATTTACCATTGATAATCATCATACAATAGTAAAACTAAAATATAAAAATAGAACAACAGCAATAAAGATATTTATTACACATTGGGATAAAGATTTCAGCTCAGTGTACCCCCCTGTACTTGCTGAGATTAACAGTAGTGTGCTAAACATCTGGTACAGGTGTCACAATCAGAAGACGGTTGATATAAATGATCCCTATATGTTGCTTCGGCCAGCATAGGTGACATTACTAAATCAAGATATTAAATAATGAAGATTTTTTTCCTTGGATTTCCAGGATGAAATTGAAAGAACAGTCAAATCCAGATCTGATGTTACACAGGCTGTTAAGGCAACAATGCCAATGGTTTTTCATGAAGAGGAATTGAGGAATTGCAGCCTATTAGGCCAAAAAAAGAATACAAAAATGGATGACCCAAGACCCGGCCTTGATGAAACCAAAAGAAATTTCTTAGAAGGTAAGTTATTGATGTAGTATATATGGTTGATAGATATAGGAAGATGTGGTGTGAGTGCCAATGAGACAACTCTCCATCCAAATAACAATTTATAAAAGTAAACCATTATAGGTCAATGTACGGCCTTCAACACGGAGCCTTGGCTCACACCGAACAACAAGCTATAAAGGGCCCCAAAAGTACTAGTGTAAAACCATTCAAACGGTAAAACCAACGGTCTAGTCTATATGAAAACGAGAAACGAGAAACACGTATAAATTACATAAACAAACGACAACTACTGTACATCAGATTCCTGACTTAGGACAGGTGCAAACATTTGCAGCGGGATTAAACGTTTTAATGGTACCAAACCTTCTCCCTTTTTCTGAAACAATAGTATAACATCACAACATAGAAAACACACGATAAAACATCAATTGGAAGGCTTAACTCAATCAAAAACGTAAATTAACACACTATGAACGAATAAATTCGATCTGTGATACCTGAAAGTAAATACATAGTTAATAAAATATTAGGGACAAACATTCAAGGCCAAAAGCAAACAAACAAGTCCAAATAAAGCCATGGCAATACACCACCGCGAAATATTAAACCCTTAGAAAATAATCACTTTTGAAAAACCGGTTTTCATAATATATACAGGTAAATGAAAAATAACTTTGTCGTTTTAGGTATACTTTTCTGTCTATAAAATCTTCCAATAATTAGGAATACCAAGAAAGGTCTGTCATATAAATACCTAATTTAACACTAGATACATGAGGGTAAATATCAACAATAAAACTTCCTGTACAGATTAAAGGAGAATAATCTTGATGTTCATACAAATGTAGTATGAAGAAGTGAAAATTAGTAGATATTCCAAATAATCAAAGCTGGTATACAGACAAGATCCAGATTAAAATATAAAATAACAAAAAGTATTAAAATAATATCAACAGGTCGAATTAAAAGAAAGTACGATTTGAGAGTACTCGCAGTTACTGACAGCTAGTTAAAAGCCAAAAACAATTAATGATAAAAATCATGCATCAGAGACTAAAATCAACTAAAACACATCCCAGGGATTTAGTATTTTAACGTCATGAACAGTCAGAGAAGACATGACTTGTGCAATGCCAAAAATAAATGTATCGACAGGTAGTAGGATAGTGAGGAGCTACTTATCGACAGGTAGTAGGATAGTGAGGAGCTACTTCTTAAGAGATAAAAATAACGTGTGTGTGTCTCTAAACATCCCGCCTCAAAAGAAGATACAACTTAGTTATGTTTTAATTTGCTAATGACAAAATCGATATTAGTGCCAATGTAAACTATATTCAGAGATCTAATTACAATATTGGTACGATAACCCTTACTTATAAGTTTGTTTAAAGGTTCGATGAGTTTACACGGATCACATAGTGATTTCCTCGCTTTAAGTACAATATTACCGTAAAATTTAGGATGTGAAATACCATTTTAATAAGTTTTCTACAGGTACAGCCAAATTTACTAATCAAATCTTTGTATCTATGAAAGAATTTAGTAAAAGTTTTAAGTAATTTATGGTATCGAAATCCCTGACACAATAATTTCCCAGTGATGCATTGATTACGTTCGTTAAAATCTATGACATCAGAACACACACGGGCATACCGAACGAGTTGGGATATATAAACACCGTATGATGGAGCCAAAGGCACATCGCCGTCTAAAATGGAAAATTAACAATAGGAAATGAAAAATCGTCTCTTTTGTCGTAAATTTTAGTATGTAGTTTCCCGTTAGAAATTGAAATGTCTAAATCTAGAAAAGGGCAACTGCTGCTGTTTATGTTGGATTTAGTTAAAGTAAGTTCTTTTGGGTAAATTTCGGAAGTATATTTAGAGAACTCTGGATTATTTAACGAAAAATATCATTCAGGTAACGGTAGGTATTGTTGAATGTATCAACTAAATATAACAATGATGGGTCTTTACTGAGTTTGGTCATACACTGAGATTCATAGCAATATAGAAATAAATCTGCTATTAAAGGGGCACTGTTAGTTGATGCATTTATATAACGGTACATGTATAAGAAAATCAAACCTTGGAAAATTTTCCTATGATTTCAATTCAGGACGTAATGTAGTTAGCCACCAAAATAGATTGGTTTACACCATATTTGGTAACACACAAGTATGATTATTTGGCATTTATTGATAACATGACTCAAAATACAGAGAATGCAATCTAAAAAATGATTAAATAAATATTTGACCGAAGATTGAATGACATGAGATTTTTACCAGTAATAAAACAGAAAAATAACCTTTTTTTCAACAACTGTAAATAATGTTATCTTTTTACCGCTACATATGAATCCTGGAACAACAAATGTGCAAAAATTTAGATTTGTATTAGTTGTTATTGTAATATTACACTCGCTTTATATTTTCAGATTTAATAGCCAAGGCCTATACTGTGGCAATAAAGGAAGTGAGAGGAAAATGAGGATAGGCTTAAAATGTTTTCCAGGAAATAGGACAGTAGATTTTTAATTGACAGTCTATCTTAACTTAATTGTGACAAAATTAACATTGACATTTCGTTTTCATTATCAATGTTTCATATGCGAATTATACATATCAATGATTTATTTTATGTGTTTTTATGATAGTTTATTCAATTTTATTGTTTACAACCAAATCAAATATATTCTACTAAATATACTTTCAGCAGTCCTGTGAGTGTTTTTTTGCAAACTATTTTGTCTAGTGTATTCAATAGTTTTCATACAAGTAAATACATATTCTTTTTACAATTATAATTGGTTGAAATATATAACATTTTAATCATTCAGAAGATTTTGCAGAAAAAATTTAGCCTGAGAGACTGACTGCTTTATAAGGAAGATTTACCCGCAAACACATGGTCTTCAGATTTTCTGGGAAAAGCTGGGAATTTGTAGGATTTAGCTGGGACTTATATGGGATTATCATGGACATCCTGGGACTGACGCTAAGTGATGTGGGATAAAGCTGGGATTGATTTAATACAAAGCTGGGATTAATATTTGGGACAACCTGGGACTATTACGGAATTAGAAAAAAACCCAGCTTTCAAAAAAGTCTCAGGATAACCTGGGATAATCCTTGTTCCAATACCATCCCACATAATCCTAGATTAAAAACCTAGGATTATCCTAGGATAAACTGGGATCTTTTTCCAGCTTTATCCAAGGATTATCCTAGGAATTCCCACAGTTTTTTCACAGGGGATGCTTTAAAATGCTTATTTTAGCCGTATAATGCCAAAATGGGACATTTTAACAGAATTTCTTTCAAATAAAGATTTAAATCCTTTACTTTTCTTGAGTTTGACAAATTGAAACCAGTAAACCATTCAGGGAAGTTGCCAAAGTACAGAATCTACATTTCCTGAATTCATCTCTTAGGCCGAGAACACAGTTATTTCGTAGTGCATTTCTTTTAGACAATAAATTCAAATTAAAAAAATCGCACCTGCTCTATCTCAAAAAGATTTTTACAGTGTAGTTTACTACTATTGGGACAAATAATATCAAAATTATAGAAAAGTCTACCAGCTCTAACTCTAAATATTGATAATTCTATGTTAAGGGGGTCTAAAATTCAGTTTGACAGCTTCAGATATACCCAGTTTTTGACCTTTTTGAACTGGACCAAATCACTTCCTAACATAAAGATTCAGCACCCAAACTTTTTTAACATGTAATTTCATCCCTTTACTTAATATTTGATGCATAAAATAAATTTGGAAAGTGTATGAAAAAAATTGGCAAGTTATACACTGTCCACACTAGGGACTATATTTGTAGACAACGAAAATTTAACCCCAAGGGTGACTGGGGAATAGAAGTATGGTCACCATTGGTCTTCCTCCGACCGGCGGTAAAACCCTCGTCAAAGAGGGGCGTCCGTTTAGCTGTGCGGGATGTACAAATTTGCAGCCACGTCCGGTCAGAATGGGGACGTTAAATGCGATGCCTCGTGTAAAGAGAGTGCCACGCTCTTTGAACGTTAAGAACCCTTGCAACAACTCTTTGAGGGGTCCGTAGGTGACCCGTTGCAAGGCTAAATTTCTGTCCCTATCCAATATACCCTCATTTCCCGTGGCAGTCTAAATTACTCCGACCTCAATCCCAGACGCCTCTATTACAGAACCTACCTATTGTATTTATTGTTAGTTTGTTCTCGTCCTGAATATGCATGAAATATTTGCCACTGGACGTTAAGCAACCAACAATCAATCAATCAATCAATCGAAAATCTAAGGACGATAACTGTGTCATCGGACCTTCTGTTCATATTGTATGTTTACCTCTTGACACTAGCAACGACAAAATTATTTACTAGTATGACCTAACCGGTCCCCGATGAACAATTGTCGATGACATCACTTTTAAAAAAATTAATTTTTCTATATTTAAAACTATTTAATTTGATGTCTTTAATGATATAATTTGAAGCAGAGCTACTCTATAGGGCTACTTGTCTTAACAGGTAGATCGGAATGGAGTAGCGAGGTATGTACACTATAGGTAAACGGACAGAAAGTCACAAATAATTTTTTGACACTTGTTTAAATATATTTTGATCTATTATCTCTTTGTTACATACATTCATTTTAAAGTTAAGGAAATTGCTCATAAACCTTGATGTATGAAAATGTATTAAATTTTAATCATGCAAAGGATATATTTATTGGCAAAATGAAGCCATTAAAGTACCAAGCCACTTTCGACATTTTGTTTGCATAACAATCATGACAATAACTTGATCGTTATTGATATTTATAGAATAAATTTTAACCAAAAAGTTGCTTCATATATAAAACTTCAAGAAAAATACAAAAAAAAATATTTTCAAAATAAGTGATTTCTTGTTCAAAGAAAAATAATCACAAAACTGAATAGTGACTTTTTGTCCTACATTCGTACACTTACAACGACTAAAATATTTTTACCTGTATGGTAAATAATTTTGACGTTGTTGCTATGCGGTACGTCTAAACACCACTCAGGATATACAAAGTGCACTCAGGACATGAAATATATGTTTTAGTGAGTGGTGAAGGTATGCATTTGATAGATAATTTAATTCTTCATCTAATAATTTTTGTTTTGATAAAATAATATTAACATTTAAGGAGTTATTGAAGTTTTCATCGGCACGCGCCATTTTTGTGAAATATGTCAGGCATGACCGAGGATTATATTGAATACCAATTATCATGTTGATTAGGTCGTTTGATCTTTAATAATTAGGAGTGATTAGTGATGGTTCTAACCTCATACAAGTAAGCTTGGCAAACAAACAAAATCAAGATGTCTTTTGAAAAATAAAGAACAATGAAGATATATTGTTTTAGAAAAAAACCCGTTAAATAAACATTTTTCTTTTTGTTTGTAATAATTGAAGCCAGTCGAGAAATATGAGAAATCTACATATATAGTTGGGAAATTTTCATTCAATACATATCATTTCATTAACTTAATAGATAAAAAAATATCGTTATTATTTTCTTTGTATAGATTTTCGTATTTTATTAAAATTTCGTGCAATAAAAGTTTAGTTTTATTCTTAGTTCAAAATTAAGAATAATTCTTTCGTATTTTCATATCTCTAGATATATTACAATAGACTTTAATTGCATTGTTCCATAGTAAAAAAAAAGAATCGGTGAAACACCATTTATAATTTACTTTCAAGCTAACAGTTAATCTGATCACTCACTAAAAGAGCGTTGAATTAAAAAAAATATTGGTATCATTGCGTTCTAATTCTTATTTATATAATTGTGTGTGTGTGTTTTGTTCTATTTTCTTGTCTTTGAGATTCATTCAAATAATTAACACTTTTGACCAATGAGAGGCTGTGTATGTATAACATAACGATTCAATCAAAATTTCATTTAATTAGATTTATTCCCTATTGAAACTCGTTCTTGTCCAGTAATAAATCCTTTGAACGATTTTGAAAAGGAAATAAATTTGTCATACTTTTCATGAATTAAGAGTTTTGTAAATGGAACCCGTTCTTAACTGTAGAAGCCGTACTTGCCAAAATACGCCTTTCAAATAATCAAATCTCATATAGTTAGTGTTCTTTCTCATTTTTATCGTTCTTGTCCAGTAATTTCATTCTTGAGTAATACGAATGTTTTAAAAATCCGCATTTAGTAACATTTATCTTTCTCATTAAAGTTGTTCTTGTCTAGCTGTAATACAAGCCTTGAACGAATTCCAATGTGAAAATAAATTCTGAAAAATTAATTTGTCTCCGTTTTCTGAAAATTATCTTATTTGGGTATTATTTCTAAATAATTTGTAAGTAAACGAAATCCGTTCAAACCACGACTAAGTCTTCGTGCACAGAGTTTGAAGTACCAAAACCCCAGAAACTTGCTCGTAAGCCAAACCAAAGGAAAAGACCAAGGACAGTATGTACGCAGCCAAGATATTAGACTTAGCAAATCATATAAATAAATACTGATCTGTCTTATTAAGGTTAAATTCTAAATATTGTCATTGAAAATATAGGACCAGTTCATAATTTCAATAAATTTGTTATCTATATCTAGGCTGTGAAAATCTTGAATAAATTTTGAACATTCATGAAAAAGGTTATATCGAATATCGTCATAAAGTGTGTATTCCATAAGGAAATGTGTTTCAGTCTCTACCTGCAACTTTCACAAAACTTAATAACATCGTGTTATTCATTTTAAACGTAACAGAGTACTGACAACACAATTCATAAACAACAATAAAGATAATCCAATCAATTTTGTTGATTGGATAATTCACGGCTCAGTAGTTGTGTGATTAGTGACACGTGCCCTCATTATTTCATAAGAATTAACATATCTATCTAAGTTCGATTTCAAATTCTACCAAAATTTAACTCTTAAATAAGCAGCGTGTAACGAATATATTCATCCATCCTGTGTGCAAATACGATGACTATAAAGGGTCCGGAGTGCACATTGTATGTCCTGGGTGCACTCAGGAGGTCCTGAGCGGTGTTTAGACGTACCCGTTGCTATGTACAGTCAAATATAAGGTGTTATAAGTATAAGAATACTTTAATAATTCAATTATGGAAACTTGCGGGTTTTAAATTTCATACAATGATTGATTTATAACAATGAAATAATAATAAAATAAAATACTATACAACACAATAGAACACTGAACAGTTATTTTATGCACATGGGAGAGAAAGTAATATGGTAGACAATCAATAAATATGTAAGGATTGCTCCCCTTTAATCACTATCTATTAATCTTTGAAGATGTGATGTTCAAAGCTGCATGAAAAGCAGCCCCAACTGATTAAATATAAGGGTAGTTTTCTCCCATGTACACACAGCAACCAATTACTAGATATGTATGTATATAATATTTAAATGGCAAGAAATGGATAAGCACCTTTGAAATATAACAGTTTGTTGGACTTTGATGCCAAAATTGTATCTCACTAAAAATATTGAAGTGTTTGTGTGGGCATGCTAATAACTTACCAACAATAACTGTCAGAATAGCGTGGCTTCTAGTATATATGTATGCTTCGAGTAGGAGCTGTGTAACACACATCCGACATAGACCATGGGTTAGAACAGGAAGCCCCGAATTGGAAGACATCACTTCCGGCTGAGGAGATATACTTCTCCTGAGAGTAGGAGCACCTCTGAAATTCACTACACTCCTCCCTGTCGTCTTCTTTTTGTTGATAGTTCTCATTGTTGTGAAAGCTGTTTCACTTATATTCCTCTTTGCAGAATTTCCATTTGTATCCATGTTTTAATAGACGTAACACGTTATTGCAAATATCCATATTTTTAAAATCCAATCCACATGTAATAAAATGTTGTTAAAAGCCTATCGGAATAACAGAGTGACTTTGAACGTTCCTTCACAATTCCGATCTCCTTCCTTACACAAAACTCTAAATGGACAGCACAGCTGTCGCACATTAGAATTTCGCATAACATACAATTACTCTGAACGTTCCTTCACAATCCAATCTCCTTCCTTACACAAAACTCTAAGTGGACAGCACAGCTGTCGCACACTAGAATTCCGCATAACATAACTTACTCTGATTTTTCATCCTATCTCATTCCTTCCACCAATATAGTTATTTACATATATAGATAAATTCACAAAAAATCTGCTATAAATGTCAATCAAGCACACACTCTTTAAATCCTTTAAAAGAGGTAATATTATTATTAACCCATATAAAAAAATATTGTTACGGCCAGAATCACCTTTAAATTGTAGCCAACAAAAGACACAAATCAATATTAAAATTTAACAAGATTTATTATACACAAGTTTACAAGAAGTATTACACAAAAATATATTTCCGATCTTTTATCTTTTCTTTATCCGGAAATCTTCTCAGGAATCCAATCAGAATATTATGTCCAATAGGTCATAATCTAGTATGATGTTGTTTGTAAAATAAAAGTGTCAATCCAACTGCTGAGAATATTAATGACATCGATGTCTTAGTCTGAAAGTTTAACTTTAGGGTCTGTACATATATAGTTGTCACGGAAATCGCTAGAACACTGTAGAAAGGAAAGTCCTAGAAAACTGTAGAACGGAAGTTTCTAAAAATTGTAAGAAGTTTAAATAACACATCTTTTATTATGATCATTCTGGAATCGTTATGTAAGTCAAATTGAAAGTTCCAATCATTCCATCAGTATCTATGATTGTTCCAGTGATTTCTAAACTGCACAGTTATAAGATTATTTTGTAAATAACTATCAGGCCACACAAAACAAATTAAGCCAGCATAAATAAATATAATAATTACAATATCATAACAATATGTACATATATATATAAAGTCACCAATATTGTTTCTCATTGTAATTTGTAGATTCTTTTGGAATTTTCAGTAGTAATCCTGAAAACTTAACCAATTGGTTGCTGTAAAAGCTCAGAAATTTTTAGTGCCACTGCATGTAATGAGTAGGGATTTCCAAAAGTGTGAGAAGGAAGAGGAATATACGGAGTATCTGATTCCCAAACTACACGTGTAATACCAAAGGTTTTCACAATTTCTACAATATTTGAATACCAGTCTTTCAAAATAAATGGAGTAATGCCAAAAACAATATTAGAAAACTGGCTGGCGGCTGCTGAATAAAGTTGAGTGGTACAGGTAAAACAATGCCAATGAATTTATTGATCTGGCTTACAGATTTCACTTAGTGTGGCCAAAAGGTGTTCTTGCAGTGATGGTTTGCCTTTTGAGTGAATTACTACGGTTAAATTCAGATCCGTTGCCAAATAAAGTGGTTTCCTGAAATATTTTATGTGTCGTTCGAAATCTCTTCTCATGCCAAGAAATCCCAGCCAAAAATTCCGGTCAACCCCCTACGGCACTCATTAGTAGATAATGATCGAAACAGATTATTAAATGACCTGTATCGCAAAGACCAGGCGAAGTTTCCATAGCAACTTCCTGTCTTCTCATTAAGTTTTATGATAACAAGATTGACCTACTCTAAAGTGGTATTGCTTTTTTTATCTGTGTTGTAGTGTTGTATAAATGTAAGATATATAATTTCAAAGATGGCAAGAAATATAAACGCTCCGGATTTTTATGGAGAATGGGAGTTTTCAGGAAAACTTCCCTTGAAGAGAGAAAAAGTAAAGAGGTAATATTTTAATGTATATATATATATATGATTAAAATATTAAGAATACACCTAATATAAACACGAAAAGGTAAATTTATAATATCGGAAGTCCATTACTAAGGTACTTACAGTACATCTGATACAAGATACACACATGCTAAAGAAGAAAATTCCGTTTCGGTTAATCCTTGGATTATTAACTTTTTATTGTTTGAATGGATATAAGATTCAAACGGTTTTATCGCGATTTGATTAAATGAATAGATATACACACCACAGAGGCACTCCCTTTTATTCTGTTTTATAAGTAAATCCTGATCTTAAATTATTAATTTGTATTCAGTTTAACCTAAGTTCAACTTATATTGCTTGGACAAGAATGAAAAATAAAGCCAGGGTTTGTATAGTGACAATATACAAATCCTTGAAAAAAGCAAGTGAAAATATGCCGAAATGTTAAATCGATATTAGTTAAGTTAAGAATACAAAAAAAAAAAAAAATGGTCGTGTACTAGACCAAAAAAATAATGATCCGTGCATAAATCAAGTAGGTATTTGTTTTTTTTTTTAACAGTAAATAAAAATAAATCTGTTCTCAATCCTCAGTCTTAAGGCCTGATAGCACACATTGTCTTAAATGTGCAGATTTAATCCTTCGTGTGTATTGTTCAACGTATTTTTGCCAGCTGGTCTCGAGTATGCGCTGGTTAAGATATCGTGTATACCTCTCTTCAAGCATTCGAAATTATTTATCAATCGTTATGCTGAATCTGATATATATTGGACACAATCTGATTGAAAAGGGAATGTTAAGCAGACTCAAAAAGAGAAGTTGTTTCGGGGGTTAACCCCTCCCCCTTTTTTGCCGGTGTCATATTTTTAGCAAAACCTTTTCACGTGTACGTTCTCTTACTAATCCGATCTCACAATGGTTCCTGAAAAACAAGACAAAGAACAAAAAAGAAATTGGAAATAAACACAAAAAATAACCCCAAGAGGAAAAAAAGGGGGGGAAAGGGTCCTCAAAGTCACTGTGTCAAGAAAGCCTGGAACCGGCAATAAATCTGTTGTTTTCTTTAAAGGAATTGAGTTGAATTATTAAAAAAAAAAAAAGAAAGAAGGAAATTGGCCATGATGGTTCAGTCACACAATACTGTATATTCAGAAATTATTAAGAGGTTTTTATTAATGCAAATAATGCGACTGAATGTGTATCTCAATAATAAGAACTCGCATTCTGATATCTGAAACATACAACTGTATGCAGGTTTTCCTGAAATGACAATAATTAGTCTTCCATTTTAGTCCATACTACAAAATTTGTAATAAGAAATGCACGCAATAATTTCTGAACGTACAGTATTCAATATCTTTTCTCTAAACAATATTGCCTCCAGTAAGAATCCAGAAATTTTTGAAAGCTGAGCCTTTTCTATCATTGAAAAATGATTTTGAATATACGTACCAACAACCACCTCAATAAAATACATTATTAGTCATTTTTAATTTTTATTATATTTTTTTTTTTATTAAAATACAAATTACACCCATAATACTAAATAGTGTCAAAGGCAAATACATCATAACAATATCAATGACATTCAAATACAAATATATAAAATAGACCTTTGAACTCATATCACAACAAATGACGTCAAGTGCCCCTTGTTACATAGACTTTTTCAGAAGGGAGCCTAAATACTCTATTGTAAAACATCAGTAATGCATAAAAAGAATTCAATTTATACAAATTAATTGCGTTGTTCTTTAAATTTATATGTAAAACTAAACACCCCTTACTTCTTTCATACACTTTACTTTTATGTGTTTTTTTCCCAGAAAGTTTGGAAGATTGAAAATGTACTTCAAAGTAGAGGGGCTGGTGAAGAGGAGGAGGTATTGGTAGAATGGTCTGACTGGGATGGCCCAAATACTTGGGTGAGGTTACAGTTTAATCCAGAACTGCATTCATACCTCCACCTCAACAGGGCCAACCCAAACAGTTGTACTATGGTAAAGGTAGCCCTAAAAAAAGTACACCTGCAAAATTTTCTGTGAACTCAGATTGCATGACTCTTCGCCAAGTAATCTTTGACAGTTTGGCAGACATCAGGTATACCCCGGATGGCAGTATAGGTCGCCAAAATAGAATAACTGTCAAATTACCATTTCGGGAAGAGGAGTTTGATGCCAATTTCAGGGTTTTAGGTCTCGAAAAGATTTCAGCCAATGAAAAGGGCATTGTTGATTGCCATATTACTGGTCAGGATCTTACTCGTGCCCTAGGCCCTGGTTGGGACTCAAGAGGCTACCACACATCAACTCAGACCTATGTATCCTTCAAAGAATTGATCCATCTCTCTTGGGGATATAAACAAAGGACTAATTTTAGCCACCCAGCTTGTCAACGGTAGTTACAACTATCTATTGCGTTTAATCATCTGAATGAAAATAACAATATGTATAATATTAAAAAATACACATAAAAATTATTCATATACAAAACACATGAAATTTAATCTAACGTAAAGAGTAAATTAAATGTAGAAATACCTGCAGCAAGTTCAACTATCCTAACACTTTTAAGTATCGAACTATAGCTTTATACAGTACATGAAAACATACACAGAGTATAACTATATTTTAAATCGTACATTTGTTTAAGGTGATACTGAATAAAATATATAAATTCATACAAATAATACAGATAAATTCAGAAATTTTATTATTCATTATTATTAAAAATTATTTTGATGAAATACTGTTTAATGTATTAAATTGTTTGTTGTGAAACTTATGAATATAATCAGATTTAAAGTTAGTTTATATTTTTAACTTTAAATTTTAAATAGATGTCACTTTGATGGTGAGAACGAAACAACACGACCAGATATGTGCTTTCCCATTGAAGAAGTTGTAGTTGTACCACCATGGCTGCAGTTAACATTCATCCGGGGTAGAAAGAATATGGTTACTGGTGACATATCTAAAAGAAGGTACCATTGATTTTCTTGATAAGTGTATTTTCTGACTTTTCTTTTTACTCCTTCTAGGCTTACCCGCAACAGTCTATCTCTATAGTATCTGCAAATAAATATCCTTACCTATCATATCCAATTGGCTTAACTAATGTATCAGGGGAAGCAACTCTTAATTTATTTAATAACCTTGTTTGGTTCATTCAATCTTTAGTGAAACAAATATATAAATATATAATATAAGTTTTAAGGCACAAAATCATTGTTTTTTTTCAGAAAGAAAAATAGGTAAACTTAAGGTCACATATTGAAGATATCGACGATTGGTAAGATAGTTTTCTATATTTTTATACCTGTCGTGAAATTTTCTTTTTGTGTTTCCCACCATATCTATTGGTGCTATCAAAATATGCCATTCTTTGATAATAATTTTTCCTTTCTAACTGAGCAACGCCAATATCGTGCAGGTATCCGTACTTTTCCAAGAAATATGGCACTTGATACACCATAGCTGTAAAACACATATGTCATTAAAAGTATTAAATAGAAAAAAACATTCTTAACAAAAATATGAGTCAAAAATTGTCAATGTAACAGTAAAATATATTAGCATACATGGCTAAACATGTGACAATTTCAGTACAAAAATGTTAAGCGATACATAAATGCATGACGTGTTTTAACATTACATGCACTCAGTTATATATTGCAACATAATTAACAGATAACATTTGTTCTTTATTTATGTGTATTAAGTTAATTTTAAAATTATCATGAAGGTATGGTGTAACATCTTCATCAGATGTATATCTCCGAAAGTTTTTTGCCCACTCTCTCGCTTCTTGCATGAATAATTCTGGATTTTTGTATTCTTCAGAACCTGGAAAAGCTCGCATAATTCCATCAGAGAGTGAAAGTTACCCCAGAGTGTCTGGAGGGCATCAACATCAACACTAATCCCATCATCATCATCGTCATCTTCAATCGAATGAAACCTGCAGGCGGCTAACATTGGCCTTCTTTCTAAACTGAATAAAAGACAGCTTTTTGTTATAAACTGTTTTACTGTAAAATGAATAATTTCTTGTATTTACATAATTTGTGTTCAATTCTTCCAGTTAAAAGACAACATTCTAATTTAAGTAAAAGATATATCCCTATGTGATTCACAAACAAATTCTAAGCGTTGCTGGTACTGTAAAAAAAGTTCCAAAAATGAGATCAGGCAATTTGTTGGTGGAATGTTCCAACAAAAGTCAATCAACAAATTTGCTAACAATGACAACAATAACAAACTTTCCTGTTTCTGCCTCTCCTCACAACAGTTTGAACAGCTGTAAGGGATCATTCGAGACAGAAGTCAATACCTTGGTGATCTTACCGTGGAAGAAATCTGTGAGGAACTTTCAAGCCAAGGTGTAACTGATGTTGTTTAATGATTTTAAAAGGATACAACATGTACAGCACATTTTCTAATGTAGATGAACGTGCTGCAGGCGGATCATCCATTTTTGTGAAGGACAACGTCATTCATAGCATAGTCCAACTCACCACGGATCTGCAGGCAGTTGCAATTCGTTTATCATTAGATAAAACAATTACATTCTGTTCTATATATATTCGACCCAATTCAATTATAGATAAAGCTAAATTCAAAAACCTCACTGACCAATTACCCTCACCATTATACTTATGGGCGACTTCAATGCCCACAATCCCTTGTGGGGAAGCAAGTCTCATTATGCCAAAGGTAAGATCATTTAGGACTTTGTCTCTCAAGAAGGATTATGCATTTCTAATGATGGAATTAATACTTATCTTCATCCTGGAAACGGGTCTCATTCTGCTATTGATTCACTTTTTACGATCCCTCTCTTTTTCTGGATTATTCATGGCGTGTTCATGATGATCTATGTGGAAATGATCACTTTCCAATAGTACTTTTACTTCTGCCCAACAGAGAGTACCACGTTGGAAACTTGACAAGGCGGACTGGTCATTGTTTGAGAATCTCTGTCAAGTGGAACTTCAGTCAAAGATGTTTGAGACTGTACAAGATCCAATTTTAACTTTTAATACAGTTTTAACGTCAATTGCTGACAGAACTATTCCTAAGACCTCGGTAAATCCGAAACATCCCAGCAAACCATGGTTTGATGACGCTTGTGATCAAGCAATAGGTGACCGTAAAAAATCTGAAAGACGGTTCAATCAACAACCAACGACGGAAAATTTCGAGTAATTTCCGTATTTTTCGCGCTAAGGCACGGCGGACTAGCAGGCAAGCACGACGAACGTCTTGGAAGAAATTTGTTTCGGGGATAACATCTCGCACTCCGATGACAAAAGTATGGAACATGATACAAAAGATCAAAGGTATAAATTCTAAAGCCACAGTAAATTATTTATAAAATGGCAATGATTTATTAACATCTGAAAAGGATATTGCCAACAAGCTTGGTGAAACTTTTGCGAAATCTTCTCCTTCTAACAACTACAGGGAAGATTTAAAAAAAGTTAAAAAACAAAAAGTAAAAATAAAGTTGAACTTTATATCTAAAAATGGTGAAAATTATAATAAACTCTTTTCTCTTGAAGAACTTAAAACATCTCTGTCAAAAGCCTATGATACACCTTGTGGGCCTGATAATATTCACTACCAACTCTTAAAACACTTGCCAGATTCCTCGTTGGAAGTTCTTTTGCAGCTCATGATTAACATCTGGGAATCTGGTGATTTACCATCAATCTGGAAGCTTGCAACCGTCGTGCCTATTCCAAAACCAAGTAAAGATCACAAGGATCCTATTAATTATCGGCCAATTGCTCTTACCAGTCGTGTCTGTAAAACACTAGAACGGATGGTCAATGATCGCCTTGTTTGGTTCCTGGAATCAAATGGGCTGTTAGCCAATATCCAGTGTGGATTCCGACAAGGTCGCAGTACCCTTGATCATCTTGTTCGATTCGAATCATTTGTCCGTAATGGTTTTGCAAAAAATGAACATGTGGTGTCGGTCTTTTTCGATCTTGAAAATGCCTATGATACTGCATGGAAGTATGGTATTTTAAAAGATCTGTTTGATATGGGGTTGAAAGGCAATATGCCAAATTTTATTTCGAATTTTCTGTCTAACAGACAATTTAATTTAAAAGTAAATTCAACCATGTCTGATCTGTATGATCAAGAGATGGGTGTCCCTCAGGGCAGTATTTTATCTGTTACATTATTTAGTCTTCAAATCAACAGCCTTGTTGAAGTTTTAAAAAGTAATATTGAAGGTTCATTGTACGTTGATGATTTTTTAATATGTTACAGAGGCAAAAATATGAATCACATAGAAAGACAATTACGTCTTGGAAGAATTGAAAAATGGGCCTCGGAAAATGGTTTAAAAAAAAAAATCCACATGTTATTGAACTGGTCTTTGTTAAATTTTACTCGTTCTTTCTATATTTGAGAAAGCAAGCGAGTTACACTGCTTTTTGCGAAAAAAAGCATTATGTAGTTTTTAATTTGATGCCAAGAACAATTCAATCATAACTTTGGTTGACTTCAAATTTAATCTCTGGTTGACATCAAATTAACTGATGAAGTTTTAATTGTTTTTTAAATCTTGCATGTATTTGCTAGATTTTCCTTATTTGTGGGGTTTCTTTGTAGAGTGACTTGCTTTTGTGACTTGACTGACTAGCTTAGCTCTGGTTACTTGACCGACTTGGTTTGCGCTGGTGACTTGAATGACTAGCTTTGCTGCGGTTATTTGATTCATTGTCCTGACTGTGGTGACTAGTCTGGCTAGGTTTGTTCTGTTCACTTGACTCATCTACATGACTATGTTGAATATACTGACTAGTTTTCTAGCGAGACTGTACTGGGTCCATTGGTCTAAGTCGGCTGTCCTTTCGTCGATAAATATTCGTCCGAATTTAACTTTATGTTCTGTAGCTTGATACACAACTGTGAATAAAGTTAATTGATACTGTCTACCTTTTTGCGGTAATAAATATTCTCTAAATTGCTTTGGTTGTTGATGAGATTTCTCCATCCGTACTAACAAGACCTGTCTCACTTCTTTCTAAACTTCAGCATTTTCATATTATTGATCCAAGTATTTCAAACTTTCATCTATAAATGGCTAGTTGCATGTAAGTTTTCTACCTGTACAGTCAACAATGTCAAAAGACCAACAGGTTACTCCGTATTGGTAATCCTACACACAAGGCTGGGACGATCAATTGGTGCCCTTCGTTTCCGGTTCTGCAGCATGAAATTCTTCTTTTCAGCTTCACAGTCTTTCAGGGATAGGATCCGGATATTCCTCAGTCGGACCGTTTCGCCTTACAAAGTGAAGTAAACATATATAGCTGTTTTTTGTCACTTTTTCCACGCTCAAGTCATGTCGTACGCAAGCTCATATCCATCTTTCACACTTCAATCTATTCCATAATGGTTTTGGAAACGGAATAAAATACACATCCTTCTCCGCGAGTCTCTCTTGGTACCTACTGTCACTCTTACAAACCCCGTACATGCAATTCTTGTTCACCATCGTTAATTCAAAATGCGTTTGTTTACCCTGGTTACAATGGCGGATTTGGAAATTCTGCCCGCTTTTTGGTATAGTCAATATAGATTTCGAAATTCCGAAGTTACGTACTTCCGGTATGACTAGTCACTAATCAATGTGCAAATGGTCAATTGGATGGCATTTTTAGGTTTTTTAGGCCACTGGTTGATGGCTGTGTTGAATTTGAAAACAGGGTTTTCTTTGAATTCACTTTCACAAGATTGGGGGTGATATTTTTCCCCATTGCTTTAACAGTGTCCATATGGGGACTTGGTTTGGATGGTTTGACTAGTACATTTGTTACTCATAGCTCTTGTTGTTCTCTTGCCTTTCTATTGCCGATCCCCCAAGGGTGACTGGGGAATAGAAGTATGGTCACCATTGGTCTTCCTTCGACCAGCGGTAAAACCTTCGCTAAAGTGGGGCGTCCGTTTGGCTGTGCGGGATGTACAAGTTCGCAGTCACGTCCGGTCAGAATGGGAACGTTAAATCCGATGCCTCGTGTAAAGAGAGTGCCACGTTCTTTGCACGTTAAGAACCCTTGCACCAACTCTTTGAGGGGTCCGTAGGTGGCCTGTTGCAAGGCTAAATTTCTGTCCTTATCCAATATACCCTCATTTTCCTGTGGCAGTTTAAATTTCCCCGACCTTCATCCCGGACGGCCTCTATTACAGGACCTACCTATTGTATTTATTGTTAACTTGTTCTCGTCCTGAACGTGCATGAAATATTTGCCACTTGACGTTAAGCAACCAACAATCAATCGAACCCCGCTCTTGTGGATGCACTCGACTCCACTCTTCATTGACTAGGATTGTCAGTTTTCCTATCGAAGGTCGGTGGTTTTCTCCGGGCACTCCGTCTTCCTCCACCAATAAAAACTGGCCGCCACGACATAGCCTAAATGCGGTTATTCAATAAAATTGAAAAAAATTGTCAACAAGAACCGACATATCTTTTTACTTTAATATATTGTTTTACTTGTGAGAAGACCCCAAGGGTGACTGGGGAATAGAAGTATGGTCACCATTGGTCTTCCACCGACCGGCGGTAAAACCCGCGTCAAAGTGGGGCGTCAGTTTGGCTGTGCGGGATGTACAAATTTGCAGCCACGTCCGGTCAGAATGGGGACGTTAAATCCGATGCCTCGTGTAAAGAGAGTGCCACGCTCTTTGCACGTTAAAAACCCTTGCAACAACTCTTTGAGGGGTCCGTAGGTGACCTGTTGGAAGGCTAAATTTCTGTCCCTATCCAATATACCCTCATTTCCCGTGGCAGTCTAAATTTCTCCTACCTCAATCCAAGACGCCTCTATTACAGAACCTACCTATTGTATTTATTGTTAATTTGTTCTCGTCCTGAATATGCATGAAATATTCGCCACTGCACGTTAAGCAACCAACAATCAATAAACCACTTGTGAGAAGTGTGGTTATCACATACAGGTATATATTTTTTATCGGCTTTACTTAATAATATGGGAAAAAAATATAATATTTTCACTTACCTAGTGATATTTTTCTGTGGGTGATACGTCTTTCTTTCTTGCAATCTGTGTTGTTGTTGTCTAGTATTTCCTTTAAGAATAAAATACTTTGTCTCTCATACCGTTACAGTTCATTTATGTAATCAAACATTGGATTCCCTTATTTATTCCGAGAAACAAATGGATTTGAATTCTCTGCAAAAACTTGGTCATTTATTTAAAGTGATTCTTTTTATCTAGGATATCAAAAGTCGTTTCTCTAATCCGAAAACAAATCGGTTATAATTAGCAATTGTTTACTCAAGTGAGGACGAAAAGGGGACAAAAACATTGCGGATCAATAATCTAGATTAAAAGATAAGGATAATCCCTAATAATAGTTTAAAGGTTTCAAAATTTGTGGTCGTATTGGTACACGTTGTCGTCGTCCGAAGACACTTGGTTTCCGGACAATAACTTAAGTTTAAGTGAATGGATCCCTATGAAATTTAAACACAAGGTTTGAAACTACAAAAGGAAGGTTGGATTGATTTTGGGGGTTATGATCCCAATAGTTTAGGAATAAGGGGCCCAAAAGGGGTCAAAATAAGCATGTTTCTAGTTTCCAGACAATAACAACTTGTGTGCAAGTGTATGGATCTTTCTGAAATTGTACCACAAGGTTCCATATCACAAAGGGAAGGCTGGGATTGAGTTTGGGGGAAATTTCCCGAAACCTTTAGGAATAATGGGCCACAAAGGGGCCAAAAACAAGCATTTTTCTAGTTTCCAGACAATAACTTGGGTTTAAGTGTATAGACATCGCTGAAATTGTAATACAAGATACCATTCTACAAAGGAATGGCTGGGATCGAATTTTGGGGGTAATTGGCCCAAACGTTCAGGAAATAGGGGCCAAAAACAAGCATTTTTCTAGTTTACAGACAATAACTTCTGTTAAAGTGTATGGATCTCTCTTTAATTTTACTGCACGGTACCATATCACAAAGGTAAAAGTGGGATTGAGTTTTCGGGTAATTACTAAATTTTGGGTGGGGGATTTTTATTTTTTTTTTTTTATTTTTACATTGATTATTCTTGATTAATATATGAAAGCAAAAAATAATGATATGGCAGGAGATACACACCAAATGCAATACTATTCGAATGAAGATTTCTTGCTATTGCGCAATACTGTGCAATTGAAGATTTCTTGCCATCGCGCAATACTTTGCAATTGAAGATTTCCTGCTATTGCGCAATACTGTGCAATTGAATATATCTGGCTTATGCGCAATACTGTGCTATTGTACAATTGAAGTTTTCTTGCTATTGTCCAAATACTGTGTAATTGAACATTTCTTGGTATTGCACAATACTGTGCAATTAAAATTTCTTTTTTTTTTCTCTCTTTTTTAATTTTACCATGTTAAATAATGGATATCAGACCATTTTAGGTAAATTAAATGTCCCATTTTAAAATTTTAAGATCTTTGACCATATTTATTTTGTGTCAGAAACCTATATTATGTCTAAAATTTGATCACAATCCAAATTCAGACAGTATCAAGCTTGAATACTGTGTCCAAACTGCCCCAACTGTTCAGAGTTCGACCTCTGCGGTCGTATCAGGCTGCGCTCAGCGAAGCATTTTATTGATAATTGCTGAAGAAACAATGGTATAGTTAGAAACATCTAAAGATGTGATCAAATACATAATTGAAATAATACGTCTGTAACCCATTTGAAACCAGAATGTGTCTATAGTACACGGATGCCCCACTCGCACTATCATTTTCTATGTTCAGTGGACCGTGAAAATGGGGGAAAATCTCTAATTTGGCATTATAATCAAAAAGATCACATCATAGGGAACATGTATTCTAAGTTTCAAGTTGATTGGACTTCAACTTCATCAAAAACTACCTCGACCAAAAACTTTAACCTGAAGCGGGACGAACGGACGAACGAACGGGCGGACGGACGCATTGACCAGAAAACATAATGCCCCTCTACTATCTTAGGTGGGGCATAATGATACACATCTACAGTTGCAATTCACCGCTTTGATTATAGAAAAATGTATAAGATATAACCATAAATCGGTCACTTTCTTAATTAATAATTCTATAATATTTTACCAGATTCAACCGTTTATTCGATTTAAATTATAATAAATGTATGAAGACAAAACTGGTCGATTTAAGGTTACATCTATTACAATTATCAATATAAAAAGGTCGATTGAAGGATACATCTTATACAACCATTTATAAAATATGTCGAATATAAGTACCAAGCCACGCTGAAAAGAATATTACCAAAATTTGACTAACGGGTTAGAAATATACAAGGACAAAATAATGAAGAAAAAACGAATTCCAATCCCTATTTCAAGAACAGAAGGGATTTGATACCCTGCAATCGAACTTGGTCATGTTTTTGCTCTCAAGTAGCACTGTGTTCAATAGTTGTTTAACACAAAGTACGGGGGAAGTGCATATTAATCAGTTTAATACAGATTTTATTTCAATTTGATAAATTATTTTCACACAGTTTTATAAATAAATTAATATTTTAGACTGTTGAAAATCGTAGAAAATATAAAATTTACCAACAAGGGATGGACCCGACAAGTCTCCTTACCCACTTGTATTCTAATACTGGTTATATCTGATATGATGACTGGACAATTCCCCATTTTAACATTGATACTCCTCAGACATATATGAATACATCTATAGGCAATGTAATGGTGATCCTTGAATTTGTTGATGATAGGCAATTCTGTACAGCCTCCTGAGGAATAGTAGCATATATTGATAATTTGCCGGCACACACTTCTTACCTCGATAAACAATTCCATATCTGGTTTAGGAATATAAGTGAACCAGGTACAATCAGAAAGTTGATAGCCTTTACACTTTACAAAGAAAAGGGTTACCTGCAAAAAAGATATTTAATTAACTAACAAGTATAAGGACAAAACTTGCTTAATAAGTTGGTGCAGTGAGAATAGTGGTCATATTAACTTTTTGTTATTATTTTGAATATTATTATAGATATATATAAACTGTAAGCAGCAATAATGTTCAGCAAAATTAAGTCCCATTAAAACACACAAATACACTGTTTAGTAATTATTTACAAAGATATCAAGATCATCAGGAATGTTCTGTGAAGAATGTTCTTTTCCTGCTGGAAAATTTCTGGCTCGTTGATTGTTGAACCAAGTCCTTATTTGGTGAATTTCCAAATTAAGGACTTCAGCTATCAGTTGCTGGTCTGTCATCTTTTCTATATAATTTGACCAACACAGCCATCTGAACTGCCGAAAATTTAACAGCCTTAGATCCCTTCTTTCTTGGCTGAGTAGGTTTAGTATGTATGCTGAAATAAAGATTAAAAAAGGTTAAGATTTTGTTATGATAATGATGATATAACAATTGTAAAATTGAGTGTCTTGCAATATTATCTACCATTTTTTTTTTTTTTATCAAAAACACGAAATGAAGCTAAGTTACTGTTTTACAATGACTTTCATTGAGGAAACCAAAAAATATAAATTACACCAAAGCATTTTATATGAAATAAAATATGCTTATACAAAAAATTTAATGGATTACAAGTTATGGTTTTGATGCCACATGGAAAGCATGTTTATCTAATATTCTGTTGTTAATTATTTGCTATAAAAAAATTTAGGTCTCTTAATTATTTAAGCATGTTATCTTAAATTTCTGTGAAGGGTTTATCTTATAAAATTTCAACCTGTTGTCAAGATCAGCAGTTTTTGTGCATTTTAAAAATGTTAACATTCTAGGTAAAATGAATTTTGTAGCTTGTGTTCTTATTTAGGGACGACATCAAAAGTTCAATGTAGGATAAAAAACTTAATTCGCATAGCTTTTTCACTGACCACCCCCACCTTCTTAACTTAATTTGGGAAAAATTGATTGACCAATTATGTAAAATTGATTTTGGATAAACAAAACTTGCAGCAATTTTAACCCCCCACCCCCCAAACTATTTGATATAAGTTTTTTTATCCTACATTGATCTTTTGATGTCGTCCCTTAGTTATGTACCGGGGTTCTTCATTAAAGCTAGAGTTTTAAATGAAGACTGTACTTTGACCTATAATGGTTTACTTTTATGAATTGTGACTTGGATGGAGAGTTGTCTCATTTGCACTCATACCACATCTTCTTATATCTAATTAATCAGTATAAAATATAAAGGTCTAATTTGGAATCATTATTTTTATGCCCAACATATTATTATATGTTTTATCAGTCTGTGCGTCCGTTCGTTCGTCCATCTGTCCAACTTCAGGTTAAAGTTTTTGGTCAAGGTAGTTTTCATGAAGTTGAAGTCCAATCAACTTGATACTAAGAACACATGTTCCCTATGATGTGATCTTTCTAATTTTAATGCCAAGTTAGAGTTTGACCCCAATTTCACGGTCCACTGATCATAGAAAATGATAGTGCGAGTGGGGCATCCATGTACTATGGACACATTATATTGGAAAACAATTTAATTTTGATTTTGAGAAGAAGGTCTGTTAAAATATTATGTGTATTGTAAATTCCTTGGTGTAAAAGTATACTTTATGAAATTTAAAGTTTTTTATTAATGTTTTGAAAAATTTTAATGAGACTTCGGATAATTATACCCCATGCAAAAATTGTGTAGGGTAGAATGGTTCTTGATCATGTGCCTCCGTCCATCAGTACTTCAGTCCTGTTCTTGTTTTTTCTAATCTTACTTAAATATGATAAAACTGAATAGTATAAAAGTGCCAACAAAACATGGCTCGGAAAGTAAAATATCTCCAAATCTTTCTATATAAAAAAATGTGTTAACTTACCCTTTGCTGTATTATACTTCTTTGGGTTTCCTTCTGGGCAGCTGATGATGATAACCAGGTTTGCATTTTGTCATACAACTCCCGACCTCGAAGACTTAGTTCTTTGGAAGATTTCAGTCTTGAGGCCTTTGCATAAAGTTCACTTATGGTGGACTGACTACACTTTAAAATGGTCTTAGCTGCCATCCTCTGTGATATGCCAAATTTCTTAAATTTTTTCGAAATAACTTTGAAATTGTCTCAATGTCCATTAGATTTGAATCATCCGACTCTGAATCTGACTCCTTGTTAGGTTCTTCATGGTCATTCGGTGCTCCTGGTCTCCTTCCTCCTCTTCCACAGAGTCCTGGTTTCCTCCTCTTCCACAGAATCCTGGTTTCCCTCCTCGTCTTCCACATCTTGTCTTGGCTCATCCTCACTATCACTTTCAGGATTCGAACAGTCTGTTTCTAAATTTTCCTCCTCACTTGACAATTTCTGTGCTTTCTTCTTTTGTCTTTTAGGGATTTCTAAATTAGGCATGTCATCATCTGATATCCCAGATTCCCAATCATACACATTTGGGGGGATATCTCTTGACCCACAAGCAGGTTCTTCTGAATCCTTTTCACTGTTTGAAGTTTCACTGTCACTTAGCAAATCAAACTCATTTGAGCATTCAAAAACGTTTAATATCTCCTGCTCAGACATTTTAATTATATTTCCGAATTTAGTGTTTAAAAAAGGTCCAATATATTTTTCAGCAACATAAATTTCCAAAGTACTAGTATGTGCACATTAACAGGTTGTTACTACTGACTGATCCCTTTATTATATTTCATGTTATACCCCATGGGGATACAACCACATGTGCACAAGAAACAGGAAATCACACACTACTTAAATTTCCTAAAATACAGATTTACTTATGTTACTTTTGCTGTTTTAATAAATTGAATGTATGGAATGATTTGATTAGTATGATTTTTTGGTAAATGAAATTTTCAGAATAGAATAATAATTCGATATCAAACTGAAAGTATTGTATTCAAATATATATTTTATTTGTTTTTTTTAAATTATATTTCAAATTTGAATAACTAGGGTATATTTTACATTTAATATTAAAAAATAAAAATTAAGGGTCTTTTGAAATATATAAATTTAAAATCAAAGTTAAAAATTAAAAGAGGCATGTACAAATAATCTGGCTTAAAGAGGACGAAGAATATAATAAATTGTTGGCATGCATTAGTATAAAGTAAATTTGAGGAAATCATGAAACGCCTATCTTTTACTGTTAATATTTTATTCTAAAATATATTATTTAAAGATTAAGACAGTAAGTATCCAGATTAATATTTTAAAATAACATATTTATAGTTTTATATTTTACTGTTAATGTGTCCTTTTAATAATTAAAATAATATCTAAAGCTAAAGGATATTTTTTAAACTTTTGCATATTATATTGATAAATGGTCTAATTGTTTGGCAGTCAACAGTGTTATGAATTTATTTATATAAACTGTTTCACAAGGTAAAGTGAATTTTCTTTTCATTCAAATAAATAAGATGTATTTAAGGAGAAAACAAGACACAGGTCCACTCAAAAGAAAAAGAAAAGGAGGGTTGATGTACCTGTCCTGGACGTACATAACTTAAAAATTACATATTAAATGTTCTTGTGGTCAGTGGTCTGATTACCATGGTTACACATAAAAGTTGCATGTCCAGTCATTAGACTTCCTTATCTCAATCAGCAGGGGCTGATAAGAGGTTGTAATATGTTGGAAGGATTAATTAACATCAATAAAGTGTTGCAATCTAAATCTCCTAAATTTTAGAATACAAGCTGGTGTTTAGTCCTATAACTGTAAATATCTTTTAAACTATCCATTTCTAATTGGATATAATTGGTTAATTAGACTATCTAACAGATCAAGTTTATTTGACCTCAAGCACATGTCAGTAAAGGTTACTAGTTGTAAATCCTGGATTATCAATAAGAGTTAGGATTAATTTTCATCTCATGAATGGGAAATATATTATGTTGACCATTTGTTAGATTGAATATAACGCAACAGATTAATATATGTAATACTGGATACTATGGTGATACATTTCAACTAGCACAATGGTGACTATGTGTAAAAGATTCAATTCATTGATATTTATAGCTGTCATTCTTCATGTTGGACTTATCCTGACATCCAAGCATGAAATGCTGAAATCTGCAATACAATCTTCACAATTTAAAAGGGATGTTAAATTTGATAAAAACTCAGTAACTTGCCTCCAGTGTAAAGTTTCAATCTCCACTGAATCTTCAAACCACTTTAGTAATGTTTTGCGTCATTTTAATTCTGAAAGTCATAAATTCAAAACACAGTGGTGTGTAAAGGATGATTCTGTAAAAAATATCTTGAGTGTTGTTTCTTTGAAGCAGAAATCAACTTTATTGACTTTTTTTGGAGGAACAATGAAAGATAAGAACACACAGGTTCCTAACATACCAATTTCAGTTTCAAATACCAAATTACAGTGTGAGATAGACAGGGAATCTGAAAATACTATTAAAGAATTGCAGCTGAAAGAGAAACTGCTCCAACAAAATACAGAAATGAACAAATGGAAAGCAAATGAACTTTGTTATGTATTTCAAAATGATTATCAAGAAAATAAGAAAGATGAAGGAATAATATGCAAAACATGCGATTTTATGTGGAAACATTAGCTTCAAATATAGAAAAACACATTACATGCAAAGGGATTCAATGTTGAATGAAATAGAGACAAAGAAAACAATCTTATCACAAATTGAGAAATTTAAATATCAACAGATATCATACACTGTAAATGCAATAGAAATTTCTGATGATCTGAAAACATTAATCTTAAATTTCTTCAGGATTTTATTGGTGACAAATTAGCAACTTTTCATCTATTCTTGATAAAAAGATTTTTCCAGGAGCGTTTTACAACCACTGAATTAATAAAATCACTTGATAAAAAGGATCAGATCCAAATTCTCCAGATACAGATGTCTACATAAAATTTTCTGTTTTGCTCCAGAAAGAAAACTGTCTTTCTGATTTCCTTGAAGATATATTACAAAATATGAACAAAGGAGACCAATTTGGAGTGAATCTACAGTGAATTTGTATAGTCTTCTCTTCAATTATGGTGGACCAGTAGCAGTTGATCTTATGAGGAGAAATCTTGGAGGACCAAGCCTTTCGAGAGTTTATTTACAGGCCAGACAGACCATACCTATTGAAACATCGTTGACGGAAACATCCTTTAGAAATGCAGCAGAATTTTACAAAAAAGTCTGTAAGGATGTTGATATAAAGTCAATTATCTTTACTATTGCTGTTGATGCAACACCAGTTCTACCCTTAGTAAGAGCTAAAGGTAACAAACTCTTAGGTTTTGCAACAAACAAAGACATTATTGTTCAATCAGCAGAAGATGTTATACAAGTATTTAAAGATGATTCCTTACCTAGAGCACAACAAACTTATGTTTTCGCATTAGTGCCTTTACGTTCTGACATTCCATACTGTATATTAGCTGCACCCCCAGTGGTAAAAGGTGAAAATCAAGGCACAGCTTTAAATTGGTTGATCAAATCCAAGGAATGGGGACAACAATACAATTTGAATATTTATTGTTTAGGAGCAGATGGTGATTCCAAAATAAGGTCATTCTACGTACACAGATATCTTAAAGATCATGGTTGTAATGACTTCACAATTGACCGACACGACTTTACATTTTCCTTACCCCAGAATCAGTTGGATAGTATAGATTGTCCATTTCCAGATCCTAGACATTTTCTTAAGAAATGGAGAAATCAGTTATTAAATATTCGTCGACTCTTGATTATGGGTGATCATCTGGTCCAGCTGGAACATTTAATGGAACTTGCTGACATAGAAGAGTTAAAACATACTCTAGGTCTATGGAAAACAGATATACGTGTGAACGACAAACAGAATGTCAATGCTGCAATAAGACTTTTTAATCCAAATGTTCAATCTCATTTGAAAGAATATGGAGGTGACAAATATGCTGGAACAATCGTGTATCTTCATCTAGGTCAAATTTTAAATGAGATCTACTTTAATAAGGAACTTTCTATACGCAAAAGAATAAAGTTTTCATGGACACTTGTTCAATTCTGTCGACTTTGGAAAACGTGCATTGTGCTTTCAAAATATAAAACAGACAAGACTTTTATAAGTGATCAAACATACAATGATGTAATTATAGCCGGACATTCATTTATCTTAATGACAAAATTGCATTTTCTTCATCATAAAAACCAACCATTTGAGCCATGGACGTGGGGCTCAAATTCTTGTGAGATATTTTCCAAAAGTAGATGTTTTATCAGAACAAAAACAATTTTTGTTATGCAGAATTTCTAGACATTTGTAGACGTATTCAGAAAGTTACAGAAACAGAGTGTGATTTTAACAAACCGTCTAAAAAAGTATTTTAGGAACAAATCTCACAACGAACATAAATATTCTTATAGAGGAAGAAATGAAACATGGTGATATTTATGCCAAAGATCTCCTTGAAAAACTGAAATGCATACTTTATTACAAAAGCAGGTATAATTGATGAAAACAACAAATTTGATATCAGCACATGGAGTAATAAACAACAAATATATCATAGTGATATTGATGAATTAGAAGATCTTTCTCAAGATGAGTTACTAAGTCTGAATGATGAAGAAATACTATTTACAGTGGTTGCAAATGATGTAGAGTTATTGCATAGTGCAGATCTTCTGGACATGGCTTGTGACGACATCATGGATCATGATAAAGACGAAGAAATGAATCAAAATGGGTCTGAACAGTCAAGTAATTCTCAAATGCATGCACCCTTAGCTGATGGACCAGTAGCTTTGTCTACATCTCTAACAGAAACCCACCAGACAACAGGGCAAAATGAGCAGGTGGTACAAGAAAAGAAACTAGAAAGAATACACATATCTTTTATAAAGGAAACTGGTATCATATAAGTCAATTTGTGTCATGGGAACAGGGTAAATTCTACATGCCAAAACAGTCACGTTTGAACAGGTTTTATTCAAATTATGCCATATTTGATAAATTTTACCACCGAGAGTCTTTTAAATCAAGATAAACATTTGACTAGAGGAGATTTTATAGCTACATGGAATAATGGAATTTTTGCTTCGGAAAATTAATGAGAATAGTTAAGCCATCTGTTAAAGGAAAATGTGCACATCCTCAATTTATCTGGAAAAAAGTAATGAAGGTGCTGCCACAACAGATTTTGCCATTCAAATTCTCAGGTCAACTAACAAGCAGCAAGAAACAGTACCAGGCAATCTTATTCCAACAAAACATTTAAATGGGTTTCATCAGCTGAATTCGTCTTAAAACTCATTCTGCAAACTAAAGATGGATACTTAATAATGGACAGCTCATGTAAACAACAACTAATTGATGGTATGTATATGCTTTATCTCCTTGCTTTACTCTGAAATAATTCAAATTTAATAATACACAAAAAATAACTAAAAATATTTACCTGAAAATCTCTGTTTCCTTTTGCGAGTTGTTACAAATCATTAGTACATCTCAGAACTATTTTACCATAGAATTACATACAGCATTTATGTAGATTCCAAAAAAATTAATCCGAATACCGATATGATGCAAATTAACAAACCTTGTTACATCATGTACATACCGTAGTACATCCAGGTGTATATGTAGTCAATTCAAACAAAATACATTTTATTTTCATTTTAGTACTGAACAATACATATGATATTATTTCCTTCTTACATGTCTAATGATGGTCCTAACTAATATCAAAATACACTTTATATGTGTAATTAATTCATGTTAATTATAGATCATAATTGGGGCAATTTAACCAGATCTTTATCATGTTTATTTTATTAATTTAGCTATTACATACCTACATACATATAAAGAAGAAAAAGGCAAAGAGAAGACAAAAAGGAAGATTGATGAGAAAAATCTGGACCTCCGGAAAAATGACTGGTAAGTTTCACGTTAATTTTACATAACAATAACACAGATTTAAAAAAGGTAAATGTGTTGTTTCTAATCTTTTGTGTTAATTTTGTTTTGTTTTATTAAGATATAAAATTCTGAATTCTTATTTCATTTAAAATGTCACATTTGAATGTGCTGAAAACGTCTTTATAATGAATATGGAATTATCAAGACATAGTGTAGTTGAAATCTTTACTTTGCAAGTATGTAATTATCAAGAAAATGTTTAGTTATACATGTAATCCTTACTTTGTTTTTCAACTTTTACAGTACAGATACTGAAATCACTTTTGAAAGAAAATGGTGTGAGGTTTAGCAGCAAAGACAAGAAAGCCGATCTTGTGAAGTTGGTCAAGGAGAAGATAAGTTCATCAAATCCATCAAGAGGTAAATTTTACTGATTTTTATATAATTATGTTCTTTCATAGACAAATGAATCTTCTCTGGCATTAAAAATGCTTAGATGCGGTCTTGTAGTAGCATGTTAACCTCTTGGGTGAACATGCATGTTAAAATCTGACTCCACTGTGTCAGTATAGTCTAAAGCATGTGCAATATTCACTTCTCCTAAAGAAACATTTAACTTGCCACTGGACCTTAAACATTGATCAATCCATTCATATGTATACGATTGCTTTCATTTACATATTCGTCAATATTCATATTTATTAAGTTCTCGTCCTGAAATTTATATTCACTTTCCTTCCCATTAGACATCTAAAACCAAACATCCCTCCAAAAGGATAGGAGTGATTCCAATCACATATTCAAAATATTAAAACACAGAATAAATCAAAATGCATAAATTAATGGCTGCATAAACTTATTCACTCATGTAAAAATGCATATATTTGTATTTCATTATTCAGATATAAGTCATTAAAATATCGATAATAAACTTTAATTTTTCATAGAAATACCTTCCCAATGTGAAAGTGAAATGGAGCAGAGACACAACAAGAAATATAGAGAGGAATCAGCTCAACTTGTGAAAAGAAGAAAATAAAGACAATTATGATTAAAAGAACAATATTCTTAACTTATTACAGCATACCATTTGACTACAGCAAGCACTATCTTTATGCAATCTATCTCCATTTCCTTGAAATATTGTTGATATTATTTGGTGTTCATTTTCACATTCACTATATGTTAACTGTTTTTATATACTTTTGAGTATTTTAAGGAATATATTTTAAGGAACCACCTGATACGGTTAGCCCGTCCACAAGCTGAATGTTATAACATAGTTTAAAAATACTGTAAAAAATATGTTTTTATATCTTATTATGTTGATATTAAACAGAATTATGTAAAATGTCTTTTTATGCTTCAAATGTACCACGAATGTGGCAGAAAGAGGTAATTTTATATCTTTCTTGAATAATGATTTCTCAATAATAATACATTGATTGTTTGTTGGTTGCTTAACGTCCAGTGGCAAATATTTCATGCATATTCAGGACGAGAACAAATTAACAATAAATACAATAGGTAGGTTCTGTAATAGGGGCTTCGGGGATTATGGTCGGAGAAATTTCGACTGCCACGGGAAATGAGGGTATATTGGATAGGGACAGGAATTTAGACTTGCATCAGGCCACTAACGGACCACTCACAGAGTTGTTTCAAGGGTTCTTCACGTGCAAAGAGCGTGGCACTCTCTTTACACGAGGCATCGGATTTAACGTCCCATTCTGACCGGACGTGGCTGCAAATTGTACATCCCGCACAGCCAAACGGACGCCCCACTTTAGCAAGGGTTTTACTGCCGGTCGGAGGAAGACCTATGGTGACCATACTTCTATTCCCCAGTCACCCTTGGGGACAATAATAATACAATCACTAATCTATCAATAATCAATCACTAATCCATCACTAATCAGTCTTAACTCGATCAGTAATCTAATCGATCAAACTCCTGAGAGAGTTTGATCGATTACTGATCGATGACTCAAGTCATCAATCGAGTACTGATCAAATATGATCGATTAGTGTTCGATTACCTATCTGATCGATTAGTTAAGTCTGGATAACAATAACAAAAATTCAATTTTCTTCTCAAACATGGTGGTACTCAAGTTAATCAAATATTTCAAAACAAGGTCTCTGTCATTCTCTTCAGGGTTTTCATTTATGTAAAATTCCAATACAGCATATATGATGTCCCATCCCATTTCACTGACAGGTATCTGATGTAGTGGTGGATCAATATTTTCATTTCTGTTTATTTTTGTATATTTCATCTTTTGTTTAGAAATTGAATAATAATAATAATTCAAAAGTTTGTTTCTATACAGATACACACTTGAATTTGTTAATGCATACAAAACATTCAGATCTACAGGTTGTTCATCAATATGTTTTTCCAATGTTGCATCCACATTGTCAAAATTTATTTCCTCATTAGATAGTTTTCATATAATTGTTTAACAAGATCCTTATTTTGATTCATGATTTATAATTGAAATGTGAAAATTAAAGTATTCAGTTATCATTTATAATTATATAGTAGTTTCAGGATCACAGTTAATAGCTTTCAATAGAGTTGAATATGGGATACTATATCAAATTAAAATCTTAGTGTCCTTTAAATGTTCTTCAAATGGAACATGATACTATAAATAAAGAAAGAAAAGGATACCCTATTCTCTGATGGGGAAGGATACCCTTTTCTATGAGAAAAGGGGATACCATAAGTAACCATATTCTAGGATATCCTATATGTATTTTATATAGAATATATACCATATACTATAAATAGAATATATACCATACTATAAATATATTTGGGTATCTTTATATAGGATACCATACTATAAATAGATTGGGGCTATCTTAATATAGGATATTATATATGTAGATGGGGTTCCTACCAGGATACCATACTATAAATAGATTGAGGTATCTTAATATAGGATACCATATATGTTGATGGGGTTCCTACCAACCCTTATGTAGTCATCTTGACCTTATAAACATTTTAATCCATGTCAGATTTGCTCTAAATGCTTTGGTTACCCCGTATGTTCTATATTTAGCCACGGCGGCCATCATGGTAGGCTGGCCTGGTCATCGGACAAATTTTTGGAACTAGATACCCCAATGATTTTTGTGGCCAAGTTTGGTTAAATTTAGTCCAGTAGTTTCAGACGTTAAAAAATCAGCGCAAACGCAAAACGCTGCTTTGACCACTGATCCACGAAAATGAGGTCAAGATCTGGTGAAATATTTCCATATCAAAAGACAGAAACAATCAAACCTGTGTGAAGCAGTCACTGATTGGAATTGAAATGTGTACAAGTTGATTTGACTAAAACTTAATCGAAAACTACCTTGACCATGTAGACCAACACTTGAACGGGATAGACAGACAGACGAACATACACATAGACTGATAAACATAATATCCCAAAGTAGGGTCCATGTACTCTAATCCAAGTTATATCAGTTTAAAAACACCAGTTGAAAATGCATTTTTCCCTATATGTCACAGTTTGTCATCGCGAAAATAACATTTTTTTGCAACATCATAACCATCATAAACGCAAATTAAAGTCAATGTATATCAAAGCAAATAAACTTCATGTCACAAAATATTTTATAGACAGAGAAGTTCCATGTCTTTCGGACGAGTCTAGGTCTTTCGAGATAACAGTCTCAATTTCAGAATGTCTTTGCTTGTTTCATCTCTTTATTTATACGCATTGTATCTTCATTTTCATTTGGTGTTCAAGAAAGTGGTATTACAACGTCCAAGAGTTGGATACAATAGAAAATGAAAGGATATGGAGTAAATGTACATGGGACAAAATCGCACACAATACATAGAAAACAGAAAATCATCAATGAACAGGGCTTTTATTCCTGTTCTTCATCTTGACAGTTGATGTAGGGTCTTCAACAATGAACAAATCATTCATACCCTACAACAATAACCAACGGGCATGGAACTAACACTAACACCCTTTTTTCCCACATATATGACCATGTATGCCTCCATACTCTTAGCACTCCCAGATAATTCATGTGACACTCATGTGCTGAAGGTGAGGATATAGATTTTTCTGCCAAAAGCAAACTCTGCAAGACTTGATTCTGACTGCATAATTAAGTATTGTCCCAGTTTCAGTACCTATTAAAGAGCAATGACCTGAAAATATAGAGATTTAATAAATTGATAATAAATTTCACACATTTATAGAAATATTTTAAGAGGTTTAAAGGCCATGAATTTCAGCATACATATAAATTCTGTCAATGCAAGGTGCACACGGGACTGCTGATGTCACACAGCGGCTGAAATTTGAACCAAACCTGTGTAGGCCATCCCATCTCCCAACTAACTGTTCGGAAGACAGGCATCTCCTCTCCTGCATGGGGTAACCAGCGGACACTCTTGCGTGTCTCCTAAGGAATTGCACCAGGTCATCATAAGTAGAGGAGGTCTTACTAGTGAGCCCCTGTGCCAGAACCATCACCATATGTCCCTGTACCGATAAAACTGGGATCCCTCATGGCTCTAGTGTAGGGACAAACATGTAAGACAGATGCTCCCCTAACACGTGTCTCTTGACACCCCTCGTCACAACAGGAAAGCCGCAGGGCAATGCTGATCTCTTTGATCTCTATATTCGAGTATCATATTTATTTGCCTTGTTTGCAATGCAGATGTGGTGGAATTTGATGCGACTATCATACAATTGAGAGGTTTAGCGCTATAGGGTCAGGTTCAATTCACCATTTTCTACATTTGAGAATGCCTGTTCAAACCAAGTCAGGAATATGACAGTTGTTGTCCATTCGTTTGATGTGTTTTATCATTTGATTTTGCCATTTGATTTAGGACTTTCGAGTCTTTAATCCCCAAGGGTGACTGGGGAATAGAAGTATGGTCACCATTGGTCTTCCTCCGACCGGCGGTAAAACCCTCGTCAAAGTGGGGCGTCCGTTTGGCTGTGCGGGATGTACAAATTTGCAGCCACGTCCGGTCAGAATGGGGACGTTAAATCCGATGCCTCGTGTAAAGAGAGTGCCACGCTCTTTGCACGTTAAGAACCCTGCAACAACTCTTTGAGGGCCCGTAGGTGACCTGTTGTAAGGCTAAATTTCTGTACCTATCCAATATACCCTCATTTCCCGTGGCAGTCTAAATTTCTCCGACCTCAATCCCAGACGCCTCTATTACAGAACCTACCTATTGTATTTATTGTTAATTTGTTCTCGTCCTGAATATGCATGAAATATTTGCCACTGGACGTTAAGCAACCAACAATCAATCAATTCGAGTCTTTAATTTAGCAGTATTCATTTTCAAGATATCAGATTACCTTTTTCCTTTTGAGCAGACGGTGGTTCTTTGAATTGTGCAGGGTAGCAAGTTGGTGCGTCGGTTTAATTTTGTTTAAACCTGATTCATGTATATCAGTAGCCTGATATGCAGCACTGTCTGGATCAGTTGTACGGTACTCGTCTTCCATATCATATAGTCAACGTCTCAGCTCTTGTAGTAACTCTCTGGCCCCTCTTGATATCTTTTTGTCATAATTGAGGATTACTTTAAGAGATTGAACTTATGGTGGGTCTACCAGCAACGACAATTTATTTTCCTGTATGTGTAAATAATTTTGTCGTTGCTAGTGAGTTAGAATTTTATTGATGTGTCAGAAATCAGTTATTTTACATCTTTGATATTTATGGATTTATGATTAAATTTGATTGATGATCTTCCAAGCTTCTATGGGCGTTTGTCATTAAAAGTGAGATTTTCAGGTCTAAAACATATCGAAAAAATTTAAACTTATTTAATGACAGGGACACTGCATGTATTATATCATATTATTCATGTTATAATTGACAGAAAGCAACAATTGCAAGTCAAGTATGATTGGGGCACTTTATGTTTTATATCATATTCTACTTGTTGTAATAGACAGAAAGCAACAATTGCAAGTTAAGTATGATTGGGGCACTTTATGTTTTATATCATATTCTACTTGTTGTAATTGACAGAAAACAACAATTGCAAGTTAAGTATGATTGGGGCACTTGATGTTTAATATCATATTCTACTAGTTGTCATTCACAGAAAACAACAAGTTAAGTATGATTGGGGCACTGTATGTCTTATATCATATTCTACTTGTTGTAATTGACAGAAAACATCAATTGCAAGTTAAGTATGATTGGGGCACGGTATGTTTTATATCATAGTTTACTTGTTGTGATTGACAGAAAAGTAAAGTATGCTAAGGGATCTGTTTGTTTTCTATCATAACCTGCTTGTCTATGCTTGTTGTAATTGAAAAATGAAAAATAATCAGTAATGTATTCTAAGAACTCTTGTAAAAGTTGTTTTTCCTTATCATATTCTGCCTGAATGGCATGCATGTGAAATTAGTGAACATTTTTAAAAAACCCACCAATTTCAGGTCTCATTTGCATATCACATGGATGCTTCATACAAAGAATATGTGCATCAATGAATTTTAAATGAAGCCATGTGAAGTTGTTATACTCACTTGTTTATTAATCTCTACTACTACTACTACTATGCTATACCTGGAAAACTGTCCTGTTTCATGATATGTAGTCTCATCTTCTACCACTTCTTGATCAAGAAGAATATTCAACAGTCGTCAACGCTCTCTGTAGATGAGCTTTCTTAAGTCTTATCTTCTTTGGTTATACTGCCTGTTAGTTGTCTTTGGAAAGTTGTATTTCCCAAACAGGTCTTTTGAAAAGATCTTAACATGCCTCTTCATCTCATGGGCATTGTAGTCCCCATCTGCAACAAGATTTCAAATTATATATATTGTGTTGTTTTTTTTTTTTTAATGCATACATTAATATTGTCACGTGTTCTTATTCCTCAGACCTCTGCTGAAACAGAAATTGTACTGTTCTTGGATCTTATGTATATTTACCTTGTTGTGGCTGACTAGACGTCTTGGTTTTCTTTTCTTCACTGCTACATCATCTCTAATTACTTCAATAATGTCACCTGGAATAGAACTTTTATGTGTACTGATATGTTTTCTTTTTGGCTGATTAGACTTTCTTGGATTTCTGTTTACCTTGTCAGATTTATTGTCATTACTCAATGTTCTTGTGTGATCAGTAGCTTCTGCCTCTCTGTGAGGGACTTCTGTTTCTGTTAACTGAAGCTTGGCCAAAATGTTTGGTCGGCTTCTTGTGTACTCTAGCATTTTCTCCTCATTTTCATCTGCACAATTTATCCATTGTTGTTTGGAGCTCAACACTAAAGTGCTTGGGTTAGGAAACTGTGGACTCCTTAAGCAATTGGTGACCTAAGTGTAAAGTCTGTTCTTTTGCCTCTTCTTCCCACAGTTTCCCTCCCAATTCCAGATATGCGGAATTGTACAGTTGCTCGATATTTCTGTAAAGAATTTATTTCCCGCTTTGGAGAGTCCAAAATTTTTCTGAGTGATTAAGGACCTTGTTTAAAAGCTAGGCTTTTCCAACAATTATGCGACCTGTCTGGTATTTATAAGACTCGTACCAGTTCATGTCATCCTATGACAGATGGTCTTATGGAGAAAATGAGCCATACACTAAAAAATGTTATTGCTTCATATATTGACCCCAAACAAACTTATGTTTGGTAGGGAAATTAACATCCCTTTGACATTTATGCATGAACCTTTACCCTCAACTCCACCCTCCCATATAGAATAGATCAGAATATAAAGGGAAATTACAAAACAACGTCAATAAAGCTTATGATATTGTCAGAAGGCATATGAGGACCCAACAGAAAAGGCAGAAAGTCAATTATGACATGACACTGTCTGTGAAACCCTACAAGGAAAATGATCTGGCTTGGTTATTTTCACCCCGTAAAAAGAATGGACTGTCCCCGAAGTTGCAAACATTTTGGGTAGGACCATATCGCATAGTTAAGAAATTGTCTGATGCAAACTATATGATCCAACTTGAAGGTTCTCTTGCTAAGCGAAAAGTCCATTTTCATAGGTTAAAGATCTACGTTACTTCTCACTCAGAAAGGAGCTTGGTTAAAAAAAAACTATTAATCCCCTCCTCAAATACCAGTTTCTTTGGATAAGGGTTAAGACACCGAGGATAGAGTACTGTCGAGAGTGGGAATGAAAAGGGTGTGTTCTATCGGATTTTTTATTGGATTGTCCATCCCCTCTCAGCTATATTCGTTTCCATTACTTTCTAAAGAGGCTTCTTCGTCACAATTAAGTTTCTCCACTTTCATGCTCTGGATTAACATCGTCATCTCCAACTGTATTAATGATTTTTCTTGTCATTTGAATGGCTTGTTCAACTACACTCATGACCATAGTATTGGTATTGCCTTCCGTTTCAGAATCTGGTTCAGTAATACTCCTAACCGTATAATAAGTCTCTTTCTGCAGTTTGAACGGATGGCTTAATCATACTTCCAACCATATCATTGGTCTTACCTGTAGTTTGAACTGCTGGTTCAACAACACTTCCATCTAGAGGATTGTTCAATCACACAGTCCCGTTATCTTTTTTTTTTTTATTTCTGTTACTGAAGATATATCCCCTCCAATACTTCCATTAGCTGTGTTCAGTTTGTTAACATTTAGGGATGGAACAGCATCTTCAGAGTCTCATTCACTTTTGATACTAAAAAAATCCTCCAAAAAATGTCAACCACTTGAAACAATTCCCTCAAATTTAACAAAAACATTAAGTTTTTTGCCATCAACACAACAAGAGTAACGCATTGTTCTTTTAAAAGGACAATACCTTCCATAATGAGTCAACTTATAATTGTGGCAAAATTGTACTTAAATATAGGTCTTGTCTTTATTGGATTGTTTTCCTGTTTGGAGTGTCTAATTATCTATTGTAGTTTTCAAGATTGTAGACGAAACACAAACAAACGATAAACATTGTCATTAAACATGTTAAAGAACAATAACTACAATAAGGAGCAGACTGACGATTACCTTCTTTAAACTTTATTAGCGTGTCGATCTTTCTTTTTTTTTTGTTGGTAAATTGTGCTTTTAAATATTCAATCTATAATAGATTTTAAGATATACAGCAAGAACTTAAAAAAAAGGTAAAACTCGTCATAAAAGGTAATCAATCAATAAAGGGTCAACTCATAAAAAAACACATAGGTAAAATTCGTCATTTAAAGTTACAAAAATTGTCAGACAGTTTTGATATCAATGAATATTAGGTACATCTCATCTTTTGAACAAATTGTCTGGTGAAAAAAAATGTTCACTTGGGCCTTTTGGCCAGGTAAGCATATCAATAATACTTTTATTTTATTGTGTTCAAATAAAACTATGTTACATAAAAATAATCTGAAGTGATCGACTAGTTGATTGATCAGAGGTTTAAATCGAAGACCATGTGTCAAAACAAGTTATTGCTGTTTAAAAAAAAAAACTACATCGAAGATTGTGTCTAAATGCTTATTGCAAAAAATAAACCTAAGTCAACCAAGAAATGATTGTAACAGTCTGCTGGTTCAATATCTCCCAAACAAAGTCCCCTCTTTAAGTATATACCATAAGGACTCCTCATATTATTCATTCAATTTATCTTGCAGAAAACATATGGTTTTAGGCTGCTAATCTTATCCATATAACCCCCAAGGGTGACTGGGGAAACGAAATATGGTCACTTGGTCTTCTCCCAACCGGCAGTAAAACGCTTGCCGAAGTGGGGCGTCCGTTTGGCTGTGCGGGATGTATCAAGTTCGCGGTCACGTCCGGTCAGAATGGGGACGTTAAATCCGATGCCTCGTGTTAAGAGAGTGCTACGCTCTTTGCACGTTAAGAACTCTTGCAACTAGTCTTTGAGGGGTCCGTAGGTGGCCTGTTGCAAGGCAAAATTTCTGTCCTAGCCAATATACCCTCATCATCTTGGCAGAACAAAGCAGAATATATATGGTTTAGGGGGGGATCGCGACTACTAAGAATATATTTTAACAAATTCAAATGGTTCTGGATGTAATTGACCCCTGGGGGATTAACCCCTCATACTATTCAAATCTCCGTGACATGAAAAACATGCATATATATATATATATATGGTTTAGGGATGGGGGATCTAGACCTATTACAAGATGTAAGATAACCTCTAGGTAATGACCCTATATAGCATTTGAATCAACATGACCTGACAAACAGGGATATATACGGTCTAAGGGTGGGAATCTTCACCATTTACAAGTTTTTTTTAAAAACATATCCAATTGCCAGGGGGTGGGGTGTACTAAGTTTCAAGTCGATCAGACTTCAACTTCATCAAAAACTACCTTAACCAAAAACTTTAAACTGAAGTGGGACAGACGGACGAACGGACGCACAGACCAGAAAACATATTGCCCCACTACTATCGTAGTCGGGGCATTAAAACTTAATTCACATTGTTTTTTTCACTGACCACCCCTTTTAACCTTATTTGGGAAAAATTGATTGACCAAATATGGATATATGTAAAATCGATGTCAAATGATCAGCACTTGCAATGCATGGTTTAGGAATAGAACAGAAATATCTTATAATTTAAATAATGTGACATAGAACCCTTAACATTTTCCAAAATTAAATACGAATACTTGTGGCATTAGTTTTAGATCCACTTTAATATAACATATAATCAAGAGTAATTTCCATGTTTTGGTAACTTGCTGCTGTAAATGACCATATTCCTGCTTTCCTTGTTGTTAATATTAGAGTGTCGCGGTGCCAAGGCCTGGGCTCCTACGACTCGCATTGTTGTCATCATATGTCGTACATCATACGCAGTTGGATTTGAGCTCTATGTCTATAATGCCCAAGATGTTGTTCGAGTGGGTCTTTGTAGAAGCTATGTGTTAAAACAAACTTAGCTCCAATCTCAAGAATAAATTTTACACATACAACAATGGACAGCACACTTATCTTCAAACCAGTCGATGTTTGTCGACTTAAAAGCATCCCTTTTCTCTGCTTGTTTGTAAACGCACCTGGTACCTGCATAACAGATTGCTCCCTAGAATCAAAATAAGAATTCGCCAGTAAGCCACTGAAGCCTTTCGTCATTTATATTGGTGTATGGATTTTAATTCGAATTCCTCTTGTTTCGACCCTCATAGAGGTTCCTGACATTTAGACCATCAAAATTTTTTTTCACACGTATACAAAACAAATTAAAACACAAAGACACACATATACATATACTCATACATATTTATACGTACACGTGCTTAAATATATAAACATACACATGTGCATACAGATATACACATATAAAATTGAATTTATATACATGTATTTATATATGCACACATAAATATACACTTAAAACACACACTCACTCACACACACTTACACACACACACGATGGCAAATGATCAACTGAACAATGATGGCATATTAAATTCTTATAAAAACGCCAATAGAATGTACATATTTTGAAACAAGTTAGGGTTAAGAATTCACAATTTAACTAACTGGACAAATATTTAAGTCACTCTTGGAACAAACAATACAATATGTAATTAAAAATTCCTCAGATTCACCTCTGTTATCTCCGTCTTTTTCGATACTCGCATCTGACAATCGTCAATTTTTTTCAAGTATGTTTTTCCCAATTTTGATTTTAACTCGTCCAACAGATTGGATCCCCTTATGTCACCTTCAATTGCTTCCAGGATGCTGACCATACTTACAGACCCTTGTTCAATGTTTTGGCTACATATTTCACGCAGCATCCTCGCCTCCTCAGGCTCGAAACTTCTTCGTTTGTGTCCTTAACGCGAGTCTATTAGATCTTCGTTCACTTCTCTGTAATCTTCTTCTAGTTGGTCTGTGTGTCATATTGGCTGCCTGAGATTCCCTACTAGTCGGATCGGCAATTCGAACATGTGTCGCTAAGCTTTTACGAGTTCTGGTGGATGGGGCCCTTTTTCCAAATGTTGTGTATCGTTTCGTTACTAGGTTGGACACCATACACAAAACCGGGTATTTTACTGGTCCATTTTATGTAGGCGAGCACTAAATAATATACTTCATGTGGTCATCGATTTCTCTGATTTATTGAAATTGTTTCTCTTGATCATCCACTTTATTCACAATTTTCGATTCTTTACAAGTTTTTTCAAAGTTTTGAACAATTCATCAGTTTCTTTTACCCCCCAAGGGTGACTGGGGAATAGAAGTATGGTCACCATTGGTCTTCCTCCGACCGGCAGTAAAACCGTTGCTAAAGTGGGGCGTCCGTTTGGCTGTGCGGGATGTACAAATTTGCAGCCACGTCCGGTCAGAATGGGGACGTTAAATCCGATGCCTCGTGTTAAGAGAGCGCCACGCTCTTTGAACGTTAAGAACCCTTGCAACAACTCTTTGAGGGGTCCGTAGGTGACCTGTTGCAAGGCTAAATTTCTGTCCCTATCCAATATACCCTCATTTCCCGTGGCAGTCTAAATTTCTCCGACCTTAATCCCGGAAGCCCCTATTACAGAACCTACTTATTGTATTTATTGTTAACTTGTTCTCGTCCTGAATATGCATGAAATATTTGCCACTGGACGTTAAGCAACCATCAATCAATCAAATCAGTTTCTTTTACAGCTTCAACAGAAGAGACATTAGCAAATGTTTTTTCTGTTATGTCCTGATTCATGTCAATATTAACTTCCCTGGATTTGTTGGTGCCTTCGTTATTATTGATTTCTAGGATTTTTTTCAGGGTTGTTGAACAGTCTACCGGACTCTTCTTCAGCTTTGTCAGAAGAAACATTTACAGTATTGTTCTCTCTGGTTGTGTCACAATGCATTTAAGTAGTATCTTCCTTTGACTTATGAACGTATTCATTAGTACTGATGTGGTCATCGATTTCGTGAAATTGTTTCTCTTGATCATCCACTTTATTCACAATTTCCGATTCTTTACGAAGTTTTTCTTTTTCAGAGTCGCTTGACAATCTTTCAGACTCTTCTACAGTTTTATCAGAATAGACATTAGCAAGCTTTTCCTCTTTGGAATTGTCACAGTTCGGGTAAGTATTAACCTTTCTAGATTTAGGAATATTTTGGTTGTTACCGACGCCAATATGATTTGTCATTATTTTGAAAACCCTTCGGACTCATAATGAAAACCCTCTGACTCCCATTCGAAACCATCTGACATGTATTGCATCTCTTTTTCCTCTTCCTCAATCCCAGACGCCTCTATTACAGAACCTACCTATTGTATTTATTGTTAATTTGTTCTCGTCCTGAATATGCATGAAATATTTGCCACTGGACGTTAAGCAACCAACAATCAATCAATCTTTTTCCTCTTCGCCGTCGCTCCTACATGTCTCTGCTAAGTATCTCTGAAAGTAACATTTGTAGGCGTTAAAGGTTACAGATTTTTATATCTAAAAGAGGGTGTATAAGGATATCATCTCTTTACCAGCAATCAAAAGCTCAGTTAGGTATTTATTATTTTATTCTGTTTTCATTTTTTCTTTCGTTTATCTTTGATATGTGTGCACGAGAACTGAAGTAAAAGGAAGCATAGTATACCGAAATTCCAAACTCGTAAATTCACAGGAAAATACAACACAGAGAAGCAATTGGACGTGATGGCATGAACCCCACAAGAAGTGAGACTGGCATGCGTCGACAGGGTAAGCGTCTCCTGCTATGCATGCAAAAAACTTATGTCCAATGAATAAAAGTCTTGACTGGGAATTAGTCAGTTTCGTGGGTAAGATGAGACGACGAAATGCCTAATATCTAATTTGATAAAATAATAAAAAGAAAATACCGCTTCAATTTCTCCAAGACAGTACTAGTCTTCAGCTTGCAGATTTGGTTCTAATGAAATAATGGGTTCCTGCTTAACAATTATCAGATATTGCGGTGTCGCTGGTTCTGAATTTATTATGCAATTATTTCCATCCTGAAAAATAAGACACAGTAAAAGCAGTACTCACGAGATATTAACATGCGATAAGTGACAACTACATCCTAGTTATTCAGCTACTGAACTGCGAGAAATAACAACTCGGTAAGTATTAATCGTTTGTCTTTTGGAAATTATCGAAAATTTTTAGATCAATATCAACTGTGACAACTATTCCTGGCTATTTAGTTTCCTAACTACGATACAGGACGACTCAGGTAGGTATTCATCTTTTGTATGTTGGAATTTGACGAAAATTTGTTGGCAATTATCAACTTACTCATGAGATATCAACATGCGATAAGTGCCTACATCTTAGCGATAAGTGACAACAAATCCTAGTTATTCAGGAAACCGTGTACACTCCCTATCGGGATTAATGGAGAGGTGTCACTAACGTATAAATGCTTTGTTTTTATATTTCAGTCTTACACGTGCAATATTTATGACAGGGAACTTGTTTCAAGATCGGGCCGGTCAAGGCACGTCCGATTTGTCCATACAAATCATCAACTAGGGTGTGGAGAATGTACCAAAACATGTCGTTCTAAAGACTCTTTGAGAAGGCACGAACGAAAAGTACATCAGGTAAGTAATATGTGAAACAAAATCTTTAAGCATTAATAAACATGAGTCGATTTTTATATTATTGTAGTAATTTATGTTATACCAGTGTAATGTAATTACATCATATAATTGTTACATACACATGCAGAATGTATGAATACAAAAGAGATTTCTGATTTAATTATTGACAATGTTAATGATAGATATAGTTTTTGTTGCATCTGCAGCGCACTTTCTGCGCCTACCTTCGTCAAGTGTTTATTCGAGTTCAATCATTTATCAAATTTCAATAATGAGCTAATCTATATTCAGTACTTCGACTATGCATTATATCAAATCAAACAGAAACGAAAATACGCGATATACTATGTTACAAGTTAAAATAAGGACGGATCTGTAGACAATTCCATTGTTTTTTGTTATAGTTAGTCAGGCAGCAGACACAGCAGCGAGCCGGCACAGTTTTCTGTGATACCTGTCAGAAAGTCTACAGAAGGAAAGGAACTTGAAAATCCATCTCTCCATAAACCATCAGGTAATATTATGTGCCTAACACCACTCGATGACATACAGTTCAATATAGTAGCTAACAAAAACCCGTTACTTTAGGTTGATTACTTTAATTGATTACCAATACTAGAAAATTTAGGATAACAACTTATATTTCCTTTGCATATTAATACAGGTTGGACCACCTATCAACATGCCTTCACCAACACCAGTTGTTACAACAGCTCCAGCACTGCCACTAACTCCAATTGCAGTTCAAGTAGCTGTTATTGATTTTGAAGATATGATGTTTATTGACAACGATTTAGACTTACTAGAAATGGAGCCAATCTGATTTTAGGTAAGATTTTTGCTGAGTTGGTGATAGTAAAGAACAAATAAGATAACTTTTGGTTTTATATTTACAAAGATCGTTTTCACGAATAAAATTAGTCATTAAACACATATTACTTGCACGAAACTTAGTGCACACTGATAAAAAGTTACTTTCTTTATATTCCTTCTTTATGGACTCCGTAATGATCAAGATGTAAAACAAGATCACACTATCCGTTCTGTTTGAATTTTTTTCAATGAACACCCACCCCTAAAATAGAAAGATTACCAAATATACGGACATACTAATAGTAATAGGAGCGATGGTAGTAATTATAAGTAATTCCGGTTATTATAAAGGATGTGTGTTTGTTGTAAAATGAAAGGTATTTAGTGCTAACTGATAAGGATTGTAAGTATATTTTTTATGTTGTTATATGAAAGTGTATGTATTAGTGTTTATTTTTTGTTGTATTTGTAAACTACTTGCATACATGTACGTAAGCAGTTTTGTTGTGAATATCAGACCGCAAATAAAAGATCCATTACTGTTTTGTTCTTAGTCCTGCATGAACCATTCATCTGTTTCCCCCGAGAAATAAGTCATGAAGAAAAACTGCCAAAATCTTGTTCATGAATGGTATTATTTGTCTCTATGTGTAGCAATTTTATATATCTGTATAACGATTAAAAGATGTATATATCCTATGGTATGTTAGGATTTTGTGATAAAGTTGGCTTAAAACTATTTGCAAACAGAAGAATAAAAAATATGAAATTATTCGTCTCTTTTGAATCAAAATATAGTACAGTAAATAGCTATCATTGGTATTTAAAGCATCTCTGAAGCCTAAAATTATAATTAAACATGTGGAAACGACTGTACCAAGTCAAGGTTAGGGTAAGGGTAAGGGGACTTCAGCGAGTGTTTGACAATTAAAGTGCCTTTGTCAGTTCTGCTCATGCGTTTTCTTTGTTGTGACTACGCATGCGTGATATTTCCCCAAAAAAATCTAAGCACAGAGTTCTGTCGGTTTTAAAAGCTCTTCAGAGCTTATGTTTGTACTTGTATTGCATATACCGACTTTAATTAAAGCTTTATAATTTTATTATGTCTTATGTCTTTGAAAAGTGCCTTTGACTTCAATGTTCAAACATGTGAAGAATTGATTAGAGTAGAGATATTTTCTGAAAGTTAACTTCCTAAAATCGGAAAAGGCGATCTAGAGGACGACAACTTATTGGTAACACTGAGGTGTACGGCCGAACTTTTCGACCTCACTGAAGAAACGTTTGTGTGAGAGTAAAGCTTAATATCGACTTTAACAACAACACCTAAACTACAAGAGATAAAGACATGCAGTCTTCATCATAGTCTTGGTTGACCTTTAGGGATAGATTTTGTTAATTTCAATCCGATCAGGGCACATGATCATGTTGAGATTTTCCTGGTATTATGCTCTCCTAGATATTAGATCACTTGTTATGATGAAAAATCTTCAGAAGCATGTTATCTTATAAATGATGAATTGACAAGTCTTTACTGGCACATATGATCTTTGTAATTGGGACATGATTCAATTGCCGGAGTCTTTCTCGAACTCATTAGGTAGAAATGGTTCAATTCCCTTCTGACGACAATGGGCAGTGTACTTGTTTCTTCTTCGAAACATTCTGTGGAGATAGAACATGTGACGGGAATGTGTCATCATGTTGACAATCTTCTTAAATCTGGATGCCCAGGAGAACAGTTGTTCAGCAGTCACAGTGTTGTGTTTTTTTGTCAAAACATTTTCTGGGTTGTATTTCAGCTGACACTGTTCTTATGGTTCAGCCCCCCAAGGGTGACTGGGAATAGAAGTATGGTCACCATTGGTCTTCCTCCGACCGGCAGTAAAACCCTTGCTAAAGTGGGGCGTCCGTTTGGCTGTGCGGGATGTACAAATTTGCAGCCACGTCCGGTCAGAATGGGGACGTTAAATCCGATGCCTCGTGTAAAGAGTGCCACGCTCTTTGCACGTTAAGAACCCTGCAACAACTCTTTGAGGGTACGTAGGTGACCTGTTGCAAGGCAAAATTTCTGTCCCTATCCAATATACCCTCATTTCCCGTGGCAGTCTAAATTTCTCCGACCTTAATCCCGGAAGCCCCTATTACAGAACCTACCTATTGTATTTATTGTTAACTTGTTCTCGTCCTGAATATGCATGAAATATTTGCCACTGGACATTAAGCAACCAACAATCAATCAATCAATCTTATGGTTCAGTATATTTACAAAGGTTAATCCTGTATTTTCTAATATTTGTCTAATTGGGGTCAGGTTTGACAATGATGTAGCTAAGTAAAAGAGATGGTGGTGGTGAGATAATGCTTGATGAGTTTGATTCTTGCTCAATTATATCTGTTGAAATCGGAGAGTGCTCTGGTGTTGAACATTGTTGAGGCATCTTTTCAGTCGGAGAATTCTTTATTGGAGCTGAAGTTTGAGGATCAGACCTCGGGATACAGTTTTTCTTAAGAAGCAATTTCTCAATTCTCTCTAGTATGTCCCTGTTTAGTAATATCCCTTTTAGAATGTCTATGTTTGCAAGAAAGCTTTGAACCCCATGAAACCCCGTATTTCCATTCTGGAATCACAGAGTGAATACATGCCGGACAAGGCAATACCGACACTGTTCGAATATGAAACTTCCTACCATGTCGGTATGTACTTAGGGAACCGGGAGAATACTAGTATTCGGCCCTCGCATGTTATTACAGAACAAATATAATCTTCATGAAAGATAGGACGGACCCAATTGGTATGTATCACCTGTAATTCCTTCTATCTTCTTATACCTCAAGAGATTCCATCTGTGAATATAACAACTTACGTCACCAAGTTACAGAAAGTATACTACACAATTTAAGTACATAAAATAACATGAAGATCGTGTGTTATGTGAAAAAAATCACATAATTCTCGCAATAAGCAATTTCATACGTGAAGACATTAATGTTTAATCAGTTTAGAGACTTGTCTCGAATTTTTATTTTGAATTATGTGAACATTGCACAACAGCCTTTTATTTGGAACGAACATCAAATTCATATAATCTGCAATCTATATTAAAAACAATTCCGATTTCTTAGACTAAAGAAGTGTATATGTGTAGAGATTTAAGTCGCAGTTCTCAACATGCAAATACAGCAACCAAATTGTTAACATAGTGACTCGGTATCTAATAACAAGCATACAAATATACTGGTACATGTATCCTATTGAATTCAACCATGCAAAAATTGTCAAATCACACTTCTTCACATAGAGAAATCATACGTGAAACGTGTTTGTTCATGGACCTCATATAAAACTATCCACCAACAATAACACCATGATGTTTGTAAGACAATATTTAACTCTTTTTGAAAAAATCACTTTCAAGTCTGTGAAAGACAAAAGATTTAAATTGAAATACGGTATATTGTTTTAACCTCCTGTATATTCCTCTGTTGGTCATGTTTCACTCTTTTCTTTGAAACGCAGTCCATACATGAAGCATAAGCATGAAAACATGGCACCAGTATGGAATAAATCTCTCTGTCTGCACTTACTGAACAGGTTCTGTAATCATTTGGCAATTCGAAAGTATCTGAAGTAACCTGTAAAATAACAAAATGCTCCTCTATGTTTTCACTTACAAAGCAACTATGATTTTGGTCTTAAATTGTAATGGTGTCTTTGGTTGTTGTTGTTGTTGATGGACACATTGTAGTGATTGAAAGCTCTTGTTCTTCCTGGCATAAAGATCGAGGGCATCTTAGAAGGTATCGTCTTCCTTTTGCAAATATCAACGGAAGGCCTTAAATAAGAATCAAATTTGTGAAGGATAGATACATGTAAAATATTGTATTGAATTCAAGAATAAAATCACCAAAAAATAGTGAACATTTTGAATGGGATCAAATTTTATTCGAACTTGTTACATGACCACATAAAAATGGAAGAAAGACGATGTTCAAGAATGTATTGGTTAGAGTAAATATTTTATATTAATTAAAATAGTCACAACCAAAGGTTTTCAATCTAAATTTTCATCAAACTTTTGAGACATCAGTCCCGTAAATTATACGAGTGGTTTGGTTTTTTTTATATTAAATATACCCCTCTTAACGTCTCGTTCCTTTATATTATGCCAAAAATAGAAACACACAATTTTCGATATCGTATTTCTAAAATATATATGACAAAAATAACTTCCATTTTCTTTTCGACACCACACTCCCCGCCGGAGCCTCGGATCTAATCATACCTGTGCAATTTTATCTTCACTTATTGTCACTTTTTGTGATAGATAAGACTTCCGGTTTTAAACTTTCACATGATTTTCAAAAGTTCTCGGAGAGAGGACAATTATTTTCGCGTTTATCTACATGTATACTATGATTATACTACTATAATATATAGAAACTCTCTATATAATTATAACAGTGATCGCCGTGGAGAAGAAACTTAGAATATACGTATGTTCATAGTATACAGAAGGCTTCAGACCACAATTAATTCCCTTTGTTCGTGGTCTTGGAATATAGCTCCCAATTATTATATGGAGTCATGCTTCCTAAGTATTCTATCTACTGTTTTCTTTTAAATGTTTACTATTTAAGGGGTCATATCACTGCATGAAATGATACGTTTTTCATATTAAATTTCTAGTTAAAAATTTTAGGTCTTTTTTACGAAGAATTATTTTAGTAGATTATGAAAATTTAAAGCTTTTGCTAAATTTCAAATTTTCTTGTGTTTAATCTCGATATATGGGTTATTAAATTTGTTATTTATTTGAAAAATAATACCAGTTTAAATTTGTTATTTAAAAGGTTTAAATCTAGTTTATCCTCGTTAAACTTTTAGTTTACATATACGTTTATTTTTAACAAAACTACTAATATAAGACAATTTAACTGAAATTTAAATTGGATTAAATAACAAGTTTATACGAATGTAATTTTTTAAAATAAATTTGAAATTTAATGCTAGTTTTCGTAACGTGTTTATATCTTGTTTTATTACAAATGACTACTTCTCCTTCTTCTTCTTTGGGTCAACAAGGCTTCAATTCTGAAGAATACATGTTGTACAAAATAAAATCGAGCGTTATTAAGTAGAAGAAAAAGACAACATTACGATCCGGCTTATTAAAATTGTCCAAACAGAAAAAAATAGAAAGTTTCGTTGCAAATATATCAACAACTTACGTAAGGAAATATTCAAATCTTGAATATCCCAAAACTTTTCAGAATGTCAACCAATGAGGGGTATAGTTAAACCAAAGTAAAGATCGTTCTCAGATTTCCATAGACATTCTGGTTATCTTTCTCAATAACAGAAAATACAAAACACAGCTAATAACAAGAGCTTAAATAATGGCTAAATTTCATCGTTTGTTTTCATCCGTTCTTTTTTTTTTTAGGAATTATTCAGTTCTGATAAGTTTAAACGACATAAATTTATTAAATTACATGTGTACAATACAATACACAAATAGAATATTTTTTTAGAAACAAGCAGTTTTGATTATCCCCCTTATAATAAACTAAATATATTTTGACATTATGACATTTTAATTCCATTTGAAAATATTTATAATAATCATATATACTAAATTTATTCCTTAACAGTGTACTGTCTCAGGTATTTCGTAAATATCGTATTACTTTAGTAATATTTATATAATGGGATGCACTCTTTTTGTCAACAATATCTGTTTCAGAGGAAAATATGTGTTTTTAAATTAAGTTATCTCCCATTACATTGCATTGGAAAAGCTTAAAGTATACATTATGAAATCTGTCTTCCTTTTCATATTCAATACAATTTTAAGGATGGATGGATAATTCTTAATAAATTTAACAAAATTTGCCGCATACTAGTATAAAAGGGCACAATAAAAAAAAAGTGAGAGCTGTTTTAAGCGCAAATTTCTGAATATTCACGAAGTAAACGGGATTTTTCTGTATTCCGGTTGTCGTATTTGCTCCTGACTCTTTCGCAAATCATATTACGCGTTTGTACAACATAGTTCGCTTTTCCGTAAGGTCTAGTTATGAGGGCGCATTACATTTGCGCACATATTGTGATTATCCTTATTTACGTTTGTGCGCAGCTTGTGATTGCATTTGCGCGCATTCGTTTTTCAGGTAACACAGGTAAATAAAGATAATTCATATCAAAAATTACTGTAGTTATACCGGTATTGAATTTTGAACATGTTTGAAAATTTGAATTATATATTTTTCATATTGAATTAAAAAGAATAGACAGTGATCATGAGAATTCCCGTAACACCCTAAGACATATATTTATCATAATATTAATATTATAGAATAAATAGTATAATGTTTATAATTTTACCGAAAAGTGTAAGCTTTGTCACTTTGTAAAAATGCGCCAAGGCTCGCACATGGAGTTTTGATTGTAACAAATTGTCGGAAAAATGCATAAGTATAAGATTGAATTAATTTTCGTATATATAGACAATAAATGTTTATAGTGTCTTTAGATTTTAGCTGTACAATGCTAAGAAATAGGTGTAATACGAGATTTAGCGAGCTACTATACTCCTGTTTCGAGCCGAGTACAAATACACACACGGCTGATATTAAAAGACACTAAACAGTTATTGTCTTTATCCTGTAATTTGTTTTGTACATGGTTTGCCATCCCAATCATTGAATTCGGTTTGAAAGAAATCAACATGATTTAAACGAGGACCGCATTAAGAAACCCAAATTGAACTGTGACTTTAACAGATATTTAACATAGCCGTTCGCTCGCACCAGAAGCAGGACACTATATATGCATAGATTGTCGGGTTTTCTACACATTGATATTTCACAATATATCTAGTCGAATAAAACTGATTATCTGTTTATCGTTCTTTACTGGTCTTTCCTCCTCCCTACGACAATTTTACGCTTGGCGAAAGGAAGCTTCATAACGTCTTCTCATACATTGTGACGTCGCTTATATATGCTTGCTTTCCTCTCAAAGCCGTTATACGAGAATTACGGAGCGACTGAGCAGGGTGATATAGGCGGAGGGAAGAACAATAAGCGTCTAGAATACGTATATCGCTTCGTGCCATCTGTACACCTGCATTAGTATAGTAGAAATGTCGACAGATCACTGAAGTCAGGGCATATTTCATGGCAATGCACCGTTAAATATTGAAGCGATATTTTACCAGATTCCCTATTTTCTCAAAATATTTTGGCATCACTTATCCAGACGTAGTATAAATGCACATTATGATTTTTGAGCGCAATTGTTATAGTACTGCACGCAAATGTAATAGTAATGCACGCAAATGTAATAGTAATACGCGCAAATGTAATATGCAATATATCATGTTTTCTGACTTGCATGTCATGTTTGCATTTACATATATATATTTACACCAATTTGAAAACAGTTGACTGGGAAAGTAAGACTAAGTTACAAATTGAATATACCAGTAGGCAATTATTCATACTTATTCATTTGTTGACAACTTGCTATTCTTAAACGATATAATGGAAAGTTCAATGAAATTTTCTATTCTCCAATTAACTGAGAATACCTCTTTCCCTGCAATATTGTTTTCTCTTTCCAACTTCACATCAACCTAAATTAATCTATCATTATTATATAACTATCTAAATAGTTTTCAAATTTAATAACATCTTTTTAAAATATCGACAGTGTAAGTAAAAATGATTTTTAAGCTGGTATTTTAATTTATTCCGTAATTTTATTTTCTGTTTTGCCATGCATGTTTCTATTCCTTCTGCACGAAATAATAAAACAACGTGGGGACAACTGATAAGTCGGAGTCAATCAAAAACCCATGTAGTTCTATGGTTAAATTCTGTCACCTGTAAATTAAAGTCTCTGTTTCAGGGACCTGATTTGTTGCTTTCTGTCCTATTGTGTTTTGTTAACAATCTGCAGGCTGTTAGTGATCTTCGTTTGAATTGTTTCACAATTTCTTACATTGTATTGGTTTTGTTCATTGTTGAAGGCCGTATATCAACTTGTTTGTTTGAATCACCGTCGTTTGGTCCTTGGCGGATAGTTGTGTTATTTAAAAATATACAACTTATTTCGTATTTCTATACCCAAGCCACCCTTCAGTTATCAAATATTGTGAGTGCTAGATGTAGAATATGAATATGAATGAAGGTTGCATAAAAGTTAGTATTCACTCCCGGCCTAGCCATATATGACTTAACGAATTAGAAATTAAACATTGTTACTATCAGAGGAACACGAAAGCTTGTGCTTTTGACAAGCTTGGAAGGATAATCAATAGCGGTTGTTGCTGACTGTTTACTAACGTTCTTTGCCTGTTAGTCCTTTGGGGTGTGGCAGAAGTCGAGATTGTAGCTTCGTTATCAACCAATATAGCTTTAGGGTTGAACTTTCGACATTTTCGGGGCATCATAGATGCAAGTTGCAGATAAAAGTAATAAAATTGAGAATGGAAATGGGGAATGTGTCAAAGAGACAACAACCCGACCAACGAGTAAAAAGACAGCCAAGTCGACCAATGTGTCTTCAACACAGCAAGAATATTCCCGCGGCACCCGAAGGCGTGCTTCGGCTGTCCCCTAAACAAAAATGTGTACTAGCCTGAGGTACTAGCTTAGTGATAATGGAGGCCATACTAAACTCCAAAACATATACATGAACTAAAATATAAATTCATACAAGACTAACAAAGGACAGAGGCTCCTGACTTGGGACAGGCGCAAAAATGCGGCGGGGTTAAACATGTTTTGTGAGATCACCACCTCACCCTATACCTCTAGCCATTGTAGAAAAAAATACACATAGCAATACGGACAGTAAGACTCAGTTTAAAAGAAGTCCGAGTCCGATGTCAGAATATATAACAAAAGAAACTAAGCAAAATGACAATAAAACATAAATTAACAAAGGACTAGTACGCATATTTGAAAAAAAAGATGTGATGCCTTCGTGTTATAAGCAAGGCTAGATCATCTTATATCTCACTGGGTTGTAAATTCAAAATGGTTATATGGCAATAGGTCTAGTTCAATATTTAGTTTAAACACATTTATTTATTGTGGATATGGAAACAAAATATATTATTGTAACTTATATTAATCCCTTTCCACTTTTTGGGTGCGAGTGCTGCCTTGTAGCGGCATTAGCCTGCTCTTTTTCGAAATCTACAAGGGTGTCTTTTACGTGCAAGAGATATGGCTCTCTCTTATCACAGGTCAGCCATTTATCGTCCCCTTCCGAAGAATTGTCATCATTTCTTAAGACCATACTCGCAAATGTATTGTGTCAATGGAGAGCCGAAAATTCAGTCCCTGAAATTTTCTCCCCGGAACGGGGATCGAACCAGAAACCATTGAGTTAGTAGTCCGAAGCGCTAACCACTTCACTACAGCTCTCCTAAATTTGTGTATAAATGCTGTTTATTAAAATGTAAATATTGTATTTGTGATAACTGAGAAATACATGTATGTATTTCTCAGTTATGATGTTCAGTGGTTGTCGTTTGTTTTTGTGGTTCATAAGTGTTTCTCGTTTCTCGTTTATTATATAGATTAGACCGTTGGTTTTCCCGTTTAAATGGTTTTACACTAGTAATTTTAGGGACCTTTATATCTTGCTGTTCGGTGTGAGCCTAGGCTTCGTGTTGAAGACCGTACCTTGACCTAAAATGGTTTACTTTTATAAATTGTGACTTGGATGGAGAGTTGTCTCATTGGCACTCATACCACATTTTCCTGTATCTATGTGAAATCTGATCTGCACATGTCACGTACAACCTTTCACAGAGTCTTGTAGCGGTCATTTGTACTCGTGTGTATGGTTAAGTATAGGAATCAAGAAGCGATCGAGTTTGGTAGAGTCGAATATAGGTCAGGTTTTGATTTACTAATGGTGAAAGTAGTCAGTCAGTGCATGTGATCACAAAGCATTGTTCGAGTAAATCTAGAAAACAGATAAAACACAGAATGGCATTGAGCTGCAAGCGATCGGATATAATTATTTATCAAGTAAAAGTCAAGCTAATCGAGTACTGACCAGTAAAATAAGTAGGACAGAAAGTCACCGGACAAAAGTCACTTGACAAAATAGTCACAATTTAGTTTTGAAATTAGTAAAACACTAATTCAAAAAACAAAATGGGGAATGTGTCCATGGGACACATGCAGATAATGCCCCCGCTTGCATAAAACGTTATAAAGGACCATAAATCAAGACCATTAAACGTGACGCTACCCAAGTGTGTTCCTGATTTGAGTTTTGTGGTAGTAAGCGTTTTTAAACTTCATAACATTTGGTTGAGGAACACTTGAGTTAGAGAAAGGAAACGAAAAATTCAGCATTTTTCATATTTGTAAAAGGCATAACTCTAGAACGGTAAAATTAATGAGACAAAAATTCAAACTTGATATGTGTTATGTGGTAATAAGTATTGTGTATAAGTTTCATTTTGGACGTACGGACGTATTTAGTACAATTTACGTATGCGTACGGACGGACGGACAAGGGTTAAAAATGCCTCGGAGTTCTCCGCAACGGCGTGACTGATTGTACTGTGACTGTTTGTCCTATCAAATTTGTGATTTTCTGTCTTGTGACTTTTGTCCTGTGACTTTCTGTCCGTTTACCTTAAATATTTGCATGATGACCTATCTTGATCTCTATACTATCATTTCCCGACGAATATCTAGTGCATGGATTCTCAGTCTTCTTGATCCCTATTCGAATTTTATTGACTTTCAAAAGTTGTCGCATAGAAAGTTGAATCAGTGTCAAGCAAGATTGACCACCCCGAACATTTTCGTTGAACGAGTCAACTCAGTCTTCTGGTGGCTTCATCTGTGTTGATTGAGTCTGATCGACAATGTGAACCTTACTTTGTTAACTCGATACCTAAAAATTTAACTTCACTTTTCTTACTCGATTTTTACTTCTTTAATATCATTTAAAAGAACTCGACGATGGGCTTTATTTAATATGAAACCTGCCTGGACTACATTTTTGAAACTTTTTGGCAGTTGAATTGGCAATTTTTAAATAATATTTAAGCCCAAATTAGCGGCCCAAGAAACCCAAATTAGTAGTTTAACCACAAAGGTAAAAGAAATATTTATAATAATAATTTTATTGCAAAAAATAATAACCATACGGGTTAAAATACAAACATAATTTACACAAATAAGACGATGTGGTATGTTACGGATGGATAACGAAGCCGTACAGAAACATACATGTACAGTTTCGATCAAATTCTGTCGATCTGCGTGCTGTCATTTGAAAGACAATTTCTCTTTATTTTCGAGGAATCCCTACTGCCAGTAAGATTTTATTGAAATTTTATTGATTATTGTATGATGTTTATATCAAAATTAATAGACATTTCAAAAACGTTTTTCCAAAAAGGCCCTTTAATTTTGAATTTAATTTGTTCATTTTTTGGAGGTAGATGTTAGCCATTGAGACTCATATATACCTGTCCCTTTTCAAATTTTTTTGTTTTAACATGATATATACCCATGTATATTTCCAGATATTTATATACCAAAATGGAGACCTACACATATTATGATCTGATATGCGCTACATTGCCATTCCCTCTTAAAACAAAGCTTATCGACACTTGGGAATTCCTACAGTCTATTTTTGATGTCAATTGGGTGCAAATTTCAACATAATGCCGGAAACATCTGACACATTTACAAATGTGGTTTTAACTGCAACAAAATAAATACTAGCATCAGACACTTAATTAGAAATAACCCTGACCGTTCTAAATTTCCCATCCTTTTCATAAGTATTAACGAAGCTTGAAAGACCTATTCAAGCTATCCCTATAGCCTTCCCCCTGGGGATTAATGCATTAAATTCCAAGATAAGAATAGTGAATTTTAAACATCTTCGTTTGTAATTTTGACGACTCCTCTCCCAAAAAAACTACAGTTAAAGATGCTTTTCGAACGACTTAGCAGGCTATTCTTATGACTAAACTTTTGTCTTCCAAAGGTAATCATTCAATTTCTTGAATGTTTACTTTGCTATTGACTTGTAAATTTTATAATTCAAAAACACAAGTTGTGCACATTGACAACGCTCCAGTCTAAACACTCTAAAATTAGCCAGTGAAACTGACAAGGCACCTTATCAGTATTTTCACCAGTTAACTGCATAACTTCAAATTAACATGCCATTTATATTAACCCCATGCAGCTAGGTACACAGCTTTATTCAATGAAACATGATCAGAGATAAAAATAGATGTTAATTCTGAATCAGATCTTTTCTTTACAATACAACATATAAAAGAAGAAAAAAAAAGGGGGGGTTATAAGATGAAAAATTATCTCTAATTTTAAATAAACTGATGTATTCAAATTGAAAAGGTGAATAAGAAATATAAACTTATAATATATATATTTCAGACAGTTTAATAGAAAACTTTATTGATGCATATTCAGGACGAGAACAAGTTAACAATAAATACAATAGGTAGGTCCTGTAATAGAGGCCGTCCGGGATGAAGGTCGGGGAAATTTGGACTGCCACGGGAATTGAGGGTATATTGGATAGGGACAGAAATTTAGCCTTGCAACAGGCCACCTACGGACCCCTCAAAGAGTTGTTGCAAGGGTTCTTAACGTGCAAAGATCGTGGCATTCTCTTTACACGAGGCATCGGATTTAACGTCCCCATTCTGACCGGACGTGACTGCGAACTTGTGTAACACAATGTGTTTCATAACAATAATTATAAAGGTGTAATCAAATATAGCATAACTGAAACAACTACATTTACCCTTTAGACACTTAATAACATTGTGTACGAATATTATAGACATATAGCCTGCAGCCAGTAGATGACAATGTCCACTGTTTAATAACATGTGTCCTTCAGAGGTTAATTGCATTGTTTGACAATTAACCCCAGACTAGTATTATTCAACATCAAGACTACTACGTAACCGGCCGACAGCTATGGGCCATTGTTTATGGCCCACTGGACTATATAAGATCCCTCAATGGACTTCAAGGATACAATTCGACTACACCAGAATTCGTCAGATCTCGGCCAGTGTCACAGTGAAAAACATTATTTGAACTATCTTTGAAAACTTGTAAATTAAGTAATAAATTCTAATTTGCCAAGTTTTGTCTTAGACTTCATTACACTTCATTACATAAGTCTAATTTGGTGCCGTTAAGACCAGGATCAACCAGGAATTCCAACCACTACAACGACAGAAAGGAACCACGTAAGTTGCAATTACCTTAGCTTTTATTCTTTCCAATGGATAACCAAGATGCTTCTATGTCAGCACAAAAAGTAGAAATAGCTTGCAATGGTGTCCGGATATCCGGATATTAGTGACAATACTTACGAAATTAATGTAATTAATTCAAATAGATTTCATTTTACTGATTATGCAAATAATGATAAATTAGTTGAGGATATTCCGGAAAAAGAAAATTTTCAGTTTGAAGAATTTGATATGTCAATTGAACAAGTGAAAGACAAAACATTACGTGAGCTAAAGGAACAACTTGTAAGCGATAAGGTACCCGAGGCAGTGCAAAACAAGTACATCATAATAGATGACATACTTTATTACATCTCAAATGTAGATAATGATCCTATTATAAGGTTGTACATACCTTCTCATATAAAACAAGCAGTTGTAGAACAATATCATGATAAGAATGGGAACATGGGCATTGACAAAACATTTGATTCCATTCGTCAAAAATATTTTTGGCCAAACATGTTCAAGGAATTGTATAATTATGTCACTACTTGTGTACCTTGTCAATCACGCAATTTACAAAAGGTTAGAGCGCCAATTCAGGAAACAAAATTCCACCTTATCTTTTTGTCATGTAGGGGTAGATTTAAGTGGACCGTATCCAACCACCATGTCAGGGAACAGGTACATTATAGGATTTATCGATTTGTACTCAGGGTGGCCAGAAGCTTTTAGTGTCGCAACAAAAAGCACTGACAATGTTGCACATCTTTTGATTGAAGAAATTACTTCAAGGCATTCTGGGATTCAGATTCTAACAAGCGATAACGGAGGGGAAAACTGTTCTAAGGCTATGGAAGAAGTTTGTAAGGAACTTAATATAAAGCATATTAAAACTTCATTCTATCACCCTCAGGGTAATGCTAAAATAGAAAGATTTCATAGAACATTACATGATGTTTTGTCAAAATTAATAGAAGATCATTCCACAACTTGGGATTTATACTTGAACCAAGCTTTAGCAGCAATTAGATTCAATGTCAATGAGTCCACCCAACTTTCACCTTTTCATGCATTATATAACAGGGATCCAGTTTTACCTTTAGATAACATTTTACAGCCTAGGAGAAAATACAATGGGGAGGAATATCATAAAATTGCCTTACAGCAACAACATAAATCATTTATGCTGGTTCATAAAACTATGAAAAATCTAAACAGAAACAAGCTAAGTACGCAAACAAACATAGCAAAGATATAAAGTTTGAGGTAGGAAACCCAGTTTTTATAAAAATCATAGAAGGCAAGCAAACTTTCAAGAAAATGGACTCCGTACTATAGGATTATAGAACTAACTTCACCTGTTAGTTTTATTTTAAAAATCAGTTAGATGGGACAACCACAAAGGCTCATGCTGAACAAATTCGTTTGGCTAAGTTAGATTGGGAAATTCTAATAACATTCAAGGTAAGGCACTACGCAAAGCTGTGTATGTAGTTCCCGTTGAGTCACAATCAGAAGACTCCTCTGATGATGAAAGCATAGATTCAGACACTCCGTTAAATCAAATTGCAAAAAGATATAAAAAGGAAACGGAAAATTCTGATGAAGAAGATGATATACCATTAATGGAATTATCTAAAAAATTAAGGGGGAAGAAAATTTTCTCAGAACAAGATAAGGTAAATAATAGTCAAATAGAAAGTGATGATCAAGTCATAAAAGAAGAAGTAGAAAATTCGCCTTCTGATTCTGACGTCTCTGACATTGATGATAACATGTCTATCACTCATCCTTCGCCTGTAGCATCTGAAATTTCCGACATGGAAGATAACATGTCTGTGAATAGGGTTAAAATAAAAAATAATCGGAAATCACCTGATATTGGGGCTAACGAAACCAAATTGGTAACTAAGGAACATGTACAAAATTTAGTAAAGGCTTTAATAGGTATTATGTAGGTATCAAGTGGCTTTATAGGTAGTAGGTAGGATGCAAATCATTTAAGAATTGCTAAAACTTATTAAATATGTATTAAAATTAGTATTTATTCTCATTTTACAGAATGGCAGACGATGAAGATACCTTTGCACAGCTCCACCCACTCCCTATGTGGAAACTATTACCTCCTGAGTTATGGTGGAACATATTATGTTAATTTATGTTCAATCATTTTCAGGAGGTACAAGACTGCCGGGATTTTAGATTAGCGACGGCAAAGAAAAAGAAACCTCTAAATGAGGAATTCCATGCAATTCAGAAATTAATCAATCTATCGGAATCAATAATCATTGACAAATATTGTGGGTTACCCTCAAAATTCACGGAGATAATTGAAAGACGAACAAATTTCGCGGAAATGCACAATATCCCATACCTGGAGCACCTTAGAAAGTGGACTGTGGAAAACTTCAAAGCCATTGGATGGTTAAGACGGTCCAATCGCTTTGGGGTTTATTATCAGGAAGTTATCTTAGACGGAGCCAGAAAGATGCACAGACTTCGCATCTTTAATCTGGTGATAAAATTTGAAGTTGTAAAGACCAACAACCAAATCTTTTATTCAGGACTTTCCTACGAACTTTTAAATTAATAAAGATAATACGAATAAAATATATTATAATAATCTATATCTGTATCCTTATTTTTAGGAAGAATCGGTGATGAAGTAGTGGTGGTTCTCACTTGTTCTTTTGGCTTAACCAGCCAATTCATTGTCAAGAAAATGTCATGTTCCAGAAAATTAAGGAAATATCAACAACAAGGTCAAATTGGCTCATTACTTTTGTCGTAGACTTGGATCCGTTTGAATTATTTCTAAATAAAATAGAACAAGACTTAAACAAGGCTTTATCCGCTACACAAAAGGTTCATACAATTTCGATGTTCTACGTCCCAGAAAAAACATATTTTGGCTACTATCTTGAGTCTACAAAGGGAGGTTGAAGGATTAAATCGGACTAAAGATTATTTACAATCACAATTTAATGATCACAAATCCTTATATTATGACGAGACGGCAAAATTTAGAACTAAACGCAGTTTATTTCCCATTATAGGCAAGGCATTAAGTTTTTTATTTGGTACTGTATCAGACAGCAACCTGTCAAAAATTCGAAGAAATATCAAAACTTTAGCACAAAATCAAGATGCAATTCCTCATATTGTTCAAGATGGGTTAACTATTTTAAACACCACACAAACACATGTATCTGAAAATAGGCACAAGGTTAATGAGTTGATTGAAAGTGTTCAAGATCTTGGAAATAGACTTAAAACTTTTGCTACGGATTTAGAAAAACAAATTGAAGTTATGGGAAGTTATTTACAGGCTTATTTGCATATGGACATGATAAAAGGTGAAATAAAAGACCTCATGAACATAGCAGGGGATTATTTAAACCATTTACAATTACAATTAAACATGTTGTCCTTAGGACACATGTCACCTAGTCTTATCTCACCCGGTAATTTAAGAGTACTATTGACTGACATAAAACGACGATTACCGGCGACATTAAAAATACCTGGTGACGAAATTATAGATATTTGGAATTTTTACAAATGTTTGACCTGTAGTACAGTTTTGGACGAAAACCGGATAATCATTATCATTACGTTGCCATTACTAGACATAAGAGACAGCTATGCTATCTATAAGATTCATAACTTACCTGTTCCTACTAAGGTTACTGATAAAAATTCTGACTCGAGCGACATGGTTGCTCAGTATGAATTAGAAGCCGTAGTTATTGCTGCAAACCAGGAAAAAACTAAATATATGTTGCTAAGTAACCAAGAAATTGATAAGTGTTCAAATCCATTAGTTAATTTTTGTGAAATCAAAAGTCCAGTCTATCCCGTGAATTTAAGTAAACTCTGTGTTATAGCTTTATTTGCCAATAAAGAAAATTGGAAAACAAGGTGTACAGTGAAGGTTCGACCAAACACAGTTTTGCCTATGGCAACCTATTTGACCGATAGTATGTGGGCAGTTACAACTATTAATGAATTTAGAATCACAATTAGATGTGATGACCAAACAAGCATGTTGACGGATCAGATAATTAATCCACCTACTACTATAATTAATTTAAAGCTTACTTGTACTGCTACGAGTGATCATTTAACCTTATTACCTACTTATCAAATGGAAAGTACATTTTTAACAGAAAAAACGTTTGATAGATTTTTAAATACCTTTCAAGTACTGAATACAAGTTTATGGGAACCCTTTCATGCTGCTTTACCAAATTTTACTAAGCTTGAACTACCAAAAGAACTAAAGGCGATTAAACAAATCCCTATGAATGCTTTGATTGAAAAACTTAGAAATTTAAGGGGAATTGAAAACGACTTTGAATTTCCAAATTGGGGAGTAGGTCTATCCATGGGTTTGGGTGCGATATTCATTGGAATAGCTATATTTTGTACTGTAAGTTTTTAGAAACAAGTCTTGGTTAGCCAAAAGAAAGGTGTAAGTTCAGGTTCTAATGCCACGAACGATGGGTACCAAATGGTGTCAACGCAAATGGTTGGGACAGAAGTACCTGATTCCAGAGAGAAGATTCCCTCTGCACCATTATTCAAAGACGATGCAAAACCGAAGACCGATGCGACCAGTCTCTTGAGAAAGATGTACCCAGAGCTAGATACGTCAACTACTTCGTAAAAGGACTAGATTGTAAACCTTACAACATAGATGACCGAATCCACTAGCTGATGACGAACCGTGTAAATAATTTTAAAGTGACCCTATGAACTGTGTAAATAGAATTGTATAAAGACTTGCGTTCCTACCCAGTATGGAGGAACAACATACTATGATGGTGACGGAAATAAAATATGAACTATGTATACCGAAATATTGAACTTATGATTCGAATGAACTATGTGTAAATATATCCAGCTATTGGACTTAATGAACTTAATGAATTTAATGAACTTTATATATCCAGATTTTGGACTAACATAACTTTATAACTTTAGATGTGTGGTGATGGTTACCGGAAACCTAACAAAGAACTATTTATAATAACCTACAGGAAGAAAAACTATCGTATTTTACCGAACTTTCGTTCTATTTGGATGAAAGGCATTTGTAACACAATGTGTTTCGTAACAATAATTATCAAGGTGTAATCAAATATAGCATAACTGAAACAACTACATTTACCCTTTAGACACTTAATAACATTGTGTACGAATATTATAGACATATAGCCTGCAGCCAGTAGATGACAATGTCCACTGTTTAATAAAATGTGTCCTTCAGAGGTTAATTGCATTGTTTGACAATTAACCCCAGACTAGTATTATTCAACATCAAGACTACTACGTAACCGGCCGACAGCTATGGGCCATTGTTTATGGCCCACTGGACTATATAAGATCCCTCAATGGACTTCAAGGACACAATTCGACTACACCAGAATTCGTCAGATCTCGGCCAGTGTCACAGTGAAAAACATTATTTGAACTATCTTTGAAAACTTGTAAATTAAGTAATAAATTCTAATTTGCCAAGTTTTGTCTTAGACTTCATTACACTTGTACATCCCGCACAACCAAACGGACGCCCCACTTTAGCGAGGGTTTTACCGCCGGTCGGAGGAAGACCAATGGTGACCATATTTCTATTCCCCAGTCACCCTTGGGGGTTTTAAGTTAATAAAATTGCTCATAAACCTTGATAAATGAAAATGTATTAAATTTTAATCATGTAAAAGATATGAAGTCATTTATGTACCAAGCTACTTTGACATTTTGTTTTCATAACAATTATTTGATCATTATTGAGGTTATTGAATAAATTTTAATTACAAAGTTGCTTCATATATAAAACTTGAAGAAAAATAAACAAAATTTTTTCAAAATAAGTGTTTTTTTTTTGTTCAAAGAAAAATAATCTCAAAACTGAATTGTGACTTTTTGTCCTGTGACTTTCTGTCCTACATTCTTTTGGTACATACACTAAAAGGGAAACTTCGTGCAAAGCATTGTTATTTATTGTTTCATTGCATTTAATAGATAAAGGTGATTTTGTGGCAAATAAACCAAGACTTTTGTAGAAAATCCACAGACTTCAAAAAAAGAGATTTTTGTTTTAAAACTTAAAACATGGATTTTTCAATGATGTGCTAGCGTTTATTTATAACAAAAAGTCTTAAACAACCTTTAAAATAAAAAAATAAAAACTCGTGCTGACACTTAAGTCGAGCGCACCGAGAAGGTGGACTTGAATTGGTCCATATTTATATTTGTTTAAACCAATATCTAAATTTATAAACTTGTTTTAAGGTTCATCATAACCTTTTGGCTAATATGGCCGTATTTACACCACAAATTTACAGACAAACCTATGCATCTGCAAATGTTTTAAGGGATGGCAGGAACTAGATATATAAATTTTAAATGCATTTTATGTTTTAGAAAATTATAAACTTTACTAGATTTTGCTATCCAGTTTTTTTCGTTCCTGCAGAAGGTGCCAAAATAAACTAAGTTGGGGAAGAGGTTCGAGAATATCCCCTCATATAATACATGTTGTGAGTAGTATTGATTTAAATGGACAACAGACATCTGCAGACAATAGGGCCTACTTCGATTCGTCCAACTCGTGTAACCAGAGTTACTCGAGTTGCAATCGAAGTACCCGAGTTTCATCATTTACAAACTTTGAGTTAACTCGATATCAACCCAGCCCCTGACCAGGTTTAATCGAGTCGAGTTAAACGGCAAGATGGCGACGAAAGAGACGTGAGTGCTTTTCGAAAATATATTTTTTACGATTTAAACGGATTTTAGCCATTTTATGTGACGAAATAGAAATTTACGTGTTCAATTACAATAGTCACATTAAAACACCACAATATATATCTATTGTATTACATCAATGTCCATCAATTGTAAATATTCGCTTAAATATACAAATGTGTACCTCCGTTATACTTTTCATAGGGGGGCAAGGTGACGTTTACAGTTCTTGTGTTCTGGGCGTTTTTTATTCATTGTTATCGGCTATTGTGAATATTTTTTTACCCGTTCACTGTTATTGTCAATATCAGTTCACTGTTCTGCTCTTAATAGGACCCCTTTGTCCCCTTTCCGTAATGTATCCTATATGCTCAGCCTACACGCAGCCACGTTTAGGGTGGTTATAAGGGTTCTGATCCTGGGATCCCAGGAAAAAAATCATCGAATCCCGAGATCCGAAATAGCCCAGTGTTTTATCCCACCCTGGTTAGGTGCTTGTCTCTTTGAAGTACACGTATTCACCATTTCCTCCGGCCGTTGGTAATCCTCTTTATATAAATAAAGCATTAAATAAATTTCCTCCTTTATATATGAATTGTGATTGTTTACACAGACTTTAATACAGAGGTATTTGTTATAAAATCTTTAACAAAGATTATTCACTCGTTTTTATACGCCCGTCAATTTTTGACGGGACGTATTATGGTATACAAATGTCCGGTGTCCGTCCGTCTGTCTGTCCGGCGTAAACATGTCGCACCGTAACTTGAGAATGACTTATCCAAATTTCATGAAACTTAAAATAGTTGTTTCTTATGATGGTCAAACGATCTGTATACTTTTTGGTGAAAATAAGATTAAAACTTTTTGAGTTACGGGACTTAGTAACTAAAACAGGTGTGTGTTTTTTTCGCATGTCGCGCCTTATCTCAAAAACAATTTATGATTATTGCTTAAAACTGTACACACTTCTTAGTTATATTAATCTTAAGATCTGTATACTTTTTGGTGATGATTCAAAATTTTATTTTAGAGATATTGAGTATTTTTTTAAAAGGGCCCCCAAGGTGACTGGGGAATAGAAGTATGGTCATCATTGGTCTTCCTCCGACCGGCAGTAAAACCCTTGCTAAAGTGGGGCGTCCGTTTGGCTGTGCGGGATGTACAAATTTGCAGCCACGTCCGGTCAGAATGGGGACGTTAAATCCGATGCCTCGTGTAAAGAGAGTGCCACGCTCTTTGCACGTCAAGAACCCTTGCAACAACTCTTTGAGGGGTCCGTAGGTGACCTGTTGTAAGGCTAAATTTCTGTCCCTATCCAATTTACCCTCATTTCCCGTGGCAGTCTAAATTTCTCCGACCTTAATCCCGGAAGCCCCTATTACAGAACCTACCTATTGTATTTATTGTTAACTTGTTCTCTTCCTGAATATGCATGAAATATTTGCCACTGGACGTTAAGCAACCAACAATCAATCAATCAATTAAAAAAGGGGGAGGGGTTTTTCACTTGTCGCGCCGTATCTCAAAAACGATTTATGATTTTTGCCTAAAATTTTACACACTTCTTGGTTATATTAACCTAAAGATCTGTATACTTTTTGGTTTTGATTCAAAATTTTATTTTTGAGATATTGATTTTTTTTTAAAAGGGGGTTTTTCACATGTCGCGCCGTATCTCAAAAACGATTTATGATTATTGCTTAAAATTTTACACACTTCTTAGTTATATTAATCTAAAGATCTGTTTACTTTTTGGTTTTGATTCAAAATTTTATTTTAGATATGGTTTCGCATGTCACGCCGTATGTCAGAAACTATTTATGCTTATTGCATAAAAATTCACACACAAGACGACGGGCGTATCATGCGCTCATGGCGCAGCTGTTTATTCTATGATGTGCTAGCGTTTATTGTTTACAAAAGGTCCTAAACAACCTTTAAATTCCAAAAAAAAAATGTGCTGAGCAACTAAAGTCGAGTGCACCTTAGAAGGTGTACTTGACTTGGTACATATTTATATTTGTTTTAACTAGGGATGTCAAAAAATCTGAAATTTAATACTCGGGTACCCGGTCATACTACTCGAGTACTCGGATGAGTCTTAAACGTCTATTGAAAAGTTTAGATTTTAGGTGGGATGCAGTGTTTTTGTTATTACCTTTCATAAACATTAACACGTACTACAAACACAGCTTGATCCTCTTTTTTTGTGTCAATTAGACAATAAATTACCGACCGCCGTTTCTATAAATAACCTATCATAATAGCAATTAATTTGTTTGTGTACGTGTTCATGAACCAAATTCCAATAAAATCAAAAATATTTGCATATAAAGTCTGAAAAAGTAGACAATATATTTATCATCTGTTCCTGAGGAGTTGTTATTTTTTATAATACGACTTGTCCATTGATTTGTCAACAACTATATTGGACTTCAAATTACTTGTGCTTTTTCGTGTTGCTCAGTCTTACTTTTTCTGTCTGTTTTTTTTCACTATCGTTTGTCTGATTATCTTTTTTTTTCTTTAGCCATGACGTCAGTTTATTTTCGACTTTTCGGTGTGAATGTTGCTCTCGTACTTTCGCCCATCTTTAAATTGTAAATTAAACAATAACAGTTAATAAGTTTCTAATACAGAGTAATTATATCAATTTAAATGTGCATCTCATACCAAAAACGTTTACATAGAAGTCTTGATTAACAAACAAGTTTTTACGGCTTGCGATGAGTTAATTATTAATCCATGAAAGTGTTGATCCGTGTGCAAACACCGTTAAAATGTCTCTAATCAGTTGCGTATAGTTCACCGCAGGTCACTTTGATTTTCTTCTTGTTTAGAACTATGATCTGGTCAACAATTTCTGACGAAAGACTGTTTGAATTTTTATTTTTTGTTACAAGATGTGCACCATTATGAACAAGTTTTTAAGCCTACCTACCGTCCCATCGACTGTTGATGATTGTCGGCAACAGCAAACAAAGATATATTTAGGTTTTACCTGAAATCAAGCTTTATCTTTCCTCAGTAAATTACCGATAGGTAATACGTTACATTTTTGTTTATGTAGCTGCGTTGAAGATAGGTTTGCAATGCTTGAAATTGCACAAGAAAACACTGTTTTAAAGGAGAAAAGCACTTTTTCGAAAGAAGTAGTGGCGACGTATCATACGCTGTTACACACCGACATTAGTAATGGATTACATTTACTATATTTTAAAGACATTAAATACCTTATTGAAATCTCGTTCTTGAATTATTTCCAAAACATGTGAAACAAGAGGAAAAAATCAATGAATTTCGAAAATAGTATAATCAAAGTTAACCCTGAGAAAAAAAGATTTGGATTGTGTATAATGTATTTTCAAAAATGTTTTTCATTACAATTTTTGCAGATGTCACCAGGAAAGAATATAGTGAGAATTATAAAAGATTGAGGGAGAAAATAGAACGCAGTGATGAAGTAAAAGTTATTGAAAAATCTCCGAACAAAATATTTGAGAAGATAAATGAGAACGTTACCACTCCCAATTGGTTGATTTTAAGGGTCCTAATCTTTATCAGCTACGTGTATGAATCCAAATATGTTAACTAACAGGTGTTAATGAAATTGACAACTTTGTGGATTGTGGAAGGCACTCGATGGAATTTTCGTTAACGAAAAATGAAAAATTTTAATCATGAGAGAAACTGATTCTACATAGTTACTCGTTAATTATCGGATTTATCTCTTTATTAAAAGTATTAATTGTAAAGTAAAAAAAAAGTTTATAGAGTGATTACAAATTTGTGTTATTCAACAATAAAATACCAACATTTATTAATGAAAGGGCAATTCTTATAGAAACTGAAATATGAAATAATTGGTTGTAGCCCATTCATATATTTAAAGTATGCATAAGCTTTAAATAAAATTAGCATTTCTTATTTTTAGAAATCAAAACGAAGAAGTATTGCCATTCAGGTATACATTCTTAAAATCTTAATTATATAAAAAAAGGTGGGGTAACAGAACCCAAGCTGCACCCCTATCAAATAAGTAATGAAGTGGACCCCCCGAGGTTCTGAATGTGGAAATCTTTTAAACGTTTGCAGCTAAGCAAATGTACCAAACAAAGTTAAATAATGCCTCCGACAAAAAAAAAAAATCCACGTTTTCACAAAAAAATCAATTGGGACAGCTGAATCGCACCATTTAAGGTTCATCGCAACCTTTTGGCTAATATGGCCACATTTACACCACAAATTTTACTCTGAGTAGACAAACCTGTGCACCTGCGAAAGTTTTAAGGCATGGCTGGACCTAGATAATAAAATTTTAATGACTTTTGTTGTTCAGAAAACTATTTACTTTTCTGGATTTTGCTTTTCATTTTTTTATTTCATTCCTGCAAAAGGTGCAAAAAATAAACTAAGTAGGGAAAACGTTTGAGAACCTCCCCTCATATAATCGATGTTGTGAGTAGTATTGATTTAAATGGACAATAGACACCTGTAACCAGTAGGTGATTTAAACTGTGTAACTGAGTGGACCGTATCAAATGAAACTCGTGTGTGTTTGTTTATTTTGCTATCTTCTACAAACTGGAAAAAAAATGCACGTCAAAATCCAGGTAAGTAATTAATTTTCTGAAATATAGACTTCGTATAACTTGTATATACCTAGGTCCTGCCATGCCTTAAAACTTTCCTAGATGCATCAGTTTGTTTGTACTCATAGATTTTAGAGTGTAAAACGGCCATATTTTTAATTCCTTCAGATGAACCTTAACCTTGTATGGCAATGTGTATTTATTTACCTTGTGCAAAAATCTGTGTATTCACAAGATCTTCATGTGTTTGTTAGTATCTGTATATGCAGTGTTTATTTTCCTAAGTGTCTGATGGGATCAAACTTGAAAACTGAATTGCTAGTATAAAACATTAACTGAACATATAGATCTGTCGCCAATAGACAGACAAGCCATATATGGTATTTGAGTTAAATAATTAAAATATTTACCCTTTCAGATCAAAGTCATGTAGATGTGTAAATAAACTCATCATAGATACCAGGATTAAAATTTTATATTTACGCCAGACGCGCGTTTTCGGGCAAAATTCATGGTAACTAAGTAGTGTGTATACGCGAATCGGCTTCTTAACCTCAAGCTTCATTGATAAAGCAGACACTGTTGTTGTGGAAGTGTATATACAATCTTTTGTGCCATATTCTAATTAATCTGACTGCCATTCACGACTTCAATCGACACCTATATACTTGACTCTTCATACCAAACAAACAAACAAACAAACAAACAAATATTTTATTTGCCAATCACGGCGCCCAAAATGAGCAGAATAATTACAATATAATTTCAAACATAATATAAAAGTAAATTAAAATAGGTTAAACAAAGTACATAACATGATTAATTTTGATTTAATTGATTAATATATAATATCAAAGTAACTGAAATAAGTAATTTGTTATAATAAAAATATATAATGTGACCCATTGTTTGTTATTCTGGACCCTTTATTGGACAGCACACCTCACAACATATCAATACCAACAACGTCAAAATTATTTACCGTAAGGTAAAATAATCCACTCGTTTCTAGTTTACACTGTCCCTCCCTCTTTTACATACTTCACCACTTCATTAAGGTCAATCTTTTAAGATAATTAGCCCTTTATTGTAATATATCAATAAAGATATGTCAATTGATATAGTTTTAATAACACATCTATTGCGACGTAAATATCATGAAGTAATGTCGTTGCAGAATTGTTCATCGGTGCCCGTCACACAGGTAAATAAACTTGTCGTTGCTAGTGTCAAGAGTTGAATATACAGTATGAACAGAAATAGGTGTGGCAAAGAGATCATTGAGCAAGTCAATACAATACTATCAAACTTTAAGATACTTTTTTAAAATAAATAGTAATCATAACTATATGAACACATGGATTCACGACTGAATTGGTCGTAAGGTTCATGTGGACCCTTTGGCTAAAACGGCTGTGTTTTCACCTCAAAATCTACAAACCTGTGCATCTGTAAAAATTTTAAGGCATATCATGCCCTAGATGGATAAAATTCAAATGCATTGTATGAAAATCAAAAACTTAACTGGATTTTGGGTGCACTTTTTCGTCCCTGCAGATGATGATAAAACTAACAAACAGTTGAGTTTCACTTGATATGGTCAACCAGGTACACAGTTTAAATGTCCAATTATTGTCAGGAATCTATTGTCCATCTATTGTACACGTCTCACTTCAATTATTACCTGTGGGGAAGTTCTCAAACCTCTTTTCCAACTTATTTTATTTTGGCACCTTATGGAGGAATGAAAAAAAAGTGCAACGCAAAATCCTGTTAAGTTTTACTTTTCTAAAACGTAAAACATATTTGAAATTTATTTATCAAGGGCATGCTACTAGTATGCCTTAAATCATTCAAATGCATAGGTTTGTCTGTACTCTTGAGTAAATTTTGAGGTGTAAAATCAGCCATTTTAGGCAAAGGGTCCACATGAACCTTAAGTATTAGTGTGTTGTTCAGTATTTTTGGCACTTCCTAATTTCACGATTGCATTTACTACATTCAATTAGTATATAAACCATATTTCATATTTCTGTCTTCCTCTTCAAAAACGGAATTTGTCTAAAATGTAATAGAACTATTGAAAAGTTAATGCTCTTATCTGGCAGATAATTAGTTACTGAAATATTTTCTTGAAATATTTGTTAATAATGTTTGTACAGAAATCAGTACTTAGATTTGGAAAAAACAAAATAAATAAAAATTCAAGTTTGCAAATCTTTTAAACTATATTGGTGCGGTCAAGTGGTAATACTGAGAATAGTAAGTAGATTTAATAATGTATGTACTTCTCATGTCTGGATTTATGTTGGAAATCAGAAATAACAATAAGAATATTTGACATGTTTTTTTTTATAAATGTATAATTTTTACATAGCGGAATTTGATTAATTGTGTTGTTATACAAACATTAGTGAAGGATAGAGCAATACATTTACATATTTTCGCTTTGAAGACCTAGTAAAAAGGCTGTTTTTATTTATCAAATAACAAAAGATTTAATATTGGTTTTTTTCACACAAGTGTCACTTATTTCCAGTAACTCATAAAAAGAGTTTATCAAACATTGATAGGAAATAGCGCGTTTGAAGGTTTCACACATTACACCTATGAAAAAGGCTGTCACACATTTCTTTTATTCATTTACTATTTACATAATGTATGTTTGTTTACGCTGTTGTAGTATTAATCTGTTATTCGTACATGTCTACCTTATATACGAACTGTTCATGTATTCTTTACAAATTATTTAATATGAGTATTATGTTACAGTATGGCAGCAGAGAGACCTGTTTTCCACAAGGGTTATATTTGCCCGGTACCATCATGTGGACGGGGTTTATTTGATGGATTCCGTCAGTACCAGAGACACTGGCACACAAACACACGAGAAGCATCAGGTAATTTAGATGTATAGGATGTAACGATATGTTTTCTGGAAAGCACCTAGTGAATGAGCATCTCGTGAATTTTCATTACTTCACATCTCATCATGCTGTTATCGTCATGTTATCCTTACAATTCAAAATAATGGTCAACCTTAAGGACATCAATCCTGGAAAATGCTTACCACCACTATATGAGGACAGCAAAAACCTGGAAGTTGCTATGGTTCAGGAGGAGGAAGAAGTTTACGAAGATGCCATGGAATACGTCCAACACGGTGAGGGTGAGTAGTTGAGTACCTGAGCGAGTTGAGAACACACAAAAAAAAAAAAAAAATTTTTTGACCCCTAAAAATACCCTCATTTAGAGCAAAAAGGCCACTAAATTTTACCAAAAAATCAAAAAACACCCAAAAAAACAACAAAATTTTCTTACTCCCAAAAAATTTTTTAACTTTTTTATAAAAAAAGTAAAAAACACCCAAAAACAAAAAATTCCCAAAAAAAAAAAAAAAAAAAGCCGGGAGTTCAGAGAATGAAAAAAGTTCTGTCGGATTTGGGGAAAAAATTTTTACTTTAAAAATGAAGCAACCTACAGCCCCAGATTTACCATTATATCCAGAATTACCTACAGAAGATGGACAAAATTATTGACTACAAAAAATAACAGAAATAGAAAAAACGTTGATAAATGAAAGAGATAAACGTAAATCACTATACAAAAATATAAACGAGGAGTTAATGCAACGGATGGTGTAGATACAAGTTTAATTTCAAAGGAATTGCAGTGCCTTTTTACTTCCCGTACAAATTACAGCTATTGTATGTGGAAGTTTAGGAGGTTTAGTTAAGTTAATTAGAAGAAAATTAACAACAAAATCAAAGAAACACTACGAAATTAAAACAATGGCAGAATGCAAGTTAAACAGTATAAAAGATTTAATATCAAAATCTTTAACTGATGGAAAGATAAGTGAGAATGAACTTAAATCAGTTTTGGATGAATTAGAAAAATACTACAAAATGAAAGAAAATATACGTACAAAACAAACACAAACAGTATTGAATGACAGTGAAAGAAAGAAATTAATAGAAGACACAGAAGCTAGAGTAAGAAGTGAATTAAAAAAAAATGGAAAATATCTAATTTTCTTCAACAAAATTACAATAGTTAATGACCCTCCTCCAAAATATGAACCAAATCCTTTTTAAAAAATGGCTGAAGGAGGTGTCGAGTTTGAAAATCCTGAATTTAAAATGATGATTATGATAAAGAAGAAGAAGAAACGTCTTTTCAAGATGATGAAGAGTTTCAAAAGTATATAAATAAAGAAATTGAAGTATCAAGAGATTTATTAGAAAAGATGCTAAAATTCGTGAAAAGAAACTACCGAAAAATGATGATAAAAGATTTTATAATGAAAATCATGAAACTATACGTAATGAAGAGGGTTTTTTTTATCAAAAAAGATTACAAAGGAAGACTAATGTTGTATGTAAAAGATGGTTATGGTAAAGAAATTGCATTAACATATTACCAAAAAGAAGTATTACAATTTTATAAATTTAGCACTCTTCAAAGAGAATACGGTGTTGGTGGTGTTGATTTTGTTAGAGATGTTTTAGGTGTAGATGATTTTAAAATATCTGATAGAATAATAGAAGGTAGAGCAGAGTTTCAGAGAATGTTAAATGAAACACCAATTCGTGAACTCAATAATATAGAAATTCCATTAAAAGAAATATCTACACAACAAGAAGTACAAGAATTATTAGAAACAGCAAGCAATACCGAAACATCTGTGAAAGAAATAGAAACTTCTTTTATAGAAGAAGGAGTAACTTACAAAGAAATGGAAACACAAACAGATATGACAAAAAGAGAGATGGATGGTGTAATCAGTGCAATGACATCAGTAAAAGAAGAGATTGCAAATGAATTAGCAAAACTGAATGAAACAAATAAAGACTTAACAAAAGAAAATACCAAATTAGAACAAGCTAAAGAAGATAATGATGAATTTCAAATAAATAGAATAAGTAGTCGAATAAGAGAGTTGGAATCTGAGAGAAGTGCGAGACTAGAAGTAATTAATATTAATAAAGAAAAACTACGTAGTCAAGTAAACAGAATTAAAGAGACAATACGTAAAGTATTAAAAGAAGACACAACATTAGGTGAAAGAATAAGAACATTATTCAGAGAACAAGGAATAACAATAGTTAGTGTTTTGACTGCTTTTGGAATGATTATTGGTGTTATAGTAGAAACATTTACTGGTGGAACTACTTCCCTTCACCAACTCCTCCGTCAAAAGGTGGTGCACAAGATTGGGTAAAAACAATTAAAAATCTTGGAAAACTATTATCTTTTCTTGCAGGAAAATTAGCAGCCGCATTACCAGGTATTATAGGTTCTATCGTATCTTGGTTATTGTCTGCAACAAAAGACGTAGTAAATTGGTTTGCAAACAACTTATGGGCTTTGCTTGTTTTGGTTGTTGGTTTGTTATATGCTGCTGCTAGGGAATATTTAAAAAAATAAATTAATAAATTTTATAAATAATAAGTGCTGTAATACCCAAAACAATACTTCCAAATATTATTGCTTTTTTATTATCTTCGTGTTCTTCGTGTTCATTTTTTTGTATTGGTTCTATTTGTATTGGTTCTATTTGAACTGGTTCTGATTTTTTTGGTTCTGATTGAGATTTTTGAATCAATTTTGGTTTATTTGGTTTAAAATCAACAGGATCGAGACCGGTAAAATCAAAATTTTTATTATTTAAATCATCATTTAAACCGAGTGTTTGATTTTCTGTTGCAATTACAATTTTATTGTTATAACCAACAATGGTGCCAATTTGTAATACCATATCACTGGGAGACATATATAAACCAAGTCCATAAGCATAATCAACTTTACTTCTTGCGTATTTTAAAACATTTTGATAATTTTTTATCTGAGTGGGTAAATCGATAGGACTATTAATAACATCTTGTACATTTGCTAAGAATTGTTTTTGTGCATCAAATCCTGTTCCTACTTTTAATATTTCTACCCTTGTTTGAGATTGTGCCCCTAATAATGCCCATACAAACATTCTAATACTTTCATTGATACGTTCAATACCTGCTTTTGTAAAACCCTCTGATTTATCTAATATAAATGTTGTCCAAGCCATACTTATATCTTTTGTATGTTTTAATTCATCATGAATATTAAAAAATGGACCATCTCTTGAATGATGATATCTGTATTCACCACTTGGTTTTTCGTATGTCGAAAAAGTTCCTAATCCTTGAGATGATGATTCTACTTTTTGTCTCCAATCTGTATTTGGAGAAACATCAAATTCATTGCATAATTTTTGATATGCAGCTTTGTCAGATGGGTTCTTGTAATAACAGAAAGAAGAATCTGTTGGTAAAGGTGATTTAAGTTCTTTTAAAATTCTGGCAATGCAATAATATAAGTGAAATGTATAAAGTGATTTAGTAAGATTTGAAGTGTTTTGTATATGGTTATTGTAGGAAACACCACATCCTGTACTTGCACACCAGACTGCAAAGTTTAACTGACATTGCCACCAATCAAACGAAGAATGAATCCATGTATTCCATGGTTCGTTGGTGTGTAATGATGGGTTTTGATATTTTGAAATAAATCGGGAAAGCTGTTTTAAAGTTCTCTTTTGATTAACAAATATTATTTGATTGACAAGATTTATATCTTTTTAGAATATTTAATACCTGGATTATACGATGCATTAGGATTATATTTAAATTCTTTTGTTATCATTTTTGAGATCGAAAATGACACATTTTTTATATTAAAATGTATCATACTATTTCAAATATTGATAAGACAATAAACTTACAACAATACATTGATAACAGAGATGGAAATAAACGTATTGGTTTAAAATCTATAAGATATAGTGTAGGTTGGTATAATGTTTATGATGGAGTTATAAGACAAACAGACCCCCAAGGGTGACTGGGGAATAGAAGTATGGTCACCATTGGTCTTCCTCCGACCGGCAGTAAAACCCTTGCTAAAGTGGGGCGTCCGTTTGGCTGTGCGGGATGTACAAATTTGCAGCCACGTCCGGTCAGAATGGGGACGTTAAATCCGATGCCTCGTGTAAAGAGAGTGCCACGCTCTTTGCACGTTAAGAACCTCGCAACAACTCTTTGAGGGTCCGTAGGTGACCTGTTGCAAGGCTAAATTTCTGTCCCTATCCAATATACCCTTATTTCCCGTGGCAGTCTAAATTTCTCCGACCTTAATCCCGGACGCCCTATTACAGAACCTACCTATTGTATTTATTGTTAATTTGTTCTCGTCCTGAATATGCATGAAATATTTGCCACTGGACGTTAAGCAACCATCAATCAATCAATCAATAAGACAAACAGGAGAAAGACCTCATAGGATTAAAGATGGTTATTATAGTTTCCAACAAATAGCGGATGAATTTAAAAAAGAAGATATTGTATTATCCGTAAATGAAACAAATGGTATTGCTTCATTAAACACTCCTATTGAGTTAAGGATAAATGAAGATTTGAAAAATATGTTAGGATTTAATAATAAACGTAAATTCGAACCTAATGAATTACATTATGGAAAAAAATTGTAGATTTTGCTATCCATAAATCATTGTATATCCATTTGGAACAAGTTAGCACTTCTTATAATTATCTTGATGGTATGCCGAGTACTTTGTTGGCTGTTGTTCCAGTTGAAAATAAAGAGTTTGGGGATATTATAACAATAAGATTTGAGAATCCGGAATATAAGTATTTGGTAAATGGTGATATAACAGAATTAAAATTAGAAATTAGAGATGAAAATAATAAAAAGATAACCAATAATTTACCAATTAATTGTGTTTTAGAAGTTATATAATTTATTTAACAAAATGAGTATATTTGGTGTTAAGAAAAAACACGTAGATACATCGGAAATAAAAAGGAAATATTAAATATGGGAGTGAGCTTCGAACAATGGATACTAAGGATAAAGATTTACACCGGGTGTCGCTGCCCTAAACATTAGAGTTTTAAATATTGAAAATAAAGTTACTAATATTAAAAATAAACCAGACAGAAAAATAATAAGTATATATGCTGGAATTGATGGTTCAATACATACAAATCAAAAGTTTAATTTTGGTGATAGTGGTGGTTATTATGTAATGAACTTTCCAGGACAAATATTGGGTATTAGTTTAGTAAGTTTGAGAACAAACACAGATGATATAGCCGTTATAATAACTGTTAATAATAATGAGCCATATGGTTACGGAATAAGTTTGGGTGGTGGTGTCACACACGGTTATTATAACTTTGATACACCTTTGAAGTTAAGGCTGGAGATATAATAGGTTTTGTTAGTAAGAGTGATAATTCTGCATGTATCAATACTCTAGTATCAGCGGTAATTGAATTATTTTATAACAAATTTAATCCTTAAAAATGTCGGCATACGGAAACAAATTAAATCCTTACAGAAAATAAGAGAACCTCGTGGTGTGAAAGGTATTCGTCAAAGTGTAGTAATAACTAATAATCCTTCAACTATTGATCAAAATCAACATCTATTAGTGAGATTCCCAATCTAAGCAATAATGATGTTATTGTTCCTGGAACAACCAGATTAGCATTCGAAATAGATCTTACATCATCTACAGACGCCAATGCAACTATATATCCAAACATAGGAAGGGCAATAGTTAAAAACAACAATTCGTATAAGTGGAAATGAAATTATGTCAATTGATGATAGTGATATTTATCATTATTATACCGATTTGTGGAAATCTTCATCTGAACGTACAAATATGGCATACCAAGGTATTGGTGAAACAAACATGTTAAAACACAGAGTTGGTGCAGGTGATAAAGCAAATGATACGGGTGATGAAGCAATTGCTGGTGTATATAAAATAGATTTTGTATCCCACTTGATTTTGAACTATTAGAAACTCATATGCCTTTTATCAATCAGGTCTTGGTGATAGACTTGAATATGAACTTACATTTAATAATTATAGCAACGTTATTAAATCTACAGATACAGATGCAAGTTACACAATTAAAACATTTGTTTAGAATTTGATATGGTTTCCGATGCAGAATTAGCAAGACAGATAAGACAACAAGTTGATGGTAAGATGGTTATTTTGTACGATAGAATACTAAGACATAGAAAATAACCAAAACAAATCTGATACATTGTGGAATATCAATTTAAATGTTCCAGCTAGAAGTATGAAAGGAATTCTAATGTTGTTCGAAGATCCTGAAAGAACAAGCACTGAAACTTATTATAATCCTAATATAACAAAAGTAGAAATGACAATAGAAGGTGTTCCAAATCAGCTATACAGTCAAGGAATGAAAGCATATCAACAATGGGATGAAATAAATAAATTCTTTGCTTTAAATTCAAAAGAAATAAAGAAACAAATATACTTGCAAAAGATTTAAATTTATCTCATACAACATTAGAAAAATATCTCACAACTAATTATGCATTATGGTTAGATTTACGTTCAACAGATGATAACTCATTACACGGTTCAGGAAGAAGAATTGAAAATGCCTCTGAAGGTATTACCATCCAAATAACGAAAAAAGCAGGAGCAAATAAATCAATAAATGTTTATCTGTTTGTAATCCAGGATGCACAAATTAATTTTGAAGATGGCAGATTTAAAAATGTTGATTACTAGTAAGCGAGCAAAGCTATAGAGTTTTTAGTTTATTTTATTTAAAATGGAGTTGCCAAAATATCCCCATTGTGCTATTATATGTGGTCAAACTGGATGTGGAAAAACAGAGTTTGTTCTTGATTTATTAGAAAAGGAATATTGTCATGTGTTTAAACATATAGTCATGCTTTGTCCAACCATTCAATGGAACAAAGCATACAAAAATCGTGAATGGATTGGTGATGTTAGAAAACCAAAAACCAAAAATCTAATAATTGTTAATCCTATTGTCGAAGTGAGAGAAGCGAACGGTTCTCTTTATGAAGAAGAGAAGCTACAAGAACTACTAAGAATGTTCTTCAAAAATATGCTGGTCATCCAACATTATATATCATTGATGACTGCAGTGCAACGAAAGAACTAACAAAGAAAAAGATATGCTGTCTGAGCTTGCATTTTCAGGAAGACACGCGGAACAATCAGTGTGGGTCATTTCACAGAGATACAACTCTGTTTTAAAAGACTTAAGAGAACAAACAAAATGGTTATGCATGTTCTACACAAAAGATAGAGATAGTTTTGATAATTGTCTAAGAGAAAATGACGTCATCCCAACTTTAGAAGAAAGGCAAAGAATAAAGGAAGAACTTAAAAAAGATACATCGTAAATTGATATTAAAGACAGATCAACCTACCGATTTTTGGTTACTTGATTAGCAATTCTTAAGCAATTCTTAAGCTATTCTCAAGTAATGCTTTAGTAATTTAGCAAAATAAGCAATAAAAAAAGCAATGCTTTACAAAAATAAGTAATAAAAAGCAATGCTATTAGAAATATTAACAATTATAACAAATACTGCAGTATTATCATTAGTTGGTTATTTTGTATTTAGTTTTATAAAATTAAAATAAATTATTTTCGTTTTTGAAACGTATAAAATGAATGCGGAAGAATTATTGAGTAAGCAAATTGTTGATAACATAAATATTGATGATGATGATAAACAAGAAAAAAAAAACGCGAGAGATTATCATCTGTTGTTGCTGGTGGGAATAGTAAACAATATCTGGGTAAAGAATTACAACTGTCAGATATTGATAAAATGACAACAGAACAAATAAACAAACTATACTGTAAATATGAAGCAAGATTAGGAGCTAGTATGACTAAGACATTAGGAAACTCTTTTATAAATTTATATGTTATGGGTGTATCAAAATATTTCAAAGTTGTTGATCCACCAAAATTAATACAAGACTTAGAGGAAGATCCTTTTCTCAATAATGCTTTAACTAATACATGTTGTGAATTGTATTACAGATATGGAATGTTTCTTGCTCCTTTTACTACAATTTTGACAACAGCAAAACATATCGAACCACTTGCTTCTATTGATTTTAAAAATAAAGATGAAAATAATGACATAAAAAATGATGAATGAAAATTTTGAACAAGAAGAAACTAGCGAGCGAAGCGAACGAGCCGAGCGAGATACACTCCGGTGCCCCTTCAAAAGAAATATTCAAAAAACCCAAACCAAAAGACCCAAAAAGAGTAGCTGCTGGTAAGAAAGGTGCAGAAGCAAAAAAAATGAAAGCTGAATTAAGAAAAAAAGAAGAAGAAAAATTAAAAAAAGAAAATGCAAAATTTAAAATGGCTAGTGAAAAAAATGACTTACCACAAATAACAAAAGATTCTGATACAGAAACAGATTACGAATCAAACCCTTTGGTCGAGAAACACTCCGGTTCCAAAGTTGATTACAAATTTATACTTTTTTCTATAGGTATTATTGGATTGGGATTGTTTTTTTACAACCAAAGTAAGAAACCAGAAAGAATGATTAGAGAAATCATGGTGGGTAGGAAATAACAAAACCAGAAAACCAGAAAAACAAAAGAAAGAAATTGATCCTTTTGAATTTAATTAAATTTAGTACATTAAAATGACAACACCAAAAGACGGAAAACAAATAGCAAATATGTTATATCATGCTGGAGTGGAGACATTGTTAACAGTTGGATATGCAGAAATAGGTAAAAAGGTATTAAGGAGGCCAGCACCAAAAGTGGATTTTAACATGAATGATGTTGTAATGTTATCCATTGATATATTACTTGCAATGGCAACAAAAGATATGTTGATTAAGCAAGGTATTATACCTGCTGATATTATGAAGTAATTCTTTTTTTATTTTATTTAAAATGACAAGTGCTTTAGCAATGATGCTTGGTGGGGCAATAACAAATGCTTTTGCATTTTCAGGGAGTAATTATTTATTTTCACATATGGGTAGTAATGCAAATGAAGAGAAAATAAGACATGATAAAGCTATAGAAAAATTAGAAAAAGCACAAGCAGAATGGAGTAAAGAAAGAACACAAAGATTAGATTTTATAAACGAACAATTACAAAAGGAACATCATGCTGAACATAAGATGTTGATCAAGCAATGAAACAATACTATTATATTACAAGTAAACAATTAACTCCATTGTCACCCAAACCTAAACTAAGTGATTTTTATACACCATCAGAAGACCAGAAAAATAGAGAAATTGCATTTGTTGTTGGTGGTATGGCATTAACTGGTTTTATTGTTTGGAAACTAAAATAAAAAAATAAAAATGTTGGTAAAATTGTGTTTTTTTTTACTAAGTTTTGTAATCATTGTTGTTTCGTGTATATGTTTCCACATGTTTTTAAAAGAATACCTAAATGATGTAACAAAATACAATCCACTTTTGTACAAAAAATTGGAAAAAATTAGAAAAAATTAGAGTCATGATTCCTGTACTTTTCCTGGTCAAAACGGCAAAAGTCAAGGAATAAAACTGTACTTTTCCTGTACTTTTTCTGTTTTTTTAAAAACAAAATGAACACTAAAATTTGTAAAAAATGTAATACAGAAAAAGAAAAAACACTTTTACAAGCATAAAGCAGTGTGTAAAGTGTGTATTTTAAACAAAATCAAAAACAATGCAAATATTGTTAAATTCTTTGTAAATTTAAAAGTCACGAAAAACAAAACATCAAGAAGAAGAAGAATTTAAACATTTAAAGAGTATTTCACTTTTGCATGTACAGAATGTAAAAATAATTTTTATTAGACAATTTTAATCATTATGCTGATAAATGTAAAAATGTTACAAAGATTCTAGAAAAAAGAAAAATAAAATGTGACAATTGCAAGAAAATGTTTAATTATTACTGGTTTAAAAATCACAAATGTAAAGACAAATAAAATGGAAACAAATTCAGAAGTTAGTGTTTTGGTGTCTTTGTTTGCAGGCAATATAATCACACTATTAATGATTATTTTAATACTTTTGTAATAATTTTTTTGTAGATTATTTTAATCTTTTAGAAACATGAAAGATAATAAATTAATTCAAGAAATAGAAGATGCTTTAAATTTTAAAGGATTTCCAAAACAAATTGAACAAAGTGAAGAAGTAGAAAGTGAAATTATAGACAAAAATAAAATACTCATATTTTATTGTTTGGAGGATCTGACACAGGAAAAACTTATTTCATAAAAGAATATCTAAAAAAGAATAATATAGAAAAATACAAAGTTTTTTGTCTAGATGACGAAGAATGGCCAAAAGAAGTAGTAGAATATGATCTGGAAAAATTAAAAGATTTAGAATATTTAAGAGATCATACAATAATTCTTGATGATCAAGGAAGTCAAAAATTAGATAAACAAGTAGCCAACATTATTTCTAAAGGAAGACATTTTAAAATTCAACTTGTTTTCTTGGCTCATCTTTCAACCGATCTAAATCCTAAATCAAGAAACAATGTAAAAGAAATTTATATAACAACCGGCAATAGTATAAAATTTTTCACGATTTGAAAGAAAATTTATGATAAAAGATTTGTCATCTTTTCCCGTATAGAATATGGAATAATAAGATACAATTTAAATAGGGATTCTTTTGTTGTGTACGATTAAAATTATAAAAAATACATGATTCGTCTGCAAACAAAATATCTACAAGAAGTGATTTTAACATAGGTAATTTCTTGAATCAACAAAATTTTGAAGATTTAGAAAAAGTGAAATAGTAAACTTTTGAATCACAAAGTCCAATAAATGTTACAGAACCTTTATTGTTGTTTTATCTAAATTATTATTTAATTCAAAATAACTACAAACCAAATATGAGTAAACTAAAAATATTTTGGGAGATTATTATGAAGAAAATAAAACATTTAAATCTAAAAATATTGTTCCTTTAATAAAAGTTTTTAAAGAAGGGTACAAAGAAATAACAAAATAAATTAAAACCCAAAAGGTAGAGTATCTATTCCATTATCCAAAATATATCTTTTGTCGTCAAATGGAGTCGTACTTATTTTGTTTACTTCATTGACATACATTTTGTGTTTTTAGAGTTCATTTGAATGCATTTATTCATTTTGGTTTTATTATTAAACAGACAATCTTTGTAATCATCAAATTTAATATCTTTGGTTATTGTAGTTTTTCCAATTCCTTTTAATTTTTTTCTTCTTTTATTTGAATTAAATCTACGAAAGTAAAAGAATATGCTTTACTTCTTAAATAAACTATTTCATTCATAATTTTCCCATTAAGTTCATCTTTAAATTTACCAATTACTTTTTATTTTTTCTGAATACAAAGGGTGATCTTTTGGATAACCAGATGTATCTAGTTCATCTTCTATTTTTTCATATCTTCATAAATATCTTCAGTTTTAATATTTAAAAATATGCTATCTGTATCACTTGCAATTAATTCATTTTTTTCCACAATTTGTTTACAACATTGTAGTAAAAGTCATACATCAATTGTTTTGAGTAATCTAATATAGCTTGTCCTAAATAAATAGGTTTATTAAATTTTACAGAAGTAACATTATTTTCAATTGCAACAAAGTTATCATTAAATATTGTAGAGTCTTTAAAATTTGGTTTTTATATATTTTTTACTTCTTCCCTGTCTGTAAGTAATTTTATTTCACTTCTTCCTCTAATATCTTCTAATGTTTTACCATAGAAACTATTGTTCACAAGTTTCCACAAGTCTTTTCGAAATCTGATTTTGATTTTGTTCTTTGTTCTGTGTTAAAATTTATGTATTTTGCAAGCCAATCTGATTCTTTAAACGAAATTGTTTTATAAACTTTTGTCACCTTCATTCCAAGTTTTATATAATCTTTTAAAACTTCGTAGTGAACTATATATTTTTTTTTGTCTTTTCCTGTCAAAAATAATTTTTCCTCATTACCTAATGGTTTGTTTCCTAATAGATTTAATTGGTAATTTGATAATTCTTCTTTTTTGTCTTGTTTTTCAGGTGCTAGAGGATATTTAATTGTTTTCTTTTACATTTGTCTGTATATTTTAAATCACATTTAATCAAACATCCTCTTCCTTTTGGAACTTTTTTGTAGTAATCAGGATCTTCTCCCCATTTAAAATCTTTTGTTGGTAATTTTTTTGACATAGACCATCCATATAAATTATTTGCATCTAGATACAACAAATAATTTTTTTTAAAACAATTGTTTAAATTTCCTCCGTTTTTAATTTTTCTAAACATCCTTTTCCTTCATGTTCATCTAATATTCTGTAATCTTCATTATAATTTGGAGTATATTTATTATATGCTTTTACATGTCTTGGTCCTAGAACACCAGAAAACCACCCTAATACCTTTTTCAAACATTTGTAGCATATCAACATCGGTCAACAATTCTAATTTTACGTTTGTATATTTCAACCCACATTGCCATGTTAAACTTGGTGCTGAATAACAATAGCAAGGATCAATTTCGTGGTGTTTTATAAAGAATTTTCTAAAATTTTCGAATGCATCTGTCAAAATAAGAACATCTGTTTTGAGATATAAATTATGATAGTCTAATAAAGTTTTACAATTATAATGTTCCCAGACTTTTTGTGCATGTTTATAATCTTCTTCTTTGATTGTTTCTTGTTTTAATTTGGAATAAAATTTTTCTATTGCAGGAAGTTTTTTATCTTTAAATTTTTCTATAGAATCTATGTATTCATATGGATAGAATCCTTTTTGTTTTAAAAGATCTATATCACCTGAAAACTCTTTTTCTAAAATAGGAAAATCGTCCATTGATTTAGCAATATCTGATAAGCCTTTTAACATAAATCTATATGAATCTAGGAATCTTAATTTTCTATTATATGATCCGTAATCTATAGAAATATAATTTTCTGAGTTTTTAGAAAGAAGTTTTACTTTATTATATTCATCTTCATGTTTCATTAATTCTTCAATTAAAAAGTGGAAATCATAATTTGATCCATTATGGAAAAACACTGGTATTAATTTTGTTGCTTTACCTTCTTTTGTATTACACGATTGACAAGCTGCTCCTCTATATTTACCCGAAAGATGATCATGTTCTCTTACTTTATTGTTTTCTTCAAACTCTTTTCCACAAATATAACATTCAGTTGCTTCTTGAAATTCATCTTCTTCATACTTATTTAATATTGGTTTATCCTTTTTGTTGTGTTTGATATTATAAGTTATTTTTTGAATATACTCATTATTTTTCCACATATTTTTTACTACATCATCACCATCATAATGAAAGTATTGTGATTTATATATTTCTGGATAATCTGAATGAACATACATACCATAACTATTTATTTCTTGTTTTGAAATTGGTTTTGTATAAGATTTGTCAGGATCTGGAGTACATGATTGCATAGGTATATTACATGCTTCAAAATCACAATAGATAACAAAAGGTAATCTATTTTAAAATGATGATTATTAAATTCAAGAATATTTTTCCTGGTTCTGGCATTATGGTTCTACAAGGTTCGTAATCATAACATATTTTTTGTGTTTTTCGAGTGTTTCTTCTCTTTGAAATCCTTGTATACAATTTCTACATGTAAATTGTTTATGTCCATTATTGTCGCACATAAAACTATCTAAATCTTTTATTAAACAATAATGAGCATTTCCATTATTTTCGATGTACAAAAGATCAATAACATAACATTTTTCACTTTCTTTATTTGAAACATAAATTGGATCCAAAGTCTGTTTGTTTGTTTGATCCTTTAAGGCAAATACATTTATGATCAAATTGTTTTGTTTTTCTACTTTTGGAATATCTTCTTTGCTACTGGATATTCAATTCCTCTCATACTAATTTCATCTTCATATTCTTTATAATTTGTTACTCTTTGTTTGTTTTAACAACAGGATATAAATATGCTAATATTGACCAAAGAAAACATTTGTTATCATTTTTATTTTGTACGTTGATAATATTTTTTGATTTAAATTGAAGGGGAATATAAGACGAAGCTCTTTGATATTCATATTTATATAGTTTTACTTGTACACTTTTAATACCATTAAAATCAAACCCAGATCCTCTTTCTTGAAATTGATCAACCCAAGCTTTAAATTTATCTATTAGATCATCATAAAATTTAGATAAATTATTTTGTGTTAGGACAACTTTAGCAGGATTAGAGTAATGACTTTCTATTCTATCAAATGCAATAGGAGTTTTGAATTCACTTGTTATTATGATTTTTATTTTCAAAGGAAATTGATCTATGACTATTTTGTCTTTTAACAAGTTTATATATTTAGTTGCATCAGGTTCTTCTATATCATCAATAGTAGTTTCACTGATAATATCTTCGAATGTCTTTTAGGTCCCATTTTTAAAAATAAAATTGAATTATATTTAAATTTTACATTTTCCCAATAATATTCACTTTGATAATTTGGATTTCTAGAAATAAATTTTCATAAGCTTTTTATATTTTTCTTTGTTGTTTTGATTGATTGATTGATTGGTGTTTGCTTTACGCCGCCTTAGCGCTAAAAGGCTATATCGCGGCGATAGCTAATTCGAACATTTAACAATTTAAAGTATATCTTTAAAATCGGACAAAAGGTCCTTCAATATACTAAAACTCAAGTCTAAAGCAAAATTGTTTATTTACAAATAAAAACAACACTAAGATAAGGTGATAAAATTAAAATCATTTTCAATTCATACAGCATTTTTATATTTTATGATATATTCCAACTTCTTTTAAAATGAAACAATATTTGTAATTGGAACACTATCAAATAAATCATACATATTATTGACATTGAAATGCTTCTTACGAATATCAGCAAAGTCAATACAATTGATTAAAACATGTTTAATAGTATACTTGCAGTTGCAAGGTATACATTGTGGTTCTTCTTCATTTTCAGAAGATATTCATGTGTTATTCTAGTATTTGTTGTTTTGATAATGTTTATGTTTTGCAGATTTGTTACATTGTTTGCTTGAACATTTAACTCCCATAGGTTTGTCTATTTGTTTGTAATAATCACTCAATAATTTGTATTCTTTACATCTTGTACAAACTTTTCCTTCCATCATTTTTTTAAAAAAAATATTTTAATTACTTAAAAATGTCTAAAATAAATCTAACAAATAAATTAGCAGAGGAATTACATCATAGAGTTGTAAAATCTTTTCCTAAAAGACGTATTTATGTTCATTCAATAGATCAAACATGGGCGGTTGATTTGATAGATATGCAACAATATTCAAAACAAAATAAACACTATAAATATTTATTAGCAGCTATAGATATTTTTAGTAAAAATGGTTGGTTAGTTCCATTGAAAAATAAAACAGGAGTAACGGTAAGTGAAGCATTTAAAACATTATTTAAAGAAAGAAAACCAATGTATATTTGGTCGGATAAAGGATCTGAATTTTATAATCGACAAGTAAAAGAATTGTTCAAAGATAATAACATAAAGTTATATTCAATTGAGAATGAAGAAAAAAGCAGCGTAGTGGAACGCTGGATAGGAACAATGAAACAACATATGTTTAAATACTTTACTGCTAATGAAACTTTTAAATACTATGATATATTAGATAAATTAGTTAAAAATTATAATAATACAGTACATTCTTCAATTAAAATGACACCTGTTGAAGCAAGTAAACCAAAAAATAAATTAACAGTGTATAAAAATTTATATCCAGAAAAAGAAGAGAAAATTAAAAAACCTAAATTCAAAGTTGGAGATAGAGTAAGAATAACAAAAAAGAAAGGTAAATTTGAAAAAGGTTATACTACTCGTTGGACTAAAGAAATATTTGTAATTGAAAAAGTTTTAAATACAAATCCTGTTACTTATAGAATAAAAGATTTAAAAGGCGAAGAAATTAAAGGTGGTTTTTATGAACAAGAATTGCAAATGACTAATTTTTAAATCTTTCTTTACAAAATAAACACTATAAAATATATTAATAATCTCAGATCAATGTTGTTCTTTCGCGCTCTAGCTGGAGCGCGGGGTTGAAAGGTCACTGAGAAGATTGTGTTTCAACATGTATTATTGGTTGATTTTGAGTGCTCCAATACCGCCTAATCTCCTCACTATATGAAAACATTGCTTTCAATTCTTTTCTCATGGAATAGACTTCAATGAAAGGTAGTCCAACAGTAGAAAACCTTGGCATGTATGGTCTCAGCAAACGTGATATCTCCCTCAGTTTACGGGAATATGAAGATGAGATTCCGATATTCTGTTTCAACCAATCATCCCATTTTTGCTGTTGCAGTCCACTTTCCTTTTCTTTCGCATAGAGTTCAAAGGTGACATCTAAAAGGTGACCATACTGCAGATTGAAACACATGCTAGTAGCCTCTTGTCTTTGAATTTGTCTATATCCTTCTTGCAGCTTTGCAACGGCGATGTCTGGGGTCGTTATGTCACTTGCAGAAAAGAGAAAGACTTCTTTTCTTGCAGTTTTGGTTACATCTATCTCTTTTGTTATCAAGTACTGGTGAAGTTCTTCCGGTGTCATCATCTTTCGTTTTTTTGCTTGCTCTCCATACAAAGATAACAGCTTTCTTTTTGGAAGAGGAGGAAACTTAGGTAGTTTTTTACTTTCCGCGGGTCCTCCTGTGTGTATTCTCTTTACAATATCAGCACAGGTTGTATAGTAAGACAAATTTTCATCAAGAATGGAAAGTTGATCTCTACTCCATTCACTTTGCCGATCCATATCTTCAGAAAGAATTAAACTATCAGCCTGCTCTGAATAATCCAACAGGTTTTGATGCACTGCTTGTGATTCACTAATTTCCTGTTCTAATTCTAGTGCAGTAGGACTACCTAACAATTCTTCTTCTTAAGAGGAAGAAATACTGGCCGACTAAAAAGCACACACGTCTTCTCATCACTGATAATTTAAAACGAAAAGAATGCACCAGTCTTCTATATGTTTACATGTGATGACAACGTTGTCTAGGCAACATGTAAACATACTCTTGACAACCATGTAAATATTTCCAATGATCGATTTAGTCTATTTAAAAGTCATGTCCTATTAAATAGCACTTCACAAATGTAAAAAGCAATTTAAGTTGTAGTCGTATTGATCCGTTTTATTACTAGACTATATTGATAGAATTAATTAAAAATCACAATTTACATTTTACCATTTCTCGAGGTTGGGGCGCACTGGGAAATTTTTTTTCTTGAATCCCACAAAATTCTTTCTCTGACTGTTCTCCCGGCTTTTTTTTTTTTTTTTTGGAATTTTTTTGTTGTTTTTTGGGTGTTTTTTGCTTTTTTTGTGAAAAAGTAAAAAATTTTTTGGGAGTAAGAAAATTTTGTTGTTTTTTTGGGTGTTTTTTGATTTTTTGGTAAAATTTAGTGGCCTTTTTGCTTTAAATGAGGGTATTTTTAGGGGTCAAAAAAATTTTTTTTTTTTTTGGTGTGTGTTCTCAACTCGCTCAGGTACTCAACTACTAGGGTGTTCCTCGCGATATGGTATATGGGTTTGTAGAAGAAAATGGGGATATCGTTATGCAATTGGTGCCAAAGAAAGACTTTTCATTTTGAACATTTATAATGTGTATTTCATGTTTAAATTTAAATTGCCTTTCATAGACCATTTATTGGAATTTTCAATGGTCTAAATCGGGGAGTTTGGACGTTAAGCCTTGTTTTTGAACGTTATTCTGCCATGTCATGGGTCTTGCAACCTGGTTAATTTTTAATTATGGTATTAACGCTTTGGAAACGTTCTTTAAACATTGAATTTACCTTATAAATTTGTCATTTAGTAACTTTTATATCTCAAACTGTTATTTTTCCTTGAAAATAGCCATGCTTTTTATTTAGAGTAGTTCCGAAATTACTTCTCTAGATTTTTCGATGGGGTGCGTTCGGAGATCTTTCTCGGTGCATTTTTCTAAATCGAGGCATTACAAGTTTTTAATAGGAATATTTATTAGTTTAACTTATGTGTTTATATTTCTTATTGGATATATAAATTTTAGAAATAGTTTCTGTAATTAGAGTGAAATTACTTTTTAAGGCCCTCTCATTCTTAAAATCATTGCCTTTTCTGCAAGAGCCATCTGTCTGTAACATACTCACTCAAAAGGTAGGTTCCTATTAATAAGAACTGTTTGCCTCCTAGCCAGCTATATTCTTCGACAATAAGCAATTTTGGCTTGTTAGAATACAAAACTTTGGCTAAATATTTAAAACTGATAAACTTCCATGTCTGGTTTTCCCCTTCCCAAATAACATTGTGTAGCCCACTTATTTTATAGAAATAGTTAATTAAATTAACTTCAATTAAGTAAGAAATTAAGGTTAAGTTATAATTAATATGTATTATTAAATACTGACATGTAGATTTGTCTTTATAAACATGATTAAGTATGTGAACTTGATTGACTTTGTTTTAATAAGCTACCAAGACGAGTCACAGACTCAGGATCGAACTACAACAGAACCAAGAGCTTAAATATACCCTGTTTTGATTGATTGTTGGTTGCTTAACGTCCAGTGACATATATTTCATGCATGTTCATGACGAGAATAACAATACAATAAGTAAGTCTTGTAATAGAGGCCATTCGTGATGATGGTCGGGGAAATTTGGACTGCCAATGGAAAAGTAGGTATATCGGATAGGAAAGAAATTTTGCCTTGCCTATGACTTTTGTCCTGTGACTTTCTGTACTACATTCAAACCATATGACGCAGATTTTTTCAAAAGTGATGATTTTCTAAAAAATTTAACATTTCACAGTGATATCATACTTTAACTTTGTTTAAACCTGTTTATTTACTTTTCACCTTTATTATTTATCCCTTATAATTTTTATTAACTATGCATTTGCATTCAGGTATCACAGATCAAATTTATTAGTTCATTGTGTGTTAATTTGCGTTTTTGATTGAGTTAAGCCTCGTTTTTATATAGATTAGACCGTTGGTTTTCCCGTTTGAATATTACACTAGTAATTTTGGGGGCTCTTTATAGTTTGTTGTTCGGTGTGAGCCAAAATCATCATGCTTGAAGATATTGACTTGATATGTGCTACATTGTACTAGTATATAGTTTGCATAAATAAAGGCAACAGTAGTATACCGCTGTTCGAAACTCATAAATCGATAGAAAAACAAATCCGGGTTACAAACTAAAACTGAGGGAAACGCATTAAATATAAGAGGAGAACAACGACACAACAGAAACACAACATTAAAATGTAACACACACAGAAACGAACTAAGCATTAGACAAAATCCGATGAGAATAACAAATATAACATCAAAACTAAATACATGAATTTGGGATAGAAAAGTACCGTGACACGTCTTATAGCAATGCGAATTCACATAATGACAAGTCATAGATCAAGTTAGAATTTTGTTCCAATACAATGAATTTTTAACCAGTTAGGGACTGTGTATTGCCATGCAATACTCACATAATAGATATAGAAAGATGCGGTATGAGTGCCAATGAGACAACTCTCCATCAAAGTAAGAATTTATAAAAGTAAACCATTATAGGTCAAGGTACGGCCTTCAACACGGAGCTGTGGCTCACACCGAACAGCAAGCTATAAAGGGCCCACCAAAATACTAGTGTAAAACCATTCAAACGGGAAAACCAACGTTAGGGTAGGTAGGGTTAGAAGAAACACATGTATTATTTTTTTTACCTAAGCATATTAAAGGACCCGAATACAAATTAATTTTAAAGAAAACAAACAATAGTTTAAATTTAGACCTTTGGTACCTGTATGGGACAATTCGTAAGTTGACATGAAAAATTTGAATAGCATAATTTACCTTTAAAGCTAATCGTTTTGAAATATTTAAATCCAAAGATGCTTTTATTTTTTTTTAAATCTAACAAAATAGAAATTTTATAGCATTATGATAACAGCCAGTACCAAAGCACAAGTATTTCTTTGGTGATTTTTTATTGGTTAACAATAGTTAAATACTCATGCCCCATCCCTTCACCATATGAACTAGTCGTTCACAACTTCCAAATAATTATGACATCTTTGATGTTTTTATTTCAATATTCTTGTTTCAGCATGTTCAGTGTGCCTTAGTTAAGAAAATCAAAATAGACCTACATCATGTACATTGTAACAAGACATAATTATGTAAATATTACATGTTCTTTGTCGAAAATTGAGGAGAGGTATGATTGCTAATAAAACATAACTATAGTATAAAGTTGTAATGAAATGGTGCAAATGAGGATAAGCAACTGCAGTCTTCAACAATGAGAATAACACTCTCTTTAATTTCTGACAACATTGAATCAAATTCTTGATAAAATGATTACTTTCACAAGTAATCTGATTCATCCCTTTATCTATACAAATTGTCTCATTGAAGGAAATTGCATAGTAAATCAATTTGATTGTTGTACACGTGTAATATACTAATAACTGAATAAGTGATACGTGACACCAATATTAACCCGACATCAACAGATTAACGATCATCAAAGGTGTCAATAAGGCCACATAAACATGTCATTTACAGAAAAAGGTTGCATATTATTATGAGTATTATGGATTTTCTTACCTACACTGACCTACCATTCATCATAAATGTTGAAACCATATCGGTGAAAACACGTGTATGAAATTGGTTCCATTCCATTCATTGCATATTCAGTGCATCATTGAGAGCATAATGCTAATCTTGGCATTGGATATGTTGTCAATAATATCATTCTGTACACTATATAGCGTAAAAATACCGGATATGAAATCAAATTTTCAGAGAATTGATCAATTCCATTATTTCTACACTCTCATCTCGTTTACATCATTATCGCGGGAAAAATTACGAAACTGATGGCGACCAATCAATGCAAACTTGTCGTAGGGAAAGTCAAGGTCGGATTTTAACCGTCCAATACACAAGGGCTGCCGTAAAACATGGGAAAAGTCACCACCAAAATAATGCGTTAGGAAACATATTTTGAATGAACGCGGCAAGTCATTTTACGAATGAAGCGATTTAGCCCAATCAGAATAACCTGAAATCGACTGTACATCATAAAATTGTTACATACAAATGCAGAATGTATGAATACAAAAGAGATTTCTGATTTTGTAAAACTATTCCTCCTTAGGGACAAATAGAACAGAATTATAATGCCGTTGTATAATATTCTAACAAAATTGTAAATATTGGTATTTTTTTTCTTTTTATAATGAGACAACATGTTTTGCAATTCAAAACTAAAATTCTTCACTTTCGTGTGTAGCAAACCAACCTGAGGTAAAAAAAATACTCAAATATCAGGCCAGTACAAAATACTAATGAATAAGAGAAATATTGTCACCTTTAATCATTGTCAATATAAATAATGGTAACCTTCGATTTTATAAAACCATTCATCATAAGGGAATAAAACATAATTTAGATGCCGTTGTATAATATACTAACAAAATGGAAAATGTTGGCACCTTTTTGCGTGTGACAACATATTTTTCAATTTTAGACTTGAATTCCTTTACCTTTTCACCTTCTAAAAATCCTTTCTTTGGAATAAGAAATACCCAAATACGAAGCCATTTTCCTCGGGAGCTCGGTATATTTGTGATTTTACTTTTAGAATATTTTGTTTATCATTCAAAATATTGGGATGCAAGTGCATTAAAAAGTTACAATTAAGCCTTCGTAATATTGAGTTCATACGGCTTTACAAAACACACTATTTCATCTGTGTTCTTTATTTTAGTTACAAATCACTTCAACACTTCAACTTGTGTATATACTGAATGTTAGATAACATGTAGTGGTTGAATATGACCCCAAAATGTGATCATATATTTTAAATGCTTCGTTTTATATTTCAGTCTTACACGTGCAATATTTATGAGAAGGAACTTGTTTCAAGATCGGGCCGGTCAAGGCACGACCGATTTGTCCATACAAATCATCAACTAGGTGTGGAGAATGTACCAAAACATGTCGTTCTAAAGACTCTTTGAGAAGGCACGAACGAAAAGTACATCAGGTAAGTATTCCAACAGACCTTGAAAATAGTATTGCAGAGTTATGTGTAGAGAGTGCAGATTTAAGTGAGGAGCAACTATTCTTAAAACAAATCATAGTACACTGACAACTTGTATTTGCATTACAAGCAAGTTTTGATAAAATAATTACGATTTGTTTTATGGATTAATTTTGCTAGAAACCTTCAAAGGTGGTAGTTTACGGTCTTTTGAAACTTCCAATGAAAAGCTATATTTTAATCCCGTGTTGTTTTATATATGTGAGTGATGCATCTGTGTTTTGTTTGAAGGTGGGTTTGACTCCTCCCCGACGCAAATGAATGAAACATGCGCAGGTATAAGCTTAGGGTAACAAAAGGAGGCGGCAGTCTGTAATCAGCGGAAGTTATATATAATAGTCGAAAACCTAATAATTAAGGTCTTTCCTTTTCCAAAAGGAAAGACCTTACTGTATTCTTCTGATTATTATTATTATTATTATTAAGGTCTTTCCTTTTCCAAAAGGGAAAGACCTTACTGTATTCTTCTGATTATTATTATTATTATTATTATTCTTTTGTTCCGCCAAACTTTGACAAGATTTGCCTCCGTAACCGTAAGACATGTCCCTTTCAGGTTCACACTTTGTATCAGTGTCATAAATACCTATCCGGAACTCACCCTGTGAGTCGTAAAATTTGTCGGTCCAGAGTTATCTGCCCGAAATCAAAAACCTTGTTATCATTTAAACACCGTAACAGTAATAGGTAGACAAAACCAAAGGGTGGATTTGTTCAGGACCAGACCCTGGTTCTTCGTTACATTTGGATCGAAAAGATTTAAAGACGCCTTGGTAGGGTTATGCCCTTTGAAAATTAACCGATGTCGGTTGGCCACTAAAACTCAGGAACCGTAAGTCGTAGACACCTAGGATCTTCACCAATGATCATCATTTGATGTGACCTTGAAAATGCCTCAAGGTCAAATTTTAGGTTGACCTTGACCTTTGACCATACACCTTGTTATGGGATGATCTCAGAAACCATTATACTTACAGAAGTTTTGAATAGTGGAAAATGTTTGGGTCATTAAAGCGCAACTTTGTTACATTTTGACCGAAGAGATTTGACCTTTCTGTAAGGGGCATAACCCCTGTTTAAGGTTTCTGAAAAGACAAAATCAGCTTTTACTATATAACCAAAGGTCCTAGACCCATGGGGTCTTCAGCAATGACATTGGGGACTAATGACCTTGACAAAGGTCAAAGGTCAAGGTCATGTCCCAGATAGCGAATTATGTGTTTTTGACCTTTTTAAAAGGATTTCTAGTGTGTTTTAAAGCTTTTTGAGGTTGACCTTGACCTTTGACCTTAAAACTTATTTATTGGATATCTCAAAAACGATAATACTTACAGAAATAGTAAATAGTGAAAAATAATTGGGACATAAAGGCGCAACTTTTTTACATTTGACCGAAGAGATTTGACCTATCCGTAAGGGGCATAACCCCTGTTAACTGTTTTAGAAAAGCCAAAATAAGCTTTAACTCATGAACCAAAGGTCCTGGACCCAAAACAAGTAATTATTAGACTTTATTAAACATTTGAAATAACAAACAAGTTAGAAGCTTACCGTAATTTATAAATTTGAATTGACGAATTATAAATTAATGACTATAATTATCAAATATACCGTTAAACCTAATATTCCATATAAATTTTACACAATTAATTTGACATGACTATTAAATGCATTAATGTCAAAATAGAATTCACTAAATGTATTAACAATTAAAGATTATCGAAAATTTCCATAAAATTACATTATACATTTACAATGCAACCTCAATTTTGAACTAAATGCTAATTAGTTATCATGATGAAAATTAAAATTCTGTCAAATCAATATAATGATCTATATCAAGACTGAACAAAAAACAAGTGACCATTACCCTTATAACTTGATATTTAATAAATTAATCATAAATAGAATTAAATGCTCATAACATTGAATTCATGCAATACAGACTTTGAAAATCAAGATCAAATCTATTAATCTAGAAACTCTTAAAATCAGAACAATTAACTAAAGTAGTCGGCCCAATATCGTAATCAAACTCATTATCACATAAAGTACATCTCAATATTGCATTGACCATTTGAGAATTGTATAAGAATCGAACCGTTGATTAGATAACTGTCTTAATTGACTAAAGTATACAAATGCATCAATCGCTTACGATTTATGAATGCTTTAGAATACGAAACTGTAATGTACAAAATTGCATTACAATTCAGACAGTTACAATTAATCCAAATTCCAATTCTGAGTAGATATCTTTACTCCAATTTAAACTTTGATTACTATAATTCAAAACTAATGGAACTTTCTAATTTTAGATAACTAAATTTGCGATTCAATTTACTAATGATAAGTAAGGAACTTCAAAATTTGTGTATATGTGACTCTAGTGTTCTTGAATTACATGGAAATGTTATACTGAAGAAATTGTATAAACTTAAATTATATATGCACAATATAATTAAACGATTAATTCAGATTATATAGAACATATTGCATAAAATTGTATAAGAATATTATTGCAACGCACAAATGAATCTTAAATTACTTGAATTCTCCATAATAACTGAAAATTAACTGCACTAAATCAAGAGTACTGTAAATATTACTTTGCAATCAATTGCAATTATTGAATTGTATTATTTTCTCGAATTATATTAATATGCAAATCTTGTATATAATAATTTGATAAAATTTGAACTTAATTCAATTAGTAAAACGAAATGTAAAATTAAGTGTATAAATATGATTTTATTAACTTGTGAAACTTTGAACTTAAATTTATAAACATTATTCAAGGAATCTCAAGGTGACCTTGATGCAATGATTTAATTATAGCACATGAATATCCATAAATGATAGAAATATTATATGACAGTATACAATCATTATCATTCTGTCAAATAATAAATATCAATGTAAATATATTAACAAAGCATTCAAGAACATAAACGAATAACCTCAATTAAAATGTACAATTCATACAATGCTACAATATTTACTATAGCATCTAATGTTTTGCAATTATATGAATTTCCTATACTACATTTGCGAATCACTATAATTGCGAGATACGTAACTTAACAATGATCTAAACTGTTACGAATGAATTAATTGAACACTGAGTCAATGCTATATAATCATTCATTCATCAATGAAACTCCTTGTCAACAATCTGTTACATTTATGTAAGTCTAAATATTATACAATAAATCAAATACTACAATTATTAAATGAAAGCACAGAGAATGATAGATAGACTTATACGATGTTCAGTTACTTTCAAGTTATGCACGCTGTAAAATCATTGCATCGCATCACAGTAATTACGCAATTCTTAATCTGTTGCATGTAAATATCTCATGTCATTAATTACTTGATGTTAAATTTCTTACAATCTAATTATAATAATGATACTTTAAATCTAAGTAAATTTAAGTCACTGATCAGATATCAGCACCTAAATGTAATACGTAGATGTACAGAAATAAGTCATGACAAATAACTATAGATAACATTATAAGATAGAATGTTTAGCATATCTTAACAATTGATTAATATGCAATATACATAGAATAATATTCAACTTTCAATTATACACGATGACGTATCATTAATTCCATATTCTCAGCCATCTGTTACAATATTGATTCATTATTATATCCGAAAATGTTTATTAGCACAAAATCAGATTTGCATAAATCATAATCATTGTATATTATAATAAATCCATAAATTTAAAATCATTAATTGACTGATATGCAATCGATTTGCAATGATACACTGCGATGAAACGACTTCGATAAATATATTGCATATATTCAGAATTCATAGATCGAAATTTTGTAAATTAAATATCGAAATTTATTTACAAGCAATCTAATAAGTAAAACAGAATGACTCTTAATTAACACTTACTAACAATACGAAACTGATGACATCAAACTAAGTTTATCAAATTACATAATATGACAATTAATTGATTAAATGTATTTAAGTAATAATTTAATAATTACATAGATTACGAATTCTAATCACGTATACTACAAATTGATACATATTTAGATTGCAATCGAAATCATTTATACGCAGCTGTTTAATTTATGACATTTGAATTACGATTCACGAACTTATAATTTTAATTACAATGTAAAACGTTAACCTGTAAAATTTTTCATTAAATAAAAGGTAGCTCATTAAGTTGTAATCCCTATTTACTTAAAGTAGAAATAATATTCAAATCATCGACAATGACTAGAATTTGATGTAAAGGTGCTCAGAATTTATCATTAACCATGCTTATACACTACAATACATAATACAAATAATTACTATCTAGTATAGCATGCTTAAATACCTTAATACAACTTAACTGAAATAATATATTAATCAAGACACGCATGAACCTTGCAAGACATGATAATCTCCATACACAATCATACCATGACCTACTCATACATCCTACTAATCACTACATAAGACCTAAATATATGATCTATGTAGATCTTAGAACAAACAACAAATAACATGACAATATAGTAAATGATACTGCAGACATACAGCTTACAACATCATGACATACTCAAAATATTACCTATGACAGAATACATGACCTATCACAACTAAGAAATATACATTGACATAAAACTAATCAAGACTAATGACCGATACTAAGTAATCGATACAGACCAACAACTACAATCTATACACAAATTCATACCTTACGAACCTATGTAATATATTGAGACACGCTAAATCATGAGAACTATAATAATGACCAGAATGCATAACAAAATTACTTAGACAGAACCATTCATTACATAACATACATACCATAAGCACAATTAGATCATATATCTAAGAAGAAGACCAATAACAATAATTACATATGATAAACTTATAAATGATCAACGGACAACATACCATTAATACAAGATCAATTACATTTATATGAGCAAAATGATATTAAAAACTACATTATAATGAATATCAAACTATGCATTATCTACCATCTGTCATCTTAGCCAAAATAAAACTTCCAATACATTATCATTACACGGCATACAAGCCATTAAAACTCTAACATTCGGGCCATTCAAAACAAGGACATCATTTCTCTTTATGCAGTCATTTACGAAGTATATGACATATTAACAGGTATCATATCTATTATATTTCAATCCCTACCAGAACTATACAGTCCCTTTGACCAGCAAATAACACAGAACTATTAAAACTAGAGCTGCCAAAATAGCGAGACTAATACCCCCGTACATACATTTTAGTTGCTGTTGTGAAATTCAGTATTGAGACTATGACAATTTGAGATTTTTGGCTTTCAGCAGAGGGTTCATGGGTCAAGGTCAGAGTGACCATGATACTTCTGCATACAAAGTGTTGTCCATCTAAGTGCTACGGTACAAAAGTTATGCACCGTACACAAATCAGACAATGCTTTACTATCATAGGGGTCAAAGGTAAGTCAAACAGAGTGACCTGACTTTGATATATGACACACCCCCATCCCATGGTGCATCATAATACCAGGTGTAGTCAACTTAAGTTCTACAGTACAAAATTTATGCACAGGACACAAATCAGACAAGGTTTTACTAATAAAAGGGTCAAAGGTCAAAGTCAAGGTGACCTGACACACCCTCAGCACATGATGCATTCCAAGTTTGGTTTATCTAAGTTTTGCGGAACAAAAGTTATGAGCCAGACACGAATTGGACAAGAATTTACTTTAATAGGGGTCAAAGGTCAGAGTGATCTGACTTTGGTATATGACACCCCCACTGAGACAGACGGACGGACAGACATGGTGATTCCTATATACCTCCCCAAACTTTGTTTGCGGGGGTATAATTATCTAGCATTGCACCTAATGCTTAAGCAATTTGATAAATATTAACATTGATCATTATAATTAGACATGGAACCAATTGTTAATAAAATTGTAACGAAACAACCTACTAATGTAGTCTTAAATAGAGCCAATATTAAGGTACATTAATATTTGTCTCTTATGATAGATAACTTTAAGAAATATTTAACAAGTGGTCCCATGTGAATCGTGCTTATATAATTAGATCATTTCACCAACATTTGGTCTCAATAGACTTGTAAGATAAAAAGTAGTGTTTTACCTCCCATGTTCTATTTATAGAAATAGTGGACATTAAAACTAGACATCCTAAGAATGATTGAGGCCAAGTTTTGTTACAATTGATCCAGTAGTTTCAGAGAAGTTTGCAGACAACGGACAGACAATGGACGACAGATGCAATTGTGACAATCACTCACACTGGCCCTTAGACAGATTAAACTAGTGAACTTTTATAAATACAATTTGATTAAACTTACCTTTACATTATGCTGTATTTTAATCGTCTGTCTCCTATTTCTTTTTAGTTTTTAATCATAAATAGACATTCAACTGATGACATATATTTATCAACTATCTAACCTGATGGCAAGTGCTGTATTAAAATTACCAAAGCATGCACAAAAAGTTAGACAATTGATTGAATTTCTTTACTACTGAAGGCTAGGAATATGATCTGAAATTAAAGTAAACAAATTAAACTCTTATTATATTTAGTTTAGAAACAAATTTCACTTCATAACATAATTCAGAGTTTGAAACTAAGCTTTATAAAACAGGGAAACCACTAATAAACTAGAACTTGATACAAATAAAGGACATAAATATGCAAAACTAAGTTGTTAGTACTGACTTTAGTATATTCAAATTTGATATGTATGAAAACATTAACTTACCAACAATAATTGACTGGTATGTACAAAATGTATATTCTTTTAATGTGCTCTAATATTTTTTTATTAATACTATACAGCTTTCAAGCAGAAGGGTTAATTTCCAGAACGACAGATACTGCATCATGATAACTGTAATAAGTTGGAATAACACTAACTTGTACTTTTTCACAACTTTTGATATACACATGGTCAATCAGTGTACCACCCTCTGTTGTTGCCTCTTGTACTAACTGTTCAAATCCCCTTGAAGCCATAAACTCCTGTATTGATTTGTCACCCTTCATAATGTCTTGATTAAAGTCCCCTAAAACAATAATACTGCTTGAAAGCTCTGTCAATTCTGACAAAAAAGCACCAATATTTCTTAAAAATAGTTCAATTTGGTATTTTTGAGTTCTATATATTGTAGCAATAAGAACATTCATTTTTGGAACTTTAAAAATTATACATTCAAGATTTTTTTGAGACAGATCAAGTTCTTCATACTCAGAATCTGATTTAACATATACACCAACTCCACCACGACTCATTGCTTGTAAAGAAGCATACAAAGGATTATTTGGTGTAAATGCTGCTGACCTTGGCAAATGATGAAGATCATAATTAGGAAGGTGAACATCATCAGAACAAGATTCCAACCATGTTTCAGTCAAACAGATATAATTTGCATTTTGGAAGTCTGAATTGACTTTCAAATCATTTTGATGAGCCTTTAGACCTTCAATATTGTGGTAAACTATTGACAAACCTGCTTTATGATTTGAAACTTTGGTGTCATTTTCAGACAAAAAATTATCCATGGATTTGATTCCCTTCATTATATCAGGATCACTGTATATTTTTTTGTTCAAAGTTTTATCATCAATTGGTAGTATAGACAGCCCATTTTTTGAAGTAACTCTACTCAATGCAACATATGCCTGACCATAAGCAAAACATTTATTCAAACTGACAACTGCCTGTGACACGGTTAAACCCTGAACCTTGTGAACAGTACATGCCCATGCTAGCTGCAAAGGATACTGTTTCCTTGTTCCATTACTGAATGGTATATTTTCTGTAGATGGTTCTAATCCAACACATCTTTTTCCATTTATTATCTTCTGTAGTTTTGCATTTTTCCCAACTCTCTCATTATCAAAATGGATATAAATATTTTTTGGCAATGCTCCTTTTGAAAATTCTGATATGCTGAAAACAGTACCCATAACACCATTCACCAACCATCGTTGACTGCCTCATTTTTTATCATCATCACACGGGCTCCTTCTGCTAACAGGATTGATGTTGGAAGACAAATATTAGTTTTTGCAAAATTCTGTCTTCTCTTCGTAAGCTTCCCTGTTGTCTTATCCTTTTCAAAATCTTCAGCTTCAATTAATTTGGGCTCACTGGACAACTTCATAATCATTTCATTATTGTACATGTTAACTTCATTATTAGTAGCATAAATGTGCAAAGCTTCATCTGGTCCACTATCTATACACTCTTTCAACATTTCTTGATCTGAAGATTTTAATGGATAATTGTTCTGTTTGATCCTAAGTCTATTCAACAATTGGGCAAACAAACTATCTTCTCGCTGTCTCATGACTTCATCTAATTCTACAACAGTAAAAAGAGCATTCCATAGATAATTCAAAGGATTTGATGGATCATTAACATAAAGTTTATCTGATCTTTTTGATTTTACTGGTGGTAATTGATAGAAATCACCCACTGCTATCACTGAAACTCCTCCATAAGGATACTTCTCAGGCCTCTTCTTTATTTGACGCAACCTTTCATGAATAAAAAATAACAACCGTTTGTTGACCATTGAGACTTCATCTATGATAAGAATTTGTAAATTCTCGAATTTGGACCTCAAACTATTCAGCTTATCTTCTCCAAGCATAGCTTTCTCAACAGTTAAACCTTTAAAAATGGAAAGTGCACTGTGAATTGTCAATCCATTTATATTAAAAGCTGCCGTGCCAGTTGGTGCCGTTAACAACACAGTCAAATCATCAGGATTTGGGGAACAGCGAGCAAGAATTCTTGTGGCCTCATAATACAAGCATTTAATCAGATGGCTTTTTCCTGTTCCGGCTCCACCAGTTACAAACACATGAAATGGCGGTGGAATTTTACCATTCACTTTCAAATTGCACCACTCTCTTATCTTAAAAAAAATGCGCTTTTGTTTCTCATTCAAAGTTCTCAACAAGGGTATAACTTCAGACCTTAAAAAAAAATGTTTTTTGAACCATTCCACTGTCATCAGTTGCTTTGTCAGTTTGATTCAAATCTGGTATTCCTAATTCAGGACCATCTACTTCTTGAGTGGTTGTGTTTTCACCAACTTCATTACATTCATGTCTTTCATTCTCTGTTTCTGGACACAGTTGTGCCCATGCATCCTCTTGATATCCTCTTTCTTCCAATTGTTTCTCAGCAATCTCTAGCTCCTTGTCTTTCTTCACAAATTTTGACATGTTAGAGTTGACTATATATTGAACTGAACTGAGATCTTCCATCTGACAGTACTTTATAAATCCAGAGTTATAAAAATCCTCATATGATAAAAACTGTGCTGGTTTCAATTGCTCATTTAATCTGTGAGGCAAAAACAACTGTAATATACTTTGGTAGTATTGTTCAGGAGCTGTTTCTACAGAAAATCTTGCATATTTGATAACAGCATCAGAAGTCCTTGTCCTCTTTCTGATATACCCCATATCATTTTTAAGTTTGAATGTGGTGTCTTCATTTTTTTTATTTGGTATCTGTGTCTCTGCTAACACTGAAAATTCAGAACAAAATGTTGCTAAACACATCTGATCAAATCGTTCTAGATCAGGCCTATTTTTATACCTGTCAGTAATACTTTTCAGCCAAATATCATCACCATCACCATCATCATCACTGCTATCATCTAAAGACTTCTTCATCTTTGATGTTTTTGATTTTTGTTGAAGTTCTTTGAGTGGTATACTCATTCTGCATGGGTTTTCTCCTAGTGGAATGAATTGCACTTTTCTTGAACATTCTTTTAAACGTAAACCTATGACTCTGAAAACAGCTTCTTGTGTACTTAGTTCTCGAAAGTGAAAGTATGCTGTGCCTACTTTTTTCATAGTCCGCTGTGCATCCATATTTCCATCAGCTGCCTCAATTTTCGTCTGCTGCAGCAACAAGCCAAGTTCACGTTCTGATTTGCTTATATAGCTTATAATGTAAACCACACATGAGTATGCATCCAATATGTACTGAATATCCATATTTGCATTCCATGATTTCAGCAGATGAGGGTTGTACTGATTAATAAACAATTCATCTTTATTTCTCTTTAACACAACAGTATTTCTGTTTGTTATCCATCTAAAACATTCTTGAAAATCTTCCTGAGACAGTCCGGCCTTCGACAATAATTCACTGGTAGTCAAATTTTTAACCTCGCACTCTTTAATGACATCCCATAAACATGCTAACATCTGTTTTGCTTTTAAGATACTGCCCTTAGATTCTGATTTCTCATTAATATCACCATTAGTATGTTTATCATGATGATGATTATCATCATGTTTTATTGGACATGGTATAAATGTCTTTTCAGATGGTTTACTGCTTTCAGATTCTGACTTCTTATCATCATCAGCATCTTTATCATGTTCCTCATCGTCTTCAATTGGACGGGATATAAATGTTTTTTCAGATGGTGGTCTTGGGAAATTGAACCGACACTCTGTTCCCTTTTTCCTACAACTTTTTGAGTGGTTTTTGCTATGCTGTTGAACGGTTTTAACGATGTCAGTAAGCTCTGGGTCATCACTTTCCAACGGCAATTTGCACGAGATATATTTATCAATGAACTTTGTAACAGTATCATCATCGTCTACTCCAAATTTGGGAGCATCTTCTACCCAAAATACACAATGTGTATGTGGAGAACCTCTCTGTTGAAATTCAACTCTATAAAAGTAGTCTATCACATGACCAATTGGTTCAGCATCTGACATTATCACATCTTTAAGAAATTTGTGAAATCTGTGATCAAACATCCTTGCAGCTGTAACAGGATTACTACAAAGAACTTTACATTTTTCATCCCAACTAAGATCGTCAACATTACGAATATCTCCTTGTTGCTTCAATATGGTTTCTACAATTTCTTTCCATCTAAAATCTGCAGATGAGAATGAGGCAAAGAATGAGGGTATACCTAACTGTCTAATCATACAAAAAATGTCCTTCTGAATAGATTGCCAAAATGGTGGTGTTCCTCGGACAGGCTTCATGAACTTGATTGCTTCATCTTTTCTAAATAGCCCTGTTAGTATGTCCTTATTGCACAGCATTTTACTTGTTACTTTCTGTCCATCTGAAAATACTGACCCTTTCCGTAACGATATCTGTACGTTTGACATGACCCTATCTAGTTCAGACATATACTGGATAAAGAATATGTAGGAAGTATCTCTAGCAAACCTATTTTCAACACTCATTAATCTTAAGTTAAAATACCTTAATAAAGATAATTTCTCTTCTCTGTCCTCATTCCAAGTGTTTTTACCTGTAGGGTAATGCACTGGAAAGGTTTTTGCTTCAATGCCCTTTTCTTTTAGTAAACTGACAGGATTATTCCCTTCTGCAAGAGATAAATTAAACTCTTGATCAAACAATACATCCAATGCTTCCTGTGCAATGTCGGCAGGCTGTAAACATGTGTCAAACTGTACACCCTGTAAGCTATCATCTAAATATGAATCAACTGCATTTTCCTGTTCTTTTTGATCTGATTTGTCATGCAAGTTATCATTTATCACTCCATCAGTTCTTGTATTACTTTCATTGTCTTTTTTTTCAGCGCCACATTTAGTCTCTGATGACGGAATTGGATTCGACCAATTTCCATTTATTTCTACATTTGAATACCAATCATTCTTTTCTTTTAAAAAGAGTAAGGCTTCTTCCAAATGTTTAGTGTCAACAAACTGATATTCCTCATAACCTTTGTACTGTAATTTTCTTTTGAGCTTTACTTTAACTAAACAATTATCATCTTCTGATCTAGGCAAAGTTGTTGTGACCTTTGAAATGTCTGATGGTACACAAACACATGGACCATGCACAGCTTTTTGTCCACCCTTAGGTAAAGCAACAATTTTCATGAAAGGTATATTTAATGAAATAAGGTGTTGTTCCAGTTGATTTAATCTGTTAAGTTCTTGCGGAATATCTTCTAAAGCCAAGTTGTTAGCAAAAGATTCAGCAGGTATTTTTCCTTTAAGAATCTTTCTATGGCATGTGTAACAAATCCAAAGTGTAACTCTGCTTGTTTCCTTAAATAAACATTCATCTCTGCATACATCTGAACATCTATGTAAATACTTCTCAGAAATGCATGCATCTGCTATATCTTTAGCAGAACCTGGTTTATACAATTCTCTTTTACATTGAACAACTTGATTTTCAAAAAAAAGTCTAAAGCAGCAAGCACAAACAAATTCTGGACCCTTACTTACATTTTCTCTAAAGTTTTCAATCACTTTTGTAATGTTTTTACTTTCTTTTTTGGCATTCTTTCTTCTTGTCAATGTCTGATCTTTGACTTTACTTTTGAATTCATCATCATCAGCATATTTCTGTCTGCTTGCCTGTTTGACTTTACTTTTGAATTCATCATCATCAGCATATTTCTGTGTGCTTGCCTGTTTGACTTTACTTTTGAATTCATCATCATCAGCATATTTCTGTGTGCTTGCCTGTTTGACTTTACTTTTGAATTCATCATCATCAGCATATTTCTGTCTGCTTGCCTGTTTGACTTTACTTTTGAATTCATCATCATCAGCATATTTCTGTGTGCTTGCCTGTTTGACTTTACTTTTGAATTCATCATCATCAGCATATTTCTGTCTGCTTGTCTGTTTGACTTTACTTTTGAATTCATCATCATCAGCATATTTCTGTGTGCTTGCCTGTTTGACTTTACTTTTGAATTCATCATCATCAGCATATTTCTGTATACTTGCCAGTTTGACTTTACTTTTGAATTCATCATCATCAGCATATTTCTGTATACTTGCCAGTTTGACTTTACTTTTGAATTCATCATCATCATCAGCATATTTCTGTATACTTGCCAGTTTGACTTTACTTTTGAATTCATCATCATCAGCATATTTCTGTATGCTTGCCTGTCTGACATAAATTTTGTGTTCTTCATCTTTTGCATACTTTTGAATACTTCCCCTTTTTTTTGATTCCCTGTATTTTTCATCAGTACAATATTTATCTTCAGAAGCTTGTTTTAGATATTTTCTGTATTTAGCATCATTCCTATACTTCTCCTTTCCAGTTTGAATTAACCCTTCTTTGTATGACTTATCTTGGTCGTACTTCATTTTCTTTTTCTCAATTTTATTGATTTTAAACTGAGGATCCATGTGATACTTCAGTTTTTCTTTTTCAGTTTTTGTCAAACCCTGTTCTAGTTCTGGAGGTTTACAAACACCTAGTTCTTTTCGTGACCTTTCCAACAAATATTTTTCTTCCACAATTAAACCAAAACTATTTTTATCTCCTTTCAGGACTTTCTTTGGAATATTCAACTGGATTTGTTCATATTTCCTCTTAATTGCAACTTCAGGAGATAGTACATGGTGTAAACTAATTTCGTTTTTCTCTGCCACAGAAAGATTTCCCTCCTTTTCACATGCTTGACTGTTAAATGTTATAGTTTCTTGACCTCCAGGTAAAACAGAAAGAACAACTTCATAATGATTACCTACATTATTAAGATAAATTGCTTGATCATTCACATTATTCTTGCTACAGATTTGCTTTGAGGAGTATTTAACCCATTTTCCTTCTAAATATGTAAAAATGTCAGTTTTTAATAAATCAGCAGCAGCTATAATTTCTAACTCAGTTCCCCAAACATTGTCTTCTGTCATATTAGTACGTTTAACATATTCCTTGACCGTCTCAGAATCAAGGAAAGAATTGAACTGATCTGAATGACACAAGACATAGTCCACTATTTCTTTTCTTATTTGTTTAAAGTGTTCTTGTCTATGTGATACTGCATATGAAATAGCTCTGAATAAGCAGTTGCCATCTGCAGTGATTCGTTTTGATTTTAAAGGGGTACCTATATTTTGTGTTGGCACTTGTGTTTTTCTTGAAACATATTTGGATGTTATATCTAACAACCCACAAAGACTCTTTTTTGTATAATAATCAATTGGATTAAATGAATAGCATGCTTGAGTCTCAATACTGATTAATTCAATGTCAAAGTTGTTTTCATTATGTAACACATCTTTATTGTTAATTTCTCCCATAAAATTTGACATTGTTTTGTCAAGATTGTTATCTTGAATTTGGATATTGATTCCTGTTACTTCAAATTCTGCTTTTACATCTCCTTGAACAAAATTGCAAAAGTGTTGGTACAAACTGTTCACATCATTAATCTCAATGACAATGCTCTTACCACAGCTGTCTTGTAAACCAAAACCATTTCTATAATGAGAATCAAATAAATACATTTTCCCATTCTGTCTAATAATGGCACAAGTAAAACCCTTCACGCAAACAAAACATCCATCTGAATCAATAAGAGCCTCTTGAAGAGCATGATCCAAAGAAAGTATATTAAAATCAATTTTACCAGTATTATCTATTAAAGCAAATATTGACTCCTTTCGGTTACACTTAACAAGCATATCTGTTATTTCCACCATTTCTGGCAGTTCTGTTACTAACAACTCTTCATTTTTACCATGAATCCAAGTATACATATCATTCCCTTCTATCAAGATTTTGTCTAAGAAAGTCATATTCCAATTATCAATCAAACTGAGTTTGCTATAAGCTATGGCTGTTAATGAATTTGCTACACATTGTTTACCACTATTATTTCTGAACCTGTCATCACCTTGATGAAAACTACCTTGCATCATAAATGGTTGATTAACTGAATCTGTATTTTCTAAATTCCTTACCTCATTTCTAGTTTCTTCTTGATTTACCACAACATTAAGGTCAGTTTCTTCATTTTCTGTTTTCCCCTGAATCAGCTTTCTTGATCTTATTTTTCTATAATTAGAAGAATCAGAGGAATGTTTATTGTTTCTAATATCAACTTTGTCACCTGTAAAATTTATTTTATTTTTTGAACTACCATTCACTTTTACTGTCTTGATATTATTGCTATGTTCAGTCCCTGAAGCTATGTTTAAATGAACATGAGAAGGCAAGTTTTTAAAGCTTGAACTACATACAGATTCCAACTTTGCTTTTTTTGGTTTTGGTGGTTGATCAAATTCTAATGTTAGCCTTATTTTCGATTCGATCTCGCCATCTGACTGTTCTGTTTGTAATGTTGATATGTTTGTGTCTTTTATTTCTTGCGGTCTGTACACTGATTTTGGTTTAGTTTTTAGTTCAGATTCTGTTTTTACTTCTGGTAAAGGTTCAGTTTGCATTTCTTGCATCAGTTCATTGTTTATTTCTTGGTTAGATTCAGTATTGCATTCTTCAGTATTGATTTCTAGTATTGATTCAGTATTATATATTGTAGTATTTGACTCAGTATTGTTTATTCCTAGTATAGATTCAGTATTGTATTCTTGAACCTTTTGCTTTGTCTCAATTATACTGGTGACATCTAATGATGTTTCTACCACCAGTTTCGTCTGTCCTGCAACGCCAACCTTTGGCGAGGGTACTCTCGGTGGAGTACAAACCCACGGTGGGGAGTCAGAGCTCAGTGGCATATCCATGCATTGGATAGACAGGCTTCCCAGAGGAGGTTCTAACCTCTGGGCATTTGAAGGATTTTTCTCACAAGGAGAAGCCAACCTTCTGGCTAAGAGTTTATCCTCACCTAGAGGTGCCAACTCTATAGAGGCAACACTGCTTTGTCGTCGACTTCTCATTCTCTCCTTCTGCTCTCTAGCTACAGTAGCTTTACTCTTTCCTTTACGACCCATTTTCTGTCAAATAAGAAAATCAACAAGTTAATAAATAAGAGACTTCGTAGAGTCTGTATTGCTCACCTTGTAAAAATATGCCATTTTGATATTTATTTTACTTTTATTGTAATCAGTTATGTTTGCCTATTTGTAAATCTTATTTATTGCCATTTATGTAGATCTTTTATTGATGATAATTATTTCTGTTTCCCATGTTTCCAGTTTAAACTTGCATGTATCTATTAAAGTTTTCAAAATAATTGGCAAAATAATAGAAATAAGTAAAAAATCATCATTTAAAGGCAATAAAGCATATAAGGAGTCTGACAATTTTGAAATTGGACTTTTACTTATTATGGTCCAATATCCAAAATCTAAATACCGGGTTAGATTCAGCATATCCAAGTACACCAAGAATTTATTTATTTATTTATTGATGGACAATATTAGCTAAAGGGTTCGCTTCATCAAAAAAAATTATATATATATAGAATTCTGAAAATTAATTTATACAGAATAACAAACAAACCTACCACGAAGTTCTTCAAAAATTTACAAAAAATTAAAAAACAATTTCCAAAATATAAAACTTACCTGTAATTATTTTCCAAAATATCTAATAATGAACAGGAAATTTCAAACTATATTTACATAATTTCTTCTCTACTTACAATTTCTATTAATTGTGCAATACAGCTCTGAATTTGGATTGTGATTGAATATTTGACATAGCATAGTTTCTGATGTGGTATAAGAACTTAAAAATTTTAAATTGGACATTTACCTATTATGATCCAATATCCAAAATGTAAATACATGGTTAGAATCAGCGTATCAAAGAACCCCAAGAATTAAATTTTTGATGAAATCAAACAAAGTTTAATTTTGGACCCTGATTTGGACCAACTTGAAAAACTGGGCCAAAAATCAAAAATCTAAATACATGTTTCGATTCACCATACCAAAGAACCCCTTGAATTCATTTTTTGTTAAAATCAAACAAAGTTTAATTTTGGACCCTTTGGACCTTAATGTGAAACAATTTGAAAACCGGTCCCAAAATAAAAAATCTAAATGCACGGTTAGATTCAGCATATCAAAGAACCCCAAGAATTCATTTTTTTTAAAAATCAAACAAAGTTTAATTTTGGACCCTTTGGACCAATTTTAAAACAGGCCCCAAAATTAAAAATCTGAATACACAGATAGATTCGGCATATCAAAGAACCCCAATAATTCAATTTTAGATGAAATCAAACAAAGTTTAATTTTGGACCCTTTTGACCTCAATGTGGACCAATTCAAATACGGGGCCCAAAATCCAAAATCTAAATACACAGTTAGATTCAGCATATTAAAGAACCCCAAGAATTCAAGACTTTGAATTAAACCACATTGAAATTGGTCAAGAAATAAGCAATTTATACAAAGTATTAGAAAAGTATTGTTTTTGGCCCCTTTTTCCTAAACGGTTATTAGGGCATAACCCCCAAAATCAATCCCAACCTTCCTTTTTTGGTATGGAAACTTGTGGTACAATTTCATAGAGATCCATAGACTTATACTCAAGTTATTGACCGGAAACCAGAAAATCCTTGTTTTTTGGCCCCTAATTCCTAAATGGTTGGGACCATAACCCCCAAAATCAATCCCAACCTTTCTTTTGTGGTATGAAACCTTGTGGTTCAATTTCATAGAGATACATTCACTTATACTAAAGTTATTGTCCGGAAACCAATTGTCTTCGGACGACGACGATGACGTGATAGCAATATACGACCGCAAAATTTTTTGCGGTCGTATAAAAACTGCCTGCAGCTCTCCATATGGTAGGGTTTACATCCACAATTCCAATTGCTGTAGAATCTTTCTTTATTAATAACTAATTGAAAAAAATAACATGCACAAAAACAAAAATTGCAGGCCAACCTATATGAAACTTCTGTGATTTTTTTTTTTTTATAATTGAAATTTTCACTGGACTTGCAAGTTAGGAATGTTGGGTGACTTAGTGTATGCTTGTATATAAACTGGATACTGTACTGGAAATTGTACTGAATCTGCTTTGAATACTGGAAGAAGAACAAGCTTGTATAAAAATTGATGTTTATTGTTTGCTGGTCACCAATACAAGTGACCAGAAACGCTTGTCCAGATTTCAAGCTTGGTTTCCAGGTGAGGTTTGATTGGGGGATTTGTATTTATCAACGAAGGGAAAACCTTTAATTATCCTGTGGGGAACCTCTGCATCACTAAAGGTAACGCTGTGAAATGTTTGACTCACTCAGTCTAATTACAAAACGGATTAATGAATTATTAAGAAGGAAATTGTACAAAATTATACATGTATAATCTATTATTTGCTACATGTATCTTTTGTGAAACTTCAGTTGTTAATTGAATTTGTAAATTCTTTATCTAATGGAATGTCTCGAATCTTAAAGAAATAATGCTTGAAAACTATAGTTACTAAAATATACTTATCCAAGTAAAATCTAAAATTTGTTAAGCTATAAAACTTTGAAATGAGCTTTTCATTATAAAAAACATAAAATGAAAATCTTTATTAAAACATATAAATATATATATCAAAATATGAAAACTGAAACAAGAAGTGAAACGTGCAAGTGAAACGTGCATTTCCACTGTCACAAATATGTAGAATTATCCTTTTTCAAAGCGCACAAATGATTGCATTAAAAATCATTTTCGATGTCTCGTTCCTTATACACCTTCGTAACATTATCAAGAATCTATAAATATATTAAAACGTGGACCTCGACAAGAACACCTAAACAAAGCGCAAGCGAAGACAAAAGTCAATTCAATTTCAATCGGTAACAACTTGTTTTACGCAACGATAGCACAGTTTTATTATTTTTATTTTTATTTGGAAACACAATTTGAACCGGCGATTTCCTTAATTTAAAACGGGGAAATTTCGCCGGGTGCCAGTGCTTATTGAAAACCCTGTCTTTGTTAATCTGTGTACCTGTTTGAGATTATCAGTACATGCTATCCTAAGACAAATTTAACTGTAATTGCCCTGATATCAATTTTATTACCATTACAGTCAAGAAATGAAAAATATGACATGAGAAATTGTTTGCACCAGAAATATTGCCAACAGCAGTATTTTGTCACCAGATAAAATAAAAAATAGCAATTTTCAAAATTAGCAAAGCCCAGCACGGTCCATGTAAACCGTTAATATAAATTACATTACAATTCTACAAGAAAAGTAGGCTTAAGAGGGCCAGTGTTCTCCCCATGGCCTTTTAGCATCTTGGTAATGTGATGCTATATTGCTGGGATGTGATGCTATAATTTCTAGAAACAAGATAGTATTTAATAATTCCCTTTTAACCAGGATGCTAATTAAAAGTTGTGGGGAGAACACTGAGGGCTCAGAATGCAATTCTCCATATAATTCATATTTCCAAGGGGCACAACTCCTCAACAAGGGTGCACACATTTACTATGATTGATTTTATGTGGATAGTCCTAAAGATAAAGTTTTATTACAAGTAACACATACACTTAACATTATCAATGAACCATGAAAATGAGGTAAAAGACAGATGATACCTGATAGACAGACTTATACAGTATACAGACTTATACACCAGGGATCTCCATGACCTGTTTTATGATGGCGCACCGCCATCGTTAAATTATATTCCGCCATCGTCAAATGATTCCCGCCATCGTTAAATTATCTTCCGCCATCGTCAAATGATCCTCGCCATTGTCAAAATTTGTTTTCGTTTCGCTAGCCGCCGCCATTTTTGTTAGCAATTACAATCAATTGCATAATCCTTATTGTATTATAATCCAAAGGGTCCTCCTGATTAGAGTTTTAAAGCCCTGAGGGATATCCGACTAAAGGTCGCTAATCACTTGTACAGGTAGATCGACACACCTGACAGGAGAACACTTGATCAAGATAGACGACTCATTAATTGCATTATTTAATTGTTTCAGCGAATGCTAATGAAAATTTAGATTAAAAAATAAATTTTAAATCCAGTTACGAAGAAAAAAACTTTAACAAGTCGAACACGTGCTTTTATATTGACTTACGCAATCAGCATCCCCCTTTTTAAACGAGTACTTAATAAGACGTAAAACAGAACATAATTTTATGCCAAATAACACGAGTACAACAATTATCGATAATATTGAATCACTTTACATGTTTAAAAGTAAATACATGAATATAAACTGCAACTTGATAATTTGAAGAAATTTCGTATCGGAATTCCTAATTCATTTCGTAGTTTACAATCAAATTAATACATCCGGTTTAGATTTAGAATCGAAAGATGCATGTTGCATACGCAGCATAGTCTATTACTATGAAATTTGCAATTTAAAGTCATTTAAACCATTTAAGTTGTAAACGTTGCCCTCCAAATCTTCAACGTTTTACAAAACGGGTACGAAACTTCTGGTTGTTGATGCTGCAAATCGTCGATACCGGTTCATGACTTCTGAATTTGACAGTGAAAAAAAGATCCCCCCGATTTTTAAGTCCTAAACATTAATAATTACCAAAATAGCAAGAAAACGACTTGGGAACCTTAAGGACAGCTTGTTGTCATTATTGACTAAGGGGCGGGGGGCATGCAGGCTTGACATTGGAATTGTTACAAATGACAATTAATGAAAATATTGGTTATTCTATAATAAAATAAATATAATAAGCAATATATCAGTCTGTTCACCATTCCTTACATAGAAATGGAGGAATGAAATACTTTCAATCACGACACGCCATAGACGCGGGGTTTTGTCATGGTGAAAGTTCCTCCATCGTTAAATTTTCATCCATGGAGATCCCTGCTTATACACCTCACAATCATTCCATACACCAAATATAGCTGACCTTTTGCTTATAGTATCTTAGAAGAGGACCTAGCTACTGAAACTTAACATTGACAAATGAACCATGAAAATGAGGTCAAAGACAGATGATACCTGCCAGACAGACATGTACAGTGACCTTACAATCACTCCATACACAAAATAAAATTGACCTATTGCTTTTAGTATCAGAAAAACAAGACAAAAACACAAAAACTTAACATTGACCAATGAACCGTAAAATGAGGTCAAGGTCAGATAAACCAAGCCAGACAGTCATGTACACCTATAAATCATTCCATACTCCAAATATACTTGACCTATCGCTTTTAGTATCTTAGAGGACCCAACTACTGAAACTTATCATTGACATGAACCGTGAAAAAGAGTTCAAGGACAGATGATATCTGCCAGACAGACATTTACACCTTACAATCATTCTTTACACCAAATATAGTTGACCTATTGCTGATAGTATTAGAACAACAGACCAAAACACAAAAACTTAACATTAACCAATGAACCGTGAAAATGAGATCAAGGTCAGATAAACCTAGCCAGGCAGACATGTACACTTTACAATCATTCCATACACCAAATATAGTTGACCTATTGTTTATAGTATCTAAGAAGAGGACCCAACTACTGAAACATAACATTGATCAATAAACCATGAAGATGAGGTCAGGATTCAATATATCTACGGAAGGACGACGCTGACCCATAACAAAATTTTACTATTTTATGACTAAAATTTTTAGGATTAAAATACTAATTTACTTTTCCTAAATGTATTATGACATAAGAGTGTTTAAGGTTTAATTTACTTTTATTTGGGAAAAAACCACCATGATGTCAAAATACATTTCTAATTGGTAAAGTCTTATCAATATGGGCTATTATGGGAAGCAGTGTCAATATACTGTTATTTACATGTTACATAAGTATTAGAGCGTACTGGTTACCAGATTGAGAACTTTGGATATACCAAAGCAGGTACTTCATATCTCAGACACAGGCAATATATCCCCTCCTCTTTAAATTTCATTCATACATTCTTTATCATTCGAAATTATCAGTCAAAAGGTGTTCTACAAGGATCACCAGTCCTTCACCATTTATTTGATACCTAAATTATATTTAACAATATATATTCTAAAGTTTGATATTTACACCTATGAGTAGGACTATTTGTTTTAAATATGTACTACTTTCTCGTATGTTCTTTTTGACCAGGCCTAAGTTGGTGGTGTTACATGTACATTTATCCAAGTCTTCCAGAATTGTTTGTTCTAAACATACGTTATTTCCTGCCAAGTTAGGCCATGGAAAAATTAATGTTGGTTTTCCCTTACATGTGAAAATTATTAAGGCCCTGCAGGCAGGAAAATCTTTTTATTTTATTTTATTTTTATGTGAAAAATCAGTTTAGATCTACAGAGAATATTGCTTTAAACCTGATAGTAAATTCTTCTTTTACATTCTATAATGTAGTATAAGCTATGTGAAACTAAAAGAATGTTAATTGAGCAATGATGACACACTTTTAAGAGGTAATAAGACAATTTTAAAAAGCATCATTGAAAATTGTCAATAGAAACCAGTCTTTTTTTTTTATCTGCAAAACTGAAGAAAAAAGAATTGACTCGGAGGATAAAAGACCTTGGAGGGTTAGGGGAAACAAACAATAATTTTTGCATTGCCTTATCCAACATTATCTCAAATAATATGTGTCAGAACAAAGTTTATATTATTGCTATCTCTATTTGGATTATTCTACTCTTATAATATATATATGTATCTGTATGCCCCACAAGGGCTCCGAAATTGGAAATTAAATATGTTTATGTGCCAGGCTGTGGTTGTCTAGATATTCGTATTGTTTCGCAAGCTTCTATAGTCTGATTGTCGGGCTAAATTATGACAGTAAATGTTTGATTTCTTTGTCACAATTTTATTAATTTGTTCTAAAATCCACAGTTGCTTCTGTCGTTTGGTGGTACTCCAGATAGTGGAGGAAAGAATAAAGAAGAAGGTGGCCGCCATTATTTCAAAGTCAGTTTGCAGTGAATTCCGTTCAAATCGGTGTTCCTTGTTGAAGGCCTCACTGTGGCTTTAAGATGAAGAACAGCAATAAAAGCACTGTTCCTTTGCTTTTCGTGTTTTTGCTGTGCATGTAGTGATTTTGTGTCATGAATGGATACCCCATGCCATACCCTTTCCTGTTCTTTTCTATTACATACACTGTTCACAACTTTATTATAATATCTATGGTCTTTAAGAATAATTTATTTGCTTTGTTTCAAGCACATTTAAAAAATCACAAGTGGAGGTTTTTCTTGCATAAGTTCAAGAAATAAATCTTCGGTTCCCACTTACAATGGCGTTTCAGAAAGGAAGTTATACGCTGAACTCTGGGATAGATAATCATCACAACTCGGACCAATGACAAGTCGCGGATCGGACCACGACTTCTCGGACCAATTCTAAAACAACTCAGACCAGTTAAAAAGACAACTCGGACCATGTATAAAAGCTCATATATCACAAGAAACAAAGGTACAGATCCGCGATTACTTACTGTTACTAGAAGCTAGTATAAAGCTTCATTTTGTAATGGAATTATCTCTAACGTCACAGTACCCTGAGACTTCTATAACATTAGGGTCGTAATGGCGAATCTGAACGGTAAAAAATCTTGCCAAATGACGTTAACCGTAATTTTTGGTGCATGACGATCAAATGTACATTTTCTTTATGGCGTAAAAAAGATCGATTTTGACGATTCACATTAACTTTTTTCCAAAAATAACGGTAACGGATAATTATTTGAGACCTTTGACGAATCACGATAAGGATATTTTGACGAATCACAATAAAATGTTAACCAATTTGACGCTAACGGTAGCCGAAAATGACCGTTTGACGCCTGACGGTAAAGGGCATTCCTACCCTCATAGTAGTCTCAGCAGTACCAAAATTGAACCGAGTACCCAACCAAATTGCACCCATTTAACAAAAATAGCACCGATAATCTTATATGACGTTTTCTTAGAGACTACAAAATTTGTATTCTTATGATTTGACATTATGCACGTCTTCCAACATACCTAAATATATTTAAATATACACAAAACGTTTACAGTATATATCAACCGTAAGATGAAATATTCATTGCAAAAAGTAAAATCTATGGAAACGTCGCCATGGATCGTTTGGAGGTCGATTCAAACCCATTTTTCTATGATTCAATATTGATTCAAAATTAAGTTGGTGGAACTATATAGTAAATGTAAGGATACATCTACAAAATAAACACAGAATGGAAACTTTTGTCTGATCATAGATAAACGTAGGTGAAAAAAACGGTCAAACTAGGCACAATTTGGCTAACCTCACGGTATATGCAGCATCAAGAACCATTTTACTTGATAGTCTATTTACTAAATATCCAAAATTGAGAAAACTAAACTTTGAAAATTTATTCATTTGGTTATTTCAAATGAAGACATAAGTTTTCTAACATCGTTATGTAAATACGTGATCATGTCACAGAGTCATGAGTTTTGAAGCGAGCCAAAAAATTGAAGAACATATTTACCAATTTCACACACCTAACTACAGGTTTTGCTAACATTATAGTATATAGAGTGGAGTTATCTTTCTTTCACCAAGCTGATGATGATTACGCATGTTATGTCTATGAATGTGTATTTCAGAGGCGGATTTAGGGGGAGAGGGGCCCGCCTCCTTATGGAACTCCATATAATTATGATTTCTGCATAGGCTTTTTACAAGTCCCACTCCTAACGTTGTCTTGTTAGGGGCCCGATTTTCAAAATCCTGGATCCGCATCTGTATGTTTATCTTCTTTTTTTCTCTTGTTTGTAATTGTTTTTCTTTTTCATGACTCTTTAATAGGGAAATAAACAGATTCGATTTGTAAAGATATGTGTTGTTTTATTTATTTTATGAGTATATCGATCTATCCATGCACGCGACTGTGTAAATAATGTAATTCAGCAACATGGACAACCATTCGCAAAAATCATCATCATGGGTATTTTGCTCATATATCACAAAAACACAAGAAACAGAACGTGCAGATCTGCGAGTTCTTTCTGTTACTGAAAGCTAGTCTAGAGCCAATAACATCTAATAAAAAAGTCATGTATCTAGGACTAACATAACAATCAGTACACAACCAACATCCATTGGATTTAGTGTAAAGACGTAAGTAATTTTCAGTTACACAAAACATGATCTTGTGCAATGCCAAACATAAAGGTTAGACAGAATGTAGGACCATGAATGTTCATAAGTGTATAGCAATACAGCTGTTTTCAAAATAACCCATTACTATTTCAGAACCTATATATTGTTAGGGAAATTGATTCACACTTTACCGATTATGATCACTTTGAAAAACTGCATATGAAATTCATCAAAGAAATACATTGGTTACATTGTTAGGTTATATCTAGCAGAACTTAATAACACTCCTTTTGAAACATAAAATACTGTTTTCAACATTTTATATTCTCAATCGTATTGTCTTTTATGTCCTAGTTTGGTAAGAAATATTTAAATATTTTTCATATTATAAATCCCTGGTTGGAGAAGACCAAGAGCCTTTTAAATAGCCTTGGCATGTCCTATAGTATTTCATGAGATTTACTTTTTGTAGAGTATCGAGTTGCGAGTTCCGAAAGTCGAGTTGCGAGTTACAAAAGTCGAGTTGCGAGTTAAGAAAGTCGAGTTGCGAGTTAAAAAAGTCGAGTTGCGAGTTAAGAAAGTCGAGTTGCGAGTTACAAAAGTCGAGCTGCGAGTTAAGAAAGTCGAGTTGCGAGTTAAAAAGTCGAGTTGCGAGTTATAAAAGTCGAGTTGCGAGTTAAAAAGTCGAGTTGCGAGTTATAAAAGTCGAGTTGCGAGTTAAGAAAGTCGAGTTGCGAGTTAAAAAAGTCGAGTTGCGAGTTATAAAAGTCGAGTTGCGACATAATTTGATACAGGATACTGCTTAGTTTGTTTTCATTGGCGAGAAGTTTATTCCAAAAACACACCATTTTAACTTTTATTATAATATCTATTGGGATTCGTACAAGTTCTCTGTATGTCATTTAATTTGGTGTCGATGGTATAATTTTTAACACATTTTCTAATAGCAAACAATCCTAAATTATGCACCTACATTAAACTTTTAAAGGCCATAGAAACAGATGTAAACAATTCAATATACAAACTTGGCCATTTTTACATTCTCTAATTAAGAGTTTTATTTCTTTCGATCTCCAAGGGTGACTGGGGAATAAAAATATGGTCAATTTGGTCTTCTTCCGACCGGCTGTAAAACCCATGCCAAAGTGGGGCGTCCGTTTGGCTGTGCGGGATGTTTAAGTACGCAGCCACGTCCGGTCAGAATGGGGATGTTAAATCCGATGCCTCGTGTAGAGAGAGTGCCCCGCTCTCTGCATGTCAAAGAGTTGTTGCAAGGGTTCTTAACGTGCAGAGATCGTGGTATTAAATTGCATCTCTGCCCCCGGAAACGGTCTTTTGGGAAAAAGTCCTAAAAATTGGCAACAATCTAATCGAAAAGAAAAAAGTCGGGTACACCTTTTTACGTTCAGGCGTGTTTGAGTTTACTGTTTTGTCCTGAAAACGTATAAAGCAAAAATATTTGATACATCATCTCGCTTCACATTCGATTATTATTATATATTTAGGCTACATGTTGATATAATAACACTAAAACATCACAGTACAAAAAATGAAATATATGGGTAAAGTGAAATTCCTTTCTAATGAGTCATAACAACAGAGAAGGTGTGTTTGAATAACAAAAAAAAAAAAGCTTCAACTTTTGTAACTCGCAACTCAACTTTTTATAACTCGCGACTCGACTTTTATAACTCGCAACTCGACTTTTATAACTCGCAACTCGACTTTTTAAATCGCAACTCGACTTTTGTAACTCGCAACTCGACTTTTTTAACTCGCAACTCGACTTTTATAACGCGCAACTCGACTTTTATAACTCGCAACTCGACTTTTGTAACTCACAACTCGACTTTTTTAACTCGCAACTCGACTTTTGTAACTCGCAACTCGACTTTCGTAACTCGCAACTCGATACTCGACAATAAGAAACCCTCGTATTTCATTAATGTCCGTTAGAAATCACATAAATATTATTATACAAAGAATTAATGGCCAATGCTTACAAACTAAAAAAATCAGTGATGTAGGGGTAGACAAAAAAAAAAAACAAGAACGGCTTCTGATTTTCATATGTCGAACTATCTCTGTGCGTAGGAATTTTTCGCAAGATTCATTTTATGAATGGGGGTGGTTTGTAAACCCTATAGCTAAACGTCTGTATCAAAATTTGTATGTCGAGACCTCCCTCCCCTCCCCGGCCGTGATTATTCCATATTGATCCATAGTGAGTTGATACACAAGAAGGGATCTGGGTGCGCATCTTCAGTGGCGGATCCAGAAATGTTATAAAGGGGGCCCACTGACTGCCATAAGAGGGGACCCGCTCCAGTGATTCCCTAAATAATCAACCAAATTTTTCCCACAAAAGGGGGGGCCGGGCCCCTGCCCCCTTAAATCCGTCTCTGATCCGAAACAATTTTCCTTAAAGTATAGTACGTTTCATTATATTATTACTTTTTAATTCACAAAAGTTAATTTGAAAAATTTCCATTCTTTCATGTGTGAGAACCCCATTTCCATACACTTGATTATGATTGGTCGATATTTTCCCGCCAGTTAAATAGCTCGTGCAGATCTAAAAGGCGGTAACGTATCATTTTACCCAAGACTTCAGAACGTACTAGTCGTACAACAACATGGCTTCTTCATCCACATCTGTAAGTTTAAAGATTCATTCAAGTGGAAATACATGAGACTGAGCTTGTTGAAATAGAAATGTACACTACATTTACTTCAACCAAGATTAAGTTCAAATCATAGTCCGGGGTTCTCGCATCCTACGTGAATCCTGGTACCACAGGCACTTGTTTCTATCCAAGCGAAGGTCTACTATCAATGTTTAATTATTCTCTTATACTTTGAAGGTCGACTTCCTATTGATAGAAACATCTGCCTAATGGGTCAACGAACGACCATTTGCTTTTTCTCCCGGTTTTTTTTTTGGGGAGCAGGATTATTTTGAATAAAGAATATATTGACCTGCCAAGAGTAAATAACATTACGTAAAAAAAAAATGCAAATGAATATTCTAAAACTCTGAAAGCAGGAATCAATCTTGTACGAAAGTGCAAACAAACGAGCATGCTTAGCAACAGATGAAAATGAAAATCCGTAAAATTCTCTTGGCCCTCCTCATATGGCAAAATCCTAGGTACTTTATTCATATGATTTGCACCACGTGACTTTGGCCCTTTTGATTAAATTACTTCCCTTAGTTATAGATTGAAAATATAAATTATATCACATTTGCGGATAATCCAGTCTTTTTCCGTCTTGGATCTAAAACTAACGTGTCTTTAAAACTTCCTTTGCCGGATATTTACAAATATGTTGTATGGCCGAAAACTTAAGAAAGCAGGTGAGAAGTTATTTAACCTGAAAATTCAACCTTCAAGGTGTTTCCCTACAGTCAGGGTACTACTTGTACAAGTTATTTTATTTACTTGAAGAAGTAAATAATAATATACTTATACAAGTAAATTTGTTATATTCATATTTTCTTATACAATGTAGGGTTTGAATAATCTCCTTAATTTTCTCAAAAATTTACTTGTATAAGTAATTTTTTTTTACAATCCCTAAAATTCTCAAGTTTTGGGATGTAAAAACATGCCTTAAACAATTTTTCTCTGGTTAGCTCACAATTTTTGATTAGAGTTCAACGTTTCATCTCATTAATTCAACAAAGAATCTAATTGCGCAAAGATCTTAAATAATTGTGCAAGGCCTTCAAAAATTGGCCCTTGGGGCTTGTAAATGCGAAATGTTTTGAAGATAACAGACAAATGAGATTTTCATTGTCCATGAAATTACACTTAAATGATTAGTAAAGACATCTGCAAAGGACAGACAATTAAAAATTCTATTAGAGCATAGAAGTCCTGAGAAATTCAAAAAAAGAAGATAGTATGACTTTTTTACTTGTATAAGTAAAAAAATCTGAATGTCTAAGGGACATAACTAAGCCATTAAATAATTTACCATACAAGTAAATAAAATCCACTTGTATAAGTATCTTACAAATTTACTTATATAAGTATATTAATATTTACTTCTTCCAGTAAATAAAAATAACTTGTACAAGTAGTACCCCTGACTGCCCTATATGCGGACAAATCATGAACAATCTCTTGTATCTTGATTTCTATTTTGAATCTTGCTTTTTTACGATTTTTCGTTATTTTATTTAGCAATTGTACTACAGTTACGCTTCCGATTTTTAAACTGAAAAGGCCGCAAGTTTTCAAAGTAGACACTGTTCATTTGTACATGAACAGAAGGCAAAAAACATGTACAATTCACCTATATGCAGACAATTTGTTGATGCGACTTAGGAATTGGCATATTTGCATTTTTATTTTAGGGTCATGTATAATCCTATTGTAATGGCTGTCCTCATGATAAGGCAAAATGGCCGCTATGCAAATTAGCAAAGTACCCCAAATTTTGCCATATGTGCAAGATAAAATGGTGGAATAAAAAACAAATCATACCCAGACCCACTCGTACCACTTTTGAAAAATTAAATCCTGCAAAATTTAGGCCTGCTATCTCGCCCCACTTGCAAAAACAGGTTTAATACCGATGCATTTAAGAGCATCTCATTTTCCTTTGAAATATCTGTATTGGTAGGGATTTTTCACAAGCATATGTATGGGTGGTGTTTTTTTTTTTTAACTCCAGATTAATTTGTATTTTTAATTCATGCATGTTGATTCGAAAATTAGAAATTTTTCATGTGCGAGAACCCCATTTCCACACATAATTATGATTGGTCGACATTTTCCCGCCAGCTAAATAGCTCGTGGAGATTTAAACCGCTAAAATCGACGTACAACATGGCTTCTTTATCCACATCTGCAAGTTTAAAGACTCATTGAAGTTGAAATACACGAGACTGAGCTTGTTAAAATATAAATCTACACTACATTTACTTCAACCAAGATTAAAGTTCAAATCATAGGTACTTGGGGACAGGACTTTTTTTTTTAGCCCTCCCCTTTTTTTCAAAAATCAGTTATTTTCTAATTTTTTCTATTAGTTTCAAATATTTTCGTATTTTTCTGTATTATATGAACACAAATATACTAGAAATAACTTGTATTTGCTGTTTACTATCAATTCCAAGTTAAATATCCACAACGGTCACTGATCTCTAATATATCGATGACCGCTGTGGATTGTAAACTTGGGAATTGATAGTAAACAGCAAATTCAAGTTATTTCTAGTATATCTGCGTTCATATGATACAGAAAAACGCGAAAATAATCGAAACTAGTAGAAAAAAGACTAAAAAAATTGTCCTGTCCCCAAGAACCTATGTATATCAGACAAATTGACCCAGTCTAGCTGCCAACCCTCCCGTTTTAAGCGGGAAACGACAAAATTCCGGAAATCTCCCGCTTGTCGGTCTGCTCCCGCAATCGGATATTTTTACCTGGAATGACCCGCGTTCGTAATTCTCTGGCCTTTTCATTACTTTGTTCAGTAGTTTTTATGTTCGATTTATAGGGTGCTATAAACAGTTTCGTATAAAATACTAGGGTATTCCCGACTAAAAATAGCCGTGGAGGGAAATCCCTTTGTATTTACATCATTGGTGAAAAATTATGTTTTTGTATTTGATAAAAAGAATTAGTTAGTTAGCTTTCAATTAAAACAGGTTGAATGATTAAAATAATTTTAAAAATTATACTAAATATACTTGTTTTAAGGGGAGACAACACTGTAAACTTCCTGTTTTTTTTTTGGTAGTGAAAACTTATTTGTAGCTACTGTAGCTCTTTCCGGAGCAGGCGAATGTACCCTGAAGCGAGACTTTTTTAAAAGACCAGGTAAAATCTATGAAATTCATACAGTTTTGATTATCTGAAATGTGCCTGTATCATGCCTACATGGGTATGCACATGACCTGATTTCAAGTTTTTCATGTTGAGATTGGGCATTTTTTTTTTCATTTTCTTTAGGTAGAACTTTTTTATTATGTTAAAATTACAGTTTGTTTTATTTCATTGTAAACTAGAGAAAATTCTGATTCCAGTGATATCTAGTTTTATACAAGTATCTTTATAAACAATACCACCACTAAGGGTCACTTATGCATGTTTTTGTTTTGTTTTCTCCTTGAACCTTGGTCAATGTCGAGTAAATAAAATCATTTCTCATCATGATGCAACTTGTATTCCAAAATTCAAAGCACAATTTAAACTGATTGTAATGTATGACTTCAAAAGAAAATACAGATATTCAATTTCTGTCTACAGGAACATAAACTTTCAATATCAAGATAAATTTTGATTGATTTTTCCTTGTTTGTCCATCTGCTTTAAAGACTTTTTACAACTTTTACAATAAGTTTAGTTAAAAATCAAAGGTATTCAAGCGTCGAGGAATATTGACCCCCTTTTTCACCAGGTGTCGGTAATGGACCATTAATTGATCAATCATACAGTTATGGTCATGAAACAATTTTTATTTACTTGAAGTCAATAAAATTTAATGTAGAGAACTTTTATTTTGAGACAATTTATGGGATGGAGGTGAGTTAATGCAGTTTTTACATTAGGCTATGCTATTTGCCAAATACATGGAATGATCAAAGCCAAAATTATTGCTTCTGCTTCAGCAGTAAAGATGGATGCAGCAGATGGCAAACGGAGAGTTGCAGCTCTGTCCCTGAAGACAGCAGCAGATGCAACTCTGTCACCATCTTTGATCCATCAGTATAGACAGTTGAAAATCTGAATAATTGGCTTTAATTTCAGCATAGTGTTGCTGAATTAAAGAGGATTTGTTTCACTTTTATTGTGTTTACGGAGATCAAATATCATTTTGGTTTGGGAAGTTCCCATGGAGGACATTTGCAAGTTTCAACTTGAGCAACAGATTTTAAATCAAAAGTAGCTAAATGTGGTTTTAAACGTATACCTAACGGAGGAATTTTATTTTCATGTTTTGCAAAAATATCTTCATAAATTGGATTAAAAACACAGCTGTAGGCAGGATTATCTGAATAGGCTTTTAGTTTGACAGCATATTGAAGTCCAAGCTTCAAACGTCTGTCAAAAAGTGAATGCTCATCAGCCTCTACATACAGACTCTCAACTGGTGAGGTTTTAAAGGCGCCAAGACAGAGACGCAAACCCTGGTGATGAACAGCATCGAGAATCTGTATGTAGGACTTCCGTGCAGAGCCATACACTATAGAGCCATAATCTAGTTTGGATCTAACTAGAGATCTATATAAATTAAGTAAAATGTTGCGATCAGCACCCCAATCGGTACTGCCGACAACTTTTAAAATATCTAATGCTTTTAAACATCTTGATTTTAACATTTTGATATGGGGAGAAAGGTTAATTTTTATCAAAAGTAACCCTAGAAATTTGGTTTCATCAACCATTTTAATTGGGTTTCCATATAAAGTGAGTTCTGGATCAAGATGTAATTTCCTTTTGTTACAGAAATGCATCCCAACCGTTTTAGATGAGGAAAATTTAAAACCATTTTCCGAGGCCCATTTTCAATTCTTCCAAGACATAATTGTAATTGTCGTTCAATGTTATTCATATTTTGCCTCTGTAACATATTAAAAATCATCAACATACAATGAACCTTCAATATTATTTTCAAAACTTCAACAAGACTGTTAATTTTAAGACTAAATAATGTCACAGATAAAATACTCCCTGAGGACACCCATCTCTTGATCATACAGATCAGACATGGTTGAATTAACTCTAACATTAAATTGTCTGTTAGAGAAAATTAGAAATAAAATTTGGCATATTGCCTTTCAACCCCATATCAAAAGATCTTTTAAAATACCATACTTCCATGTAGTGTCATAGGCCTTTTCAAGATCGAAAAGACCGACACCACATGTTCATTTTCGCAAAACCATTACGGACAAATGATTCGAATCGGACAAGATGATCAAAAGTACTGCGGCCCTGTCGGAATCCACACTGGATATTGGCCAATAGCCCATTTGATTCCAAGAACCAAACAAGGCGATCATTGACCATCCGTTCGAGTGTTTTACAGACACAACTGGTAAGAGCAATTGACCGATAATTAATAGGATCCGTGTGATCTTTACTTGGTTTTGGAATAGGCACGACGGTTGCAAGCTTCCAGATTGATGGTAAATCACCAGATTCCCAGATGTTATTCATGAGCATCAAAAGAGCTTCCAGCGAGGAATCTGGCAAGTGTTTTAAGAGTTGGTAGTGAATATTGTTGGGCCCACAAGCTGTATCATGAGCTTTTGACAGAGATGTTTTAAGTTCTTCCAGAGAAAAGAGTTTATTATAATTTTCACCATTTTTTTATTTAAAGTTCAACTTTCTTTTTTCTTTTTCTTTTTTAACTTTTTTAAAATCTTTCCTGTAGTTGTTGGAAGAAGAAGATTACGCAAAAGTTTCACCAAGCTTGTTGGCAATATCCTTTTCAGATGTTAATAAATCATTGCCATCTTTTAAATGTTTTACTGTGGCTTTAGAATTTTTACCTTTTATCTTTTGTATCATGTTCCATACTTTTGTCATCGGAGTGCGAGAAGTTATCCCTGAGACAAATTTCTTCCAAGACGTTCGTCGTGCTTGCCTACACGTCCGCCGTGCCTTAGCGCGAAAAATACGGAAATTACTCAAGTTTTCCGTCGTTGGTTGTTGATTGAACCGTCTTTCAGATTTTTTACGGTCATCTATTGCTTGATCACAAGCGTCATCAAACCATGGTTTGCTGGGATGTTTTGGATTTGCCGAGGTCTTAGGAATAGTTCTGTCAGCAATTGACGTTAAAACTGTGTTAAAAGTTAAAATTGGATCTTGTACAATCTCAAACATCTTTGACTGAAGTTCCGCTTTACAGAGATTCTCAAACAACGGCCAGTCCGCCTTGTCAAGTTTCCAACGTGGTACTCTCTGTTGGGCAGAAGTAAAAAGATGTTCAAGTAATATTGGAAAGTGATCACTTCCACATAGATCATCATGAACACGCCATGAATAATCCAGAAGAAGAGAGGATCGCAGATAGTGATATCAATAGCAGAATAAGACCCGTTTCAGGATGAAGATAAGTATTAGATCCATCATTAAAATGCATAATCCTTCTTGAGAGACAAAGTCCTCAATGATCTTACCTTTGGCATTATGAGACTTGCTTCCCACAAGGGATTGTGGGCATTGAAGTCGCCCATAAGTATAAATGGTGAGGGTAATTGATCAGTGAGGTTTTGAGTTTAGCTTTATCTATAATTGAATTGGGTGGAATATATATAGAACATAATGTAATTGTTTTATCTAATGATAAACGAATTGCAACTGCCTGCAGATCCGTGGTGAGTTGGACTGTGCTATGAATGACGTTGTCCTTCACAAAAATGGATGATCCGCCTGCAGCACGTTCATCTACCTTAGAATATGTGCTATACATGTTGTATCCTTTTAAAGATACATTGTCACTTTCTTTTAGATGAGTTTCTTGAAGACAAAATGCAATAGGTAAATAAGACTGAACTAGAAGCGTTAACTCGAGAAGATTTATTTTAAGACCTCGGCAATTCCATTGGATGATATTAATCATGATTTGTTAATAGACGGGCGAATGCTATCGAGTTTGCCAGCATTCTTATTTCGCTCACCCTGAGATTGTGATCTTTCGGGTGGCGCAACACTTTCGATTTCCATTTCTGATTCGTCGTTAAGTGTTGAAAATCTGTTGTGTGAGGAGAGTCGTCGATCTCCAGGACCACACGCAGCTGGTTTTACTCCGCCTCGACCCCTACCCCGCGACCTCGAATCAGAAGACTTCTGAGAGGATGTATTTGCTGGCTTCTTTGGGACATCCGTCTGTTTTGGAGAACGAAGAGGAGACGGGGCTTTAGTAGACTTTGTACTGGATGCAGAAGATAAACTAGTTTTATTTGATGCAGATGAAGGAGGACTATTGGAGATGGAAGAATCATCTATGTCACTGGGAAGATCCCAGACAGATTCACCGCCCCAACTGTCTGATTTAACTGTATCTGTTTTATTTGATTTCTTTTTTTCATTTTTTTCCGATGATGACATTGAGCTCTGTAAGGAAGATTGTGTTGACTGAGTACTGGTTTTAGAAGGTGTTGGTTTTCTTGGAATTAATATTTTATCGTTAGGTTCTGTTTCAACAGGCAGCATTGTAAATGTCTCAGCATCAATTGGCCAGGTCATGCGAGTTTGTGTATGCTCGTGACTGAATGAGCGGACAACTTTGCTGGCGTACGATGGTCTGTTCGAAACAAGGAGATCATTCGAAACAGAAGCTATCTGTTTAGCTTCTGGGTAACTGATGTTTCTTTCTGTTTTAATTTTGATAATATTTTTTTCTTTAACGTAAACAGGGCAGTCCTAGATGATGAAAATGGGACTCACCACAGTTTACGCATTTAGAAGATTCAGAGCTACAGGTTGTTCCTCGTGTCCTTCGTCAGAACACTTGAAGCATCTCTGCGTACCACGACATTGTTTGGTTCCATGACCAAACTTTTGACAAGTGAAGCATCGAATTGGGTTAGGGATAAACCTGTCAACTCTGATTCCGAAGCAACCTAAAGTAATCGATGAAGGAGGAGTTGGAGTTCTAAAGGTCAAAAGATATGTATTTAATTTGGTTATAGTTCCATTCTTTTTTATTTGAAATCTAACAACATCAGTTACACCTTGGCTGGAAAGTTCCTCACAGATTTCTTCCACGGTAAGGTCACCAAGGTATTGACTTCTGTCTCGAATGATCCCCTTACAGCTGTTCAAACTGTTGTGAGGAGAGGCAGAAACAGGAAAGTTTGTAATTGTTTTCATTGTAAGCAAATTTGTTGATTGAGTTTTGTTGGAACATTCAACCAACAAATTCCCTGATCTCATTTTGAAACTTTTTAACAGTACCAGCAACGCTTTGTATTTGTTTGTGAATCACAAAGGGAGATATTTTTGAAATTGGTTTTCATCTGTACCTTTTATTACAATAAATCTGGGCCAACTGTCATCTTCCGACAGGGCACTGTATCATCACATTTTCTTTTTATGTATTAAAGCTGATTTAGAGGGTTGGTTTTGATGTGCCATAAGAAAAGAGAAAGTTCACCATTCTAGTCATCCACCCACCTCGGAGTGCCTACAAGGGCGATGCTGTGTTTCCGTGGCGAGCCGGGGTCAAGTGCTAATGCTGAAAAAGAGCTCCAAGTATAATGTAGCTCTTCCCCAAAATTAGCACCCAAGATCCACTGCGGAAAGCACCAGATGTTCCAAGAATAGTATACTCAAGCAGAGCGTATCCATCAAGCGAAATAGAAAGCGTACCACTTGATTGACCCATGAGCCATCGCCTTCGTCAGTTATCCGAAATATAAATAGCTTAATTTAAATACATGTGTATATGACAATTGTTACAAGAAAGCTTATTGTTGAGGATTACCTGAAGGGCTCGGCATGACCAGCCGATTGATCGGACCGGGTCCATCCGACCTCCCGTTTAGATGATATCAGAGCCAAAGCAGCTTATTGAACTGTAGTCTCGTCCGTCCGGGTATTTTCTGACCGTAAGGAGTCTGGCTACAGCCCTCATCCGCAAGGATCTCGTCAACCACCGACACGGGTAGCAACCCACGGCTAACGGGTTGGAGAGCCTATTTTATTTAAAACATCGGGCAACTCGTACGATGTTCGGATCACTTTAGTCTGGCCTCTACCCTTCGACCTGTCCAGCATGGGTAACCCTACCAGGAGACGAAGCTCCAGCTGGCATAGCTCTCAGGGTCACTGAGACACGCAAGCCCCCCGACCACGGCAAGGATAGCGATCCACCAGGGGGAACATAAATAGATGGCGACCTCGTGCAATTGGACTTTTCTAGGTCTGTTTGATTTCATGTTATAGGTTAAAAAAAATAAGTAAATTATCGTTTTTACCTGTATAAGAATGATTTTTTGTGGATCAAATCAGTCAACGAAATGGTTCACCTTTGTTTCACTTTCAATGTTGACATTCTTTTCCTTTCAATGGCTGAACACGACCAATACATGCGTATCCAATCTCTAGCTAATGGATTAAATTGAAGGTCACATGAATACAGAGTCAATGAGGTCGAATTATTCACTTGCAAGTGAATAATTCATCAGTGATGTTTCTTTGCTGATTTTGACAAAATTGAACCAAATTGGCTTCTAAAAGCGAATTATTATTTCATTATTTCACTTCTATTAATGATTGAACAAACAAAAAAATCATATACTAATTTTTTTCATATCTCGTAGCTTTAAATACCAAAAACATAAAAAGTAACAATAAAAACCATTATGTCCACAAAAGGGGATTTTATATACAAAATTAAATAAAACGGAAATGATTTAAATAATACAAGCAATTTCAAAACTGAATTAATTGTAATTATACTCCATGAAAAAGCAATTATATTACATAGCTAATATTCAACTAAAGAGTCCATTTTAACCACCACAATTCTAGGACAATAAAAGATTTAGATAATGTTTATACATTTATTGTAAACTAGACAAGAAACCTGTCACACTGACATCATGCCCTTTTATGTGCTTACAGCCTACTCTTATTGATTGACAAGTCGAAAGCAAAGCGTATAGAGTTTTATTGACACATTTTGATTGGCAAGTTGTGTCTGATAACTTGAACATTATTCATAGCCACTTTTTATTTGTATTTCAGATCCGATTCAAGTATTGTACTTTGTGGGAAGTGTCTCGCCATAGATAGTTTCTTGTTGGGCCAGATATTTAAAGGACATTATGTTGAAAACGTGCACGTAAAGGTTCGCCAAGAGGCAAAGCGTGTAGAAGAGATCATGTGAGTTAATTCATGTATAATGTATACGGCATCTAACAAAAATAAATTTAATATCCTGCCAAATCAACAACCCTCATGCGCCATGCCATACGTTACCGTACAAACTTGAGAACAAACACTTGGTCACTCTAGAAAAAAAGGCTGGTATTTTCGATACTAAATATAAACCAACTGGCAATCAAATTTTGCATTAAGCATAGGAAACAACATTCAATTCTTTTATTTACAGATTTTGGAAGAAAAAAATAAATATGTTCTTAACATTTTGATACTGAGAGTAAAACTTTATAAAATAAAAACTTGGTAGAAACACTGATCAAATTATTCTCAAGACTTATATGCATTTAAAGCAATAAATGCATCAAGCTAATTCAAGTTACAAAGTTATATCACTTGAATTCAGATATCTGAAATCTACTTATAAGAATTAATCTTACTGACAGTAAGAATCGCAATCGATAACTATAAATGAATACAGATCGACGAATTATCCGATTACTTAAACTTCTAATCTGATGAAGTATCTAACTCGACGACTCTATAGACATGGAATCATCAAGATAATGAACGAATCCAACTTCACAAATCTAAAGTACGTCGACAATTACTTGTTCTAAGTGTCTAAAGTACATTGACATTCTACTTATAAAGGAAATTGATTTAACGTACCAGATACGTTAACGATATGACTATGATATGTAAATGAACTACGCCAAATGATCTTAACGACATTTTGCATACAATCAAATGTACAATTTATCGTAACTAGGATAGACTGTTAAACTTCAAATACGTTATAAGATAATTATGTACTATAAGTACATACATTGAATACAAATAATTCATTATGACTAATACGTATAACGAATTAGCATTGACAAAAGATCAGATTTCGATATACCTTGTGAACCATTAATATTCTCTATTAATAGACATACAGTAACTATAAATTACATACAAATGAAATTACCAAACTGAAAACTATACCATGATCATTACTAGAACAGTTTATTAGGCATAAATTAGTATATATACAATTATTAAATATTACATTACACGATTCAAATTATATTTAAATGATAATCTAAAGTTATAAGTATTATCAACGTCATAATTGAAATTATTGAATATTCAATTTCTAATGATTGCAACTACTATTGGAGTCATTTAAACATTCATATGAGTTTTACATATATGTATATTCACATAGAGTTGTGGAACTATCATGAATATGTAAGCATACTTCTACAATAAACTCATGGAACTACTATATGATCATTTAATATGTATGTGACTTCAATAGTTAGTAACACATTTTAAATAGTATATATTATGATCGCTATAACGATGCGCTTTAAATATGTCATAAATTAAATTTCTAATGATAAATGGATCAATCATACAGATATGGTTTTCAACTACTGATAGAGCATTAGAACTTCTTAGCATACTAGTATAACTACAGTTCAAGAACTTGAAGATTGACGTAAGTAATTTTGTTCACTAGTATTGATGTATTCATAACATAGTATCTAGATGAGCTAGTTAGATAAGCTCAATATCATAATCATACTAATTGTTATCAAGTCACACATAACGGAGTTAGACTTGAATTTCTAACTGAATACTTTGTATCAATTTGTATAGATATATAACATGTCTAACCAACTTGATATGAAATCGTTTATTATTTATTAAGCTGACTGATCATAGCCTTGAAATTAGTTCATGACATAAATTAAATATACAATGATCATCTTTAAAACATTGCATCGAACTTATTAGAGTTCTTATGATAACTTGTTAGATTATCATAGAATTGGATTCATTCAATACATCATATTGAATTAAAACACGTTTCAACATTTAAAATGATTTGTTTATCTATTTATAAATGTTATTAAATATCTTTGAAAGTTATTAGGATACATACAACTGTTAGAATTACCATTATGTAGCCTATAGTTAAATCATAGAATTTCGAGTTGCAGATACAGTCGTTGCATAAGTAGTTGAGAATTAAAAAGTTCGAGTTGTGATATAAGTTCAGAATTGCAGTTAATGATTTGAATTGAGTAGATTAAAGAGATTACATAATTAATCAGTTGCAATAAGTTCAGATTGAGTTAATCATGCATGTTCAAAAATTGGTTCATTTATAATCGTTGAGACATAATCTTAATAGTATGATTACAATTTTCAACTTTAATTATTATATATTTTAAAGACAGTGTAGAATATCTATAATATATTTAATCAGTTAGTTAACATTTTAATTAATCCATTGATAATAAATCATGATTATGTTGAGTGTTAAATTCATTCATAAGTGCTAGTTGCATAATGTATTAGAGTTATTTGTTTCATCGTTGGCGAGAATTGACAACAGTCTTGTAAATGCTTGCAGTTAAGTCAGTTCAGTTGTCATTGGATAGTGAATCGTTGCGATTAATAGTCCGTACATTGAAAGTCAAAGTAGAGTGTGATTATGCAGTTAACTTAACTGATTCAGTAAAATTCAAATGGCGTCTACGTATCATATTAATTATTATCGAGTTGAGGATACTAAATTGTACATAAGGCTCGACTAAATAAGTGCAATAATTGTAAGGATCTTAGTTATACGTATGCTAAGTATAAAATATAATTTGTACTTTATTTAATTTTATGCTACATTCTCGACTCTAATATGAAATAAAAATTCGCATTTTCAAAGAAAATCTGAAATGCATCTTAATGTTTAAGAAAGTATGTCAATCAACAATGCATTTTAACGCAACTCAACTTGATAACGATGATTTATCGACTCGCCAATGGTTAACCGATCTTATAACTGAATCTTAACTCATATCACATTAACTCGTCTCACTTTATCAATATGGATACTATAGTTACCGAACTGTTAGCAACTAATCGAAATGTACTACTTACGAAAGTGACTCTGACTCATTAGTCAATACGTTAACAAATATTTTCAAAGTTATCTTAACTGAACTAATCTAATCGAATATGATACGACTACAAACGACTATTATTCTATACATAATTATCTAAATGATCATTTTCAAGAATATTGCTAAACTAATAGACTATCAAAATGACTTCAGAATGATTCATAACTCGATATTATAGATCGCACTCGACTTTAACTACAATCGTGCGTCATTTATAGACGATTCAACTGAATGATTATAGTAACTCCAACTTTTGACTCCATAACTTTCCATTTAATACTCACTCCGCGAATTAAATCGACTCATTTATCAACTCGCTTAATCCAACGTTATATACTCAAATCGACTTTAATACGACTCGAACTTGTAAAACACTCGATTATGTTAACTGAATTCAATTCATTACTTCCATACTGATTAATCATCTATGTCGTAAATCTGTAATCTACGTCAGTAATTAACTCCGTAATAATACCATATAGTTATTACTACAAGATCCTCTATTGTAAATTGCCTTCATTCCATAAATATTCAGGTTTAATGCAACTTATATAAATGATTCGAGTCTAATCGCAAGTATCTAAAAAGCTTTGTTCAAGTCGAATGATTCGTCGAAGATCGTATCTCAAAGTATCGAAAATTATTATCGTCATATTATCATTTCCTAATGAAAACAATTGTCACAAGAGTGCTCCGTTTTCGGCATACTCCTACGACGCTTCATATACATTATAGAAGTATACAACTAAGCTCTTGATACAAAAAAGTAAAGACTTCTTTCATACTGATTCCAAATTTGATTTATGGAAATTGGCCATTAATATATGATTACGTCCATAATTCTACAAATTAAACATAATTTAAGTTTTATGTGTGTTTTAGAGCTTTTCAATGCATTCTACGCCTAATTAAACATATATTTTACATTACGAAAAGGAAAGACCTCTCAATTGTTCACGACCAATTGACATTTTAATTTCATTCATCATTTCTAATCAAAATGGTAAGCAATATCGTATTCCAACAAACAGTGAACAAGAGTGGGGAAACATAATTCCGAGTCAAATTTGGGCGGAATACATGAGCAGTTCTTTTACTCCGATCTTTACGATAATGAATTCTGGAAGACCCAATTGAATGGGATATGTTTTGGACTAGATAAATTCGATTTTATCTTATCAATCCGGAATGATCTGGATTCACTAAAGACGATCTTCCAAGAGAAAGCAGCTGAGGTAAGTTATTTACTTGTTTAACTTCTAAGCTTTCCCGTTAAATTGAAATTCTACTGTCCCATTTAATTTGTAAAGAACCTTACGCTTTATTTTTTTTTTAATAAGGAGTCTTCACCTAGGATACCTCAACAAGAAGCTTCCAGTAGGACATTCAGTTATCAGCCGACAACATTTGTGTATCCTCAGCCACCAGCCTCAAGCAGCAGCATTCATTCTTACAACCTCCACCAAGTCTTCCAGCAGGAAGTCGTCAGTTATACCGAGTAAAAAGGCTGTTCCTCTGAGAGATTATCCAGAGGATTTGTTCCGTACGCTGACTACAATACTGTACTTAGCAGTCAACAACGTGTTGTCCCTGTGACAGAGACAGGAATACAAAAAATGAGATATGAAAATATATCTCTAGTGGCCTACTCTCAGGAGGCCGACAACTCCATTTCAGAAAATATTCTACAAGATTTAATTCATTTTGGTCAATTGAACTTTAATAAATATCAATTTACTTTTGTGTTGCATGGCAAGGTATCAATGATATTGCCTTGTTTATTTGAAACCCGTAATTTAATTTATTTGAAATACTAAGTACTAAGGATTTTCTTCCTTCACTAGACAAAGATAACCCTCACCGTATTTGATAAAACTTTTAGATTTTTTATATCCTCAATGCTCCTCAACTTTTTACTTAATTTGATCTTGCTATTATTTTGATTCGAGTGTCACTGATGAGTCTTGTATATTCGAAACGCACATCTGACGTATAGAAAATATAATCCTGATACCCGAGTCTGAAAGTATTCACCAGACTACATATATTTTCTTGATACATAAAATAATTATGGTATATATTTTTTATTCGGCAACAAACATCATATATATGTAAATAATTTGAAGAAAACGAATCCCATTTCTTCAATGTTATAATGTCCAAACGCATAACTATTGTATTTTTCCAGTAACGAATATGATCGAAACTGCAAAGCCCCTTTTTTACAAATTGTGTCTATGAAAAGCTGATGGTTTTTACTCCGTATCAAATTCATTGAATGCAATGCAACTGTTTCATTAAACAAGCACTTTTTATAATTTTCACGTCAGAGTGTATTTACGTGTTCACATTTGGCAATCCCTTTAGCCACTATTTACCATTTTATATCCGTCCATCTTTAAATTTTTCAGTCACATCATATTTTAAACTACGTTTTCGGACATAAACCTACAAATTCTTTGATGGGAACACCTGAAAGTATATAGTTTAATTTACCATTAGAATAAATACGATAGCTAAAGTGCTGTCTTATTTTAAAAATATTAAAGGTATATCTAATTTACATAAATCAGGGTTAGGAAACAACTACTATAGTACATGATCTCTACAGAGATTAGTGAACTGAACGAAGTAGCGATAAACATTTGATAAACGCGAAAAATAATGGTCCTCAATGCTCTCCATCTTCGTACTTTATTTAGCCTTTTTAACATTTTTTTTATTCGATCGTCACTGATGAGTCTTTTGTAGACGAAACGCGCGTCTGGCGTAAATATAAAATTTCAACCCATGTATCTATAAAGAGTTTATGTTATAATATTGATTGATTGTTGGTTGCTTAACGTCCAGTTGCAAATATTTCATGCATATTCAAGACGAGAACAAGTTAACAATTAATACAATAGGTAGGTTCTGTAATAGGGGCTTCCGGGATTAAGGCCGGAGAAATTTAGACTGCCACGGGAAATGAGGGTATATTGGATAGGGACAGAAATTTAGCCTTACAACAGGTCACCTACGGACCCCTCAAAGAGTTGTTGCAAGGGTTCTTAACGTGCAAAGAGCGTGGTACTCTCTTTACACGAGGTATCGGATTTAACGTCCCCATTCTGACCGGACGTGGCTGCAAATTTGTACATCCCGCACAACCAAACGGACGCCCTACTTAAGCACGGGTTTTACTGCCGGTCGGAGGAAGACCAATGGTGACCATACTTCTATTCTCCAGTCACCCTTGGGGGTTATGTTATAATAAAGGAAGCAATAATTGAAATCAAATAAGCATATTAATCAACGAACAATTCGAATATGTAATGAACTATGTCTGTTATCTAAAATAATATATATAACAAATAAATTTCATTTTAATGACCTAATTCATTATTAGTTAAACCTAGAAAAATCAGGGACATTTCTTTACTTCTATTGTAATTTTATGTTATATGTTATCTTTTCTAGTCTTTCAAGTTCATGGAAACAACCTAATACATTCAATTTGGTTAATTTGTTACTTTTAACCCAATTATTTTATATAGGAACTATTAAGCAGAAATAAATGATTGATTGATTGTTGGTTGCTTAACGTCCAATGGCAAATATTTCATGCATTTTCAGGATAAAACAAGTTTACAATAAATACAATAGGTAGGTCGTGTAATGATAGAGGCTATTCGGAATGATGGTCGGGGAAATTAGGACTGCCACTGGAAAATGAGGGTATATTGGATAGGGACAGAAATGTGCCTTGAAACAGGCCACCTACGGACCCCTCAAAGAGTTGTTGCCAGGGTTCTTAACGTGCAAAGAGCGTGGCACTCTCTTTACACGAGGTATCGGATTTAACATTCCAATTCTGACCGGACGCGGCTGCAAACTTGATACATCCCGCACAGCCAAACGGACGCCCCACTTTGGCAAGCGTTTAACTGCCGGTCGGAGGAAGACCAAGTGACCATACTTAGCTTCCCCGGTCACCCCGGTGGTTTCCTGTTATATTAGTAATACAATTGTTGTAAGTAACGAAAGATAACCCTTGTTTTCCTGTGACAGGAATATTACAGTTTTCAGCTATTGCATGGACGGTTATTTCATTGATGATTAACTTCCAGTGGCAAATAGTTCATGCATGTTCAGGACGAGATCAAATTAACAATAAATACAAAAGACAAGTCCTGCAATAGAGCCTGGTCTTCGGGGAAGTTTTGACAGCCAGTGGAAAATGAGGGTATATTTGATAGGGACAGAAATTTGGTTTCGCAACAGCAAATAAACTCACTATAGATACCAGGATTTAATTTTGTATTTACGCCAGACGCGCGTTTCTTCTACAAAAGACTCATCAGTGACGCTCGAATCCAAAAAAATTAAAAAGGCCAAATAAAGTACGAAGTTGAAGAGCATTGAGGACCAAAATTCCTAAAAATTTAGCCAAATACGGCTATGGTAATCTTCCTGAGGTAGAAAAGCCTTAGTAGTTTAAATTTTTTTGTAAACAGTTAATTTATATATATGACCATATCAATGATAATTCATTTCAGCACAGAAGTGCTGACTACTGGGCTAAAAGAGTCTAATCTCAAATAATACTGCAAGTCCCTGGGAGTTCTCGACTGAAAAAAAAAACATGGAATAGTACATCAGACAGCACCAAAAAATACTATACACGAACAACTGATCAAGTATTATCACATATATGTGAATTAATTGCACCTGGTCAGTCTGATGAATTAAAGAAAGCGAAATTATATTCTGGAAATACAACTTCATTATCTGAAGAAGAATTTATATTAACATGATCTAAGATGTACATGCAGACTGAAAATAATGCATTAAGGTCACAACTGCTTGCTATTCTGTCAAAAATATACACTAAATCGACAGATATATATATATAGGTACATGCCTAACATTTCAAGCTACAAATATTATCAGTCTAAAAAATAAGACATTGAAACCACAGGATTGGTTGACATGGTCAAAGAAAAAAACCACCCCAGACAAAGGATGAACACTGTCAAATTAAAGCTTTTTATGACATTCTTTACTGACTCATGTTATGTTCATTCAGTTACTAATGGAACACGTTATATAAAATTTACTTATTTAACACGCATATTAAGAACAAACCTTTATTTAGTTCCTAACATAAGAAGTTGACCTTTCCGCTGGCCTAGCTCGATTCAACAATTCGTTGTCAAAACGTTTAAAAGCAAACCCATCAGGTTAAAGGCTCGACTATCTATTGTCTGTTTTCAATAAATTATCATCTTAATTCCGATATTCATATTTTTATGCCGAACATCTTTTTAAAGATTTATTCGCTACTGCTTGCTTAACATTCAGTGGAAAATATTTCATGAATATAAAGTTAATCGAAGAAACAATTGGGTAGGTTTTGCCATCCTGAGATAGGGTCATGTTCAGTAGCCATATTCTCTAATTTGGTAGAATTCGGCTATGGGGGACAAATATTTAATATTCGACTTTACCTGGGATGGTGATGTTTTGACCCCAGTTCAGCATTCAACCCCACAAACCGAGAAACATAGAGATCATTGTACTTTAATTCATTAACACCGTATTATAATTGTTGTTCGGGATGAACTTTTCCTAGTAAAATGGTGTGGCTATCCGGACACAAGAAACAACGTAGAAGCCCACATGCCACATTGACCAGAGATCACTCTCAGAATGCATACCCAGCATTATTAACCCTCATCGACTAAATGCAGCAGAATACACATTTGAAAATACCGGTATCATTCAAAATAGACTGAAAACCGGCAATAGATGCCAGTCCGTGTCTTCAAGATTTGACTTGGATGTATAAAGATATTGTTTTCAAACAGATGAAACTGAAATACTGAATTTGGTAGACGATTTCAGTAGACTGCCACTTACAGAGTCGAGGAATTATCGGATTAATTCTACTAGACAAGGACTAATAATTGATTTTCCTATCAGACTTTCGCCGAGACTACATTTTAGGAAAATATTTGTACGGACTGAGGATGGCAGTGTTTTACAAAAACTGTTACCAATTGAAACAGTTAAAATCATAATACCAAGTCGTCTTTGTTAAATAACACTGAATACAAATACACTGCAAGTTAAAGATGTCTGACAATTAGAAAAAGTATGACAAAGTGAAATTTCAGGACACTGTAGAGATTGGCACACATGCACCAAACCTTAAAAAAATTGTTTTAGAAAAGGACGTAACGCTAATTACTCTTGATATTAAACATTCTTTTCTCCGTGAATTATTTAAAGCAAGTCATTCTTTTCCAAATTTAACACATGTCGAAATATTTACCTTAAAGTTTATCGCTTAGTTCAGTGTGAAAGACAGACTTTACAAAATTTCATCAACCATAGCATAATTGTATGAAAAACATGGTGGTGGTAATCAAAAGGCTAAATTAGATGGAAAAATAACAAAGATTTGATGTGCTTAGAAAAGAGGTTATACATGATTGATTGATTGATTGTTCGTTGCTTAACGTCCAGTGGCAAATATTTCATGCATATTCAGGACGAGAACAAATTAACAATAAATACAATAGGTAGGTTCTGTTATAGAGGCGTCCGGGATTAAGGTCGGAGAAATTTAGACTGCCACGGGAAATGCGGGTATATTGGATAGGGACAGAAATTTAGCCTTGCAACAGGTCACCTACGGACCCCTCAAAGAGTTGTTGCAAGGGTTCTTAACGTGCAAAGAGCGTGGCACTCTCTTTACACGAGGCATCGGATTTAACGTCCCCATTCTGACCGAACGTGGCTGCAAATTTGTACATCCCGCACAGCCAAACGGACGCCCCACTTTAGCAAGGGTTTTACTACCGGTCGGAGGAAGACCAATGGTGACCATACTTCTATTCCCCAGTCACCCTTGGGGACAAGAGGTTATACATTCCGATGAACTATCAGACAGTCTTGAATAATGTAAGTATGAAAATGTAACATTAACAGTGAGATGTCCGCAAATGTACTGAATCAGAAGTAGAGAAAAAACTCACCAACGCTCAAGATATTTTGACCACTGTATGCTCGGCGGAGGATAATCTAAATTATGTGAACCATGGAAAACCCCTGGACGCAGTTAGCGGTCACGAAAAATGAACATTCTTAAAAGCAACATTAAAAATGCCTTATGGTTTTCAGAGTCGTACGGACTTCAACCAACCAACATCATTTTCCACGATTCACTGGGAAGTTCTGTTAATCTTGAAATTTGTACAAACAACAAAGATAGGAAAAAATGAAAGAGGTTCTTTTTTTTTTTTGTTATGGACAGTAGCCACGATTTAAGATACCCTTCCGAAGCTACATTTAATTATAAATATTAGGGACAATACGAACAATAATTTGGAAATTTATAGAACACCTGGCAACAAACCCGTATCATATGTTAGATTCCTCATGTTGTATACATAATTTCGTTATTTAAAAAGGGTTGCTAGTTCACAGTCTGTTATCTGTATCATTCTGGAATCGGAAAGGGTTATTCCGTATCCGGCATGATATTAACGCTCTCTCTCTCTCTCTCTCTTCTTGTCAATTCAGGTAGCAGATGTAATTTTAATTGAGAGCCAAATATTATAAGAAAAACTATTTTATTTGTGTTTATTTGTGTCCTTAACATATAAAAGTCCCCCAAGGATACAGAACTCAATTTCTTACGGACTGAACTCCGGAAAATGATGGAAAAACGATCAAACATTCCAGAGAAAATCAAGATAAAAATATCAGGAGATGGAACAAAAGTAAGCCGAATTTCCAACTATGTTGTGATATCTTTTACTCTTTTAGACGAACAAGCAAAACTGCCGAGTAATGGGCAAGTTGTTCTGGCAATTGTAAAAACATCTGAACAATATGACACTTTAGATACCTGTTTGTTTCCAGTGTATAACGAAATAACTTCTGCCGGTGAAATTGAAATCCAAGATAGAAAAATTAAGCTCGGAAGGGTTTTTTGGGAGGAGATATGAAATTTCTCCAAATATGCCTATGCTTAGGATCATCTACCGGAGAGTTCGTTTGTCCTTCCTTGGTGCTAGAATTATATGTATTAGTGAAAGCCTATAGACTTTTCTATAATTTTGATCTAATTTGTCACAATAGTGTAACACTACACGGTAAAAATATTTTTTGGATAGAGCAGGTGTTTTTTTTTTTTTTAATTTGCGTTTTCTGTCTTAAATAAATGCACTACGATATAACAGTTTTCTTGGACCAGTGTTTGTTTTATGTCTGTTTTATTCTTCCTATTTTTTTTACTAGTATTATTAGTTTTTCAGGGAACAGCTGGATAGACATGCAGACACCCTTAAACCAATGTGCTGGTCTAAAAACTCCTCACAGAGATCAAATTTAAAGAACATAAAGCGTAGAAACGGAGAAAAAACTATTCGAAAATAATACAGATGTTACGGGGTCTATAGGACAGCTTCAATCAGAAACCCCTAAAAGAGAGTCTAAAAACACTGACAAACTATAATTATTAATTTAGTTTTTCACTTTCGACTTATGAGTGTGATTAACCATTTGGTATCTTTCGCCTCTCTTTTCCAAACATGGGCAATAAAGTTTGTATTTTATTATTGTTTTTTATAACACATTCAGTACAAGAAATGTAGTGCACAAAGAATACATTTGCGTAAATTACAAGGAGTCATTTGCTCATGCAGCAAAATATCGTCAGTAAATAAATACTCCGACAAATTTACAATACTAATTATTTTACATTTTTTTATTCAGTTATTGACTATTTAATTTATAGGCAAACTTTTACTTCCATTTTTCTATAAAATTATTGACGTTTCCGGCGCTAATTATATTTACCGTCTTCATGACGTTAATTATTCTATAATGATGTTATTTCAATCGCAAACGGGTAGAAGGCTCAAGCAAATCAATCAAAAGAAGAATGAGATACCTCGTTGAAAATGTTGACTGAAAGAGTTCTATAAATGGAGGCTCACTTGGAGTCGGAGAGTAAAAAAGTTGAAGAATACAGGAGAATATGTGAGGAGGAAAAAAATATAAAGAGAAAGCATGCAGGTAAGCTTTGAAAAGCAGCATTTGCGCGCTACAGTTAATGAGCAGAAGGCTCAAACAACTGATATGAAATAAAACATGAAATCAATCAATCACAGTCTGGAGTCTAGAAAGAAAAAAAAGTAGAACATTTGACCCGAGACTGTCCTGCTATCTCCTCTTGAAATAGAGTCAACCAGAAAAATTGCACGTCTGCCTACATGTTGAAACAGTTATTGGACTTGTAAGAAACAATTACACCATTTTGCAAGATACATTGCCAATTGACTTCACAGCTACTTTTTTTGGTAATTGCAAGCTAGGGTGGCGTATACTTCCATATATGAAAAGAAATCATATTTACAGGACCTCACATAGACTGCATTTAATTTTGATTCTCAGAGAGAAATGACTCATCGTGACGTTTTAAGGTTTTTCGTCCAGGAACAAGTGTCCTCTGTCGCTTATAAATTACCTGAATTAGACACATTCACATGGTACAAAGAACAATATATCAAAGAATCAGTGACAATCAAGGAATGGCAATACTCTTGGGACTTGCTATGAATGATACAGTTTTTCAGGGCCATGGGAAATGAGGGTATATTGGATAACCTTGCAACAAGTCACCTTCGGACCGTTCAACTGTTTGTTGCAAGGGTTCTGAACGTGGAAAGCGCGTGGCACTCGCTTTACACGAGGCATCGGATTCTGACCGGACGTGGCTGCAAATTTGAACATCCCGCCATTCTAAATGGACGCCCCCACTTTGTCGAGGGTTTTACTGTCGGTCGGTTGAAGACCAATGGTAACCATACTTAAATTCCCCAATCACCCTACGGGATCTGCACGTTGTTTTCGTCGTGTAAAAGAAATGGTAAATGATTTTAGATTTTATAATGTTTTGTTGGTGAAATTTAATTTACCTTTAAACTAAAGTTTTTGCAAATTGAAAGACTTTTTGTACGATTTAAAAAAAAAATCTTTGTTTTAATATTTACATGATTTACTAGAATAGCTCTCGCTGCCTTATAGTCTTTTTCAGCTGATGCGGGGTAAAAAGTAAAATCACAAAAATATTGAACTCCGAGGAAAATTCAAAACGGAAAGTCCCTAATCAAATGGCAAAATCAAATGATAAAACACATCAAACGAATGAACAACTGTTATATTCCTGACTTGGTACAGGCATTTTCAAATGTAGAAAATGGTTGATAAAGTAATAAACAATCGATCTATCAGAAACAAATTTCTATATAATCTTAATAGTGTGTGGTTCATAAAGTGTGTTATATTCAATCTTTTATGGTAATATTCTTTACAAAACACAAAAATGTCAGTATTCACCTCAAAAGCTAACAAAACCTTTAACCAGACTTATTAAGAAGGGATATAGTTACGATACTGTTGTCAGATCATTAAAGATTGCATACTTTGGCTTTAATACTGATTCACATATAGGGTCGTTGCATCGGAATTAAACACATTTATTTTAATACCATTTGTTGGCATGACACGGGTAATGTTCTTCTCGTATATTGTATGATGGTATAATACTAAACCCCTAACGGGAGGGATTGTGCCTGATATTCATATGATGAAGACATAATCTTTCAATCAGTTTAATTGAGGTCTGGAGCTGGCATGTCAGTTACTACTAGTAGTCTGGTGTTATTTATGTATTATTGTCATTTTGTTTATTTTCTTTAGTTACCTCTTCTGACATCGGACTTCTCTTAAACTGCGTTATACTGTGCGTTTGTTTTTTCTACATTGGCTAGAGGTATAGGGGAGGGTTGAGATCTCAAAAAACATGTTTAAACCCGCCGCATTTTTGCACCTGTCCCCAAGTCAGCAGCCTCTGGTCTTTGTTAGTCTTGTATGATTTTTAATTTTAGTTTCTTGTGTATAATTCGTGAGTTTCTCATTGCATTGAATACCCGTTGGTGGACTTCGGCTGTTGTCTGCTCTATGGTCGGGTTGTCTCTTTGTTCAATCATTTTTTGTTTACTCTTAGCAGTTGACAAGTTCCTTAAGTATTTCGGTTTGACAGAATCGTGTAAAGGGTGCTTCTCGCATCTCCTGAACACTAAAGATAATCAGACTGCAATACTCTAGGGACTGTCAGATATGAAATATTACATTCCTGGAGGAATGAAACCATCAAAAAGAAGGGAATTTGTGACATGGTACAAGGAACAAACGTACCATTCAGAACCATTATGGTTGGCATTAACCACTTATAGTAAAAATGTTGTTTTCGCACCATATTACGATTCACTGTCGCTAGAAGCTTAGGAAATGTACCAAACAAAGTTAACTTCTGTCGCCGACAAAAAAAAAGTTTCATGCCGTATAAGAGATAAATGGAACACTAACCTAAGTACCTGACCTATGGGGATATCTACACATACTTGATTGATACGCCATCGATATTCACTAGAGATTCTATGACATCCAGCAAATCATTAGATATTTTACTATTCATTCATTAATAAACTTCTTTGAAATTTGCACATTTTCGATTTATTTTCACAAAAAATCAGTTCGGACAGGTGTGAAGTCGCACCTTATTACCTTGTGTGGAAATGTGTATTTGTTAACCTTGTGCGAAAATCTGTGTATTCATGTGAACATCATGTTTTTGTTAGTATATACAATATTTGTCTTCCTAAGTGTCCGAGGGGATCGAGCTTGAAACCTGAATTGATAGTACAAAACTTTGACTGTACATATCTGTCGCCAATAGACAGTAAAGCCATCTATCGTATTTGAGTTTAAACTTTAATATATAAACCCTTTCAGGTCAAAGTCTTGAAGATGTGTGATTGTGTAGGGCAAAATTTTCGGTAACTATTAAAGTAGTACGTATACGCGAATCGGCATAAACCTCAAGCTTTATTGATAAAGCATATACTGTAGTTAAAGTAGTGTAAATGTAATCCTTTGAGTCATGTCTCAATAACTCTTAACTGTCATGGACGACTTAAATCGACACCAGTATATTTGACTCTTCATACTAGCAACAACAAAATTATTTACCATACAGGTATAAAAATTTTGTCGTTGCTAGTATACATACATACATTCATTCCATTTAGGTCACTCTATTAAGACTATTTGTCCTTTAAAGTAACTTATCAACATAGATATCAATTGAAATAGTTTTAAAAACATATATTTATAGCGACGTAAACATCATGAAATCATGTCTGCACAATTGTTCGTCGGTGACGCGTTACACATGTAAATAATTTTGTCGTTGCTAGTGTCTAGAGTTGAACATTCAGCATGAAAGAAATTAACTGCGGCAACAATATCCGTCAGCAAATGCATACAAAACTAACAAACTTTAAACGAAAACTTCAATATAATATTTTAAATTAAATAGTAATCATAAAATTGAGAATGGAAATGGGGAATAACTATAACAACACCTGGATTCATGACCGAAATGGTCATAAGTATTAGTGTGTTATTCAATATTTTGTCACTAACTTATTTCTTCTACTTATTTTTTTTCTTATATACCTGTATAAATTAAGGTATATAGGGAAAAAAATTCTGAGACAAGTGCTTGTAACTTACAGTTAGTATTATTAAAATTATATTTCCTAAGCAATTATTTTGTTTCTTTATTGAGTTCAAAATAATGCATAATGTTTAGAAATATTAATAACTCTGCTCTGTAAAAGAAGCAGTTAATGGCATAATGAAGTATCCCTCAAGTGTATGGATATATGGTCAACATTGGTCTTCCTCGACCGGAAGTACAACCGTTGTTAAAATGTGGAGTTCGGGAATGGAGCCGGTCAATCATTTGCCTTGTGTGAAGAGAATGCCACGCTCTTTGCTCCTTGAGAACCATTTGAACACCTCCTAAATGAGTCCGTAGGTGACCTGTTACAGTTCACAAATTCTGTCCCCATCTTAAATACCTATATTTTCCAGTGGCAGTCAGGACTATCCGACCTTCATCCTGGGTGGCCTCTATTACAGTATCCACCTATTGTATTTATTGTTAATATGTCTTAAACATTCATGAAATATTTGCCACGGGACGTGTAACAAGCGAACAACCATTTGGCTTCATAAGGGGGTTATGGTTAATTGCCGGAGTCAAATCTGGGTTATCTTCAGTGTATATAGAATTAACCTAAATAAAAGTTATTTATATATTTCATGAAGATTGAGATATCCTTGCTGGGGCCCGGCCCAAGTTGGCCTTTACATTTATAATACCAGTATACGTTCATCTGTCATTTAAATTGTTAAGCAGTGGTTAATTGGACTTTTTGCTGTCATTGAAACTCAACGACCAATGATGAATATTGTTGGTGGGGTGTTGTGGTCCTGTCGAAAAACATAAAAGTAAGCTGTAACAACTGAATGTGGTTTCTTGTAACTGCGGCATACAAAAATACAAGATAAAGATACAAAACACCCCATTAAAGCTAACAGTAGTGTGTTATTTCTGAATAAAGTACTAAACATTAACAGTTTTTTTTTTGTAAATTTGTCAAATTTAATATGGTAAAAATCCCAGATATTTGCTTGTTGGTTGCGTAACGTCAAGTAGCAAATGTTTCATGCATATTCAGGACGAGAACAAATTGACAAGGTTCTGTAAATAGGCGTCCGGGATTAAGATTGGAGAAATCTTGATTTCCACGGGAAATGAGAGTATATTGGATAGGGAAATAAATCTAGCGTTGTAACAGGTCACCTACAGACTCCTCAAAGAGTTATTGCAAGGATTCTTGAAGTGCAAGGAGCGTTGCACAGCCAAACGGACGCCCCACTTTGGCAAGGGCTTTACTGCCGGTTGGAGGAAGACAAATGGTGACCATACCTCTGTTCCCTAGTAACGTCAAGTAGCAAATGTTTCATGCATATTCAGGACGAGAACAAATTGATAAGGTTCTGTAAATAGGCGTGCGGGATTAAGGTTGGAGAAATTATGACTTCCACGGGAAATGAGAGTTTATTGGATAGGGAAATTAATCTAGCGTTGTAACAGGTCACCTACAGACTCCTCAAAGAGTTATTGCAAGGATTCTTGAAGTGCAAGGAGCGTTGCACAGCCAAACGGACGCCCCACTTTGGCAAGGGCTTTACTGCCGGTTGGAAGAAGACAAATGGAGTCCATACCTCTATTCCCTAGTGAGGGCTAAAACAACAGATAAATCCCTTACCCCTGGGTAATAAAATAGATAATATAGCATTGTAATGCTATTATTTTATTATTTTAAAGGTCTTCTGTATACAAAATAATAACTGCTTTTAATCTATGCAAAAAACAACAGATAGATAGGCATACAGTAAGATGTGAATTTGAGACAAAGACATGACTGGATACTTCATACTTAATAGTTTCATACAGGTTCTAAGGAATTCATGTCAGAAAACATGAACATAGGATAAGCTGACATTAATTTAAGTCTTGTTTTCAAATTGAAACATGGTGTGGGTGTATCAAATCTACTGTAAATGAAAAGTAAGAGTTTTTGCAGTGATTTCTTTTAGGCTATGATTCTGACAAATTATTATTGTTGTGAGAAAAAGTATTTTTCAACAGTTTTCTATATGAATAAATGTTTGTATAGGTTGAATTGCTGTTTCATAAACCACGCCTCTTTTGGGGAGATATATAATTTTCCTTTTAACCTGAAGTTCAGTGGTTGTCGGTTGTTGATGTGGTTAATAAGTGATTCTCTTTTTTTTTTATATAGATAAGACCGTTATTTTCCTGTTTTTATGGTTTTATACTAGTATTTTTTTGGGCCCATGATAGCTAGCTGTTCGATGTAAACCAAGGCTCGTGTTAAAAGGCGTACCTTGACCTTTAATGGATTATTTTTAAAGATAAACTCATCAAATATACCAGGATCAAAATTTTGCATTAGCGTCAGACACGCGTTTCGTCTACAAAAGGCTCGAATAAAAAAAAAAGTAAAAAAAGGCCAAATAAAGTACGAAGCTGAAGAGCATAGAATCAAAAATTCCAGAAAGTTTTCCCAAATACAGCTAAGGTGATCATTGTCACTTGGATGGAGAGTTGTCTCATTGGCACTCATATCGTATCTTATTTTTTCTATACACATATTACTTGCCAACCGAGGCCTCTCGCGTCTATACATATTACCTTCTAATTGTTCGTCCTTTAACAAAGATCTCAAATTCCTCGAATATTTATCAAAGCTTTCTATCCAGTAAACCCTAATTGGTCTTTCTCAAATCGAAATGTAAAAAAGAGATATTACCTAATGTATATGATGCGTCTTTAATAAATGGACATTAACGAAAATTTAAAAAAAACACGAATGGAATTCCTCTATATGTCCCGACATGTTACCTTCGAATTGTTCGTCCTTTAAAAGAGCCCTGATTACCCAAATTACTGGCAAAGCCTTTTCCACAGAAAAACAGGTTGAAGCTGAGCGTTCCTGCCACATACGGGATTCGAAATCATAACCTCAGTGTTGGAAAAACCAGTGATACATTAGTTGGACTAAGACCAATTAGCCACAAAGGTGATTATACATCCGGACATATTACCTTCTGATTTTTCGTTCTTTAACAAAGATCTCAGATTCCTCAAATATATATCAAAGCTTTCTCCCCAGAAAACCTTGATTTTTTTTAAAATAAAGAGATATTACCTTATTTATATGATGCGTATTTAAGAAATGGACATAAACGAACATTACCCAAAAAAAAAAAAAAAAACACGAATGTAATTACTAAGTACTAAACAAAATTCCTCTGTATATCCCGACATGTTACCTTCTTATATGTCTTCCTTTAACATAGAGCTCAAATTACTCAATCCCCCAAGGGTGACTGGGGAATAGAAGTATGGTCACCATTGGTCTTCCTCCGACCGGCAGTTAAACCCTTGCTAAAGTGGGGCGTCCGTTTGGCTGTGCGGGATGTACAAATTTGCAGCCACGTCCGGTCAGAATGGGGACGTTAAAATCCGATGCCTCGTGTAAAGAGAGTGCCACGCTCTTTGCACGTTAAGAACCCTTGCAACAACTCTTTTTGAGGGGTCCGTAGGTGACCTGTTGCAAGGCTAAATTTCTGTCCCTATCCAATATACCCTCATTTCCCGTGGCAGTCTAAATTTCTCCGACCTTAATCCCGGACGCCCCTCTTACAGAACCTACCTATTGTATTAATTGTTAATTTGTTCTCGTCCTGAATATGCATGAAATATTTGCCACTGGACGTTAAGCAACCAACAATCAATCAATTAAATTACTCAAATTTCTGTCAAAGCCTTTTCCTCAGAAAAAAGGTTTGAAGCTGACCACGTGCGGGATGCGAACCCTTAACCTCAGATTTAGAAAAGCTAGTGATACAGAAGTTGAACTAAGACCGATCACCGAGGCCCTTATAGATCCGGACATATTTCCTTCTGATTTTTCGTTCTTTAACAAAGATCTCAGATTCCTCAAACATCTATCAAAGCTTTCTCCCCAGAAAACCTTCATTGTAGTTTTCATATCGAACTGTAAAATTAAAAAAAATTAGTAATACTTAATTTTTATAACGCTCATTTTAGAAATAGAAATGAAACGACTATTAAAAAAGACCAAATGAAGTTACTTAACAAAATTATTTCCACTTGGCATATTTATCTTCCACAATGACATAATTCTTTAAGTGATCTAGTTCCTAATTACATATGTCAATTTTTTCATGAATTTAGATAAACTAACAGACCGATAGCTCTATAAAAAAATAAAAAGCCGATGTTTTATTGAAAGTCCCTGCTATAGTCAAATGATAAGTATTTGTGCGAAGCTTTCAAATTTCGATGACCAATTTATATCAGCCTAAAATGCAGGTGAAAGTCCGGTTTGTTGAAATCCAGACACGTTTTCAAATTGTGCTAAAATATTGAGCTAAGCTCTCTTTATTGGAAGTAGACGGTCTCTTAATAAATTTCGGTGCTGATATAGCCTTCAACTTTGAAGGTTTATTAAACTTGGCTGGTTAATTTTTTGAAGACTGAGGTTCCAGGGGACACTCAGCAAATTCTGCCTCCTTCAGAATTTGTAGCTGGTAATATATCTATATCACCATCATGGGGTCCTGGTTTATTTTCCTGACATTCTTTAAATCTTTTCTCTTTAAGTTTCTTTCAGAAAACATGCGAAGGTAGACTACTCTAAATTTTGTTTCTAATGTTTCCCCAATATATAACTATGCAGCAAGGAGATGATAGCATTGTGAACTCGATGGACACTTGCTAGTTTCTTTAGGAAGGAGGCTACATCATGAACCTTTTTTTGTATTCCTATGACCATAAATGCATTGTGAAGTTCAATAGATGACACATAACTGCTGCATTCCAATGGTCACCTGCGTCATGTATGTAGCAAGGGGATAATCGTTAGCCAAAGGTGAAGTGGTTTCCATTATTTCAATTTGATTAACTTTATTTCCTGTGCCCCCCAAGGGTGACTGGGGAATAGAAGTCACCATTGGTCTTCCCCCGACCGGCAGTAAAACCCTTGCTAAAGTGGGGCGTCCGTTTGGCTGTGCGGGATGTACAAATTTGCAGCCACGTCCGGTCAGAATGGGGACGTTAAATCCGATGCCTCGTGTAAAGAGAGTGCCACGCTCTTTGCACGTTAAGAACCCTTACAACAACTCTTTGAGGGGTCCGTAGGTGACCTGTTGCAAGGCTAAATCTTTGTCCCTATCCAATATACCCTCATTTCCCGTGGCATTCTAAATTTCTCCGACCTTAATCCCGGACGCCCCTATTACAGACCCTACCTATTGTATTTATTGTTAATTTGTTCTCGTCCTGAATATGCATGAAATATTTGCCACTGGACGTTAAGCAACCAACAATCAATCAATCAATCAATATACCCTCACTTCCCGTGGCAGTCTAAATTTCTCCGACCTTAATCCCGGAAGCCCCTATTACAGAACCGACCTATTGTATTTATTGTTAATTTGTTCTCGTCCTGAACATACATGAAATATTTGCCACTGGACGTTAAGCAACCAACAATCAATCAATTATTTCCTGTGATTTTTTTGTTCAACTTCCTTCTCCTTCAGACATTTTGCCATACCTTTTCTTACTAAATGCAAAGCTTTCCCTTAGTACATTCAAAGTAAGAGTTGCAACATTTGACGATCCTTGATTTCTCTTTGCTTGTCGCGCTAAATCGTCGAATGTTTCTCATCATCATCGTTTGGCCTTTTTTGTCAACTCGTTTAGACCGAGGAGAATTTAAGACTTATTGCGATTGACATGTAAAGCTGGACTATTTTACCTTTTTCTTTCAACTCTTTTATGTTATCCTACTTTGACTATTCTAAATCTGCTGATTTGCACAATATCATAATTCTAATAATGTGAGGTTTTCATCTCCCGAATTAGAATGTTTATAAAAAAAAAACTTATGGGAAAATATCATATTTGTTAGAAACACAAAGAACAAAGCCGGGAATGTTAACCCGTAAATCCTCACAAACTAGAACTGTTTTTGTATGAACCCGCCGTAGCGTAGGGTGTATTAGGTTTTACCCGTGTCCGTACGTTCGCACGTCCCATAGTTGGTTTCCGTTCATTAACCTTAGTTTACCTCAACCAAGTGTTATGAAACTTAACACAATGTTTATTACCACAAAACACATATCAAGTTTGAATGTTGGTGACGTCACTATAACCATTCTAGAGTTATGCCCCTTTACCAATTGAAAAATTGCTGAATTTTTTGTTTCCGTTCTCTCACTTTAGTCTGCCTATACCAAATGTTATAAGAAGATGTGGTATGAGTGTCAATGAGACAACTCTTCATCCAAATCATAATTTATAAAAGTACCTTAAGTTAGCCTGAACCAAATGTTATGAAACTTATACACAATGCTTTTTACTACATAACATATATCAAGTTTGAGTTTTGGTGGTGTCACTCAAACAGTTTTTGTTCAGTATTGAATTGAATAGTTTTCCTATACACATATTAATTGCAATACCTCTGTAGTTTTCAGGTTTAGATGGATCCTCAGTTTTAAAAATTGGACAAATATATGCTGATGACCACTTTTCTTGCATATTTTCCTGAAGAAAATACATGATTAAACAGTTTTTGAAATGATGTAGCCAATATTCTGGCAACACTCTTCAATATTTCATTTGGGAGGCCATCTAAACCGACTGCCTTTCCACGTTTTAACTTACAAATAGTGTCTAACACCTCTTTGGAGTTATTCTAAAATCCACTTCATTGAACGAGTGGCATAATTCCATGTGTTTGAGTATCTTGTCAATTTGATTAATTTCAGATTCATATTTATCTGGTATTTTATTTGGTGATTTAAAGTAGGTATACCAAACATTTGTATTTACTGTTTTTTCTGAACCCTCCTTTTTATCATCTGTTAGTGACTTGATTAAATTCCAGTATTATTTTGGATTATCTTTTTCCTTAACCCATCAAGACTGTCAATATTTTTTTGTTTAAATTATCTCCTTATTCGTTTACGTGATTTACTGTATTCTCTATAGCTGGCTTTCTGTTTGCTTAAAAGTATAAGCAGCAAGCTTCCTCAAATATAAAGTGTTTCAAACAATGTTTTCCATGTAACAGCTTTGTATTCCTTGATTGACTGGAATAACACTGATAAGGGAAAGGGAAGAAACCTATTAATTTTAGGGTCAACGGTCACTATAACGAAATAAACAATGAGCAAAATCCGTAATGCATAGTCAGCCAGGAAAGGCCCCGAAATGTAGCACATTTATTTTTACCCTGGTCCGTACGTACGTGCCTCAACCAAATATTATGAAATTTATACAGAATGCGTATCACCACATAACATAGATCAAGTTTGAAGTTTGGTTTTTTAATGTTCTAGAGTTATGCCCCTTTACGAGTGAAAAAAAAAAATGCTGAAATTCTCTTATATGAGTAGTATGTAGGTAGGGGTTTTACTGTCTCTTTGTTGATATCATTATAATCTGGAGTACGGAGTCTTTGATGTATTTACAACAAAGAATTTCAAACTGGGGTGATCCGGCTCAGATCACCCCCTTGAAGAAAAAAAGAGCTGGGATGTAAACTACTTGATTGTCTATAATGGTCCTTTGTATCCCAATGAATTCTTTGGTAAACTATTAAGCAACGCTTCGAATACCAGATAATTAGTTTGGTGTTTAAAGCTCTTCAATTACTTGAGTACTTTGTTGTCTAATCTAGTTTGCTAATGGATATCATATTACTCAAAAGGCATTTTTGTTTCGCGTTGATTTATTCGTTTGAATTGTTTCACATTTTGTCATGTCGGGGCATTTTATCGCTGACAACACTGTATCGGGTTTGCTCGTAAAGTTGAAAGCCGTACAATTACCTATAGTTGCAGTAATCAGCTTTAGTTTAACTCAGTATGTTAGGGACGACCACTTTATATTCGGAAAGGGGGGGGAGAGAATTGCGAAAAAATAATAGTCTGGCCCGGTTGTAAATGAATTTCCCACCAAAAATAAACCCTACCCCTAAAAATAGTAACTGGTTGTCTCCTTAAATTTCCCATTGGCAATATTACCACTTCTCCTTTTTCAAAACTATTGAAGAAACAATGCAACACATTGAAAGATATATTTTATTTAATTACCTTGGCTTAAATATATGTTAGTATACAGACGTTCATAATAGGCTTAAATATTCTTTTCACCAATATGGAGTTTTCATATGCCATGATCTGGTCAGCAATCAATGTAACGCAATAACAAACTTCAAAACATGTGAAAATTACAATAGTAACAGGTAAGTTTATAAAAAAATCACATTATGATGGGTATATAACTATAAATATTTCACAGTTCAACGGATGCCCATATCTTTGGGGGCTTAGACTTGTCCTCTTGTCGGTACTTCTGTGGTGAACATCGTCTGCATGTGTGGAGTACAAGAAAGGTGACTGTGGTGGTATAACTTGGAGAGGCATTAGATTGAAGTTGAAAGTAGGATTACCCGACATCGAAGCATTAGGATGTTTAGGATTTTACGAAGGATGCATGGATACTGTATATTGGTTAAATAAGTGATGTGGTTGAGGTTGTTGTGGTACACTATCATAATTAACTGAAAGGTATAGCGGAATCATGTTATAAGGAGTTGGATGGTGTTGAAGAACTGTTTGTTGAAATTGGTGATTCTGGTATGGCATATTGCTATACGTCTGCGAAACATTATGGTTTGATTGAACAGCTTTCAATTCGCGTTTCTTTTCATCTGCCTTTTCTACCATTTTAGGAAGCTTAATTCCGTCATTTTGTGTGACAGGTGGGATTTTATTATTATAAATTGACTTGAGACACATAAGATGGCGCATCAGTATACTTGGTTTCGAATATTTCAACGGGTCTACTTTTATTAAACGGGTTTTCATGAATTTCATTAATGAAGCATCATTTCTTACTTTGTACTCGGAGAACTGGATTTGCTCTGTGATTAGGGACTCTACTTCTTGGCGTATTTTTCGAATTTTCGTTTGTAATGCTTTTCTTTCCTCGCGAAACTCTTTGTGTTTTTCTTTCTATACACAAATCAGAAAAGTAGAACATCGGTCATTGTATAGAGCCATCCGTTTCATTTTTTATGACCCAGGATAATAAAAATGTATTTACCTATTTAATTACAAATTCAAAAGCTTTTACTGTAAACCTTAATATGTTAACATCATTACACATGCCCCTGGTGGATCGCTATCCTTGCCGTGGTCGGGGGGCTTGCGTGTCTCTGTGACCCTGAGAGCTATGCCAGCTGGAGCTTCGTCTCCTGGTAGGGTTACCCATGCTGGACAGGTCGAAGGGTAGAGGCCAGACTAAAGTGATCCGAACATCGTACGAGTTGCCCGATGTTTTAAATAAAATAGGCTCTCCAACCCGTTAGCCGTGGGTTGCTACCCGTGTCGGTGGTTGACGAGATCCTTGCGGATGAGGGCTGTAGCCAGACTCCTTACGGTCAGAAAATACCCGGACGGACGAGACTACAGTTCAATAAGCTGCTTTGGCTCTGATATCATCTAAACGGGAGGTCGGATGGACCCGGTCCGATCAATCGGCTGGTCATGCCGAGCCCTTCAGTTAATCCTCAACAATAAGCTTTCTTGTAACAATTGTCATATACATGTATTTAAATTAAGCTATTTATATTTCGGATAACTGACGAAGGCGATGGCTCATGGGTCAATCAAGTGGTACGCTTTCTATTTCGCTTGATGGATACGCTCTGCTTGAGTATACTATTCTTGGAACATCTGGTGCTTTCCGCAGTGGATCTTGGGTGCTAATTTTGGGAAGAGCTACATTATACTTGGAGCTCTTTTTCAGCATTAGCACTTGACCCCAACTCGCCACGGAAACACAGCATCGCCCTTGTAGGCACTCCGAGGTGGGTGGATGACAAGAATGGTGAACCTTTCTCTTTCTTATGGCACATCAAAACCAACCCTCTAAATCAGCTTTAATACATAAAAAGAAAATGTGATGATACAGTGCCCTGTCGGGAAGATGACAGTTGGCCCAGATTTATTGTAATAAAAGGTACAGATGAAAACCAATTTCAAAAATATCTCCCTTTGTGATTCACAAACAAATACAAAGCGTTGCTGGTACTGTTAAAAAGTTTCAAAATGAGATCAGGGAATTTGTTGGTTGAATGTTCCAACAAATCTCAATCAACAAATTTGCTTACAATGAAAACAATTACAAACTTTCCTGTTTCTGCCTCTCCTCACAACAGTTTGAACAGCTGTAAGGGATCATTCGAGACAGAAGTCAATACCTTGGTGACCTTACCGTGGAAGAAATCTGTGAGGAACTTTCCAGCCAAGGTGTAACTGATGTTGTTAGATTTCAAATAAAAAGAATGGAACTATAACCAAATTAAATACATATCTTTTGACCTTTAGAACTCCAACTCCTCCTTCATCGATTACTTTAGGTTGCTTCGGAATCAGAGTTGACAGGTTTATCCCTAACCCAATTCGATGCTTCACTTGTCAAAAGTTTGGTCATGGAACCAAACAATGTCGTGGTACGCAGAGATGCTTCAAGTGTTCTGACGAAGGACACGAGGAACAACCTGTAGCTCTGAATCTTCTAAATGCGTAAACTGTGGTGAGTCCCATTTTCATCATCTAGGGACTGCCCTGTTTACGTTAAAGAAAAAATATTATCAAAATTAAAACAGAAAGAAACATCAGTTACCCAGAAGCTAAACAGATAGCTTCTGTTTCGAATGATCTCCTTGTTTCGAACAGACCATCGTACGCCAGCAAAGTTGTCCGCTCATTCAGTCACGAGCATACACAAACTCGAATGACCTGGCCAATTGATGCTGAGACATTTACAATGCTGCCTGTTGAAACAGAACCTAACGATAAAATATTAATTCCAAGAAAACCAACACCTTCTAAAACCAGTACTCAGTCAACACAATCTTCCTTACAGAGCTCAATGTCATCATCGGAAAAAATGAAAAAAGAAATCAAATAAAAGATACAGTTAAATCAGACAGTTGGGGCGGTGAATCTGTCTGGGATCTTCCCAGTGACATAGATGATTCTTCCATCTCCAATAGTCCTCCTTCATCTGCATCAAATAAAACTAGTTTATCTTCTGCATCCAGTACAAAGTCTACTAAAGCCCCATCTCCTCTTCGTTCTCCAAAACAGACGGATGTCCCAAAGAAGCCAGCAAATACATCCTCTCAGAAGTCTTCTGATTCGAGGTCGCGGGGTAGGGGTCGAGGCGGAGTAAAACCAGCTGCGTGTGGTCCTGGAGATCGACGACTTTCCTCACACAACAGATTTTCAACACTTAACGACGAATCAGAAATGGAAATCGAAAGTGTTGCGCCACCCGAAAGATCACAATCTCAGGGTGAGCGAAATAAGAATGCTGGCAAACTCGATAGCATTCGCCCGTCTATTAACAAATCATGACTAATATCATCCAATGGAATTGCCGAGGTCTTAAAATAAATCTTCTCGAGTTAACGCTTCTAGTTCAGTCTTATTTACCTATTGCATTTTGTCTTCAAGAAACTCATCTAAAAGAAAATGATAATGTATCTTTAAAAGGATACAACATGTATAGCACATTTTCTAAGGTAGATGAACGTGCTGCAGGCGGATCATCCATTTTTGTGAAGGACAACGTCATTCATAGCACAGTCCAACTCACCACGGATCTGCAGGCAGTTGCAATTCGTTTATCATTAGATAAAACAATTACATTATGTTCTATATATATTCCACCCAATTCAATTATAGATAAAGCTAAACTCAAAAACCTCACTGATCAATTACCCTCACCATTTATACTTATGGGCGACTTCAATGCCCACAATCCCTTGTGGGGAAGCAAGTCTCATAATGCCAAAGGTAAGATCATTGAGGACTTTGTCTCTCAAGAAGGATTATGCATTTTTAATGATGGATCTAATACTTATCTTCATCCTGGAAACGGGTCTTATTCTGCTATTGATATCACTATCTGCGATCCCTCTCTTCTTCTGGATTATTCATGGCGTGTTCATGATGATCTATGTGGAAGTGATCACTTTCCAATAGTACTTGAACATCTTTTTACTTCTGCCCAACAGAGAGTACCACGTTGGAAACTTGACAAGGCGGACTGGCCCTTGTTTGAGAATCTCTGTAAAGCGGAACTTCAGTCAAAGATGTTTGAGATTGAACACGATCCAATTTTAACTTTTAACACAGTTTTAACGTCAATTGCTGACAGAACTATTCCTAAGACCTCGGCAAATCCAAAACATCCCAGCAAACCATGGTTTGATGACGCTTGTGATCAAGCAATAGATGACCGTAAAAAATCTGAAAGACGGTTCAATCAACAACCAACGACGGAAAACTTGAGTAATTTCCGTATTTTTCGCGCTAAGGCACGGCGGACGTGTAGGCAAGCACGACGAACGTCTTGGAAGAAATTTGTCTCAGGGATAACTTCTCGCACTCCGATGACAAAAGTATGGAACATGATACGAAAGATCAACGGTAAAATTCTAAAGCCACAGTAAAACATTTAAAAATGGCAATGATTTATTAACATCTGAAAAGATATTGCCAACAAGCTTGGTGAAACTTTGCGAAATCTTCTTCTTCTAACAACTACAGGAAGATTTTAAAAAGTTAAAAACAAAAAGAAAAATAAAGTTGAACTTCAAATCAAAAATGGTGAAAATTATAATAAACTCTTTTCTCTTGAAGAACTTAAAACATCTCTGTCAAAAGCCCATGATACAGCTTGTGGGCCTGATAATATTCACTACCAACTCTTAAAACACTTGCCAGATTCCCCGCTGGAAGCTCTTTTGCAGCTCATGAATAACATCTGGGAATCTGGTGATTTACCATCAATCTGGAAGCTTGCAACCGTCGTGCCTATTCCAAAACCAAGTAAAGATCACACGGATCCTATCAATTATCGACTAATTGCTCTTACCAGTTGTGTCTGTAAAACACTCGAACGGATGGTCAATGATCGCCTTGTTTGGTTCTTGGAATCAAATGGGCTATTAGCCAATATCCAGTGTGGATTCCGACAGGGCCGCAGTACTCTTGATCATCTTGTCCGATTCGAATCATTTGTCCGTAATGGTTTTGCGAAAATGAACATGTGGTGTCGGTCTTTTCGATCTTGAAAAGGCCTATGACACTACATGGAAGTATGGTATTTTGAAAGATCTTTTGATATGGGGTTGAAAGGCAATATGCCAAATTTTATTTCTAAATTTCTCTCTAACAGACAATTTAATGTTAGAGTTAATTCAACCATGTCTGATCTGTATGATCAAGAGATGGGTGTCCCTCAGGGAGTATTTTATCTGTGACATTATTTAGTCTTAAAATTAACAGTCTTGTTGAAGTTTTGAAAAGTAATATTGAAGGTTCATTGTATGTTGATGATTTTTAATATGTTACAGAGGCAAAATATGAATAACATTGAGCGACAATTACAATTATGTCTTGGAAGAATTGAAAATGGGCCTCGGAAAATGGTTTTAAATTTTCCTCATCTAAAACGGTTGGGATGCATTTCTGTAACAAAAGGAAATTACATCTTGATCCAGAACTCACTTTATATGGAAACCCAATTAAAATGGTTGATGAAACCAAATTTCTAGGGTTACTTTTGATAAAAATTAACCTTTCTCCCCATATCAAAATGTTAAAATCAAGATGTTTAAAAGCATTAGATATTTTAAAAGTTGTCGGCAGTACCGATTGGGGTGCTGATCGCAACATTTTACTTAATTTATATAGATCTCTAGTTAGATCCAAACTAGATTATGGCTCTATAGTGTATGGCTCTGCACGGAAGTCCTACATACAGATTCTCGATGCTGTTCATCACCAGGGTTTGCGTCTCTGTCTTGGCGCCTTTAAAACCTCACCAGTTGAGAGTCTGTATGTAGAGGCTGATGAGCATTCACTTTTTGACAGACGTTTGAAGCTTGGACTTCAATATGCTGTCAAACTAAAAGCCTATTCAGATAATCCTGCCTACAGCTGTGTTTTAATCCAATTTATGAAGATATTTTTGCAAAACATGAAAATAAAATTCCTCCGTTAGGTATACGTTTAAAACCACATTTAGCTACTTTTGATTTAAAATCTGTTGCTCAAGTTGAAACTTGCAAATGTCCTCCATGGGAACTTCCCAAACCAAAATGATATTTGATCTCCGTAAACACAATAAAAGTGAAACAAATCCTCTTTAATTCAGCAACACTATGCTGAAATTAAAGCCAATTATTCAGATTTTCAACTGTCTATACTGATGGATCAAAGATGGTGACAGAGTTGCATCTGCTGCTGTCTTCAGGGACAGAGCTGCAACTCTCCGTTTGCCATCTGCTGCATCCATCTTTACTGCTGAAGCAGAAGCAATAATTTTGGCTTTGAAATTTATTGCTTCTTCAGATAGATCCAAATTTATTATATGTTCTGATTCACTTTCATGCTTACAAGCTATACAAAATACTAAAATTAAAACCCAACAATTCTCAAAATTTTATATGTAATGAGGAATTTAAAATTCTTCTTAAAGAAATAATATTTCTATGGGTGCCGAGTCATGTTGGAATCCATGGAAACACAGCTGTAGACCTTGAGGCAAAGAATGCCCTGGGTGACACTTTATCTAACTGTGATATACCATATACCGATTTTAAATCTAATATTAGAGAATATGTTTTAATATTTTGAAAAATGAATGGAGTAAGAGATGGTAACAAATTACATGAAATTAAACCTAATTTAGGTAAACCTTTTAATAATTTAATGTGCAGAAAAGATCAGTGTGTTATTTCCAGATGCCGAATTGGTCATACTAGAGTGACACACGAGTATCTTTTAAAAATGAAGAAGAACCACAATGTGTACCTTGCAACTGCAAGTATACTATTAAACATGTTTTAATTAATTGTATTGACTTTGCTGATATTCGTAAGAACCATTTCAATGTCAATAATATGTATGATTTATTTAATAATGTTCCATTTACAAATATTGTTTCATTCTTAAAAGAAATTGGAATATATTATAAAATATAAAAATGTTGTTATATTTAAAACGATTTTAATTTTATCACATTATCTTAGTGTTGATTTTATTTGTAAATAATCTATTTGCTTTAGTCTAGAGTTTTAGTTTATTGAAAGACCTTTTGTCTGATTTTAAAAATATACCTTAAACTGTTATAATATTCGAATTAGCTCTCGCCGCGATATAGCCTTTCTGTGCTAATGCGGCGTAAAGCAAACAACAATCAATCAATCATTACACATGTACAATATCGCATCGTAAGATCTAATATCAGGACATAGTATTGAGTAATTTCAGACAAAAACGAACGTTAAAATGTCGCTGACACATATTACACTTGTGAATAAGTGATTTTTGAAAAAAATAAGTTTAGTTTCGTCAAAACTGTATTTCACTTATCGTAGTAAAGAGCGTATGTTTGAAATAGTCTCAATGCTAGGCTCATTTCAATAACAATAATTCTGTAAAGCTACACAAGTAGTACACATTTATACAAGACACAAAACAATGTTTTTCTAAAATTTTAAATGTTATTATATTACTTCTCTTCTCATGTTCATTTTAATATGGATAAAATTACCTTTATTTGTCCCCATCTTAACAAGCAAACAGAAAGCTTTTTTATGTTTCTTTATGTATTTTAAAAACAGGACATTTCGGCAAACTTTTCTTTAATTTCGTTTCCTTCTTTTTGTATTATAAACAGACGATGAAATATAAAAAAAATCCACCTATTGCCACTGGAGTGATCCTTTTTTTTTTTTTTTTTTTTTTTTGTTCATTAGCATATTTTGGCTTGGTAAGGTTTTAAAATCGGTAAACTACAAGGTTTAAACTCTTTTGTTTCGTTTTGAAGCAGAACTAGGTTGCTTAAATGTATAAATGTAATTACAATATTTAATTTCAAAATTGAAAAAAAACAAAAATATTTTAGTAAATTTGTAATTGAGTTTATTTTAATACATGTAATTGAAAGTAATGAACTTTGTTGTCATTTTACCACGTAATTTTGACATACTCTTTCAATTCCGTGGAATTATTTTCTTAGAAGTTTAAAATGTTATAGCTTCGTGAATTTGTTTTTTATACTTTAACTGTTACTAATGAACATGTTTAAGAAAAAAATTACACACCATTACACAATGTTTGCATCATAAAATATAGAAGCAGAGAGCCAAAGTTTCTACATAAAAAACCCCCAAGGGTGACTGGGGAATAGAAGTATGGTCACCATTGGTCTTCCTCCGACCGGCAGTAAGACCCTTGCTTAAGTGGGGGCATCCGTTTGGCTGTGCAGGATGTACAAATTTGCAGCCACGTCCGGTCAGAATGGGGACGTTAAATCCGATGCCTCGTGTAAAGAGAGTGCCACGCTCTTTGCACGTTAAGAACCCTTGCAACAACTCTGTGAGGGGTCCGTAGGTGACCTGTTGCAAGGCTAAATTTCTGTTCCTATCCAATATACCCTCATTTCCCGTGGCAGTCTAAATTTCTCCGACCTTAATCCCGGACGCCCCTATTACAGAACCTGCCTATTGTATTTATTGTTAATTTGTTCTCGTCCTGAATATGCATGAAATATTTGCCACTGGACGTTAAGCAACCATCAATCAATCAATCAATCTACATAAAAATTTTAACTTTCATTTCCAATCATTTTTCTCTATATATTTTAAAACAAGACATTTTGGAAAGCTTTTTTTTCAATTTCGTTTCCTTCTCTCTCTTCGATTTTTATTATAAACAGATGTCATATGAAACTAGAGGCTCTAAAGAGCATGTGTCGCTCACCTTGGTATATGTACATATTCAACAAAGGAAACTCTCTAAAATAGTAAACGAGAATAGAATTCATTACAAATATCTGTTTTGTTGATCTTGTATTGCTGATAATTAGTCTGTGTAGTTTCTCTTTATCTTCTTTAGTTTTTATACGATCGCAAAAAATTTTTGCGGTCGTATATTGGTATGACGTTGGCGTCGTCGTCGTCGTCCTAAGACACATTGGTTTTCGCACTATAACTTTAGTTAAAAGTAAATAGAAATCTATGAAATTTATACACAAGGTTTATTATGACCACAAAATGAAGGTTAGGATTGATTTTGGGGGAAAAAAGGCCCAAATAAGCATTTTTCTGGGTTTTCGCACAATAACTTTAGTATAAGTAAATAGAAATCTATGAAATTTAAACACAAGGTTTATGACCATAAAAGGACGGTTGGGATTGATTTTGGGAGTTTTGGTCCCAACAGTTTAAGAATTAGGGGCCCAAAGGGTCCAAAATTAAACTTTGTTTGATTTCATCAAAAATTGAATAATTTGGGTTCTTTGCTATGCCGAATCTAACCGTGTATGTAGATTCTTAATTTTGGGTCCCGTTTTCAAATTGGTCTACATTAAGGTCCAAAGGGTCCAAAGTTAAACTTAGTTTGATTTTAACAAAAAATGAATTCTTGGGGTTCTTTGATATGCTGAATCTAAACATGTACTTAGATTTTTTGATTATGGGCCGTTTTCAAGCTGGTCCAAATCGGGGTCCAAAATTAAACTTTTGTTTGATTTCAACAAAAATTGAATTCTTGGGGTTCTTTGATATGCTGAATCTAAACATGTACTTAGATTTTTGATTATGGGTCCAGTTTTCAAGTTGGTCCAAATCGGGGTCCAAAATTAAACTTTATTTGATTTCAACAAAAATTGAATCCTTGGGGTTCTTTGATATGCTGAATCTAAACATGTATTAAGATTTTTGCTGATAGGCCCAGTTTTCAAGTTGGTCCATATCGCGGTCCAAAATTAAACTTTGGTTGATTTCAACAAAAATTGAATCCTTGGGGTTCTTTGATATGCTGAATCTAAACATGTATTTAGATTTTTGATTATAGGCCCAGTTTTCCAGTTGGTCCAAATCGGGGTCCAAAATTAAACTTTGATTTCAACAAAAGTTAAATATATTTGGTTCTTTGATATATGCTGAATCTAACCATGTATTTAGATTTTTGATAATTGGGCCAAGTTATATAATTGGTCTAAAGGGTCCAAAATTGAACTTTATTTGATTTCATCAAAAATTGAAGTATAGGGGTTATTTGATATGCCCCCAGCCCAAAGGGTAACTGGGAATAGAAGTATGGTCACCATTGGTCTTCCTCCGACCGGCAGTAAAACCCTTGCTAAAGTGGGGCGTCCGTTTGGCTGTGCGGGATGTACAAATTTGCTGTCACGTCCGGTCAGAATGGGGACGTTAAATCCGATGTCTCGTGTAAACGTGTAAAGAGAGTGCCACGCTCTTTGCACGTTAAGAACCCTTGCAACAACTCTTTGAGGGGTCCGTAGGTGACCTGTTGCAAGGCTAAATTTCTGTTCCTATCCAATATACCCTCATTTCCCGTGGCAGTCTAAATTTCTCCGACCTTAATCCCGGAAGCCCCTTTTACAGAACCTACCTATTGTATTTATTGTTAATTTGTTCTCGTCCTGAATATGCATGAAATATTTGTCACTTGACGTTAAGCAACCAACAATCAATCAATCAATCTTTGATATGCCGAATCTAACCGTGTATTTAGATTCTTAATTGTTTTTGTCCCGTTTTCAAATTGGTCTACATTAAGGTCCAAAGGGTCCAAAATTAAAGTTATTTTGATTTTAACAAAAATTGAATTCTTAGGGTTTTTTTGATATGCTGAATCTAAACATGTACTTAGATTGTTTTTTATGGGCCCAGTTTTCAAATTGGTCCATAATTAACTTTTGTTTGATTTCAACAAAAATTGAATATATGGGGTTCTTCGATATGCTGAATATAACCATGTATTTAGAATTTTGATATTTGGGCTCGGTTATCAAATTGGTCCACATTGAGGTCTAAAGGGTCCAAAATTGAACTTTATTTGATTTCATCAAAAATTGAATGCTTGGGGTTCTTTGATATGCTGAATCTAACCATGTATTTAGATTTTGGATATTGGACCATAATAGGTAAATGTCCAATTTAAAATTTTTAAGTTTTAAAGTTTAAGTTCTTAGACCACATTCATTCTGTGTCAGAAACCTATTCTGTGTCAAATATTTAATCACAATCCAAATTCAGAGCTGTATCAAGCTTGAATGTTGTGTCCATACTTGCCCCAACTGTTCAGGGTTCGACCTCTGCGGTCGTATCAAGCTGCGCCCTGGGAGCATTTTATTACTGCTTGTGCTGATGTATCACACACGTAAATTGTCTTTTCTTCACATGCTAAGGCCTGGCTAAAGTACCAAATTTATCACTTCCATTCCGATCGTGTACTGCAACATTGACTATTACTCATTTTCATCTATCAATTTTACCTTTCCAGAAGCTACATCTGAGAAAATCAGAACAGTCGCAATATATATCCATCCCGGTAACTTGGCATAATTCGCTGTTTTTCATAATCAAGAGTGCTGTCATTGTTTCCAGGATACAGTCGAAATACCGGTATCACTGCTCACATATAACAACGACTTCTGTAAAGTCATGTCCAGTACTGTTGTCCAGTCCATAGCCTAAGGCAATATTGTAGTATTCCTACCTGAAAACTCTATACCATCATGTTCTACTTCTAACGTTAGTCTGCTACTGGAAAATGAGGTTGAACTGAAAAGGGACAGACATGTTGACATGCAACATGCCACCTATGGACCTCTCAAAGAGTTTTTAGAAGGGTTCTTCACGTTCACAGAGCGTGGCGGCCACGATATATCCGTTTACACAGAAACTTTCTGACCGGGCGTGACTGCGTACTTGTACATCCCGCACTGTCAAACGGACGCTCTACTTCGTCAAGCGTTTTACTGCCATCCTCATTGTTGTAAATCGATATAGGCAAACTATTGGTTAGTTAATTGTCAGAAACCCTTGAAATCTGTCGAAATACAGTTCGTAAAGAAAATACGGCTAGTGAATGAAATTACACAATACACACTAATTAAAAATAAATAATCAAAATTAAGTGGCACTTTGAAACCAGCTAAATGCTTGAGTATAAGGGACACATAAGGTGATTATGACTATTGTAGAATTAGCGAATGAGGAGAACCATTAATCGAAGAACTATTGAATACAAAGAGACCGGTACGTCTGCTATGAATTATCTCAAATATATATCTATAGTTTTTTGTACAATATACTGCAAAAGGGACACATTTTCCTTCAGATAATTTCAAAATAGTAACTGTGATAGCAGTGCTTAAATTTTGACATGTAACATGACATACGAAAACCATGAAAAGAATAAATTCTGCCTGTTTAGGTCTATGTATTGTACATACTTTTATGATTTTAATTATGATTCATAAACTATTTTGTGTAGCAAACTTTATTTTTGTTTTCTTTGTTATTGTTTAATAGCAATACATTAATAAGCAACCTATTTGAATATCATATCATTTGTGTTGTTCTTAATAGTGTGTGTATATTTGCAGATTAAATAAAATAAACACTTTTCATGTTAAGTTAATGTTTCCTCAGTTTTAGCCATGTCAGCTGTTGTGTACAATTATTCAATCCACTATAAAAGAGTTCAATGCACAAATTATTCCATCCACTAGACATTTTCCTTCACTTCTGAGAGAAAACATTTTTGCAATTTGTTCTTTAAACATCTTCCTCTATATTTGATTGGAGGGAGCGATGTAAACGAGTGGATAAATCAGGTGTTCATTTCGACAACAAAATACTAATTGTTTCCACCTTTCTACATTCTTTCAATGAATATTTATGTTGTTGTATTTACACAATTGTGTTCTTGTGCATCTATGATAGTACTCCATTTTGTAGGACCCTCTTGGTCTTCTTTGATAGCCTCTCTTGTAGCCTCGCCCTCTTGGCTGGCTGATACCACTGGGACGTCTGACCCCTCATACTGACTGGGCCTTCCTCTTAGAAGCATCACTAATTTCCTTCATTCTTTTTCCTACATCATTAGGGAAAAATTGTTTTCCTATTCGGCAGGTTGATGAACAAAGTTGTTGAAAGTGTTTGTAATAAAACACCTTCTCTTGATAATTAATTCAAACATGTATTACATGAGAGAGCCAAGGCCTGAGCCACATACTGTTTTGCCTTTGATAAGTCAATACGACAAGTTTTAAGCATTTCAGTGAGATTGAGCAGAGGAACAATAGCCATTCCCAATACTTTTTAAACGTCCTGAAGACTTTTATCGCGTTGTTGAATGTTACTGAACAAGCAATTCCAGATGTCTGGATTTATCAAAGGAGGCACCAGACTTTTTACAATTCACTGGACTTAGTGTTTCTTTTATGAAAGAAGATACTTAACACTAAGCTTTTTGCGTGCAGGCAGAAGTTACAAATTTTGTGGAATCGTCAGATACGGCCTCTGAAAACTTCGTTTGGTCTTCAAAAATTTTAAGCATTTAAAAGTCTTGAACTTCAGAATTATCAATTACAAATTGTTCCGATGGCTGATTATGATTGCTCACCACATCATCAATATTTAACTGCCGCTCGGGCACACCAACAGAATCAAAATCATATTCTGAGTCTTTGTAAAATTGTTGATTTTCATCCATTTCCGGTTCACATGTACCGGTCTTGCTAGTACTTGGAACTTCACCAGAAGTACGCTTAAAATATTCTGATAGTAAGTGAGCAATTAAACTAGGGTCAATAGACATGTAGAATTGTCAACATGCTTCTTTTAAGACTTAGGTTCTGACTTACTTTTTTTTCATGGGAGTTTTTCCCTTTATATTCTTTCCGGGATCTTTTTCCTGTGCCTTTTTCCACATTACGAACACGACCTCGTCGTGGTTCCTTAACTTTATCTTCAGTATTAACGGTAGTCACAGCTTTTTTCCTTTATTTTGGGCTCATTTTCAAAACCCGAAAAACATGCATCTAGTTCGTTCCCTGAGTCAAACAATTTAAATACTTCTGTTGCGTCCACACTGGATTTTTCACCTTCACTCTCAGACATAACCGAACTAATATCACTATATGACCGAGCCATCGGCAACAGTTTAAAAAATTGAAATATAAAACATGGACGAGAAACGTTCTTCCGCACTACACGTGGCCTTTGTGACAAAAAAAGCGCGGGGACATGGATGTATTGGCTTATATATAATTTTGGTAATCACCCGTGCCTGAAAAATTTTACTAGTATTTCTTTAAATAGCAGACACCTGGCTAATTAGTTGACATATATTCACATTAAACACGAAAAAGCCGGGAGGCTTTATAATAGATAATTAATATTTATTGACTAAATCAATGGTTTATAATCATTATTCATACATGTTGTCCTCTGAAAGAACTAGGAATTTAATTAATTTGTATACGACCGCAAAAAAAAATAAATTTTTTGGTCCGTATATTGGTATCACGTCGTCCGAAGACATTTGGTTTTCGCACTATAACTTTAGTATAAGTAAATAAAAATCTATGAAATTTAAACACAAGGTTTATGACCACTATAGGAAGGTTGGGATTGATTTTGGGAGTTTTGGTCCCAACAGTTTAGGAATTAGGGGCCAAAAAAGGGCCCAAATAAGCATTTTTCTTGGGTTTTCGCACAATAACTTTAGAATAAGTAAATAGAAATCTATGAAATTTTAACACAAGGTTTATGACCACAAAAGAAAGGTTGGGATTGATTTTCGGAGTTTTGGTCCCAACAGTTTAGGAATTAGGGGCCAAAAGGGTCCAAAATTAAACTTTGTTTGATTTCATCAAAAATTGAAGTATTGGGGTTCTTTGATATGCCGAATCTAACCGTGTATTTAGATTCTTACTTTTTTGGTCCCTTTTTTTAAATTGGTGTACATTAAGGTCCAAAGGGTCCAAAATTAAACTTATTTAGATTTTAACAAAAATTGAATTCTTAGGGTTTTTTGATATGCTGAATCTAAACATGTACTTAGATTTTTTATTATGGGCCCAGTTTTCAAATTGGTCCAAATCGGGGTCCAAAATTAACTTTTGTTTGATTTCAACAAAAATTGAATATATGGGGTTCTTCGATATGCTGAATCTAACCATGTATTTAGAATTTTGATATTTGGGCTCGGTTATCAAATTGGTCCACATTGAGGTCTAAAGGGTCCTAAATTGAACTTTATTTGATTTCATCAAAAATTGAATTCTTGGGGTTCTTTGATATGCTGAATCTAACCATGTATTTAGATTTTGGATATTGGACCATAATAGGTAAATGTCCAATTTAAAATTTTTAAGTTTTAAAGTTTAAGTTCTTAGACCACATTCATTCTGTGTCAGAAACCAATGTTGTGTCAACTATTCAATCACAATCCAAATTCAGAGCTGTATCAAGCTTGAATGTTGTGTCCATACTTGCCCCAACTGTTCAGGGTTCGACCTCTGCGGTCGTATAAAGCTGCACCCTGCGGAGCATCTGGTTTCGGTTAAAATAGAAAAAGTCGTATATATACATATATCAAAGGCACGAACCTTTTGAAAAACTGGGTGAACTTGAGTTTGCGTCTCAGTCAGTTATTATGTTTATATTATGGTTAATACAGGAAAATTTTAAGGTCACACACAGCAGAGCAGGAGACTAAAAAAAAAGCAGAACCCCCCTCCCCCTTTTTAAATATTTAGTCTGTAAACACTCATCTGATTTTTATTATAATTAGTGATGGTTAATTAAACAAAAACAAAAAAGCTGAGATATGTTTGTTTAACGATAGGTGTTAAAAAAAATTCTAGCGCAAAGAACCCCATTAAAGTTGAATAAAATTATGCATTGTGTGTTGCAATCAACAGTTGATGATGTTCATTGTTTTTAAAGTTTTGTGCAATGAATTTGCAATATTATACATATTTGACGTACGTTACATTTGATAGCAATGGACAAACAGGAATTAAATCGATGCTATCGTCTTACATTTTTTCATTATCATCTTCTCACAATAGACAAGTCAAAAATGTTACAATACCAACCTGCACAATGAATCCAGCGCTTCCGGTACCAATCCATTTGATTCGTCATAGAATCCGGAACCGTTGGAATATGTACTGAACTCTCCAACCGAGTCATGGTCCTAAGTTTAGAGAATCCAGCACATTAATTGAAACCATAACTTCAAAACAATTATGGATTCCATTGAGGACTGCGTCAGAGCATGAGTAACGAAAAGAAGTTGAACTGAACACTTCATCAGAATGGACCAAAACGATCAAGGCCCCTGATAAAACGTCGCATTCAAAAGTTGAAAAACTGTGTGAATGATCGACCAAAGTCCGTTTTCAGAGACAAAGAGGTTGTGAAATGTCTATCATATCTTCATGACAAGTATGTTGCTGTTCCAGTGGACAAAGGTTCAAATAATAGTGTCTTCGTATGTAAATTGTACTACTACGGGTGTCTTGTAATAGAATTAGGAATTAATGAGCACTCCGGTAATCCCACATACTAAAAAATATTACTTGACTAGGATGGGATTTTGGCGAATCACAACTCCATCATGGCTTCAATGAACATTACATTGAACAAACAATCGGAGGACTTACTTTGTATTAAATACCTAAGCTTCACAAAATTCTGTACAACCAATAGTACATTGCCGGCTCATCTGCGTGTTCGACTAAAGAATCGTTCATTATATTAGATTGACAAAAATTCTAAAAAAACTTCTAAAAATTGCAGTTACGGATAGCCACTTTACCCCAGTGAAAATTTATTACAAAGTAAAAACGATTGGCTCTTGGTCACAAATTTTGTTAAAAAGTTGGATGAGAATATAGTATGGTGATTGGTTGGCGGGTGGGGAAAATCTTGTGTAATCAACTCCTACTGTTTTTGACGAAGTTAGACATAGCTCTATCCATTCAGATTGCATCTTTTGACTGTCCGAGTATGGAAAAAAATAAATGGATGGAACAAACAAGGCTATTTCCCACCAATTATGTTTGCAAAACAACACACATTGTCCTGCTAAAAACATTTGAATTTTATTTGTAAAAACAATTATCAATTTATAAACCGGGCCCTTCGACACAATTCCAAATGGTACACTGGATTAGCCAAGGGTTGAAATAAGTATTCGGATTGAAACCCTTGGCTGGCGAAGATGATCTCCCTCGTGCATAGCTCTGATTCCTGTCGGGTTTGGTCCTTTTTGGTTTAATCAGCACTACAACTTTTATAGTAGGATTTGGAATTTAAAATAGTTCGGCTTTGAGCATCACTGAAGAGACATTAATTGTCGAACTGCGCATCTGGTGCAGCAAAATTGATATTCTACATGATTTTTGAAACTAGGATGTTTATAAATATTGAAATGTGCATCTCTTATTTTGGAAGCGTTTCAATAATTTTTTACGGATAGTCCGAAATCTTTCTTTTTCTGTCTTTGCAAAGTTAGGACAAGAAACAAGAAAATAGATTTATAAAGTTATACCTTGAAATGTTACACCATAATATTTCTTGAACAGTTCTTGTACAAATAAACATGGAAGTTTTAGATTGTGTATTACTTATTATCAAAACTGTATTTTATTATAATTTTTGCAGATATGTCTCCAGGAAATATTATAAGGATTATAAAAGATTGAGGGACAAAATCAAAATATTGTGGAAGATGAATCTAAGTGATGAAGTAAAAATTATTGAGAAGATAAATGAGAACGTTACCAATCCCAGCAAAACAGAGGAAGAAGAGCCTGACATCAGCTTGTACAATGGATGTAACATTGAAAATTTGAAAGATTCTATAGCACATACTATGACCGCCTGTATGATGCTGTTGAAACTATTCCTAAAAGATTACACATTCAGTCACAGTGTATCCGGGAAAAGTGGGAATTCCAAGCTACTACCCAAGTCTCGATTTGACTCTAGCCTTACTGTGCAATGCTACCTGTGATCGGGTACATTCAGTTCAAAGAAGCCTCAAGAGTGGACAAGCCAAGTAGTCACCAAATCAAATTGGTTAAATTTGTCAATTGTTATTTGGCCCAAAGCATTAAGCAAATATTATCCTTTATATCTGTATCTACTTAAATGAAGCATTTAAAAAAAATTCTTTTCAGAAAAGGGATCAATGCACAGCAGGTTGCTGTCAACCCTTGTCAGTATTTTATACAAAGTTTAATCGATTCTTTTAAATTTTGACATTTTAACCTCTTCTAAGAGGATAAAAGGATGGGCGAATTGTTTCTACAAAATTTCAGGCACTAAGATCGACCATGATTACAAAAGAGGACCATGTTTGACAACATGGTCAATGGCAATGTTAGAACATGATTGACCAGGGTCATTGATAAACATGGTCAACCATGGCTGCTGACCATGGTGCCAATTAACGGAAGGTGGTCAACCATGGACAGTGACCATGATTTGTCGCCTTAGTTGGTGGATCGTCATGTGAAATTGTTCCTGATTGTTCTTTTTCTAACTACATTGTACCTGAAATCCCGTCTTGACCAGCATTCATTTTCTGTCGACTTGTTTATCATGCTTTAACAAAATCACTGTAGTCATTTCTTAAGGCTCCGAGTCGATCTGGTCCAATGCTTAAATAAAACAATATCAGCTGCTACAGATTGAAAGACTAACAGCTGATAAAGACATTGAGCTGGAAAAGTATATCATAGTAATAAAAGTGAGACAAATTCCGATTGACTAGAAATATCCTGCACATTTTACAACCAGTGGAATTACTTTGAAGTTTATCTCGGATTAAAATGCATGTTCATTCCAAAGGGGGTACAACTTCTATCGAGATACAGTGAATCGAAATTTTAATTAATGGACCCTTAATTTGACAGTACAGTACCAATTGTTGTCAATATCAATTGTATATATAAGCGGTTAGCACATAAAGTGTGTTAGAACATTTTTTTTTACATACAATATTGTTCAATATATGATACTCTCCTTTATTTCAAACTTACCTTTCCAGTTTTTGATAAAGACAGACCATGAACTTCACACAAAACTGAATCAGAGACCTTACTTTTCATATTTGTCTAGGCTTATTGCATGTCTTTGTCTAATGGATGTGTTAAAAAGAGAACAGCGTTGCTTTCGCATACGGAAAGCATGTAGGTGAATTGTTGTCTGAGAAGCCAACAACAACAAAAAAAGTAAATTCCTTTTAAATTTGGACAAATTAAAGAAAAAAAGTATATAGATATAGGAAGATGTATGAGTGCCAATGAGACAACTCTCTATCCAAATAACAATTTATAAAAGTAAACCATTATAGGTCAAGGTACGGCTTTCAACACGGGGCCTTGGCTCACACCGAACAGCAAGCTATAAAGGGCCCCCAAAATTAGTAATGTAAAACCATTCAAACGGGAAAACCAACGGTCTAATCTATATAAAAACGAGAAACACGTATGAACTACATAAACAAACGACAACTACTGTACATCAGATTCCTGACTTAGGACAGGTGCAAACATTTGCAGCGGGATTAAACGTTTTAATGGTACCAAACCTTCTCCCTTTTCTGAAACAATAGTATAACATCACAACATAGAAAAACACACTATAAAATATCAATTGGAAGGCTTAACTCAATCAACAAACGCAAATTAACAAACAATGACCGAATAAATTTGATCTTCGATACCTGAATGCAAATTCATAGTTAATAAAACTTATAAGGGATACATAATTAAGGTCAAAAGTAAATAAACAGGTTTAAACAAAGCATGTACATAAGATTTATGATAAAAACTACCAATTTAGATATAAAAACATTTGTATCATTTTTTTTTAATTTGCACAACCCCAAAAAAATTATGAACTTCAAAAGACTGAAATTTGTATTCATTAATGCAAGATTTTGTAGGACTAGAATACATATCCTCCCATTTTCCATTATATTAGATGTTATGAGACTTTTCATCCATCGCCAAGTAGACAAATACAGAATTGCATATGAAAATCGATTATGTAAAGAACAGTGTAGGTATCAACAACATGTCAGCATACAAGACTACGGGAAAGTTCACGTGTGAACAGGAAAGATTGTACCTGATATCTACTTCTGTGAATTCGTACTCCAGTGGTGTAAATTACTAAATAAGACTTAACGGAAATAACATTTCACGAATAATATATGTAATTAGTATTAGCACCCTCAGTGCGCATGCGTTAAATGTTTTAGTGTGGAAATGTATATCTAAATTAAATCAATACATTAACTGAGATTTGTGTATGTAATCAAAGAGAAAATAAATATAGATATAATTTTTATTGCAATTTTCTTAATTGAAACAGCTATTTCTAAAAAACAAAGAAAACGTACTGCCGTTTACATAGCAGAACCAATTTTAACACATGGCTTCAACAAAACAACTGAACAATCTTGAGTGTGTAATATTCTTTAAAGAAATCACTTGTTTACGCCATTCAAAGGAAGGACAATCTTCTGATTGGAATTAAAAGATATATGATCAGCTAGTGAAAACTCAGTTCAGCTCAGCTTGTGTTGAAAACAATGACCATAAATTCAAAAATTTCACTGGACTCTCTTGGACTGTGTTATAAGTGTAAATTAGTTTTTGACACAGTTCGCGACCAGGACTCCTCTTACAGACACATTTTCACTTGGAGATTAAATGTTTAAACTTCTTTGTTTGACCCCGTCATCGTGTTTAGCTAACAAGTGTCACTTACAAATGACTGTTTGTTATCTTATGGTTCGTTTCTCTGTGTGTTGCATTGTCGTTTGTTTTTGTTACACTTCAGTGTTTCTGTTGTTTGGTTGTTTTCCTCGTATAGTTCATGTGTTTCCCTCGGTTTTAGTTTGTAACCCGGATTTGTTATGACTGTTTGTTATCTTATGGTTCGTTTCTCTGTGTGTTGCATTGTCGTTTGTTTTTGTTACACTTCAGTGTTTCTGTTGTTTGGTTGTTTTCCTCGTATAGTTGATGTGTTTCCCTCGGTTTTAGTTTGTAACCCGGATTTGTTATCTCTCAATCGATTTATGACTTTCGAACAGCGGTATACTACTGTTGCCCTTTTTTAGATTTTAATGTCAAACATTGGAAATCATACTAATACCAACTTTGGTTATCTAGATTGATGGATCCTCAATGCTCTTCAACTTTGTACTTGTTTTGGGTTTCTTACTTTTTATCTGAGCGTCACTGATGAGTCTTATGTAGACGAAACGCGCGTCTGGCGTATCAGATTATCAGCCTAGTGCATTTGATAACTATTATCACTATTATTTGTTAACACTTAGTATGACTAATGAATACATTTGGAACTGTACTGCCAATATGTATGGCAATATAGGACATACTTCATAAAAATGCAACAAATGCGGTATTGACAGTACAAATTCAAAAAGAGATTTTTACAAATATGCAGAAAAAAGTAAATAAGAATGTGACGGGACGAAAAAGACCAGAACCTTCAAAACTCAATGACGGAATTGCTACGGTAACATAGCAAATAAAAACAAGGATATGTGGTAATTCTTTCTAATGAGACAACTATTCACCAGAGTATTCAATAGTTGACCTTCAACAATGAGAAAATGCACATACCGAATATTTGACTATAAAAGTTCAAACTTAAAACTTGAAAACTAATTGCCTTGTTTATAACAATACAATTTGTGAAAAATAAATATGACGGACATCAATCAATGACAAACACTCAACAACAGGCTCCTGACTTGCAACATGCACATACAGAATATGGATGTTTAAAGATGTTAGTGAGCACTCAATCCTAACTAGGACAATGGTGCAACAGTACAAAAACAACAAACATTTAAAGTCAGTACTGTGTAGCTTACCTCAATAACTGATTGATTGATTGATTGTTGGTTGCTTAACGTCCAGTGGCAAATATTTCATGCATGTTCAGGACGAGAACAAGTTAATAAATTCAATAGGTAGGTGTTGTAATAGAGGCCATCGGGGATAATGGTCGGGGAAATATAGACTGCCACTGGAAAATGAGGGTATATTGGATAGGGACAGAAATTTGGCCTTGCAACAGGCTACCTACGGACCCCTCAAAGAGTTGTTGCAAGGGTTCTTAACGTGTAAAGAGCGTGGCACTCTCTTTACATGAGGCATCGGATTTAACGTCCCCATTCTGACCGGACGTGGTTGCAAACTTGATACATCCCGCACAACCAAACGGACGCCCAACTTTGACACGCGTTTTACTGCCGGTCGGAAGAAGACCAAATGACCATATTTCTATTCCCCAGTCACCCTTGGGGAATGGATTTTTACTGTTATTTGGTCGAAAAAGCACAAATTCTATCGAAACCCGAACATGAGGTTATATCAAAATTTATTAATATTCCGGACAAGATGGCATTTTTCGTTCGAGCCGGAAACCCAACTACCCTACAGGCAGCATTGACTTCATCAAAAATGACAGAGACGTGTTGATATCGAACAGAAGAGGTTTGCACGCAAGCCATTAAGACTGAGGCTTAGCCAAGACCCGATGCCACCATGAAAAGGAAAATGAACGATCTTAAAGATCAAATGAAGACACTTACATCTATGTTGGCCGATATCACGGTACAGAACAATAGTTCAAATCAAACACCAAATTACCGACGCCAACACTATCGCCAGTCACCAACCCACCCGCCTCGGCAACAACATTCTCTTAAATGCTACGGTTGTCGAGGAAAGGTCACATTCATCGCGCAACTGTAATTGGACAGGAACTGGACCTGTCAACACATCAGCCACATGTCAGTTATGTTCCCAGCAAGGACATTCAGGCACGGTCGTTCGGTCAACTTTAGTTAGTGCCAGCATAAATAAACAATAAATTTAATTAGTCAAAAATCAACACTATCGTAATATATTTAAATCATGTGACATTTTACATGACGTAATCGGAAAAAGGAAGAAAAAAACTGGTCGTCATGTTGATTTTTAGTTTGTTGTTTAGCGTTGAAAGTGTTGTTAATGTAGTAGGAGATGTACACATATCATCTTATTATAGAGTAGATTTAATAAATTGTTAGAGGGAAACGGAAGAGAGCTCTCGGGGAGAGTTGGCAGATGATGTGGTAAACATTCGCTTCAACCACATCCTGAGCAAAGATCAACTTCAAGATGTAAACTTACAAACCATGTTGTTATAATGTTGGAAGAATCGGTGAATTTGTGTAGTTAATTTAATCATAAATTGATGATGATAGATGGGGAAATGTGTACAATAAGTTTATATTCATTTTATTTGAATTGTAAAAATATAACACAATAAAAAAATTCGCATACATGAATATTCATGAAAGACTTCAAGCTATATTTCAGTCACATGATAAGTAAACATTTCTAGAGATAATATGAATCGGTGAATGAAATATCTAAATTACAACATGGTTAAACTCCAACCGTTATCAATAACAATGACTGTCTTCATAACGAAGTTTACATGTATATACCTTGTTCCTCGTCTAATTAGAAGTCTATTCATCTTCCCCGTTAATTCTCTTTCTCTTATTAGTGTATACATGCGTATAGATCCATAACTTACACCATTTTCATCATCATCAGAGCCGATTCCAATCAGCTTCCTCTTCTTGCACTATAGAAAAAAAAATATCATCATTAGCTATAATGTACTAAACATTCATATAAAAAAAAGGTAAAAAAAAAACCTTAGAACTAAGGCATTAAAAAAAAAAACACCTTTGTTTTCATATACTCATATTTTTTTATTTTTTTTTGCTTTACAATTATTTGTTTTGTTGGGAATCGGTTGTTTGTTTGTTTTTTTCTTTCCTTTTATTACTTATTACGAAAAAATCTAGATGCACTTACTAATGATGGTTTGCGGTCTACATTTTCACTGCCTCTGACCTTACTCATTTTCGTTAAATCAACCTGTTCATTGATTGATTGATTGTTGTTTGCTTTACGCCGCATTAGCACAGAAAGGCTATATCGCGGCGAGAGCTAATTCGAATATTATAAGAGTTTAAGGTATATTTTTAAAATCAGACAAAAGGTCTTTCAATAAACTAAAATTCTAGACTAAAGCAAATAGATTATTTACAAATAAAAATCAACACTAAGATAATGTGATAAAATTAAAATCGTTTTAAATATAACAACATTTTTATAATTTATAATATATTCCAATTTCTTTTAAGAATGAAACAATATTTGTAAATGGAACATTATTAAATAAATCATACATATTATTGACATTGAAATGCTTCTTACGAATATCAGCAAAGTCAATACAATTAATTAAAACATGTTTAATAGTATACTTGCAGTTGCAAGGTACACATTGTGGTTCTTCTTCATTTTTTAAAACATACTCGTGTGTCACTCTAGTATGACCAATTCGGCATCTAGAAATAACACACTGATCTTTTCTGCACATTAAATTATTAAAAGGTTTACCTAAATTAGATTTAATTTCATGTAATTTGTTACCATCTCTCTTACTCCATTCATTTTTCAAAATATTATAAACATATTCTCTAATATTAGATTAAAAATCGGTATATGGTATATTACAGTTAGATAAGGTGTCACCCAGGGCATTCTTTGCCTCAAGGTCTACAGCTGTGTTTCCATGGATTCCAACATGACTCGGCACCCATAGAAATATTATTTCTTTAAGAAGAATTTTTAAATTCCTCATTACATATAAAATTTTGAGAATTGTTGGGTTTTTAATTTTAGTATTTTGTATAGCTTGTAAGCATGAAAGAGAATCAGAACATATAATAAATTTGGATTTATCGGAAGAAGCAATAAATTTCAAAGCCAAAATTATTGCTTCTGCTTCAGCAGTAAAGATGGATGCAGCAGATGGCAAACGGAGAGTTGCAGCTCTGTCCCTGAAGACAGCAGCAGATGCAACTCTGTCACCATCTTTTGATCCATCAGTATAAACATTTGAAAAATCTGAATAATTGGCTTTAATTTCAGCATAGTGTTGCTGAATTAAAAGAGGATTTGTTTCATTCTTATTGTGTTTACGGAGATCAAATATCATTTTTGGTTTGGGAAGTTCCCATGGAGGACATTTGCAAGTTTCAACTTGAGCAACAGATTTTAAATCAAAAGTAGCTAAATGTGGTTTAAAACGTATACCTAACGGAGGAATTTTATTTTCATGTTTTGCAAAAATCTCTTTTTCAATAAATTCAATAAATTGGATTAAAAACACAGCTGTAGGCAGGATTATCCGAATAGGCTTTTAGTTTGACAGCATATTGAAGTCCAAGCTTCAAACGTCTGTTAAAAATTGAATGCTCATCAGCCTCTACATACAGACTCTCAACTGGTGAGGTTTTAAAGGCGCCAAGACAGAGACGCAAACCCTGGTGATGCACAGCATCGAGAATCTGTATGTAGGACTTCCGTGCAGAGCCATACACTATAGAGCCATAATCTAGTTTGGATCTAACTAGAGATCTATATAAATTAATTAAAATGTTGCGATCAGCACCCCAGTCTAATGCTTTTAAACATCTTGATTTTATCATTTTGATATGGGGGAGAAAGGTTAATTTTTTATCAAAAACTAACCCTAGAAATTTGGTTTCATCAACCATTTTAATTGGGTTTGAATATAAAGTGAGTTCTGGATCAAGATGCAATTTCCTTTTGTTACAGAAATGCATCCCAACCGTTTTAGATGAGGAAAATTTAAAACCATTTTCTGAGGCCCATTTTTCGATTCTTCCGAGACATAGTTGTAATTGGCGTTCTATGTTATTCATATTTTTGCCTCTATAACATATTAAAAAATCATCAACGCACAATGAGCCTTCAATATTACCTTTTAAAACTTCAACAAGGCTGTTAATTTTAAGACTAAATAATGTCACAGATAAAATACTGCCCTGAGGGACACCCATCTCTTGATTATACAGATCAGACATGGTTGAATTAACTCTAAAAGTAAATTGTCTGTTAAGAGAGAAAATTAGAAATAAAATTTGGCATATTGCCTTTCAACCCCATATCAAAAAGATCTTTTAAAATACCATACTTCCACGTAGTGTCATAGGCTTTTCAAGATCGAAAAGACCGACACCACATGTTCATTTTTCGCAAAACCATTACGGACAAATGATTCGAATCAAACAAGATGATCAAGAGTACTGCGTCCCTGTCGAAATCCACACTGGATATTGGCTAATAGCCCATTTGATTCCAAGAACCAAACAATACGATCATTGACTATCCGTTCGAGTGTTTTACAGACACAACTGGTAAGAGCAATTGGTCGATAATTAATAGGATCCGTGTGCTCTTTACTTGGTTTTGGAATAGGCACGACGGTTGCAAGCTTCCAGATTGATGGTAAATCACCAGATTCCCAGATGTTATTCATAAGCTGCAAGAGAACTTCCAGAGAGGAATCTGGCAAGTGTTTTAACAGTTGATAATGGATGTTATTAGGCCCACAAGCTGTGTCATGGGCTTTAGAAAGAGATGTTTTAAGTTCTTCTAAAGAGAAAAGTTTATTATAATTTTCACCATTTTTTGATTTAAAGTTAAGCTTAATTTTTTTTTTTTTTCTTTAACCTTTTTAAAATCTTCTTTGTAGTTGTTAGAAGAAGATTTCGCAAAAGTTTCACCAAGCTTGTTGGCAATATCTTTTTCAGATGTTAATAAAGAATTGCCGTCTTTCAAATGTTTAACAGTGGCTTTAGAATTTTTACCTTTTATTTTTTGTATCATATTCCAAACTTTTGTCATCGGAGTGCGAGATGTTATCCCCGAGACAAATTTTTTCCAAGATGTTCGTCGGGCTTGCCTGCAAGTCCGCCGTGCCTTAGCGCGAAAAATACGAAAATTATTTAAATTGTCTTGTGTAGGATGTTGATTAAACCGTCTTTCAGATTTTTTACGGTTTTCAATGGCTTCATCACAAGCGTCGTCATACCATGGTTTGCTAGGGTGTTTTGGATTTGCCGAGGTCTTTGGAATTGTGCGGTCAGCAATAGACGTTAAAACAGTATTAAAGGTTAAAATTGGATCTTGTACAGCCTCAAACATCTTTGATTGAAGTTCCGTTCGACAAAGAGATTCAAACAAGGGCCAATCAGCCTTGTTTAATTTCCAACGAGGAACTCTCTGTTGAGCCGAAGTAAAACGATGCTCAAGAATAATTGGAAAGTGATCACTTCCACAGAGATCATCATGGACACGCCATGAATAATCAAGAAGAAGAGACGGATCAAAAACAGTTATATCAATAGCAGAATAAGAACCGTTTCCAGGGTGAAGATAAGTATTAGATCCATCATTAAAAATACATAAACCCTCTTCAGAGACAAAGTCTTCAATGATTTTAATGGGGCCTCGGTGGCCGAGTGGTCTAAGTAGTTACTACTGTGATCACTAGCCAGTCAACACTGAGGTTGTGAGTTCGAACCCCGCTCGTGCGGGTGCACTCGACTCCAATCTTAATTGACTAGGATTGTCAGTTTTCCTATCGAAGGTCGGTGGTTTTCTCCGGGCACTCCGGCTTCCTCCACCAATAAATACTGACCGCCACGAAATAGCCCAAAAGCGGTGCTTAAAAGTGGCGTAAAAACACCAAAAATCAAAAATCAAATCAATGATTTTACCTTTGGCATTGTAAGACTTGCTTCCCAAAAAAGGGATTGTGGGCATTGAAGTCTCCCATAAGTATAAAAGGTGTAGGTAGTTGATCAGTTAAGTTTTTTAGTTTAGCTTTATCTATATTTGAATTAGGTGGAATATATATAGAACATAATGTAATTGTTTTATCTAATGATAGACGAATAGCAACTGCCTGCAGATCTGTAGTGAGTTGGACTGTACTATGAATGACGTTGTCCTTCACTAAAATCGTTGATCCACCTGCAGCTCGTTCGTCTTCCATAGAAAATGTGCTGTAGATGTTGTATCTTTTTAAAGTTACTTTCTCACTTTCTTTCAAATGAGTTTCTTGAAGACAAAATGCAACAGGTAAGAAAGACTGAACCAAAAGCGTTAACTCGAGAAGGTTTATTTTAAGACCTCGGCAATTCCATTGAATGATATTGGTCATGATTGGTTAATTGGAGGACGAATGTAATCGAGTTTACCATTTTTACTCCGATCAACCTGAGATTGTGATCTTTCAGTTGGCAAATCACTTTCGCAATCCATCGCTGAATCATCACTAAGCGTGGAATATCTATTTTGTGAGGAGAGTCCTCGCTCTCCATGACCAGACCCAGCTGATGTGCCTCCGCCCCGACGTCTACCTCGTGATCTTCTCTGAGGAGACTTCGTAGGGGAAGTTTTTCTTTGCGTGTTCCTTTCTTCATCTCGCTTCAATGAACGAAGAGGAGAGGGAGCTTTTGAAGGTTTTTTACTTGCATCAGCTGAGAAACCAGAAGATTGATCATTTGATGCAGAAGGACGATTTTTTGGAACAGATGATTTACCTACGTTTTTGGGAAGACCCAAGTCCCAGATAGATCCTTTGCCCAAATCGCCTGATTTTTTTTATCATTTTTATTTGATTTGTTATTTTCATTTTTTTTTTTTTTTTGGTGAAGACATTGAGCTCTGCATTGAAGATTGAGTTGACTGTGAACTGGTGTTATTAGGATGTGGTTTTCTTGCCATTATTATTCTGTCAGATGGTTGAGTTTCAACTGGCAACATCGTAAACGTTTCAGCATTAATGGGCCAGTTCATTCGAGTCTGTGTAGACTCGTGACTGAATGAACAGCTAACTTTGCTGGCATACGATGGCTTTTTCGAAGTCGTAGGTTGGAAATCACTCGAAACAGAAGCTATCTGTTTAGCTTCAGTGTAACTGATGTTTCTTTCTGTTTTGATTTTAATTATATTTTTTTCTTTTATGTAAACTGGACAGTCCCGAGAAGATGACAAATGGGATCCGTCACAATTTGAGCATTTTAAAGAATCAGGTTGACAAGTTGTTCCCTCGTGTCCTTCTCCAGAACACTTGAAGCATTTCTGCTTACCATGACATTGTTTGGTCCCATGACCAAACTTTTGACATTTAAAACATCTAATTAGGTTAGGGATGTAAATGTCAACCTTGATGCCAAAGCATCCCAATTTCAAAGACGAAGGAGGAGTTGGAGTTTTGAAAGTTAAAAGATAAGTATTTATTTTAATTATTTGGTCATTCTTTTTAATTTGAAATCTTACTACATCAGTTACACCTTGATTTGAAAGTTCTTCACACATTTCTTCAGAAGTCAGATCAGATAGATATTGACTTCTGTCTCGAATGATTCCTTTGCTACTTTTTAAGCTAGCATGTGCTGAAGCCGAAACAGCAAATCCATTTATTGTTTTCATTTTCAGCAAATTTGCTGATTGACTTTTGTTGTTACATTCAACCAGCAAATTTCCCGATCTCATTTTAGAAACATTTTTAACAGTTCCAGCAATGCCCTGGATACTTTTTTGAATCACAAAAGGAGAAATTTTAGCTATAGGTTTGTCAACAGTACCTGTTTAGACAATAAATCGGGGCCAACTGTCATCTTCCTGACAGGGCTCAGTGTCATCACATTTTCTTTTTTTATTTATTAAAGCTGATTTTAGGTTTTAGTTTTGTATTGCCATAATAAGGGGAGGAAAAGTTCACCATTCTTGTCATCCACCCACCTCGGAGTGCCTACAAGGGCGATGCTGTGTTTCCGCGGGTATCCGGGATCAAGAGCTGCTGATGTAAAATTAGCACTCAAGATCCACTGCGAAACACCAAATGCTCCAAGAATGCTATACTCAAGCAGAGCGTATCCATAAAGCAAATAGAAAGCGTACTACTTGATTGACCCATGAGCCACCGCCTTCTTCAGTTATCCTCGTTTAAAAAAGCTAATATTTAATATTGAATACAACATGGTTATAAGGAAAGCTAAATTTAAGGATAGACTAAAGGGCTCGACATGACCAGCCGATTGATCAGACCGGGCCAATCTGACCTCCCGTTTAGATGATATCGGAGCCAAAGCAGAGTATTGAGTCTGAAGCTTCTCCCATCCACAAGGAGTCTGGCAACAGTCTCTCATCCACCAGGATCTCGTCAACCACCGACACGGGTAGCAACCGACGGCCAACAGGTTGGAATGCCTATTTTTATTTTAAACATCGGGCAACTCGTACGATGTTCGGATCACTTTAGTCTGGCCTCTACCCTTCGATCTGTCCAGCATGGGTGACCCTACCAGGAGACGAAGCTCCAGCTGGCATAGCTCTCAGGGTCACTGAGGCTCGTAAGCCCCCCGACCACGGCAAGGATATCGATCCACCGGGGGGATCAACCTGTTGAATAGAAATTTAAAAAACATTTAAATATTTGCACATGATAAAAGATTGATTGATTGGTGTTTGCTTTACGCCGCCTTAGCGCAAAAAGGCTATATCGCGGCGAGAGCTAATTCGAACATTTAACAATTTAAAGTATATCTTTAAAATCGGACAAAAGGTCCTTCAACATACTAAAACTCAAGTCTAAAGCAAAATTGTTTATTTATAAATAAAAAACAACAATAAGATAAGGTGATAAAAATTAAAATCATTTTCAATTCATACAGCATTTTTATATTTTATGATATATTCCAACTTCTTTTAAAAATGAAACAATATTTGTAATTGGAACACTATCAAATAAATCATACATATTATTGACATTGAAATGCTTCTTACGAATATCAGCAAAGTCAATACAATTGATTAAAACATGTTTAATAGTATACTTGCAGTTGCAAGGTATACATTGTGGTTCTTCTTCATTTTTCAGAAGATATTCATGTGTTATTCTAGTATGACCAATACGGCATCTAGAAATAACACACTGATCTTTTCTGCACATAAAAGTATTAAAAGGTTTACCTAATTTAGGTTTAATTTCATGTAATTTATCATCAACCTTTTTACTCCATTCATTTTCCAATATATTAAAACATATTCTCTAATATTAGATCTAAAATCGGTATAAGGTATATCACAGTTCGATAAGGGATCATCCAGGGCATTTTTGCTTCTTCGTCTACAACCGTGTTTCCATGGATTCCAACATGACTCGGAACCCATAGAAAAATTATTTCTTTATGAAGAATTTTAAATTCCTCATTACATATAAAATCTTGAGAATTATCGGGTTTTAATTTTAGTATGTTGTATAGCTTGTAAGCATGAAAGTGAATCAGAACATATTATAAATTTAGATTTGTCTGAAGTAGCAATAAATTTTAAAGCTAAAATTATTGCCTTTGCTTCAGCAGTAAATATGGATGCGGCAGATGACAAACGGAGAGTCGCAGCTCTGTCTCCAAAGACAGCAGCAGATGCAACTCGGTTACCATCCTTCGATCCATCTGTATAAACAGTTGAAAAATCTGAATAATTTGACTTAATTTCAGCAAAATGTTGTTGAATTATAAGAGGGTTTGTTTCGTTTTTTGTATTTACGGAGGTCAAATATCATTTTCGGTTTTGGAAGTTCCCATGGAGGGCATTTGCAAGTTTCAACTTGTGCAACAGATTTTAAATCAAATGTGGTTAGGTGTGGTTTTAAACGGATGCCTAATGGAGGAATTTTATTTTCATGTTTTGCATATATATCTTCATAAATTGGATTAAAAACACAGTTGTAGGCAGGATTTTCTGGATATGCTTTAAGCTTGACAGCGTATTGAAGTCCAAGCTTCAAGCGTCTGTTGGAGAGTGAGTTCTCGTCAGCCTCTACATACAGACTCTCAACTGGTGAGGTTTTAAAGGCGCCAAGACATAAGCGCAAACCCTGGTGATGCACAGCATCGAGAATCTGTATGTAGGACTTCCTTGCAGAGCCGTACACTATTGAACCATAATCTAGTTTAGATCTAACTATAGATCTGTATAAACTAAGTAAAATGTTGCGATCAGCACCCCAGTCAGTGCTGCCAACAACCTTTAAAATATCTAATGCTTTTAAGCATCTCGATTTTAACATTTTGATATGGGGTAGAAAGGTTAACTTTTATCAAAACTAGCCCAAGAAATTTGGTTTCATCAACCATTTTAATTGGGTTTCCGTACAAAGTGAGTTCTGGATCAAGATGCAGTTTCCTTTTGTTACAAAATGCATCCCAACCGTTTTTGAAGTAGAAAATTTAAAACCATTTTCCGAAGCCCATTTTCAATTCTTCCAAGACATAATTGTAATTGTCTTTCAATGTTATTCATATTTTTGCCTCTGTAACAGATTAAAAATCATCAACATACAATGAACCTTCAATATTACTTTTCAAAACTTCAACAAGGCTATTAATTTTAAGACTAAATAATGTAACAGATAAAATACTCCCTGAGGGACACCCATCTCTTGATCATACAGATCAGACATGGTTGAATTTACTCTAACATTAAATTGTCTGTTAGACAGAAAATTTGAAATAAAATTTGGCATATTGCCTTTCAACCCCATATCAAAAGATCTTTTAAAATACCATACTTCCATGTGGTGTCATATGCCTTTTCAAGATCGAAAAGACTGACACCACGTGTTCATTTTTCGCAAAACCATTACGGATAAATGACTCGAATCGAACTAGATGATCAAGAGTACTGCGGCCTTGTCGGAATCCACACTGGATATTGGCTAAAGCCCATTTGATTCCAGGAACCAAACAAGGCGATCATTGACCATCCGTTCTAATGTTTTACAGACACAACTGGTAAGAGCAATTGGTCGATAGTTAATAGGATCCGTGTGATCTTTACTTGGTTTTGGAATAGGCACGACGGTTGCAAGCTTCCAGATTGAGGGTAAGTCACCAGATTCCCAGATATTATTCATCAGTTGCAAAAGAGCTTCAAGCGAGGAATCTGGCAAGTGTTTCAAAAGTTGGTAGTGAATATTATCAGGTCCACAAGCTGTATCATGGGCCTTGGACAGAGATGTCTTAAGTTCTTCCAGAGAAAAGATTTTATTATAATTTTCACCATTTTTCGATTTAAAATTCAACTTTATTTTTTCTTTTTGCTTCTTAACTTTTTTAAAATCTTCCCTGTAGTTGTTAGAAGAAGAAGATTTCGCAAAAGTTTCACCAAGCTTATTGGCAATATCTTTTTCAAATGTTAATAAATCAGTGCCATCTTTCAAATGTTTTACCGTGGCTTTAGAATTTTTACCTTTAATCTTTTGTATCATGTTCCATACTTTTGTCATCGGAGTGCGAGATGTTATTCCCGAGATAAATTTTTCCAAGACGTTCGTCGTGCGTGCCTGCAAGTCCGTCGTGCCTTAGCGCGAAAAATACGGAAATTACTTAAATTTTCCGACGTAGGATGTTGATAGAATCGTCTTTCAGATTGTTTACGGTCATCTATGGCTTGATCACAGGCATCATCAAACCATGGTTTGCTGGGATGTTTTGGATTTGCCGAGGTCTTAGGAATTGTTCTGTCAGCAATTGATGTTAAAACTGTATTAAAAGTTAAAATTGGATCTTCTACAGTCTCAAACATCTTTGATTGAAGTTCCGCTCGACAGAGATTCTCAAACAAGGGCCAGTCCGCCTTGTCCAGTTTCCAACGTGGAACTCTCTGTTGAGCAGAAGTGAAAAGATGTTCAAGTATTATTGGAAGTGATCACTTCACAAAGATCATCATGGACACGCCATGAATAATCCAGAAGAAGAGACGGGTCGCAAATAGTGATATCAATAGCAGAATAAGACCCGTTTCCAGGGTGAAGATAAGTATTAGATCCATCATTGAAAATGCATAACCCTTCTTGAGAGACAAAGTCTTCAATGATCTTACCTTTGTCATTATGAGACTTGCTTCCCACAAGGGATTGTGGGCATTAAAGTCTCCATAAGTATAAAAGGTGAAGGTAACTGATCAGTAAGGTTTTGAGTTTAGCTTTATCTATATTTGAATTAGGTGGAATATATATAGAACATAATGTAATTGTTTTATCTAATGATAAACGAATTGCAACTGCCTGCAGATCTGTGGTGAGTTGGACTGTGCTATGAATGACGTTGTCCTTCACAAAATGGTTGATACGCCTGAAGCACCTTCGTCTTCCTTAGAAAATGTGCTATATGTTGTATTCTTTTAAAGATACATTATCCTTTTCTTTTAAATGAGTTTCTTGAAGACAAAATGCAATAGGTATAAAAGTCTGAACTAGAAGCGTTAACTCAAGAAGATTAATTTTAAGACCTCGGCAATTCCATTGAATGATATCTGTCATGGTTTTGAATAACAGGACGAATGCTATCGAGTTTGCCAGCATTTTACTTCGATCACCCTGAGATTGTGATCTTTCGGGTGGCACAACACTTTCGCAGTCCATTTCTGATTCGTCATCCAGTATGGTAAATCTATTTTGTGAGGAGAGTCCTTGATCTCTGTGTTTAGACGCAGCTGATGTTACTCCGCCTCGACCTCTACCCCGCGACCTCCTTTCAGAAAAATTCTGAGAGGATGCATTTGCTGGCGTGTTGGAGACGCCCTTCTGTTCTGGAGAACGAAGAGGAGAAGGAGCTTTTGTCGACTTTGTACGAGAAGCAGAAGACGAACTAGTAGACGCTTTATTAGACGCAGATGTAGTGTGACTATTTAAGACCAATGAATTATCAGGAAGATCCCAGACCGATCCAGTGCCCCAACTGTCTGATACAACCGCATCTGACTTATTTGATTTCTTTTTCCATTTTTAGAAGGTGATGATATTGAGCTCTGTAAGGAAGATTGAGTTGACTGAGTACTGGTTTTAGAAGGGTTTGATTTTCTTGGAATAATTAATTTATCGGAAGTTTCTAATTGAACAGGCAGCATTGTAAAAGTTTCAGCATCAATTGGCCATGTCATGCGAGTTTGTGTATTCTCATGACTGAATGAGCGGCCAACTTTGCTGGCGTACGATGGTTTGTTCGAAACTAGAGGATCATTCGAAACAGAAGCTATCTGTTTAGCCTCTGGGTAACTGATGTTTCTTTCTGTTTTAATTTTAATAATATTTTTTTCTTTAAGATAAACAGGGCAGACCCTAGATGATGAAAAATGGGATTCACCACAGTTTACACATTTAGAGGATTCAGAGCTACAGGTTGTTCCCTCGTGTCCTTCGTCAGAACACTTGAAGCATCTCTGCGTACCACGACATTGTTTGGTTCCATGACCAAACTTTTGACAGGTGAAGCATCGTATTGGGTTAGGGATGAATCTGTCAACTCTGATTCCGAAGCAACCTAAAGAAATAGATGAGGGAGGAGTTGGAGTTTTAAAGGTCAAAAGATATGTATTTAATTTGGTTATATTTCCATTCTTTTAATTTGAAATCTAACAACATCAGATACACCTTGGTTTGATAATTCATCACTAATTTCTTCCACGGTAAGATCACCTAGATATTGACTTCTGTCTCGAATGATTCCTTTGCAACTGTTCAAACTATTGTGAGGAGAGGCAGAAACAGAAAAGTCTGTAATTTTGTCATAGTCAGCAAATTTGTTGATTGACTTTTGTTGGAACATTCAACCAACAAATTCCTGATCTCATTTTGAAACTTTTTAACTGTACCAGCAATGCTTTGAATTTGTTTATGAATTACAAAAGGAGATATTTTTGAAACTGGTTTTCATCTGTTCCTTTTATTACAATAAATCAGGGCCAACTATCATCTTCCTGACAGGGCGCAGAGTCATCACATTTTCTTTTTTTGTTGAAGCTGATTGAGAAGTTTGGTTTTGTTTGCCATATGAAAGGAGAAAGATTCACTATCCTTGTCATCCACCCACCTCGGAGTGCCTACAAGGGCGATGCTGTGTTTCCGTGGCGAGCCGGGGTCAAGCGCTAATGCTGAAAGCGAGCTGCAAGTATAATGCACCTCGTCCCCAAAATTAGCACCCAAGATCCACTGCGGAAAGCACCGGATGTTCCAAGAATAGTATACTCAAGCAGAGCGTATCCATCAAGCGAAATAGAAAGCGTACCACTTGATTGACCCATGAGCCATCGCCTTCTTCAGTTATCCTAAATATAAATAGCTTGATTTTAATACCTGTGTATAAAGTACATTGTGATATGAAAGCTTATTGTTGAGGATTAACTGAAGGGCTCGACATGACCAGCCAATGATCGGACCGGGTCCATCCGACCTCCCGTTTAGATGATATTGGAGCCAAAGCAGCTTATTGAACTATAGTCTCGTCCGTCCGGGTATTTTCTGACCGTAAGGAGTCTGGCTACAGCTCTCATCCGCTAGGATCTCGTCAACCACCGACACGGGTAGCAACCCACGGCCTACGGGTTGGAATGCCTATTTTATTTAAAACATCGGGCCATTCGTACGATGTTCGGATCACTTTAGTCTGGCCTCTACCCTTCGACCTGTCCAGCATGGGTGACCCTATCAGGAGACAATGCTCCAGCTGGCATAGCTCTTAGGGTCACTGAGACCCGCAAGCCCCCCGACCACGGCAAGGATAGCGATCCACCGGGGGGCATGATAAAAGAAAATAAAGCATGCAATGGTTATTTTATATATACTTTTAACTCTTTCTTAATAATATTGTTAACACTGTATAAATTGTATAACTTATAATGAGTTAAATCTATACATACATGGTTAGCTTTATTCTCTTTATCGTCTTCTTTCGTCAAATTCGATGAAAACATACGTGTTTATCTATATACTAGTATATAGTTTTCATTATAATGAATGAATATGCATATACTTACTATGATGTCTTCAGGTTTGCTTTTCTCCTGCATCTGTAAAATTGTTTTAATAGATTACTGAATCAAGTTCTAATTCTTTATCTGAGTCAAGTTGGAGTACTGACAATGAACTAATAACAGACACAGGTAATTTTCTTTTTTTTTTCTTCATATTTTAATGAAATGTTTACTAATTCTCACATCGTTGAGAATGAATACTATAATAAATCAGCAACTTGCAGTAAGAAAAACTTTGTTTTTTTTTCCTGTAACTACTTTTATTTTCATATGATAAGAAATCCCAAGAAACTCTAAGTACCAAGCCACTTTGACATTTTGTTTTCTACTATTATTTGATCATTATTGATATTTTTACTAAATAAGTTTTACTTATAAATTTGCTTTATATATAATTGTTAAAGAAAAATACAAACATTTGTCTTTTAAAATAAGTGTTTTCTTATTCAAAGAAAAATTATCTCAAAACTGTATTGTGACTTTTTGTCCTGTTACTTTAAGTCCGAGACTTTGTGTCTGTGAGTTTTTGTTCCTGTGACTTTCTGTCCAACATTCGTTTTTTCACCCCATATGGTTTTTTGTCGGAATCAGAAATATTTTATTGCTTTCGACTGTTGATCAAATTATTTTTTTTTCAAAATTTAACACTTTATGGTATGATAAAAATCCGGTTTCAGATTTGTTTTGTGATCTGCTTGAACACGATATTGTTTTTTTTTTATCAAATTTGAGATCTGAATATTTCTTTATGAATCTCCCCTTTTGAAGTTAATTGGTCGTTCCCTAATCAAATAACTTAAAACTGATGTAACTTCTTTCATCCAGCTCTCAAAATTCTCAAATGAGAAACCAAAAGAATGAAACAAGATTTATCCTACAAGTGGTGATAATTTCATTATTATACAATTAGTGGCTAGATTCTGATGTCTTCACATGAATAACATAAGCTTCTTTGTTTTTCATAGCATCCCAAATGTTTGATAGATTCTTGTGCACCAGTTTGATATTCTATTTCTCCCTCTCATAACCCTTCAATTGAGTTTGAAATCTCATTTTATCAGAAATGACTCAATTTTTATATAGTATAAAACTTGTTCCATTGTTTTTTTTTTTTTTTTTGGAAATCTAAGACACGATTTGAATGATATCTTGTCAACGAACAACACGTGAAAAATCAGGCATATTTGGGGCACACGTATAGGAGCTAATTTTATTAAAAATTACACTTTCATGACAAATGAATAAATCAGGATTTCCCAATTTGAACCTCATTAACTTCAATATCATTCATACATGTACCATGTGGATACTTCAGGATTGACCTTTAATCATATATCAATAAAGTTTTAACCAGTTAGAAAGCATTCAATTTCAGAATTTCTAAATATATAAAGAAATGCACACCAAATGCAAAAAAACAAAACAGATCTGGCGGGAGAAGTTTTATCATTATTGACCTTGCTATAAGTCAGTTGCTACTGATATGGTACAAACTCCGCCAACCTGTATAAACATCAATCATTAATCACCCCAGAAGTTTAATTACACATTCCATTTGCTTTTTTTCAGTTTGATTTTTTATTCGATTAGTTCATGAAACAATATATTTAGTTTTTTTCAAAAAGTAAGTTATGCATGTGTACTCAAATCAATCAGTTAGTCAGTTTTGATGATTCTTATAGGGATTTCTAGACTCACAGTTGTATACAATGAAAATATGGTGTTATACACAAAGTAGATTTATTTCTTATTTTGTAGTTTGAAAATAAAATATTTAATTTGTGTTTTCTTTTCAAAAGAATTCATATTTACACATTCCCTAAAACAAATCTGATATAACCATCAGCATTAACGCAAGCAACATTAATTGTTGTACAGTTTTTTAGTTTTAATATTTGTAAATTCATATATACTTAGTAATTCCCTCTATGACTCCCATTGTTTTCCCTCTTAGTAGCTTTAATATAGAAATGTATTTTATTTTGAATGCATTATCTTCTAATTTTCTATAAACCCTGAATTCAACCTCTTTTCTCTGACTTAGTTTTATAGCTTGTCTGTGGCCATAAAGCTACATGTATCACATGATTCTATTGAATAACCAGTACTGACCAGTTCTTATATGTCAGATACGTGCATGTTTATAAAACTAATCATCATCAAAACTTATTTTTCTTCTGTGGATTTAAAAAATCAAGAGGTAACAAAAACAGCTGAAAAGTATATTTTGATAACATTTAGTTGCTTTTGTATTTTGCTCACGATCTCTACAGAAATAGATTCATCAAGTGTTGAATGTGTTCCGCTACATAAAGAGCAATAATTTCGTTTTTAATTGTATTTATTACTTTGTACATGATGTGTTACACTTTTCATTGTAGTAGAATATACAATAAAATTTGTATGTGAAACAAGATTTTTTTTTAATCATTTGTTTTTATTGACATGGGATATGGCCATCTTGTTTACCGTCAAAATAGAGTGCACACGTTTTTCTGTCTGAGCCGTTACAGCCGACCATACAGTATGGGTATTTGTCATTGCTGAAAGCTGTACGGTTGCCTATAATTGCTGACATCCACTTCATTTAAACATTTGTGAATAGTACTACAGAGGGGTTAAGATAGGGTCCATCTGCTAACGTATGGAATGGACCCGGAGTCGGAAGCCGTGAGTAATGTAACTATAGAAGTGTCCATATTGACGTCTTATAAAAACCCATGCATGCAGACGCTATTGTTACGTCTTCAAATGGATCTATGCCATTCACCACTTCAATCATCAGTTTTTGAAATTGCAGAGCTCCACGTCTGAATATGTCCACATCCGGTACAGTATACCATTAAATTTCTTTACGGAAATCAAATGAACAAGTTTTCCTTTCCTCACACCATCAAAGAAAATTGTTCTGTCCGTGAGAGACATCTAAGCAATACCTTAATCTTCAGGGCTAAGATAATGTCCTACATATATATTTTCGTGTTAAACATCCACTTGACAGCTTCTCCAATATAAAAGCGTCTGGTATTTTAGAAGAAAATAGTAAAATAACAAAATACCGAGCTCCGAGGAAAGTTTCATCGGTACAAAATCAGTAAATCACAAAGGTGAAATTTAGACCATATGCCACTTGCATGTACATGAATTTTGATCTCTGATATATCACCTTATTAGGACGGACTGTATGACAGTCTATCAAAGTATGTAAAATTGGATTATTATCGTACTCCTTCGCATTATGTGCCATGAAAAAAGCATCCATTTAGTGACGGGTCATCAACAGACAGGTCACCACTAAATACTCTCTGTCTTAATCCACATTTCTCTTTACATGAAAGCATGCTTGAAGTTTTCTTTGCAACACTATATTTGACAATGACTTCTACAATAATTGCAGGTCGATTCTGAGGTCAATGTTTGATCTTCACATTTTGATCACGTCGATTGAAGAACTGCGAAATTTATTTTGTGTTCCACAAAGCCGCAGCAGAATTTTTTGCAGTTATAATGCAGAGCCAAAATTTGTCACTTCTATTTGATAAGTGACAGTTTGCGCAACTATGTTCAGATGGTTTGTTTCTTTCCTGGCATTCCAACACATTGTCCTGTCTACACTCTCAAAGTCGTAAAACATAAAGATCTTATTATTGGCAGATTGAGGGTCTTTTACTGCACGTCTCTGATCGACGGTCTTCGTCGTGTAAAAAGAAACGGCAACAGATCTTGTACTGCCATTCTCCACAACGATGGTCCTCCGGTTTCGTTTCTGTATAATCGGTGTACATCGGTTAAAGTATGCAAATAATTGTATGTTAATGGTAGTTTAATAGTATCTTAGACAAGTGGAAGTCATTGATCATCATATGTATTGGCATTTTGGTGTAATGAAGAAGGAGCTATTGATACTGATTGTACTAATTTCACACCTCACCCAGGACATGTTGAAAACATTTATATGCATTTCATTGTTGTTGATGGATTTGCACACAACACTATTTAGCCAAAGTTAATTGGTTCCAAGAACTATCAGACAATGTAAGACACTGTTATGGTAAACCAATAGAAGTGTGGTCATCAGATTTATATGTACGAGATGGACCTGCAATGTTCATTCCTGTCCAGAAGATCAAGTGTGATTTGTACATGCAAAATAAAAGTTGGACACAGAAATGTAATTGTAGTTTTTCCAAGGAACGATTTATTTAATAGACACTTTTTCTAGAATCTTATCCTTTCTCATTGTCTTATTTTCATATATAAACTTGCAATGAAAGGGAGGAGTTTTGAGTGCTTAATTTTAAAGTATTATTAGTACTTATAATATTATCAGAAAAAGTCTAAAAAGATATTAAATAATATTACATATTATATAAATAAATGAGTTTTTGAATTGAGTAGATTTTATCAAGACAATGAGATTCTAGGATCAATTTTTTACATGCCTATCTTGCAATAGTGTAAGCGCACATTTTGCAATTTAATAATCAGCTTATTACCTGTTAATATTTCATCATTTACATCATCTATATCTTCAAAACATCTGTATGGATGATCTTCCTCATAAATTCTAATTTTGTTAAGAGATACTTTAAGCGTGCCTTCCTCGAGTTCTTTGATGCAAGTAGCCCAACACTGACCAATACATATGTGTTCTTTTTCTGTAGAGAAAGATCTGTAGTCGAGGTGTTCCAGACTCTGCATTTGTTGTATCGTTGAAGATTACAGACGTATCATCAAGTGTCCACCAACAACCTTTTCCACAAAGAAGAAAGTCAGAAATTCTTTGTAAATGTACTTGAAATTTGTACGGATTCTGAAGTTTTGTAGTAATAGAAAATTTTGTGTCCATCCTTTCATTTAGTTGTTTAGATTCATGACTTATGATATATTCTTAATTTTTAAACAAGTTTTTTTTTTTCACGGTACACTTGTTGAGCATTGTATCTCAGAACAGCATTGTCTACAACATGTGAAGGTTGTCTGTTACTTGTATGTTTTTAGAAAGATCTCAAATCTTCAAACTCCTCTCTTCTTGTTCTGGTACAACAGACCTCAGACAGACTAGACGGTACACTTCTGGTGCGTGTGTTACCAGACTATAGAAGTGGTTTCCATAAAACTTACTTTCAGTCATTTTTTGGGTGTCCCTATGACAGCAAGACACAAAGATGCAAAAAGAAAGCACTGGTTGTACAGTCCTAATATGCGGCCAGGATTTCTTGCTGTGTTGTTCTCGTAACAAATGTTAATAATTTCAACCAGAGTTGCATATATTCAATATGTCATCATTAACTTTGCCCTCGCTATGCATGTTTTGTGTAAATTTTGCCAATCTGACGACATATAACCTTGCATCAGAGGCTTTAATTTCAATTTTCCACTAACTGTGGAAACGCAGAAATGTTCATATTGTTTTGTACATGTTCTGCTTTAATATGGTGAGGAAGTTCGGTTATGATGTTGGTTACAACATTTGTTATGTCGTGCAATGGTTCGCCGTCTAACACTTCATATTTTGGAATGTGAAGTTCCTCTGCAGTTAGTTTTGGTTCTTCACACATCAGAGCAGGTGGTCTTTGGATCCTTCTAATATGTCTTGCAGAACCTGTTAGAGTTCATTTTTTTTTTTTGCATGTGGCTGGTGTTGATATCTCTGGCCTCTAGTTCATCTTCTAGATCATCTTTTTTTCTAGATTGACAAAGGAATTGATGTCTTTTTTAAGTTGGTCCATTGTAGCCCTTCTAAGAATTTGACTATTCTATGTTAAAGTGGTTTGACAAATTTTTGGTATGCACAGCAAAGATTTTTGTGTTCATTGGCCCGTATTCCACAAATACAGCTAAAATGTCCACCTCGATGCTGGCCGGCCTCAAATTGCCGAGTAGGACCATCACCGCTAAATATTCTAAGGACATCATCAGTTTGAATGTTATTTTTCTGTAGAGGAATGATCAAGTTGGCGATATTCTGACAATTTTAATGCGTTAGAGCGAGAAGGAAATAAAAGGCAGATAATAAGATTGGTATTTCACGCGGTTTTCGACATTATTTATTTGTATTTTTTAGTACTAGTACCAGCGAGGTTTGGAATTCATGTATACAAAACATTTCCCCACTTCAAACATAAATGTTTGCGACTTGGACCTTTTCCTTATAAACAATGTATACCTTTGCATTTTACCTTAAAAAAGACCATGTTCGTTTTACACATACAATTTAAACCTTCTAATACCCGAAGCCTATTCCAAAAGCCCTCCAAGTAGTATATATGGTCTTCCCTAACCGGTACAACCCTTTTAACCCTTGTGGGTTATACAGGATTGGGAATACGAGGGACTAGTGCACCCTGTTCTTCTATTTCACCCGTCTTCGTGACACCTTTTTCTGTCCACACTGAAAAAAAATATAAAAAAATTAGTATACCAAATCAAAAAACGTTATAAAGTTTATTATTATTGTATTATTGTTTCGTCTCATTATTTTCAGGGTCAGAGAAGAACGACTCCAAAGTTAAGTTCTTCAGATTGTCGAATTTTGATGAATCTTTTGTCAAGAAGGGAAGTTATTTTCGTAAACGAAAGGAATAGCCTGGACAAAAAGACTATAGAAAGATAAGGCATTTTAACTTCGAAAAGCAACTGATAATTGATCCATATCTAGGTAAACAAATTAACAGGATTACGATTGATGGGAAAATTGTTCTTCCGTGGGAGGAATTGGAAAAGTGTATAAAAACGTTTTATACTTTAAGCAAAGCGGATGTGGGAAGAAAACGCTACAATCAAATTAAAGAACATTACATTGGAATCGTGGAGCCTATGATACAAAGCTACATATCTTATAACGATATACAGAGATAAAAACGACGATTGTCTTCAAATAAAGCACCACCCGTTGATGCCAAACAACCAATGGAACGAACTCGACAATACATGAAACTAATTATACAGGAAGAATTAGAAGCCAATGTTCAAAACAAAAAGAAGGATCAAGATGAGATGCCATCACTATCCGTCAAACTTTTAAACAATCATAACAAGCAAAATGAGAATACGCCGAATTCTAAAAAAGTTCAGTAAAATGTTTTAACCTTCATAACCAATTGATCGTCCTCTAAATATGCTCCTTCTACATAATGAGCTACATAAAAGAGACATAGAGCCATCAGAGTCACATATAATGTCTTGGCGGCAGCGTGTTATAAGATGTTTTAACCAAGACTGGACGTACTACACTTTTGAATGGATTAAAACCTGGAGAAGTTTTGCAAGGCCAAAACGAAAGAGTGGATGAATTTATCGCGCGTTTACAAGAAAAAACTATAGGACAAGACAGATTACATAAAATAGGCATACACGGTTTAAGAGAGGAGATAGGAAAACAGTTCATAACTCTTTCCAAACGCCAACAACAATAAAACAATTAAGAGAAACTGCATTTTCAAATCCCCTATGATAATTATATATTTTAATATGCACCAAAGGCACACTGTTTTATTGTTGAATATGCTTTAACTTATAATATTCATATAGTTTGTATCCCTAGTAAATAACTCTCAAACTTACAAAGTGTGTCTGATTTAGTGTTGATCCAATATCGATATATAATTAATCGATTTTAAACAATTTTCCTATAGAAATTTGTTTAAGTGTTTGACAAATAAAAACTGAAAAATGACGATTGTTAAATCATGGCATTCTTAAATATATTCTATGACTAAAAACACAATTTTAAATAGTTACATCATTCTGTAGTTTCCGAAAATGTACCTTATCTCAACCATCATAGTTCTGATGTGGACCAATTAAGTAACGATCAATAGAAACTATTCTTTTTATTGGTATAGGTTGGTACATTGTTCAGTTTAATATGGACAAGGAATTAAGTGACCCTGTATCTAATGAAGAATTGGAGGATGAGTCTGGACAGACAGGGTATGACGCTGAGTTTAACAACGGGGATGCTTGAATGCATGGAGAGAAGGAATCTCTTATGAGGGAACAGTTGTATTTCAGTCAGGTTTGTCTAATTAGATGTACATTGTAGACGTCTTTCTAACTGTATATCATCATGTGTTATTTTAGCTCTGACAGACAGACACTGAATTGGCTTTAAGACCAGGTCAATATGATTGTATTTCAATGGTAGTAATTCGTTCATGTCTGTCATACTATTTTTTTTTCGTAAACGTTTTGTTATAAATTAAACTGGTAGTTTTTTCAATTGAATTGTTTCATATTTTTTTATGTCAGGGCCTTTTATAGCCGACTATGTGGTATTAGTTTATCTCATTGTTGAAATAGGTAACAATGGTTGTATTTGTGTCTTTCAGGCATGGTATACATACTTTGTCTTATGGAAATGTCTTATGGAAATTTTGTATTTGAATAAGATCACTTTAATTTAGACAAATGTTTATGTATTTAACAACTTTCATTACAGATGAAAAAGAAAATGCAAAAAATATAGGTCAGAGCAACAAAAAACTATCAAGAAACCCAAGTCTAAAAGGAAGTCAATTAAAAGCAACAACATTGAAGCAATGCACCCTCTTTCAAAGAAGAAATGATAAATATGAAGATGGAGTAGAGAGCAGCTTCAAACCAGGGATGATGGATGGTATTAAAAAAACATAAGATTTGAAAAGGGAGACGGGATCCTTTAAGAGTTGTCGTTTACAACCACTCTTCTCAATTACAAGGATACTGCCAAACATATGCCATCCACAAAAAGAAAGTTTGTCATAGAGGAGGAGACTCACATGATTATTGAATGCTTGTCCTTGAAAGATACCAAGAACAATGTAAAACTGTCATTAACTGAAGTAACGTTTTCTCTTAGTAGTTGTTTCCAATTGTGCGTATGTGTTTTTATTAGCATCGTATAGTTGTGTATCAGATTACAAAACAGAGTACTTTCAGAGGGCTAACGTCAAGCAGAGTGTCAGAAAATTATGGTTACAATCCTTGAAAATTGCATGGAATGAGAACAATTGGCTTAGGAGAGGCGATAAGAGTTCCAAACTGTTTGACTATATTAATTTATTTTTTATTTCTCGATAGTACATCCATAGTACAGATCTTGCCAAGACATATACTACTGGGACAAAATTAGCAGAACGAATTAGCAAGCATTGTTTATTAATGATGAATATAGAACTACAGATGACTCTGTTTTCAATGAGTACAAATTTCAAACATCAATATCAATGAAAATAAAAATCATCATAGTGGACGAATGACAAAAAATGGTACAAAAAAAAAATCGTAAGTAATTCAAATGAATTCCTTATTTAATATTGCATCTAATAATTATACTCATGTTAATATATATTAATTATTATATAATGTTTCAGTTCTGAAATACGTATAATGTGCAACAAAATTTGAGTTGATTTAATTTAAGAATGCGTAATATACAAATAAGTCATAATGTGTGTGCAACACGAGTTTATAATCCATACGAAATCGCTTTTGCAAAATTGATGTTCACAGGCGCTTGCAGCATAACTTGTTTCATTATTTATCATACCTCTATTAGGTCACAATATCAGAAATCTTTTTTTTTCTTTTCAAATGATTGATTGATTGATGGTAGTTTGGTTGCTTAACATCCAATGGCAAATATCCTGCTATCAACGTTTAATTATATTTATTTGTTTTGAATAAAGTTGGTTTTATGGTAATCATAACTGAAATCTTGAACTGCATACGAATTAAATTTTAACGGAATATTAAAACGGTCAGATTTTTCTGTTCTGTGTGTTTTAACCGGATTTTCAACGAAAATATCGGTTATTAATTTTGGGATGTATGGCGGGCGGCAGCCAAATGTCCGTGTTTTTACTCATGAACCGTTCAACCAAAGCTTTTAAAATTTCAATATGTTGTTACTGACAACAAAATGGAGGTCAAGTTCAATAATGACGATTTTGACTTTTACCGTTCACAGAGGCGGATTTAGGAAGGGGAGCCCCCCCCCCCTTTTGTGGGAAAAATTTGGTTGATTATATAGGGAATCACTGAAGCATGACTGGAGCGGGCCCCCACTTATGAAAATTTCTGGATCCGCCACTGGTTCAGGAGTTATGGTTCTTGAAAGATTGAAAAATGGTGTTTCCAGTCGTGTTCGTGCATTTACTCATGAACCGTTCAACAAAATCTTTTCAAATTTAAATATGTTGTTACTGATGACAAAATGGAGGTCAAGTTTAATAATGGCGATTTTCACTTTTCCTGTTCAGGAGTTATGGTTCTTGAAAGATTGAAAAATGGCGTTTCCAGTCATGTCGTTGCATTTACTCATGAATTCAACCAAAGCTTTTCAAATTTTAAAATGTTGTTACTGATGACAAAATGGAGGTCAAGTTTGATATTCACGATTTTCACTTTTACCGATCAGGAGTTATGGTTCTTGAAAGATTAACAAATTTAGTTACGGTTCTTGAAAGATTGTGAACCATAACTCAGAAACGTAAAATCTAAATTTTATAAAAAAAACAAAGGAAGCTCACGTCAATAGATATAAACAATTCACCAAAGTTGTATGCAAATTGGTAAAAGCATTTTTGAGTTAATAACCGACATGTTGACGACGGACGGACAACGGTATACCATAATACATCCCCATGCTGTATCAAATATTCAATCACAATTCAAATTCAGAGTTGTTTTAAGCTTAAATGTTGTGTCTATACTTGATCAACTGTTCAGGGTTTGACCTCTGCAGGAAAATCCGGTTTGCTGTCTCTCTGACAGCCTCTTGTATCTCGATATTTCATACGGAAACAATGCATTTTGTACTTGTAATAATTTAGTGTATTATCATTTAAAAGATTACACAAAATTAAAATTTTTCCATTGCGATTAGAGGGACTGAAGTCCCTGACACGTTTATGTATCCTCGTGTGAACAGTCGGGGTGGAACAGACGTCTTTAGCCCAATTGTCAAAGTTAATTTGTTCCTCATAACAAAAGTTCCACTGGAAACTTTGTTATCAACAATTTCATAATATCTGTTCCTGTTGGAACAATTATTCTATACCATTTATTCCGTTAGGAACATATACTGTAATATTTATTCCAGAATATGTTTTCCATTTGGAACTAATATTATGAAAGAACTCCTGTTCCGTGACACTATGAGAATTTTATTCGCTAGACGTCACACCGGTAAATGTAAAATAGTTTTGTCGTTTGTATTACGAAGTAATCTTAATGCAATAACTTCTTGGGGTAGCATCTGAAATCGAGGAGAACGTAATAATTATTGAAAACCGTAATTGTCTGATCAGGCGTCCATTGTATGTTTTAAAAAAACTGAAATGCACAGTAGTTAAAATTGAATAAAACAAGATATGGGTTATTGTTAATCCCCTTCCCTCTTCTATTTATAGATATTATATATAGTTTTCGCGGGGATCGTTTATCTCGTGCTTGAGAGTCGATGTCCAGACTTGGATATTTAAACCTCGTCTCTACAATATTTCTTTAGATTGAGAAAAACTTTTCGTACTGGTAAGTTGCACTTTAAATTTCATTTTATTCGTTTTCAATGTGTGACTTAAATATTTATTTCTGTACAACTGATATATGTTTCGGGCACTTCTAAATTCATACCCCCAAGGGTGACTGGGGAATAGAAGTATGGTCACCATTGGTCTTCCTCCGACCGGCAGTAAAACCCTCGCCAAAGTGGGGCGTCCGTTTGGCTGTGCGGATGTACAAATTTGCAGCCACGTCCGGTCAGAATGGGGACGTTAAATCCGATGCCTCGTGTTAAGAGAGTGCCACGCTCTTTGCACGTTAAGAACCCTTGCAACAACTCTTTGAGGGGTCCGTAGGTGACCTGTTGCAAGGCTAAATTTCTGTGCCTATCCAATATACCCTCATTGCCCGTGGCAGTCCAAATTTCTCCAACCGTAATCCCGGACGCCTCTATTACAGAACCTACATATTGTATTTATTGTTAATTTGTTCTCGTCCTGAATATGCATGAAATATTTGCCACTGGACGTTAAGCAACCAACAATCAATCAATCACTTTCAAAATTAAATGCGTCACACAGGTGAATGAAAAATAAATATGTCGTTGGAAGTACGACTTCATTTGTAGTTGTTATATGGTAAGAGAAACTTAATAATTATCAGTCACGTCTTAGTTATTACAGCTGAACGGACGTGCTTTACCCGCAATCTACAATGTCGGACTAGTGATACATGGCTGCACGACATACTACTTTTGATGACGCTCTAAGGGAGCTACCATTTGATTTTTATGGGGGCTAGAATGAAATTTGAAAAAAGGCAGGACAGGAGTTTTGAGTGAAAAAAAAGGCAGGATGAGCAACTTGGCAAAAAAAAAAAAAAAGACAGGATGACAATTTATGTAAAAAAAGTCAGGATAAACTAATAAAAAAAAAAGGCAGGACAGAGATTACAACTAAAAACAAATGCAGGACACAATTTTTCATCCTAGCCCCCCATAAAAATCAAATGGTAGCTCCCTAAGGACGGGAGTGTTATGCCGTTTGTAGTCCGAGGGCCTGTATCCGTGGTTTGGAAAATGTACCGTTATTTGATCGTCTCGCGATAGTGGTCTTGATTACGCTTGCTGTAATCATCTGTACTACGCATTAGAATCATCGACCCAAGGAAAGAATACTTCAGTTTTTTCGGGAATTTGGGATGAATATAAATTAACTCATCATAGATACCAGGAATGAAATTTTGTATTTACGCCAGACGCGCGTTTCATCTACTAAAGACTCGTCATTGACGCTCGAATAAAAAAAGTTAAAAGGTCAAATAAAGTACGAAGTTGAAGAGCATTGAGGACCAAATATTCCTAAAAGTTTTGCCAAATACTGCTAAGGTAATCTATTCCTGAGGTAGAAACGCCTTAGTATTTAAAAAATTCAAAGTTTTGTAAAACCACCTCCTGTCGCCTCTCTTAAAAGGTACCTGAACATTCAATGTATTCATATAAATCATTTACTTCCAGAAAAAGACTTATTTTGCTGATGTACTTTGAGATCCTACATGCCATTTTGTTTTTCTTTGTTGAAAAGTGATAAAGATTGCAACACAATGTTGACTGCTGTAGCCCAATTTTACAGACTATGTCCGTTTGTGTTGCTCACACATTATTGTCAATATGATATAATCTTGAAACGGTCTAAGACTACTTAATTTGGGCAACGAAAATTACGAAATCCTATTTCCAGTATATTCCGGCGAGTAGTTCAGCACACAAGAAGGTTCCTGCATTTTGAAAAGTAAAAATAAGTAGGTTCTGTAATAGAGGCGACCGGGATCAAGGTTGGAAAAATTTAGATTGCCACGGGAAATGAGCGTATATAGGATAGGGACAGAAATTTAGCCTAGGTCAACTACGGAGCCCTCAAAGAGTTGTTGCAAGGGTTCTTAATGTACAAAGAGCGTGGCACTCTCTCTACACAATGCATCTGATTTAACGTCCCCATTCTGACAGGACGTGGCTGCAAACTTGATACATCCCGCACAGCCAAACGGACGCTCCACTTTGGCAAGCGTATTACTGTCGGTCGGAAGAAGACCAAGTGACCATATTTCTATTCCCCAGTCACCCTTGTGAAATTCAGCCAGTATGTATAGCTTGCAATTGCAAGTATATAATTACACATATTTAAATTGAATTTATCGACTTTTCCGATATCCGGAAATAAAGCATTTTAATGTCAATAATATTTATTATTTATTTAATATTATTGCTGTTGAAATCAAAAGTAAAATCACAAAAACACTGAACTCCGAGGAAAATTCAAAATGGAAAGTCCTTAAGTGTTTCATTTTTAATCGAATTTTATAAGAAATCGGTATATTCCAAAATATGAATTTGTTGTATTACTTTAAATGATTTAGTTTATATGATGTTATCTTATTCGTGAAATTTTATTTGTAAATAAGTAATAAAGAACTTTTTGTCCGATTAAAAAAAACCATCTTTGTCATAATATTAAATATAGGCTCTCGCTGCCATGTAGCTTTTTTGAGCCGATCCGAAGTAAAGTAATCAACAAATCAGAAAAAAAAGACTAGATATAAGAAGATGTGGTATGAGTGTCAATGAGACAACTCTCCATACAAGTCACAATTTGTAAAAAAAACCATTATAGGTCAAAGTACGGTCTTTAACACGGATTGATTGATTGTTTGTTGGTTGCTTAACGTCCAGTGGCAAATATTTCATGCATATTCAGGACGAGAACAAATTAACAATAAATACAATAGGTAGGTTCTATAATAGGGGCGTCCGGGATTAAGGTAGGAGAAATTTAGACTGCCACGGGAAATGAGGGTATATTGGATAGGGACAGAAATTTAGCCTTGCAACAGGTCACCTACGGACCCCTCAAAGAGTTGTCGCAAGGGTTCTTAACGTGCAAAAAGCGTGGCACTCTCTTTACACGAGGCATCGGATTTAACGTCCCCATTCTGAACGGACGTGGCTGCAAATTTGTACATCCCGCACAGCCAAACGGACGCCCCACTTTAGCAAGGGGTTTACTGCCGGTCGGAGGAAGACCAATGGTGACCATACTTCTATTCCCCAGTCACCCTTGGGGGCTTTAACACGGAGCCTTGGCTCACATCGAACAGCAAGCTATAAAGGGCCCCAAAAATGACTAGTGTAAAACCATTCAAACGGGAAAACCAACGGTCTAATCTATATAAAAAACGAGAAACACTTATGAACCACATAAACAAACATAACGACAACTACTGAACAACAAGTTCCTGACTTAGGACAGGTGCAAACAATTGCATACAAATTATGTATCCTTATTAGTGTGTGGTTCATAAAGGTTGTTGTATATGTATGACATACGAGGTAGAGGCCGAATGCATTGCGAAAAATGCTGACGAAACGAATACATCTTCAAGGGCGAAACAAAAAGAGACGATTTTAGAAGATAGCTTTTCTGTGAAGAAAACAGGGCTGCTAAAGTACTATGTCACAATTTTAAAGGATATGTTAGCTAGTAGATAGATATAGGAAGATGTGGTGTGAGTGCCAATGAGACAACTCTCCATCCAAATAACAATTTATAAAACTAAACCATTATAGGTCAATGTACGGCCTTCAACACGGAGCCTTGGCTCACACCGAACAACAAGCTATAAAGGGCCCCAAAATTACTAGTGTAAAACCATTCAAACGGGAAAACCAACGGTCTAGTCTATATAAAAAACAAGAAACGAGAAACACGTATAAATTACATAAACAAACGACAACTACTGTACATCAGATTCCTGACTTAGGACAGGTGCAAACATTTGCAGCGGGATTAAACGTTTTAATGGTACCCTATTTAATCGGTATTTATACCATAACGGAGTTCTGCAACAGGTTTTTACGAGTGGATCAAAGTTCATGACTAAAGATGTACACTTCAGATAATCAGACTACAATACACTGGGGACTACCAGATATGAAATATTACATTCCTGCAAGAATGAAACCAGACAAAAGACGGGAATTTGTGGTATAGTACAAGGAACAGAAGTATGACTCGGTAAACTTCAAAGAACAACTGCTAGCATGTTGACAATCTGATGTAGATTTACTACGCAAGGGTGGCCTAGCGTTCCGAAAAATATTCATGGAAGCTAATTCACTTGACGATTAGCCTGGTGTTGATTCCTGTGAGAAATCCTTAACAAAAGCATCAGCATGTAAACTGGTTGTCCGTGGAAACTGCCAGTCTTAAGTGATGTCTAATTCTATCACTCCTATCTCTGGTGTTTTTGTCAACCTTTCAAATTGTTATTTCAATGTTGTCCGTAATAAGTTGATATATAAATAGTCCACAGTAAACCTAGGAAATAATTTAAATTACAAATATATTTTTTTTTATTCGGACGGTCACCTTCGTTCTTATTTACCTATCCAATTATGCAACTTTTACAATACAATTCTACAAATAGATGCGGGCATGTTGTATTCGACCACACGTTCTCGCACTATACTTTTGATTAAAATCAATAAATATAAAAGTAAATTTTTACATATTTTTGTTCTGTTAGGGGCTCTTTATTTGTTTATTAAATACTGATACACTGAAGTTAAGTTCTGTTCATTGAAAACGTTTCATATTCTTCGTTTTTTTATGTATATATTATCGATTTTGGATTTCGTTTTCACTTGTTGATTTACGCGATAAGCGGAAGTGACGTAGAAAATTGGTTGGCAAGACCCACTTATCGTAAAAATGGCTGACCGCATGATCGATTAAGTTTTAAAAAATGTTGTTTTCTCAAAGTTTCAAAAAATTTTGTTTTCTCACCTTATTACGATTCACTGTCGCTTGAAGCTAAGGAAATGTACCAAACATAGTTAAATTAAGCCTCCGACACGAAAAAACTTCCAGATCCATAGTTAAAGTGATAAATGGAACACTTACCCAAGTACCTGGCCAGACCTGACCTTTGGGGATATCTACACATACTTGATTGACACGCAGTTGATATTCACTCGAGATTATCTGAAAGCCTACAAATCATTAGAAGCATACAAGTAAGATATTTTACTATTCATTCATTAAAAAACTTTTAAAATTTGCGCATTTTGGTTTTTTTTTCACAAAAAAATCAGTTCGGACAGGCATGTAGTCACACACTGTTTTCTCAAAGTTGCCTTATATGGAAATGTGTATTTGTTTGCCTAGTGCGATAATCTGTGTTCCAACTTTTCCAAGAACAGTATTAAACAAATTAACTATCGGATTCAGAATTTTTCATAAGAGGGGGCCCACTGACTGCCTAAGAGGAGGGCCGCTCCAGTCATTCCTTATAAATTCAACCAAATATCTCTCACAATGGGGGGCCGGGCCCCTGAATTACTTATTTAAAAATATTTCTATGGTTTATTAATTGGGAAAGATATATTGGGAATGATATATTGACAATTATATTAATCATTCAGGTAAGTATATCATGACAATTTAATACCGGTATATTAAATATGAATAAATGACTAACTTGTGTTATTTTCAAATAAATCGTTATCATTATAATTGCTCTGATAATAGCTTATCGTATTTCAATAATATGACTTATCGTTGTACCATGCATTGGACAGTAAAATGAAATACTGATGTATGAGTTGAACAATTATCTATGAACTGTTATTGTTGTATTTTGTTATAATCATATGTTCCAATGCCAAGCATATCCAATAAACTTGTAATCATTGAACTTAGTTTTTATTGCATCGGACAGATTATCCTAAATTATCATACAGGTTGACAAAAGGGAAAAAAACAAAGACAACCCAAAAAATGTATGACTAAATAAACAAATATACTACACATAAACCTGCGTTTTGCAACACATTGTTAAAATCAAACCATAAATGCCTCCAAAGTTATTATTGAAAAATGTCCTTTTATATGAAATATACAGAAAAAATAGACATGGAATAGCCGATTTTTGCCATGCACTGTACACTGATTTACAAAAACACAGTTATATACGGACATTTACATTAAAAAAGTTAGAACAAATTGTTAAGTCTTTGTTAAGTTTGAATAATAATGAACTAAATCATAGATGCCAACCCTTTTTAGATGATTTCAATAAAAGGTATAGAGATTTCCGTAATTTGGGTCTTTGTCGGTAATATTATTGTCTTCGAAAATTTTTGTAATAACCAAATATACAACTAGGCACACAATGATGTGATTGATTAATTATTAGTTGCTTAGCGTCCAGTGGTAAATATTTCATACAAGTTCCGGACGAGAACAAATAAACAATATATACAAAGGGTTGGTCCTTTATTAGAAGCCGTCCGAGATGGAGGTCGGGGAAGTTAGAATGCCACTAGAAAATGAGGGTATATTGGATGAGAGACAGTAATTAAGTTTTACAAGTCCACCTACGGACCCTTCAAAGACTTGTTTTAATGCTTCTGAACGTGTAGCAAGCGTGGCACTCTTATCAATGTACCCAACATGAGTGGAAATGGCTGCGTACTTGTACATCTAGCACAGCCAAACGGACGCCCAACTTGGCAAGGATTTAACTGCATATTGGAAGAAAACATGTAGTGACCATATTTCTATTTCTCAGTCACCCCTTGGGTGACATTCAGTAACAAAAAGATTTCCTTTATTCATAAGAACCACGATGCAAAGTTAATGTGCGAACGAGGAACACTGACCATCTCATTAAATGAAAATCTTTTTCATAATACATGCAAAAGGCATAATGTCCGGACTTTTAGTTTTCTTTCTTTGCTTCAGAAATGTAAATAGTTCCACTAGACATTGTAAAATTGAAAACAAAGACTTGTTTCGTTCATTAATTATTCAGAATTGAACATGAAATAGAGATCAATTTATACTGGTAGTCCCAATTAATTGATGGTTGCGTATCGTCAAGTGGCAAATATTTCATGTACGTTCAGGACGAGAGCATGTTGACAATAAATTCAATAGTTGGGTCTTGCAATATAGGCCGTCCGGGATGAAGTTCGGGGAAATTTTAAACTTCCACGGTAAAATGAGAGTATATTGGATAGGGACAGAAATCTAGCCTTGCAACAGGCCACCTACGTACCCCTCAAAGAGTTGTTGCAAGGGTTCTTAACTTGCAAACTCTCTCTACACGAGGCTCCCCAGTCACCCTTAGGTGTAGTCCGGAGAAACCCAATGGATAATAACAGGTTGCACCATTCGAGTGGTTAATTTTACACGTTTCTAACAAAACATTATGCGTCACAATGACGAAAATGATTTATATACGGAGAACTGTTCTGGACAGCTAATGAACGTTAATCCGTAATAGACTGTTAATCGTAGCACCGTAATTTTGGTCCAAAATACGGGAAATCGTAATGGTTGGCATCTATGCTAAATCAGTTGGAACGAATTAACCATTGACTTGTTACGAATTGACTATTGACTTTGTACGAACTGACCAAATCTAGGATAAACTGAGTTGGCACGAATTGACTGGCATTCGTATTCACGTGTACTTCATATTTTTGTTAGTATATACAATATCTTATTTTCCTAAGTCTAAGAGGGGATCGAACTTGAAACCTGAATAGCTAGTACAATACATTGTATTTATCTGTAGTCAAAAGTCAGCTAAACCATCTAACGTGAGGGTACCCAAATTGCACCTATTTTGATAGTTTTTTCACCTACGTTTGTTTATGATCCAGATAAAAGTTTCTAATCGGTGTTTATTTTGTAGACGTATCCTTATTTGCTATATAGTTACACCAGTTTAAGTTTTAATCCATATTGAATCATAGAAAAATGGGTTTGAACCAACCTCCAAACGATCCATGATTCTGTAATGAGGAGTACCCAAATTGCATCCATGTTTAAATTCACATCCTTAAAAATCGAATAACAGATGTTTTGTTTTATTTCTTCAAATATTCAGAACAATTTGACAATATGCTATGCTTACTATTCATTTTTTAAGAAATGGATGCTTGTAACCTATTTTATTTGCTCATTTTTAACAGATGACTTTTTGTGAACGTCGCATGGTGACGTTTCCGTAGTTTAACTTTTTTCCAGTGAATGCTTCACATGTTGATATATTCTCTGAACGTTTAGTGTATATCTAAATACATTCACCTATGTTGAAAGACGTGTATAATGTCAAATCATAAAAATACAAATTGTTTAGTCTCAAAGAAAACTTGTAAGATTTCCTCAGCTATTTGTGTTGAATAGGTGCAATTTGGGTACTGTGACGTTATCGTATTAGGGTTTCATTATTAAAATATTTACACTTCAACTGGTTCAGGTAATAGTCTGTAGATGTTTGATTTTGACGGGCAAAATTCATGGTAATTAAGTTTACGCTAAGGGACCGGCGACGAATCGACACCTAATCCTCAAGCATCATTGGTAAAGCAAATCTATAGTTGTGGAAGTGCAGATATTAGATTTAATTCATTTATTTGATTGAAATCCTTTGTGCCATATTTCAATGCTTTCCTCTGTCAGTCATGGACGACTTTACTCAAATATAACACCTGTATATAAATTCCTAAAAGTTTTGGCAAATACAGCTAAGGTAATCTATTTGACTCTTCATACTAGCAACGACAAAATTATTTACCATACAGGTAAAATAATTTTGAAGTTGCTAGTTTACATACCTCACCACTCCATTTAGGTCAATCTTTTAGACAAGTAACCCTTAACAGTAACTCTGCTTTAAATTATATCATTAAAGACATCAAATTAAATAGTTTTAAAAACAGCGTCGTTAATTTCCATGAAATTATATCGTTGCACAACTGAATATCGGACACTCGTAAGGTCATACAGGTAAATAATTACGTCGTTGCTAGTGTCAAAAGTTGACAGTATGAACGAAAATAGCAGTGGCAACGAGATCCTTTTACATCTTATTACAGAACTATCAAACTTTAAACGGAAACCAATAAATAATATTTAAAAATAAATAGTAATCATTACTATATTAACAGATGGAAACATGACTGAATTGGTCTTAAGTTTAAGTGTTTTATTCAATATTTTGTCACTTCCTTATTTTATGATTGTATTTCATCTACATTCAATTAGTATTAAAACCATATTTTATAACTTTCATACTATCATTCCTAAGCAATTATTGTGTTACTTTATTTAAAATATTGTATAACGTTTAGAAATAATAATTACTCTGCTCTCTAAATGGAGCAGTTATTGGCATAATAAAGTATCCCTCAAGGGTATAGAAATATGGTCAACATTGGTCTTCCTCGACCGGAAGTACAACCCTCGTCAAAGTGTGGCGTTCGGGAATGGAGCCGGTCAATCATGCCTTGTGTAAAGAGAATGTCACGCTATTTGCTCATTAAGAACCTTTGGAACACCTCACAGAGGAGTCCGTAGGTGACCTGTTACAAATCTAAATTTCTGTCCCCATCCAATCTATCCACATTTTCCAGTGGCAGTCTATATTTCCCCGACCTTCATCCTGGAAGGCCTCTATTACAGTATCCACCTATTGTATTTATTGTTAATATGTCCTTAACATGCATGAAAGATTTGCCACTGGACGTGTAACAAGGGAACAACCAGTTAGCTTCAAAAGAAGGGGATATGGTTATTTGTCCGAGTCAAATCTGGTTCATCTTCAGAGTCTAACTGAAATTAACTCAAATGAAAGTTTTTTTAAATATTCCATAAAGATTGAGAAATCACGGACCTTTACATTTATAATACCGGTATATGTTCCTTTGTAATTTAAATTGTTAAACAGTGGTTAATTTTACTCTTTGCAGTCATTGAAACTCAAAGATCATTGAAGAATATTGTTGATTGGGAGTTATGGTCCTGTCGAAAAACCTAAAAGCAAGCTGTAACAACTGAATGTGGTTTTTTGTGACGGCGGCATAAAAAATACAAACTAGAGATACAAAACTCTCCATTAAAGTAAATCATGTGTTCTATCTTAAAAATTTACTAAATATTCCATATTCTCATAAACAGCAGGATTATTTTGTAAATTTTAGGTCCCAGGGTAAAAAGGAGAGATTTGATTGTTGGTTGCTTATCGTCCAGTGGATAATATTTCATGCATATTCAGGACGAGAACAAATAAACATTTAAAATTCAATAGATAGGTTCTGTATAGAGGCGTCCGGGATTAAGGTCGGAGAAACTTAAGACTTCCACTGGAAATGAGGGTATATTGGATAGGGATAGAAATTTAGCCGTTGCAACAGGCCACCTACGGACCCCTCAAAGAGTTGTTGCAAGGGTTCTTAACGTGCAGAGAGCATGACACTCTCTCTACACGAGGCATCTGATTTAACGTCCCCATTCTGACCGGACGAACCCCAAGGGTGACTGGGGAATAGAAGTATGGTCACCATTGGTCTTCCTCCGACCGGCGGTAAAAACCCTCGTCAAAGTTGGGCGTCCGTTTGGCTGTGCGGGATGTACAAATTTGCAGCCACGTACGGTCAGAATGGGGACGTTAAATCCGATGCCTCGTGTAAAGAGAGTGCCACGCTCTTTGAGGGGTCCGTAGGTGACCTGTTGCAAGTCTAAATTTCTGTCCCTATCCAATATACCCTCATTTCCGTGGCAGTCTAAATTTCTCCGACCATAATCCCGGACGCCCCTATTACAGAACCTACCTATTGTATTTATTGTTAATTTGTTAATTTATGACTTGGCATGACACGGGCATTTTTAAGCTCAGAAGGAAATATACCAGCAGTGATACTCCTATTTATAATATAAGCTATTGACGGTGAAATAACTTCTGATGATAGTTTAAGTATGCGAGGACTGATCTGATCAATGCTGTAGGCAGTCCTTAACTTCTGCAACTGGGGATGTAAAACCAAGTATCTTGAGGTACTTTTGCTGCTACCTCCGCATAAATCTTATTACTATCAAATTTGTATGATTGAGATGTTGATAGGCTATCTTTTGGGGCAATATTTATAAAATGTTTGTTAAAAGCATCAACTATATGCTGAGTTTCTGTGATAACACCATTGTGTATCTTGAGTTGTGATAGAAAAGAAGAACTTTTAGTTTGGTTGAGCCCCTTGACATATTTCCATAATTCTTTTGGATTTTTAGCCTGTTCAATAGATGTTTTATAAAAATTGTTTTTTTGCATCAACTATAAGTGATGTGCTTTTGTTCCTCTAGAACCTGTATCTGTCTAGATCATGCTTTTTATGGTAATAATTCCTGTTTTGTCTGGCAGTAAATATTTCAGGGGTTAACCATTCTGGCCTTTGAACATTTTTGACTCGCTTTGTTTTTATTGGAGCATGCTTATTTAAAACATTATTGAAAAGAGAAAACCAGATATTTAAAGCTTTGTCTGTGTCATGTTCTTCTTTCACAGTATTAAATGGTTTACATTGAAGTTCTTTTATAAAATTCTCTTCATTAAACTTTTTAAAACACCTATAAGTTATGATCTTGTGGCTAGAATCAGGTATTTCTTTAACATTTGTTTTTTTTTTGTAAGGCATACTGGGTAATGGTCACTTAATGCCAAATAAGGTACATATGATTCAATTATATTATCGGACTTATTTGTATATATATATGGTCAATGATCTTTTTACTTTTATCTGTTACTCTTGTTGGATTATCAATAAGTTGTGTAAGACCATAGCACTGTATCATATGGGACCATTTGTTGTTACTACATCCTTGAGCATAGTCAATATTTATATCACCCATAATAATAATTTCTAAATCTAAGCTTGATGCTTTACTTATTTCTAATTCAAAAGCATCTATCCAGTCTACTTTCATATCAGGTGGTATGTAAACTGAACACAAAAGAATAGGCAATTTTTAATCCCCTTTTTTGAAGACCAGATGAATTAAGCAATTTAGGATCATTAATGCGTTTGCATTCAATTTGCAGACCACTTCCTTTCTCACCAACTATTTCACCCTTATTTGCATTGACACACTCATTAGCCTCAGGGAGAACTTCCATATTGTTAATTACACATACAGAGTCTACATTATTGTTAATTAAGGATTTAGAACATGTTCCATTTATGTCAATTAAAAGATTATCATAATCACAAGCACATGCCACCTTGTTACATTCTTGACAGATATTACTTAACACCTCAAACCTTGTGTATGTATTTACAGTAATTTCGGCTTCCTTATCTTTGCCACATCCCTAATTGTTTTTGCATTTTTTTAATTTGTGGCCCAAATAACCACATTTATAACACTCAATTTTATGTCCAAAGTTACAGTTTCTAGTACTATGTCCACCTTCTCCACAGTTAAAACACTTGTTGCTTTTGCTTGTATTTTGCTTCTGTTTTAGGATTGGAATATAACTATTATAAATTTTCAGAAGTTTAGCTGCTCCCAAGTCTGTCAAGTGTATTCCATCATACCAAAATAGTTATTCACTCCGAATTCTTTTTCTGTTTTGATTTGAACGGCATCATAGTTTTCACATGTTTGTTTAATAATTTTGTTTATACCCGCCACATCACAATCTATCCTTGGTGTTGCTTCTGCTATGAAAGCTTTTGTGTCTGGTGACCTTTCATGAATATTCATAACAATTTTCTTTAAATCTTCTTGAACGGAAACCAGATCTCTCTTTTGACTGGCATCATTTCCGCCTGCTTGTATTATAATCTCACTGCAGTTTTCAATGTTGGTATTTTGCAGTTTGGTTCTAATATCCCTAAAAATTGCAACTCGGTTTGTTGAGACTTTGATACTACGGTCCAATCCTCTCAAATTAATTCTTTGCAGGATAGAACTGCCAATTATAAGTTTGTTCTTTATTCCATTTTCATCTGTACCTTTTGAAGTTCGGAGTGATTGACTTGGTACTGATTTTTGTTGCTGTTGAGGACTTTCGATTCATTTAACATTTAGTGCTTCCTCAATTGTGTGCTCAGTTTGTACTGATATTTCATACCTACTCATCATTATTGTGTCTTTGTTAGGCCTCTCTATTTCTGTTTGAGTTGCAGAGTCTGTCATTTCATTTGAGCACTGAATTTGCTTATCAATAAGAGTTGGGGTGTTATTCGCTTTCTCCATAAGAGTCGACACCAGTTCTTTTAATTGATCTATTTCCGATCTTAACATTAGTTCCAGAGAATGCTTAGCACAGGGTGTTGAAGTCAGTAGAAAAGCAGCACTAGGATTCAATTTGATGTTCTTTACTTCAGTTTCATTAAATGAACTTGTAGCTGACACCATATCTGAGTGTTCACTTATGTCAAACTCGAAATGTTTCATTTCTGTTTGGGAACTTTCCAATTTGAGCTCTTGAGCATTATTATCTTTTGGTTGAGATGCAGCTTCTAACATCTCAGTGTTTTCATTAACTTTTTCAATCAACATTTTTGCAATGTTGTTGAAATAAGTGTCGATCCACTGTTTGCAACCTTTTCCTTGGACATGAAAAGTACATGTTTGTTTGTATATATGAAGAACTGTCTTCTGTCCATTTATAAAGGTGTTAAATACAAGACCATTATTTTCCCTGTCTTGAAAAAGTGTTTGGTCAAAACTTGTAAATAGAATATTTTGGAAAATATTGAAGATTGCAGGAGCTTTAAATGTAATGACATATGAGCATGATCTGTTTGTACAATCTCTAAAGTCATAGTACTCAAATCTTTTGTGTATTCATTAACTTCCTCCAGATTAAATCCACTAAAATCTCCAATAAATGATGAAATGTTTTGAAAAAATGATGTAGTTATATCCATGTGTACTTAATGTTGTTATTTAAATCATGATTTGTTCCTTAATATCTATAGTAAAAGCACTTGTATTGGAGCTCTAAAAAACACATCTGTTCACCTTGACAGCAAAACAGATTATGTCTTACACAAGTTGGTACTAGAACATGTTGTCTGGCATTAACCCGAATAAGGATGGTGCCCTTTAAAGCCATTGACATGACGTCTTCTTGGTTAAAAAGAATTGTTTGTAGTTTGTCTCGATAGCAGTCTAAATTCCAAGAACAGGAAGTTTGTCAAAACCTTTTCTGATATTTTCCCATTGGTATCTAATATGTCATTTATATGAATTATTTTACTATCAATCCAATTTTTAAAAACAAGGCATTTACCCTTAACTTTTATATAGTTATTCCCCCATATAATCTGTTGTCGGATTGATCTAATGTTTTCAGGTGTTGCAGTTTTCCCCTTTGTATATTTTATCCATGTTTTTATTATTTCTAAGTAGAAGTCTGGTATTTTATACTTATTTATGTTAGATATTGAATTCATATTTTCTATGTTCATATCTATATCTAAACACAAATGTCAGCTTATACACCTATACCATATAATTATATGGTTCTATTCTATAAATGTCAAAGTGATAATACATTTGTAATAATATTACATAAATCTATAACATAAAAAAAAAAAAAATAAACATAAATGTACCTTAAATCTAGTTACAAAGCACTTAAAATTTTTCCAACACTGCAAAGAATATTAAGTTTCTCCCGCCGTTTACACTCCATTTCGAAAATTTCTTGAAATTTTGATTTGAAAATGCAAAAAGTATTGACAGGTTTTGATCTTTGTTCAGAAATGTAGTATGCCTTATAAATTGCGTAAGTGATTATTGTTAATAAGTAGTTTACTTCATAGTATTCTTCCTGTTCAATTTTATATCCCCATGCTAAATTTGATAAGCTCAGAATATGAATTCCTATTTTAATTTTTCCTAAAATATCTTTTATTTTTTCCCAAAATACTTTTAATGTTTTACATCTTAGAAACATGTGTTCGTAATCTTCTGTAATATTACATTCATGGCAGTTTGAGCTTGTACTTATTTTCCATTGCTTCAATAAGACTTTACAAGGTAAGATATAGTGCAAAAGTTTCCATCTAAATATTTTTAGTGTATTATCTTTCAGAAAAAAATGAATGAATTTTAAAATGCTTTCTGTTTTTTTATTTAAGTTACCAATTTTTAATAGACGATTCCATTTTAAGAATCCTAGTGGTGTCTCTTTACCCTGCACTTTGATAAATTTATAAATATTTTTTGTTTCCATAGCATTTAATAAAAGTTCCGGACGACTATTTATTTTGATGTTCAGCTTGGTTAAAACTTTAGTCTTAACTGAATTCTCATGCTCAATCATTGTTTTCCATTTTATTGGAATAGCATTTTTAAGTTTTAGCATTTCAACAATCCAATTAGTTTTGTTTTTTAATTTTTCAAGTACTACCTTTTCTGATATTTTCCCATTGGTATCTAATATGTCATTTATATGAATTATTTTACTATCAATCCAATTTTTAAAAACAAGGCATTTACCCTTATCTTTTATATAGTTATTCCCCCATATAATCTGTTGTCGGATTGATCTAAAGTTTTCAGGTGTTGCAGTTTTCCCCTTTGTATATTTTATCCATGTTTTTATTATTTCTAAGTAGAAGTCTGGTATTTTATACTTATTTATGTTAGATATTGAATTCATATTTTCTATGTTCATATCAAAAATTAGAAATTTTTTTCCAAAGTTATCAAAGAAGAATCTTGGTATAACTTTCCAGTTGGAGTTTTCAGGAGATTTTAATCTTTTGACCCATCCTATTTGAATTGCTTCAGTTTGTTTTACAATGTCTGTCATATTAAGACCACCTTGTAACATTGGGGTACATAATACAGTTCTTTTCACTTTTTCACTTCGATTGTTCCAAATGAAATCAAAAATAATTTTATTAAATTGTGTTAAATGATCCTTATCTATATTGGATACTGTTGCTAAATAAGTCAAGTTTGGGATGATGAGAGTTTTAACAACAGTTATTCGACCTATCATCGTTAGATTTCTTTTCTTCCAAGTATTTAATATATTTCTGATTTTTGGAACTGTTTATCAAAATTTAACTTTTGACACTCTTTTTTGTTCAAACCAAAATATATTCCTAAAGACTTAATTGGTCCATTTGTCCAATTAATGTTTTCAAATTTGTCTATGCTGTGTTTTTGCTTACCTAGCTTTTGCTAGAGAGGGACTTAGTTTAACATAGGACCCTATGGGAAATACATACAAATGTCTTCTTTTAGAGAACCACTGAATGGATTGAAGTAAAACATGGCATGTATGTTCCTTATGAGGTGCTGACCAAGTGTTGTAACTTTGTAGGCAATCCATCATCCAAGATGGCTGCCATTGGGTGACTTCTTTTAACATAGGACCCTATGGACAATACATACAAATGTCTTCTTTTAGAGAACCACTGAATGGATTGAAACTAAACATGGCATGAATGTTCCTTATGAGGTGCTGACCAAGTGTTGTTACTTTGTAGCCAAGCAATCATTCAAGATGGCTACCAGAGGGGAACTCAGTTCAAAGGACCCTATGTGAAATAGATACAAAAGTCTTCTTTTGAAGAAACCACTGAATGGAATGAAACCAAACATGGCATAAATGTTCCTTATGAGGTGCTGACCAAGTGTTGTTACTTTGTAGCAAATCCATCAACCTAGATGGCTGCCAGCGGGGGACTTAGTTTAACAAAGGACCCTATGGGGAATATATACAAATGTCTTCTTCTAGAAAACCGCTTAATGGATTGAAACCAAACATGGCATGTATGTTCCTTATGAGGTGCTGACCAAGTGTTGTTACTTTGTAGCTGATTTGTCATCCAAGATGGCTGCCAGCAAGGGGAGTAAGTTTAACATAGGACCCTATGGGAAATACATACAAATGTTTTCTTCTAGAAAACCACTGAATAGAATGAAACCTAACATGGCATGAATGTTCCTAATGAGGTGCTGACCAAGTGTTGTTACTTTGTAGCCAAACCATCATCCAAGATGGCCGCCAGCAGGGGACGAAGTTTAACATAAGACCCTATGGCAAATACATACCCTCAAGATTTTTTATTAAATTACGGGGCAAATATTAAACAAATTTAGCCTCAATCATTATTAGGGTATCTGTTATGATTTTGATCTATTTTTACATGATTTCCAAAACCAAAGTAGAATCAGGTGAGCGACACAGGCTCTTGAGAGCCTCTAGTTTAGCATGCAAAACTTAAAGCAATGTCTCCTATGCATACTCTATAAAAGCCTGAGAGGGGAAATTGTTTTCATTAAACCACGCTTAATTATAAATATCTTTGGAGTTATTGAATCTGCTCTTCATTATTTTTGGCCTTCAGCATAACTGATGTAAATAGTATACTTCAGGAAGATCATTGCATGGGGCGAATGTCATTTTGATGTTTTAAATATCTATCCTCCACTTTGAAAACAAAGTATTGTTTGTAGAGAAATTTTCTCGACATAGATCAAGGATTTCATTGTAAAATCTATCCTGGCTATCCTCTTGCATCTTAAGTGTCAACTATTATGATCTTTAACTGTATCAAAAAACACGAATGAAAAATAAAAAAAATAATGAAAACTTTATGAGGCTAATAACATCTGTTGCAACAATAGAAACATATCTTTATTTTCAAAATTTGTACAAGTTAAAACCATTTTTAAGCAATATTTTGTATATGTTAAAACTTGTATGTTTGCATTGTACAATTTATAAAATGTACAATATGTTTGTACATGTTATAACATGTACAAAATCGCAACTTGTACACGACATATATACATTAAAAAATATTGGCCTATCAGAGCCGAAAATCTCCGAAAATATTTTGAGTCATCGGCCTTTTTGCGCCAGACCACTGTTGAAAATATTACTTAATAATCCTCGTGGGTGATACTTGCAACGGTTGATTGGCAGGCTGGAATAGGACATCGGCAGTAATATCTGTTGTTTCTTTGGTTTTTCACCTCCTATGACCAAACTTTCTCTACCAAACTTATTCTGTGAGAATCTAATTTTGGAATATATTTCAATTTCTCTATACAAAAAAAGAAACAATTGTTTCAACAGGGATATTATACAATAAATGATATATATTACCTTTACATCAGAATAGGTTTTTTCCGGATATCCGAAAAGTCTATTCACTCAGCTAAAGTATGTTCTACTATTTACTTGCAATCGCAAGGTATAGATACTGAATGAATTTCGATTTTTAAAAGATACCCGTGTGTATTTCCGATGTTAAAAAGTATTGTTTTTCTATAAATGTTTGAGTTTTGCAAAGAAGAAAGCCGAGATTACTTGATTGCATGTGAAACGTCGTAGCTTTGCACGAAAATACGAATATTAAACCGTCTTTCAGATTTTTGTACGGTTATATATAGCAAAATCACAACCGACATCATTGTTATATTAACATTTCTATTTGGAAAGTTGTAACTGCGTAGGCTTGTTCTCATTTCGCCTAAGCTTTCAAAATAATTATATAAAATTAATAAAAAAAATTATTGCCATAAACATAAATAAATAGTACTATGATAGTTCATATTATGAAAAACAAAGCACTGATGGACACATTGGAATGTTCAAAAATCATTTATACTGCAACTAGTTGTGTTTATTTCCTAAATATAGTAACACAGCTATATTTTGTGCAATGTCAATTTCATCATGGAACCCTTTTTGTACAATCAGGGGTTCATTAAGGGATGAAAATAAGTTTGCAATGTGTGTTGCAATTTAAATAGCTATCAATGTTGTAATTTAAGTTGCAGTATAAAAACAATATTAGGTCAAGGTTATAAAATATAAAGTTTTTTTGTATTCGGCACAAAACTGGGGAAGGGCTCGTTAAAACCTCGCCCTTCCCCAATTTCTCAGACTCATACAAAAAAGTTTATATTTTTCTGACATTGCCCTAATATTGTATATTTAGTTACAGCATCCTACATCCTTAAACTTAGTATCAACATACTGAATGTAGTCTGTTGTACCATTCTGTAGGTTTTCTTTCAAAGTAGTGAATCTTCTACTTATCTATACTTTTAGCTTTTCCCTCATCTTGCCACATGCTGCATATTGTACTGTCTTTACCTCGTTATTATTATTGCTAATATCCTTGATAATTTCATCTAAGATAGCAACATATTCCGTTTCAACATGTTCAAGTTCACGTCTCCTTTCGACTTGAATTACACATGTCATAGTTGATTATCATTATTTCTATGACCAGGAAATGTGAGAACACCGTGACGAACAGCTACAAGTAGTACATCACATTTCTAGCTTCATACCTTTATTATTATTTTAGTTGTAGAAGCTTATTTTCTCTCCACTTTGTCCTTCCCTTTGAATGGTTATCTCCCCTTTTTTGCCGCGTCAACAGATGTCTCCATTGATTTTTGTTGTTCCTTCATACAGCGTATGGAAGTCCACAACGATGGATGTCGGACAGCCATACTTGTATATCTGTCACCGGGGAAACTGTGGTGACGTGTTAGGGTGTGTAACAAGAGCCTGACTGAATGGCTTTTTACTGAAACTGTCTGGCTATCCTCTTGCATCTTAAGTGTCAACTATTATGATCTTTAACTGTATCAAAAACACGAATGAAAAATAAAAAAATAATGAAAACTTTATGAGGCTAATAACATCTGTTGCAACAATAGAAACATATCTTTATTTTCAAAATTTGTACAAGTTAAAACCATTTTTAAGCAATATTTTGTATATGTTAAACTTGTATGTTTGCATTGTACAATTTATAAAATGTACAATATGTTTGTACATGTTATAACATGTACAAAATCGCAACTTGTACACGACATATATACATTAAAAATATTGGCCTATCAGAGCCGAAAATCTCCGAAAATATTTTGAGTCATCGGCCTTTTGCGCCAGACCACTGTTGAAAATATTACTTAATAATCCTCGTGGGTGATACTTGCAACGGTTGATTGGCAGGCTGGAATAGGACATCGGCAGTAATATCTGTTGTTTCTTTGGTTTTCACCTCCTATGACCAAACTTTCTCTACCAAACTTATTCTGTGAGAATCTAATTTTGGAATATATTTCAATTTCTCTATAAAAAAGAAACAATTGTTTCAACAGGGATATTATACAATAAATGATATATATTACCTTTACATTAGAATAGGTTTTTCCGGATATCCGAAAAGTCTATTCACTCAGCTAAAATATGTTCTACTATTTACTTGCAATCGCAAGGTATAGATACTGAATGAATTTCGATTTTTAAAAGATACCCGTGTGTATTTCCGATGTTAAAAAGTATTGTTTTTCTATAAATGTTTGAGTTTTGCAAAGAAGAAAGCCGAGATTACTTGATTGCATGTGAAACGTCGTAGCTTTGCACGAAAATACGAATATTAAACCGTCTTTCAGATTTTTGTACGGTTATATATAGCAAAATCACAACCGACATCATTGTTATATTAACATTTCTATTTGGAAAGTTGTAACTGCGTAGGCTTGTTCTCATTTCGCCTAAGCTTTCAAAATAATTATATAAAATTAATAAAAAAAATTATTGCCATAAACATAAATAAATAGTACTATGATAGTTCATATTATGAAAAACAAAGCACTGATGGACACATTGGAATGTTCAAAAATCATTTATACTGCAACTAGTTGTGTTTATTTCCTAAATACAGTAACACAGCTATATTTTGTGCAATGTCAATTTCATCATGGAACCCTTTTGTACAATCAGGGGTTCATTAAGGGATGAAAATAAGTTTGCAATGTGTGTTGCAATTTAAATAGCTATCAATGTTGTAATTTAAGTTGCAGTATAAAAACAATATTAGGTCAAGGTTATAAAATATAAAGTTTTTTTGTATTCGGCACAAAACTGGGGAAACCTCGCCCTTCCCCAATTTCTCAGACTCATACAAAAAAGTTTATATTTTTCTGACATTGCCCTAATATTGTATATTTAGTTACAGCATCCTACATCCTTAAACTTAGTATCAACATACTGAATGTAGTCTGTTGTACCATTCTGTAGGTTTTCTTTCAAAGTAGTGAATCTTCTACTTATCTATACTTTTTAGCTTTTCCCCTCATCTTGCCACATGCTGCATATTGTACTGTCTTTACCTCGTTATTATTATTGCTAATATCCTTGATAATTTCATCTAAGATAGCAACATATTCCGTTTCAACATGTTCAAGTTCACGTCTCCTTTCGACTTGAATTACACATGTCATAGTTGATTATCATTATTTCTATGACCAGGAAATGTGAGAACACCGTGACGAACAGCTACAAGTAGTACATCACATTTCTAGCTTCATACCTTTATTATTATTTTAGTTGTAGAAGCTTATTTTCTCTCCACTTTGTCCTTCCCTTTGAATGGTTATCTCCCCTTTTTTGCCGCGTCAACAGATGTCTCCATTGATTTTTGTTGTTCCTTCATACAGCGTATGGAAGTCCACAACGATGGATGTCGGACAGCCATACTTGTATATCTGTCACCGGGGAAACTGTGGTGACGTGTTAGGGTGTGTAACAAGAGCCTGACTGAATGGCTTTTTTTACTGAAACTGTGTGATGCACCAGATCACACAACGAAAAAATGCTCTGAATAGCAATGACAACTCTGGGACTGAAACTCTGGTGAAAACTAAATCTTGAGGCTCTGGAACTATCGATGAATAATTCAATAATTCAGCCTTGAATGCTTTTATTACAGATTGACTGTGTTCAGTGTTAAGTCCTGAGTCCAAATCTTTACAAAATATTGAAAGTCAAAATAACTCAAAATTCCTCTATGACAGATTGGCTCCTCCCCAGATAAAACACGTCCTCATGTTTTTCAAAGTTAATGCCTATCAGAAAAATTCAATGTTGAAAGTTTGTTTTCAACGTCTTTCCTGAATTCACTTAATGTTTGTCTTTCATATCTTCTGCTGAATATACGTTTTGTCTGTTATGCATAGGTTGATGATGATTCCATTGGTTGTGTCTATTTCTCAGATTGTTTTCTCTGTTTGGTTGTGTTAGACCTACATTTGAATGCTGTTTTGCTTCCCTCAGTTTATTTGAAAGTCTTTGATTTTCAATCTGCAGTTGATTCAGTCGACACTTGACAATTTCATAGTTATTAGATGTTTGATTCTTCTCTAGTTTTTCTCTTAATTGTCGGTTGATTGTCTCACAGGTTTGAACTTGATCTTGAAATGTCCTTGTTACTTCTTGATATCCTTAAATCTTAATTTCTCTTTCAGCTCTTTTATGCTTCCTTGTGAAGAGGTCATAATTTTATACGTAAAATCATTAGAAAAACGTTGAGGTCAGCTGGAGATGCTGAAGACGTAACCTTAGCTCTGGCACTGAATTAATACCAAACTCACAGTAAGATTTTCTAATTTAATTCCAAACCAAATTCTCATATAATGGTAAAGGTCGATACAATATGACTCCTACTGTAATACATGTAGCAAAATTCTGTTGATGTTACTGTCCTACTCTGTTTTTACTTATTGAACTTACAACAAATTTATACCATTTTATCATAACAAGTTTTGAGTAAACGAATACACTCTTATTAGTACAAAAGTCATAATTACAATTTTGTCAACTAATAGTACTCATGCTAACGAGAATGTCCAAATAATTAAATTACAAATAATTAACACAATTTGAACTTTTCATGTGATGATTTCTCTAAATTTATGCCACCAAAATAATTAAAATTAGTCCGGATAGGCAAGTATAGGAGGTGAACAGAGTATATCTTTAAGTTTGTCAAAAGATTTTTGACATTTTTCTGACCATTCGACTGAACATCCTTCTTTGTAAGATTGAGGTTTGGCTATGAATGCAAATTTTTAAATGAACTTGCTATAGTAGTTACAGAGACCTAGAAAGCTTCTGACCTGTGTCTCAGTCTTTGGTACTGGGAAAGATTTGACAGCTTCAACTTTAGATTGATCAACCTTGACACCTACCCTTGAAATTCTGTGACGAAGGTAAAGAACCTCTTACTGTTCAAATTCACATTTGCTTGGTTTCAGAGTTAAGCCTGCTGATAAGAGTCTACTAACTGAAGATGTTTCATATGTTCCTCAAAGTTTCTACTGAATACCAGAATGTCATTTACATATACCAAAGCCATTTGATAATTGAGACCATGTAACACATGAATGAGCATATGCCGAAACGAAGCAGGTGCTGATGCTATTCAAAAAGGAAGTCTCTTCGATTGATAGGCGTTACGAAGGCCGACCTGTGAGCAGAAGAAGGATCAAGGCCGCACTGCCAATAGCATGAGAAAAGATCCAGCGTACTAAAATCTTGAGCCTAGCTTTTACCAATAGAGTCAAAGACATCCTCATGACGAGACAAAGGAAAAATGTGTTGCCAAGACCTGATTAAGGGATCTAAAATCACAACAAAATCTAAGCTGCCCTGTTTTCTTACGACACATGACGACTGGTGCCCCCATTCACTGTTTGATTCCCCAATGATGTCATATTTGAGTAACTCCTCAATTTGCTTGTTCATTTTCTCTAAGACATGAGGTGACTGACGATAAAATCTCTTTCTGATGGGTGGGTTAGCTTTCATATCACAATGTACTTTATACACAGGTATTTAAATCAAGCTATTTATATTTAGGATAACTGAAGAAGGCGATGGCTCATGGGTCAATCAAGTGGTACGCTTTCTATTTCGCTTGATGGATACGTTCTGCTTGAGTATACTATTCTTGGAACATCCGGTGCTTTCCGCAGTGGATCTTGGGTGCTAATTTTGGGGACGAGGTGCATTATACTTGCAGCTCGCTTTCAGCATTAGCGCTTGACCCCGGCTCGCCACGGAAACACAGCATCGCCCTTGTAGGCACTCCGAGGTGGGTGGATGACAAGGATAGTGAATCTTTCTCCTTTCATATGGCAAACAAAACCAAACTTCTCAATCAGCTTCAACAAAAAAAGAAAATGTGATGACTCTGCGCCCTGTCAGGAAGATGATAGTTGGCCCTGATTTATTGTAATAAAAGGAACAGATGAAAAACCAGTTTCAAAAATATCTCCTTTTGTAATTCATAAACACATTCAAAGCATTGCTGGTACAGTTAAAAAGTTTCAAAAATGAGATCAGGAATTTGTTGGTTGAATGTTCCAACAAAAGTCAATCAACAAATTTGCTGACTATGACAAAATTACAGACTTTTCTGTTTCTGCCTCTCCTCACAATAGTTTGAACAGTTGCAAAGGAATCATTCGAGACAGAAGTCAATATCTAGGTGATCTTACCGTGGAAGAAATTAGCGATGAATTATCAAACCAAGGTGTATCTGATGTTGTTCGATTTCAAATTAAAAAGAATGGAAATATAACCAAATTAAATACATATCTTTTGACCTTTAAAACTCCAACTCCTCCCTCATCTATTTCTTTAGGTTGCTTCGGAATCAGAGTTGACAGATTCATCCCTAACCCAATACGATGCTTCACCTGTCAAAAGTTTGGTCATGGAACCAAACAATGTCGTGGTAAGCAGAGATGCTTCAAGTGTTCTGACGAAGGACACGAGGGAACAACCTGTAGCTCTGAATCCTCTAAATGTGTAAACTGTGGTGAATCCCATTTTTCATCATCTAGGGTCTGCCCTGTTTATCTTAAAGAAAAAAATATTATTAAAATTAAAACAGAAAGAAACATCAGTTACCCAGAGGCTAAACAGATAGCTTCTGTTTCGAATGATCCTCTAGTTTCGAACAAACCATCGTACGCCAGCAAAGTTGGCCGCTCATTCAGTCATGAGAATACACAAACTCGCATGACATGGCCAATTGATGCTGAAACTTTTACAATGCTGCCTGTTCAATTAGAAACTTCCGATAAATTAATTATTCCAAGAAAATCAAACCCTTCTAAAACCAGTACTCAGTCAACTCAATCTTCCTTACAGAGCTCAATATCATCACCTTCTAAAATGGAAAAAGAAATCAAGTAAGTCAGATGCGGTTGTATCAGACAGTTGGGGCACTGGATCGGTCTGGGATCTTCCCGATAATTCATTGGTCTTAAATAGTCACACTACATCTGCGTCTAATAAATCGTCTACTAGTTCGTCTTCTGCTTCTCGTACAAAGTCGACAAAGCTCCTTCTCCTCTTCGTTCTCCAGAACAGAAGGGCGTCTCAAAACGCCAGCAAATGCATCCTCTCAGAAGTCTTCTGAAAGGAGGTCGCGGGTAGAGGTCGAGGCGGAGTAACATCAGCTACGTCTAAACACGGAGATCAAGGACTCTCCTCACAAAATAGATTTACCATACTGGATGACGAATCAGAAATGGACTGCGAAAGTGTTGTGCCACCCGAAAGATCACAATCTCAGGGTGATCGAAGTAAAATGCTGGCAAACTCAATAGCATTCGTCCTGTTATTCAAAAACCATGACAGATATCATTCAATGGAATTGCCGAGGTCTTAAAATTAATCTTCTTGAGTTAACGCTTCTAGTTCAGACTTTTATACCTATTGCATTTTGTCTTCAAGAAACTCATTTAAAAGAAAAGGATAATGTATCTTTAAAAGGATACAACATTTATAGCACATTTTCTAAGGAAGACGAACGTGCTGCAGGCGGATCAACCATTTTGTGAAGGACAACGTCATTCATAGCACAGTCCAACTCACCACAGATCTGCAGGCAGTTGCAATTCGTTTATCATTAGATAAAACAATTACATTATGTTCTATATATATTCCACCTAATTCAAATATAGATAAAGCTAAACTCAAAACCTTACTGATCAGTTACCTTCACCTTTTATACTTATGGGAGACTTTAATGCCCACAATCCCTTGTGGGAAGCAAGTCTCATAATGACAAAGGTAAGATCATTGAAGACTTTGTCTCTCAAGAAGGGTTATGCATTTTCAATGATGGATCTAATACTTATCTTCACCCTGGAAATGGGTCTTATTCTGCTATTGATATCACTATTTGCGACCCGTCTCTTCTTCTGGATTATTCATGGCGTGTCCATGATGATCTTTGTGGAAGTGATCACTTCCCAATAATACTTGAACATCTTTTCACTTCTGCTCAACAGAGTTCCACGTTGGAAACTGGACAAGGCGGACTGGCCCTTGTTTGAGAATCTCTGTCGAGCGGAACTTCAATCAAAGATGTTTGAGATTGTAGAAGATCCAATTTTAACTTTTAATACAGTTTTAACATCAATTGCTGACAGAACAATTCCTAAGACCTCGGCAAATCCAAAACATCCCAGCAAACCATGGTTTGATGATGCCTGTGATCAAGCCATAGATGACCGTAAACAATCTGAAAGACGATTCTATCAACATCCTACGTCGGAAAATTTAAGTAATTTCCGTATTTTTCGCGCTAAGGCACGACGGACTTGCAGGCAAGCACGACGAACGTCTTGGAAAAAATTTATCTCGGGAATAACATCTCGCACTCCGATGACAAAAGTATGGAACATGATACAAAGATTAAAGGTAAAATTCTAAAGCCACGGTAAAACATTTGAAAGATGGCACGGATTTATTAACATCTGAAAAGATATTGCCAATAAGCTTGGTGAAACTTTTGCGAAATCTTCTTCTTCTAACAACTACAGGAAGATTTTAAAAAGTTAAGAAGCAAAAGAAAAATAAAGTTGAATTTTAAATCGAAAATGGTGAAAATTATAATAAACTCTTTTCTCTGGAAGAACTTAAGACATCTCTGTCCAAGGCCCATGATACAGCTTGTGGACCTGATAATATTCACTACCAACTTTTGAAACACTTGCCAGATTCCTCGCTTGAAGCTCTTTTGCAACTCATGAATAACATCTGGGAATCTGGTGACTTACCATCAATCTGGAAGCTTGCAACCGTCGTGCCTATTCCAAAACCAAGTAAAGATCACACGGATCCTATTAACTATCGACCAATTGCTCTTACCAGTTGTGTCTGTAAAACATTAGAACGGATGGTCAATGATCGCCTTGTTTGGTTCCTGGAATCAAATGGGCTTTTAGCCAATATCCAGTGTGGATTCCGACAAGGCCGCAGTACTCTTGATCATCTAGTTCGATTCGAGTCATTTATCCGTAATGGTTTTGCGAAAATGAACACGTGGTGTCAGTCTTTTCGATCTTGAAAAGGCATATGACACCACATGGAAGTATGGTATTTTAAAAGATCTTTTGATATGGGATTGAAAGGCAATATGCCAAATTTTATTTCAAATTTTCTGTCTAACAGACAATTTAATGTTAGAGTAAATTCAACCATGTCTGATCTGTATGATCAAGAGATGGGTGTCCCTCAGGGAGTATTTTATCTGTTACATTATTTAGTCTTAAAATTAATAGCCTTGTTGAAGTTTTGAAAAGTAATATTGAAGGTTCATTGTATGTTGATGATTTTTAATCTGTTACAGAGGCAAAAATATGAATAACATTGAAAGACAATTACAATTATGTCTTGGAAGAATTGAAAATGGGCTTCGGAAAATGGTTTTAAATTTTCTACTTCAAAAACGGTTGGGATGCATTTTGTAACAAAAGGAAACTGCATCTTGATCCAGAACTCACTTTGTACGGAAACCCAATTAAAATGGTTGATGAAACCAAATTTCTTGGGCTAGTTTTTGATAAAAGTTAACCTTTCTACCCCATATCAAAATGTTAAAATCCAGATGCTTAAAAGCATTAGATATTTTAAAGGTTGTTGGCAGCACTGAGTGGGGTGCTGATCGCAACATTTTACTTAGTTTATACAGATCTATAGTTAGATCTAAACTAGATTATGGTTCAATAGTGTATGGCTCTGCAAGGAAGTCCTACATACAGATTCTCGATGCTGTGCATCACCAGGGTTTGCGTTTATGTCTTGGTGCCTTTAAAACCTCACCAGTTGAGAGTCTGTATGTAGAGGCTGACGAGCACTCACTCTCAACAGACGCTTGAAGCTTGGACTTCAATACGCTGTCAAGCTTAAAGCATATCCAGAAAATCCTGCCTACAACTGTGTTTTAATCCAATTTATGAAGATATATATGCAAAACATGAAAATAAAATTCCTCCATTAGGCATCCGTTTAAAACCACACTTAACCACATTTGATTTAAAATCTCTTGCACAAGTTGAAACTTGCAAATGCCCTCCATGGAACTTCCAAAACCGAAAATGATATTTGACCTCCGTAAATACAAAAACCGAAACAAACCCTCTTATAATTCAACAACATTTTGCTGAAATTAAGTCAAATTATTCAGATTTTTCAACTGTTTATACAGATGGATCGAAGGATGGTAACCGAGTTGCATCTGCTGCTGTCTTTGGAGGCAGAGCTGCGACTCTCCGTTTGTCATCTGCCGCATCCATATTTACTGCTGAAGCAAAGGCAATAATTTTAGCTTTAAAATTTATTGCTACTTCAGACAAATCTAAATTTATAATATGTTCTGATTCACTTTCATGCTTACAAGCTATACAACATACTAAAATTAAAACCCGATAATTCTCAAGATTTTATATGTAATGAGGAATTTAAAATTCTTCATAAAGAAATAATTTTTCTATGGGTTCCGAGTCATGTTGGAATCCATGGAAACACGGTTGTAGACGAAGAAGCAAAAATGCCCTGGATGATCCCTTATCTAACTGTGATATACCTTATACCGATTTTAGATCTAATATTAGAGAATATGTTTTAATATATTGGAAAATGAATGGAGTAAAAGGTTGATAATAAATTACATGAAATTAAATCTAAATTAGGTAAACCTGTTAATACTTTTATGTGCAGAAAAGATCAGTGTGTTATTTCTAGATGCCGTATTGGTCATACTAGAATAACACATGAATATCTTCTGAAAATGAAGAAGAACCACAATGTATACCTTGCAACTGCAAGTATACTATTAAACATGTTTTAATCAATTGTATTGACTTTGCTGATATTCGTAAGAAGCATTTCAATGTCAATAATATGTATGATTTATTTGATAGTGTTCCAATTACAAATATTGTTTCTTTTTAAAAGAACTTGGAATATATCATAAAATATAAAATGCTGTATGAATTGAAAATGATTTTAATTTTTATCACCTTATCTTAGTGTTGTTTTTATTTGTAAATAAACAATTTTGCTTTAGACTTGAGTTTTAGTATATTGAAGGACCTTTTGTCCGATTTTAAAGATATACTTTAAATTGTTAAATGTTCGAATTAGCTCTCGCCGCGATATAGCATTTTTGCGCTAAGGCGGCGTTAAGCAAACACCAATCAATCAATCTGATGGGTGGGACATTCCCTGTGTCTATTTTGTGTTGGTAGACATCAGCGTGGCCTAACTCACTCATGTCTTTGGCAAAAACTTTCCTGTTTTTATTGAGAAAGCGTGTTAGAGTTGATTTTTGTTGATCTGTTAGATCAGAATTGTATAAGTTAAAGTTAAATGTGTCCTTGTCCATGTTCTTATCGACCAAAGAAGTATCTTGACTGTTCAGAGTTGTCCACTCTCTGACTAGGTGAAGTAACAGAATCTGAGTTAACAAGAGAAACAGAAGCTACTACAGAATTTGCAGGTAAGAAAATTCCTTTCTTAGTAGGATTCATGATTCGCATGAGAGTGTTATTCCCATTGACAAGTGAAATGCAACATTTTGCACCAGCTAAGGACTGCTGAGGCAAACTTGACAAAGGTCCCAGAATGGCATAATTTCCATTCAAATGAACCAATTGCAAATTTTTGCACTTCTATTTCGTTTAGAGATCTGGGTGTTGTTGGTGTTTTGGGCTGATTTGACACATTTCTTGCAAATAATGTGCCTATCCATACTCTGGATGGGCGCGTTTCCTTAGTAACCATTACCTGAGCGGTTAGGGTTTTGAATTTCCCTCATATTTTTGCTCGCACACCTATTTGTAGTGACCAATTCTTTAAGAATGAAAGCATTTGACCTTAAAAGCTGGACATTGTCTCCTTATCTTACAGAACTTACCACATCCCCTGCATCTGTCACTCTGTCTTTCTCTCCTATGAATTTGTAGGTTTTGTCTTTCCTGTACTTGTGGCTTAGGCTGCACGGACATTACTTCTTGTCGTACAACACTTTTAAAGGATTCTGCTAAGGAAGAACATTAGCACTAAAATTTGGGGTTGCATTAGCATGATTATTACGGTCATGTGTACACAAATTTGTGACATTTTGCGAACAATGATTATTTTGTGCTTTTCTCTCTAAAGGATTACAACTCAATATATTGTTTGCAATCTCTACTGATTGCCTAAGTTCATGAAATGTTTTTGGGTCTCGCGAAATGACATGCGGCCTCAAGTTCTGTGACATGCCATTAGCAAATTCTATAACAGCACTTTCTGTTTATTCTGCTGCTCCAACTGCGAGTTGTTGTATGCGGGCACCTGTCTTGTTGGTCTTATTTAACGGCATTGACTGTTGACTTGTCTTGAAGGTAGAGCTGGATCACTTTGTATCGTCCACCAATCTGTGAGCTTTGAACTTGGCGTCATTTTGGTTTGGTGTGTGTGATTGTTGTGTTTTGAAGGACTTGCAACTTTGCATGTGTAATGTGAGTTGTTGTTTGACTGATGTGAAGACTGAGAACCACTTATGACTCTGACTGGAAAATACAGACAATTTGAAATATAAACTTGATTCTTTGATGATTGCTTTGCAGGTGTATGATACATAATACAATGCACAATAGAATGATATATAACATAATACACAATAGAATGACATATCAATACACTACACAAATATAATGAAATGTGAATAGCAGTCACACAATTCTTTATACGGATACAAATAAATGACTGAAACATTGTATCGTGCCAAGCAAAAGTCACATTTAATCTGAATAATGAAATGAACATTATTTATGACTATTTATGTAAAAGAATGGGGGAAACTAGCAGAGTATTGAATGACTAGGGAAAATTAGCTCGAAACATAATAAAAGAATTAAAATGTCAATTGTTCTTGAACAATTGAGAGGGCTTTCCTTTTCATTATGTAAAATATATGTTTAAATAAGCGTATAATGCATTGAAAATCTCTAAAACACAAACAAAACAATTAAAATATGGTCAAAAACACAAAATTTGGAATTTGAGACATGACCTTGACTTTTGACCTTATGACCTTTGTCAAGGTCATTGGTCCACGATGTCATAACAAAAGGGAATAGAAGTATGGTCACCATTGGTCTTCCTCCGACCGGCAGTAAAACCCTTGCTAAAGTGGGGCGTCCGTTTGGCTGTGCGGGATGTACAAATTTGCAGCCACGTCCGGTCAGAATGGGGACGTTAAATCCGATGCCTCGTGTAAAGAGAGTGCCACGCTCTTTGCACGTTAAGAACCCTTGCAACAACTCTTTGAGGGGTCCGTAGGTGACCTGTTGCAAGGCAAAATTTCTGTCCTTATCCAATATTCCTCATTTCCCGTGGCAGTCCAAATTTCTCCGACCTTAATCCCGGACCACCCTATTACAGAACCTACCTATTGTATTTATTGTTAATTTGTTCTCGTCCTGAATATGCATGAAATATTTGCCACTGGACGTTAAGCAACCAACAATCAATCAATCAATCATAACAAAAGACCCCATGGGTCTAGGACCTTTGGTTCATGAGTTAAAGCTTATTTTGTCTTTTCTAAAACAGTTAACAGGGGTTATGCCCCTTACGGATAGGTCAAATGTAAAAAAGTTGCGCCTTCATGTCCCAATTATTTTTCACTATTTACTATTTCTGTAAGTATTATCGTTTTTGAGATATCCAATAAATAAGTTTTAAGGTCAAAGGTCAAGGTCAACCTCAAAACGCTTTAAAACACTAAAAATCCTTTCAAAAAGGTCAAAAACACATAATTCGCTATCTGGGACATGACCTTGACCTTTGACCTTATGACCTTTGTCAAGGTCATTAGTCACCAATGTCATTACTGAAGACCCCATGGGTCTAGGACCTTTGGTTATATAGTAAAAGCTGATTTTGTCTTTTCAGAAACCTAAAACAGGGGTTATCCCCCTTACAGAAAGGTCAAATCTCTTCGGTCAAAATGTAACAAAGTTGCGCCTTAATGACCCAAACATTTTCCACTATTGAAAACTTCTGTAAGTATAATGGTTTCTGAGATTATCCCATAACAAGGTGTTAGGTCAAAGGTCAAGGTCAACATACAAATTTGACCTTGAGGCATTTTTCAAAGTTACATGAATTGATGATCATTGGTGAAAATCCTAGGTGGCTACGACTTACGGTTTCTGAGTTTTAGTGGCCAACCGACATCGGTTAATTTTCATAGGGGCATAACCCTACCAATGAGTCGTTGAATCTTTTCGATCCAAATGTAAAGAAGAACCAGGGTCTGGTCCTGAACAAATTTCACTCTTCGGTTTTTTTCTACCTATTACGGTTTTTGAATGATAACAAGGTTTTTAGGTTTCGGAGGGATAACTCCGGACCGACAAATTTTACGACTCACAGGGTGAGTTCCGGATAGGTATTTCTGACACCGATACAAAGTGTGAACATGAAAGCGACACGTCTTATGGTTACGGAGGGAAATTTTGTCAAAGTTTGGCGGAACAAAAAGAATAATAATTAAAATGTCAATTGTTCTTGAACAATTGAGAGGTCTTTCCTTTTGTAATGTAAAATACATGTTCCAATAGACGTAGAATGTATTGAAAAGTTCTTAAACACACAAAAAACTGTTAAAATATAAAAATCAACAAATTCGCTTTTTAGGAGATGACCTTGACCTTTGCGAAGATCATCAGTCCACAATGTCATTGCAAAAGACCCCATGGGTCTAGGACCTTTGGTTCAAGAGTTAAAGCTAATTTTACCTTTTCGGAACCATTAACGGGGGTTATGCCCCTTAAGAATATGTCAAATCTCTTCGGTAAAAATTTTTAAAAGTTGTGCCTCAGTCACCTTAACATTTTTCACTGTTTACTATTTCTGTAAGATTAACCGTGTTTGAGATATCGACCAAAAAGTTGAAAGGTCTTTTCAGAAACCTAAAACAGTGGTTATGCCCCTTAGAGAAAGGTCAAATTGCAACAAAGTTGCACATTAATGACCCAAACATTTTCCACTATTGAGCATTATTCATTGTTGAAGACTCCATGGGTTTAGGACCTAAGGTTATATAGTAAAAGCTGAGTCTTTTCAGTAACCTAAAATCTTTTCAGTCAAAATGTAACAAAGTTGCGCATAAATGATCCACACATTTTTCACTTTCAACACTTCTGTAAGTATCAAGGTTGCCGTGATTATCCCGTAACAAGCTGTCAAGTCAAAGGTCTACTACATGATTATACACATTTGACTTTGAGGTATTCTTCAAAGAAACATGAAATGATGACGATTGATGAAGATCGTAGGTGTCTATGACTTGCTAGTTTTGGTGGCCAACCGACCAGTTAGTTTTCAAAGGAGCATAACCCTACCAATGAGTCGTTAAATCTTTTCGATCCAAATGTAACAAAGAACCGGCGTCTGGTCCGGAAAAAATTTCACCCGTTTTTTTGTCTACCTATTATGGTTACGGTGTTTGAACAAGGTTTTAAGTTTTCGGAGGAGACTCCAAACCGACAAATTTTTTTTCGACTCTAGAGATCAGTTCTGGATAGGTATTTATGTCAGATACAAAGTGTAAACATGAAAGAGACACGTCTTGCAGTTAAGGCTGCTAACTTCAAAGTTTGGAGGAAAATGAATAATAATAAACTTTTGGCCATTGGTTGGTCATTGCAGAAGACCCATTCAACAAGATACAAGGGTAAAGGATATGGTCAACTTCGAAATTGTAGCATGCACTGATGATCATTGGTGAAGTTCCTTGGTGGCTACAAGTTTTTAGAGTACAGTGGTAAATAGAGATATTTATTAATTTTACAATGCTTAAACCTACAATCAATCACAATCATTTTATTTCAAAATGCAATGAAAACTCAGAAGAATGCAAGCTTAGCTTCTATTCAGGTCTTTGACCTTGTGAAATATAAAGCTTTATTCGAATAGTTTACGTTGCTCTATGGTGGTCTCCATGATAAACATACAGACTTTCTTTCAAGACGACTCAAGTCTGTATTTGATATATTTCAATAGCCGCTCCTTTGTATCTTATTGGCGAGGGGGTTAGTAGAGTTGTAAGCTACTGATTTAGCCTATTTCAAGTTGTACATACAAAATAAACTTGTATACAATGTGCTTTCAAATATACTTTATTTCTAGCAAGTAAAAAAAATTACATGGTTAATTTGTTAAATTGAAAGTAACAAAAAAAATTCTCGGGGAAAGTTGTCAACAGATGATGCGTGTTGGGTAATCAAATTAATGGTACATCCTGTCATTTAAAAACATAGCAAGCAAGAAAATCGACATTAATTGTCATAGTGTTCCAATAGCTTGTGCTTACAAAACATTACGAAATCAATTAAACTCACTTGTGAAATGTATTAAAATTATCCCATTAATATGAAAATCAAACACCAATTAACACATCAGGGTCATACCTTTTTGTAAAAAAATTACCAGATCAGTTCACCTCTCCCTTGTAATGTATTTATTATAGCATCATTTTATCCCATTAATTTGAAAATTAAAACCTACCAACAGCTCAGTTCAATTCACTTGCTATGTTTTTAAATGACAACATGTCCTATTAATTTGATTACCCAACACGTATCAACTGTTGACAACTTTCCCCGATATAAAATTGTTTTTGTTCCAAATCACCCGTCACATATATAATTTAACAATTCAGTTATGCTCTCGCATGTTGTGCATTTTAATTGCAATATTAAAGATGTCCCATGAATATTAATTTATTCCTATCATCAGTTTTGTTTACAAGTTGTTCATCTCACTTCTTATGTATCAAATCATACATCCCATGTATTTGAAAATCACTATCTATTAGCAACCAAGTTCACGAAGTCGGCTCGTTAAAAAAATACCAGTTGAATTAACCTATCGAGTGTGCAATGTATTTAAATCATAAATCACATTTAAGGCCATTAATTTGAAAATCAACACCTTTCAACAGCTCAGTTCACACAGCTTGCATGTAATGTTTTAAAATCGGAATATGATAAGATATCCCCATAAACTTGAAAATAAACTATTGTTAGTTCAGTTCATCACATGTTAAAAACCATGTGATAAATTTAAATCACAATATGACAATTAAGATATCCCATTAATTTGAAGATCAACTGCGATAATCGGTCGACAACATGCGCAAAATTCCAGTAAATTTTCAGTAATGTATTTAAATAAGTCATTAATTTGTGAAAATTAATAACTTTTATCAGTTTACAATTTGCCCTCATAAAAAATGCAGAGTTCAATTCACCTGATGTGCAATGTATTTAAATCAGAATTTAACAAAATCAACACAAAAAATTCGACGTTTCTTGCGATTTTAGATAAAGAAAAGCAATAGATTTGGAAACCAAGATATTTGTATAATCAGGCTTCACCAATAACAATTTCTTGCTTCTGACCAAATAAAAATAGGGGTGTTTCCAGTACCCGATCGACCCTAGAACTTTTTTATTTCTGAAAAATAAATTTTCAAACGATCAAATTTTGAGGATTGTCATGATCATGATGATTGTGAAATAAATAATTAAAATCATAGATTTCTGTCATCAGAAGCATCCTTTATAGCAAAAGTGCAAGAATTCATAACAGAATGCAACAAAATTAACTTAAAACGTTACAGAACTGTTTATTTAACAACCAAACAGATATAAAATGGCAAACTTCTGGTATAATACCAGTAATAATTTCGGTAATCAAACAATTTTTTTCTCCAGATTTAGACAATCCAAAATAAAAATTTAGAAAAAAAAATTACTGATCTTCCAACCCTAATTTTTAACAGTATGTAACTGGAACCACACATATTTTTATTTGGCCTCATTTAACATTATTATTCACTAAAATACAGTTATTTTTATTGATTTGTTTCTTTGACAGTCATTTTCTGTTCCATTTTCCTGTTCTATTTTGGAATCTGCCTTACCAGTTCACTCTCCTGCAGTTTCAGTAAACAAATCAAACTGAAAAAAAAAATGAAATTGATTGACCATGACCATAAATAAAACTTATTTATACAGCAGTCTTATGGTTTGTTTTTTTTTTTTGCACAAAAATTATGTTGGTGAAAATTTGCATTGCACTTCAAGTCTAGTATGTACATTGAAACATTAAAGATTGGACACATTTTGCATTTACACAAGAGTTTGTCATTCTTATCTCTTGTTATGTTTTACAAAAAGCATGTGCTGATCTGCAGTTTCTAACTGGTGCCACTTGATTTATTGGTAAAAGCAGTTGCCTGATGATTTCAGTCATGTTGTTATATGTGTAGATTTTGTTCTGTTGATCATTTTTGCTTAATACAAGTTAAAACACAAATTTGCAAAAGAGAAAACTGGGGAAAAAAGTCATTGAAGGGCAAAAACTTTTATATGGAGTTAATGGTTTTAATCTAGGTCACCCAAATATGATTGCAACAACGGATACAAGTGATGGCAAAAAATAGAATAGGCAAGCAAAATATGGCTTCGTGCAGATGATACAACGTTAAAAGATTGTCAACGTACTGTTCCAAAAGAAATTCATTTCCATTCATTTAAGCCAAAAGTTTTATTTGTTGAAATGGTTTAATTATTCAACTAACTACGGAGGGTTCTCAAAACGTTGGCATGGTTTTTAATTTGTATTTGGATATGCATTAATGGTCACACTTACTTTTTAATGTCTACTTTCTTCCAACTCTATTGATCTGAAAAATAAAGTAATATATGCTTATTTGCATCCATGATGTTGAAATAACATTTGTCAAACATTTCATCATGTTTCACCATGTCAGATTTTATTTAGAGGAGTTTTAGAATATTAAATCATGCTTATAAATGAAGTGCCAGAGTTGTTTCATGTTTACAAGTTCTTCCATTGTAAGCAGTTGAGTCGTAAATGACTTGCACTTTGAATTTCAATGAGCACTTGTGGTACACATCAACTTTGGCATGCCCTGAAAAAGTTTGCATTATCCTGTTTGGCTAAAATGCTACAATTCCTAACAGAATGCAACAAAATTAACTGAAAACTTAACATGACTGTTTATTTCACAACAAAAAACATGTAAAATGGTGAACTTTCACTAATAATACCAGAATCAATTTCAGTAAACATATGATTTTCTTCCTGGATTTTTGACAATCCAGAATGAAATTTTAAAAAAAGTTGCCGTCCTACTGACCCTATTTTTTAAAAGGATGTTACTGGAACCAAAGATATATTTTATTTGGCCTAGAGTATAAACATTCGAAATGGATGTTGTTTAATGTAAAGGCTCGGCTACAATTAACATGATTAATTTTACATGGACTTTTACCAAGTTTGTATTGTTATAAAATTATTATTTAAATCTCTATCAAAATATTGTCATTTTTTTTCCTGGCAAAATCTGTAAATGTAATAATTGAATGTTGTTTTTTATGCTAATGCCAAAAGTGATTGCCAGTTGGTTTATATTTAGTATAGACAATATCAGCGTTCTTGTCTATGTGAAGCCATAGAGTGGCAAAGTGTTTGTTTTCAAGCTTGTACTACAAGGTATGGCATGGTTCATCACTGTTGTTGATTTGGCAGGATATTAAATTAATTTTTGTTGTATGCCGTATATATTATACATGAATATAAACTCACATGATCTCTTCTACCCTCTTTGCCTCCTGTCTAACTTTGACAAAACATTCTCCACATATCGTCCTTCCTTAAATATCTGGCCTAAAAGGAAATTATCTATGGCCAGACATTTTCCATCTATTACTATACTTGAATCTGATCTGAAATGCAAATAAAAAAATGGCTATAAATGTTTGATAATGTTCATGTAATCAAGCCAATCAAAATGTGTCAATAAAACTGTAGGTTGCTTTTCTATAAATATAGATTGCTTTTCTATAAATAAAGACAATGCCCTTTTCCACAGTAACTCCCTTTGTGACTGAAACTGACTTTCCATGAATAATTATATCCTTGAATGGAAAGTTGATATGCACTACTTTTTCATTTTTAGGTCACAGGCTGTGCAGCATGCTATCATCATTTATATGCTCTGAACTTGTTAGTTTAAACATGAACTAAAATTATACTACCCCTACCTTTACTTTATGCCTACTTCAGAATTCATTTTCCACTGCAGAAGTATGTTTTTATACTGGTAACAGTCCCAAGCTATGTCTCTAGGGGATGAAACAGAACATATGGAACCAGTACATTGTCATATTAACATATCTATGAATATTAAATATCTCCCCAAAATAGGCGTGGTTTGATAAACAGCTGTATTTACAAAGTGCAACCTGTATACGGACTTACTCAATAAGGCAAAAAAAAAACTATGTCTTTTTAAGGTTACATACTTTAAAAAAATAGGGTAGGTAGGTCGATATTTCCATTTTATTTAATTTTTTCATAATATTTTTAGTGACGATGATTTTAAGTCATGCGGTTTAGTTTTGTTGTTGTCAGAGTTGATCATGGGCCGAGTTTAACCGTATTTTTAATGATTGGAAAAAAATGGCAGCAAAGTGTTTATTTTATCACAGAAGTCGTGGATTTCCTTAAAAGAGCTATCATCATGATCATATTCACGATTGTGAATTTTTCACTTTATCATAAAATGACTTAGGGTAAGCGCTCAAAAGTATGGTCGGTCGGGTAACCGTAAACAGACATATTTTTTTTGGGTCCAACACGTGTTTAAACCCAGAGGGCTGTATAAATCACAATTAAGGGCGTGATGTCAGTTTGACATGCGTCTACATTTATAAATAAACAAGCATTCTGTGAGTATACTATTGCATGCCTACCAGTTAAAAATTCATTGTAAATTGTAATGGAATGAAATTTTAATTTGATCTATAACTTGTCAAGGTGTAAACTACAATAAATAAAGAAACCTACCACTAAATTCTTCAAACAATTAACAGAAATCTAGTAAATAATAAGTATTTCATCAAAAATCAATTCTAGGGAATGTTAAAAAATGTTATATCTGTTTAAACAGAAATTTAGAAATATTTCATCAAAAATTAATTTCTAGGGAAAGGGCTTCAACTGAACAAGGAAAAGCTAAAAATTGTGAAAATCAAACTTGACTTGTAACTTATCATGATAAAACAAAGCACCAAATATTAAATCAATATCTTCAAGCATGAAGAAAAAAAAGTCTGGAAAACTGATATGCTGGACTGACAGATGGACAGATGGAGTGCAAACCCAAAGTCCCCTTCTTTCATTATTGTGTAGTTAAAATGGGATCTTAGTTGAATATTAGCTATGTAATATAATTGCTTTTTCATGGAGTATATTATTACAATAATTTCAGTGCATGTATTATTGAAATCACGCCCTTGTATTAATATATGTAAGTAAAGAACTTTGCTCATGAATTATTAACTTGCATAATCAATTAGCTAAATTGGATTCAAATGTATTTGTCATGTTCAGCAATTAAAAGGAAAAGGATATAAACATTGAAAGTGAAACAAAGGTGCCCCATTTCTTTGATCGATTCGATCCACAAACCTGAGCATCTGGATTTTCCTGAAGAGGTTTATTATATAAACATGTTTAAAAAACGATGTTATGAACCCGTTTTTTTTTTCAACTGATCAGTATAGTAAAATATATGATAGTATGTAAACTTGCAACTTACTCCTCAAAGCATGCTGCCTCCACCTCCCCCTCCATAATTGCAGATTGGTCTTCCTCTTCATCCTCAACCTACAATTTAAAGACTAGATCAAAACTTGAAGCCAAATTTTTTTTAGCAATGTAATGTTAGCAGCAAGTTTGAAAATTATTAAAAACTTTGCCTCAAATTTTAGACATAGCAGTCAGTGAATATTTCTTCAAGAAAAATTTGTCACCCATGGTACATTTGAATCCGAGGCCATGAAGAAAATGCAGTCTCGTCTTGCTTTGTACCCCTACACGAAGAAATGCAGTCTCATCTTGCTTTGAACCCCTACACGAGGAAATGCAGTCTCATCTTGCTTTGTACCCCTAGACGAAGAAATGCAGTTTCATCTTGCTTTGTACCCTTACATGAAGAGTCAAATAAAATAGTAATGCATGGTTCTCCATGGATGAAAATTGAACGATGGAGGAACTTTCACCATCAAAATCTAGTCTACGTCATACAGTGAAGCGTGATCGAAAGTATTTCATCCCTCCATGTAAGGAATGATGAACAGGCTGATACATTGCTTCTTTAATTTATTTTTATTTGAATTTTCATTGGAGAAGTACATGTATCAATATTTTCATTAATTGCCATTTGTAACCATTCAAATGGTACTCCAGTTATTTGCGATGAAATAATGTTAATGTTTCACTTTTTTATTTTTACTTTAAAAAGCGGGATGCTGATTGCGCAAGTCAATATAAAAGCATGTGTTCGACTTGTTGATCTGTTTTCTTTGTAACTGCATTATTATTTTATTTATTTAATCTAAATTATCATTAGCATTTTCTGAAACTTAGTTGAATAATTCCATAAATCAATAGTCTATCTTCAGAAAGTTTTTTCCTGTTGGGTTTGTCGATCGACCTGTACAAGCTCAGGTACAAGTGATTAGCGATCTTAATCCAGATATCCCTCAGGCGTTAGAACTGTATTGGATTATAATACAAATAGTCTATGGGTTATGCAATTACATGCAATTGATTATAATTGCTAAAAAAATGGCGTTGGCTTTAATAAAACAAAAACAATTTTCAACGATGGCGAAGTCAATTTAACGACGGCGCGGGTCATTTGATGATGGCGGGGCGCCATCATTAAACAGGTCATAGAGATCCTTGTAATGGACACCAATGTAATAGACTTACAATTTTTGTAAGATATTTATGGAATATTTTTTTTCAATCGTAAGAATTAACATAAAAAAATATAATGCACACTAAAAGTGTGCACCCAATATTTTTGGTTATTTCAAATAGACAGAAAAAAAATAGTCATTCTTTATAATTATTAATTTGAAATTCCATTTGCAAGGAATGAGTTGAAAAAGAACTTTGGTGACTTGGTCATATGACAGAATTATATGTCAACAAGAGTGTGTCCAAAGTACAGGGATGCCCCACTTGCACTATCATTTTCCATGTTCAATGGACCGTGAAATTGGGTAAAAAATCTAATTTGGCATTAAAATTAGAAAGATCATACCATAGGGAACATGTGTACTAAGTTTCAAGTTGATTGGACTTCAACTTCATCAAAAACTACATTGACCAAAAACTTTAACCTGTATCTGGCACTTCCATTTTCTATGTTCAGTGGACTGTGAAATTGGGGTCAAAAGTCTAATTTGGCTTTAAAATTAGATAGATCATATCATAAGGAACACGTGTACTAAGTTTCAAGTTGATTGGACTGCAGCTTCATGAAAAACTACCTTGACCTAAAACTTTAACCTGAAGCGGGACAGATGAACGAACGAACGGACGCACAGACCAGAAAACATAATGCCCCTCTACTATTGTAGGTGGGGCATAAAAATAACACATTACTAGCCAATTGGAAGACGTCTTGCATCCAAAATTAAATTGTATGAAAATTTTTAATCTCAGTTCATTTATGTGCTGGCAAGTGAAGAAGATTCAAGTCTTGTTTAACAATTGATCTAAAGCTTTCTGAAGTTGTGCATTTGCAATTCATTGATTTTTTACTCAACATCATGTGTTTTGCCTATGTTTTGTACATCAGGCCAGTTGTTTTCCCATTTGAATTGAGAATTTGAGACTTTTTACATCTTGCTGTCAGGTTTTGCCTTAGTATTGGTAAATAGGTTAAGGCTGTATAGTAACATGATAGCAAAATTTTATGTCATGGATCTCTGGTTTAAAATTCTGATTGCCATTCAATGAATTTGATTTTTATTTTGTTGCAGTTTTCTGTTACTTTAAAATTATATCATATCAAATTTCTTAAAGTTCTGTATATCAGAATTAGACTTCTTAAAACCCTGACAAGACAGTTTCAGAACTTCTTGTGTATATATGTAGGGCTCTAAAGTGCGATGGGGACGCTAAAACGCGATGGTCACGCTAAAGTGCGATGGTTTGATACGCTAAAGTGCAATGGTCTAGGCTATTCAATGGAATACGCTTAAGTCCGATGCCTCAATACGCTAAAGTGCGTTTTTCCGCGAAAGTACATTGATTGCGAATGTATGGACGTTAGCAACGTCACATGCTGTTTGTACAAACAAAAATGGACATGCCGGAAAACGAGATTGTTTGTCCAGATGAAGGGTTTTATTAGACAAGAAAAGAAAGAAGAGATAAACAAATGATCCCAATCCGGATTATTTTTGGTCGGCGATCGAAGAGATTAACTTGATTTGTAAAATGAAATTTGATCAAAACAGCTGGAGATCCAAAAAAAATTTTTTTTATTTAGAAACTCCGTCTATGTTTGTAATCCCATGGCCAAGTCATGTAATTGTTTGACTCTAATTGAATTATTCTATAAAACATTTTTTACAATATGGTTCGTCATTTCTGTTAAAGAGATGGATATTCGTCAACTAGACAGTAACCTAACGACTATAGGTGTAGTATCATAATATGACTGCCAATGAGACAATTCTCCATCCAAGACCAGTAAACAACTACAGGTTTAACGCATGGCCTTTTAAATTAACGCGTAGCATTGTATTAAACCGCATAGTATTCTATAAAGACCAAATGGCCTCAAAACGACCAGTGTAAAACAATTCAAACGTAGAAAAACGGCCTGATTTCTATACAAAACAAATATGAAATAAAGCAACAAATGACTACCACTAAATTACAGGTTCCTGGCTTGAGACAGGTTCATAAAGTATATACTAGCTACTGCAATGTAACCATTACACTTTTTAAATAACTATTGTACTTTAAATACAAATAAGAGGATCTGGTATTGTCAATGAGACGACTATCCACCCAAGACCAAATGTCATTGATGTATGCAACTAATAACCGTACGGCCTTCAACGTGGAGCCTTAGCCCACGCTGCATATCAAGCTATATAGTGCTACATAATAACCAGTGTAAACAATTCAAACGAGAATGACAACGGCTTGATTTGTAAAGAAAACTATAAACGAAAAACTATTAGGAACATAGCAACAAACTAAAACCATTGCCTGAACCCCAATCTCGTTACACCATCGCACTTTAGCGTGTTATACCATCGCACTTTGGCGTGTCATTATACATCGCACTTTAGCGTGTCATATAATCGCACTTATAAAAATAAGAACCATCGCACTTTAGCGTTTGACACCATCGCACTTTAGCGTAGACCATCGCACTTTAGCGTGACCATCACACTTTAGAGTACCATCGCACTTTAGAGTCCTACATATATATATACATATATACATCTTTAAAAATATCTTTATAAAACTAACCGTGATGCGTGTTGTTGAGGTGGA